>CM070645.1:49129902-49777035 GCA_036346575.1 Dendrocalamus sinicus | reverse complement strand
TTGTTTCAGTACTGCTTCATTTCTTTCTGCCGGACAAGAAGAAAAGAAAATTATATAGTTGGGCTCGCTCGACTTGTCGACACGACAACCCCAGTAGCAGGGGCTTGGATCAGCACATGCTTGTGCAAGCATGTTGCATCCCATATGAAAATTCAGGTATATTTCTGTGGCAAAAGTTGGATAACAATCTCCCTCGAGAAATTAACACCTCACTTCCTGCATTGGATCCATACTTGATCTCAGTCGTCGTTGCTTAAACGGGATATACTTTCGAACAACCCCCTGCCTGTGCTTCTTAAATATTCAGACAAAAAAGTGCACGCTGAACCCATCAAACCTAACTGAAGAAAAAGAGAACAAGTACTATTTACCAACAGCTGTTGCAAATTAGTTCCCTGCACAAGAAAGAAAGGGCTCCCCCGGACTGTTACAATCTGCCTGTTGGTGCCACCAAAACTGCTGTTTGCATTTGCTTCAGCTTTCGTCGTTTTGGTGGGAGATAGTCCAAGTCAGTTATCGGCCAAGAAAAGATCAGGTAGCACAGCTGTTTGTCAAAGCTACCGATGCTTCAGCGATTAGACATACTCGTCAAAAATAAAGTTTTGAGTTGGACTAATAAGTTAACCAACATGTCAGGCCTGGAACAGTGAGTAATACCATTCTGGAATGATTCTTCAGATCACGTGGAAACGGTTGTGTTGCAGGTGAGAAAAGCAGACATCGACTGCTTGCATCATCGCACAGGCTCGACTCGACTGTGATCTCGTCACTTTACTGTGCCTTTACACTCGTCAAACAGGGCTTGTTCATGTGTTTCCTTCCAGGTTCAACATTCTCCAATCTCCAGGCTAGAAGAAGCGGCGGCTGCCAACCTGGACCTTCCGCATTTCCAAGAAAGGCTAGAAAATGAGAAGTTTTCAGTTTGCTTTTCAAATCCATCCTCTGAATGCGTGTCAACCATGGCTGCAAGAAATTTCTGTAGGACATTTCACATTTGAGAGAAAAGGATGCAGGCAACTAGTAAGAACTCAAGATTAAGAAAACCATTTGTGACGTCCCAAAATTTCAAAATATGTTTAATTATTTTCAAAATCATAATTTCTGCATTTCCATGCTTTTTCAAAAAAATCCTGCTTTAAAGAAAAGATTTTCATAATTTCCAGCAGCTAAAAATGATTTATGTAATTAATTAAGACTTGACCAGAGCTTGTAAATAGTTTATTTGAGTTCTAAATAATCTAAGGAGCCTTCCCAAAAAAAATCAGATTTTTTGGAGTTAGTTTACTAATTAGAAAATTTAAAACTTAGTTTATGCTGTTAAATCAATTTAAAAATAATTAAAATCTCATCCTTGTTCTTAGGCCAGGATCTCCACTGTTCACTCAGCCCATTTTTGTTTCGGCCCAAAACCGGCCCATGCGCCAGCCATCCTGAGCTGCCTTCTCTTCTTAAGGCAGCTGAGGTGCCTTAATTTAAGGCTAAAGTAGAGCTGAACTGCTGAAGAAAAAGATCAATCAAACCAACATATGAAATGGAAGAAAAGGTCATGCATGCATGTATGTTGGTGCTTTTTTTTAGATAGAGAAGGCTTTGCAGTTTGCACTTGCAAACATCACCGTATAATTAAGGCACCGTCCATTTTTGTTTGAATTTCTAATTTCTGACTTATTTTTTATTGTTTCTAAATTTTGTCTTTTTTTAGCTTTTTTGCCGATTCTTTTTTCTCGTTCGTTTATATTGTTTGTGATGGGTTAACATGTTTTTTCATTTTAAATTTTTTTACGTTTAGTTATGCTAAATAAGTCATCATCAGTTACAGTATAATTTCAATCAGCTACAATATAATTTTAGTCATAAGCCAGATTATTTTAACCGAACCGGGCGGCACCTAATTATAGTGTCTTTGAAACTGTGGGCCCTCGATCGAGATTAACAAGCTCCTCAACCTGCTCCATCTGGAAAGCGATCGAGCAAGCAAGGTCTCTGCTCCATTTGGCACCACCGACACCTGAACACAATATCGTTTGCTTGCTTGCTTGCTTGAGCTGTCAACTTGTTGATCGCAAAAAAAAAAAGGGAAGAGAAGAGAAGATAGATAGGAGGAAGTATCAGATCTAGCCGTCGGCACACAATCCAACAGCTGAGATTATAAATTTTTAGATTTCAAATTTGGGACTGTCTATACATTTTTGGACATTTTTTTGTTTTCAGTCGAATTTTGCAGCGTACGATCAAATTGGAGCACCTACAAATTTGTGACACCGCTAGCTACCATCTGAAGTGTGCTGCACCTTATCGGGCTTGCAGTGTCTTAACGAATCGGTGCTTTGGGCTTTTTTTATCGATATCATTCTTTTTTTGGGCTTTGAGTGTTTGCATTATTTTATTCTGAGTTGTTGTTGATTTATTGGGCCAGTATTTACAAATGGGTCGAAATTTCGGTTGTCCGTGTATGCTGCTTGTGTCTTATGGATCCAACAAAGGAACGCATCAAAGCAATATACAGGCCCGTCATGACCAGCCGAACACATTAAAGTAAATTACAGTATACATATATCAAAATTACATGAATTAAGGACCAGTAAAAACAGTTAAAAATACATGTACATTAATAATAACTGCTCTGCATGACACGAATTTAAGAGTTAGCAGGGTCCAAATAGCATCCATTCATAAAATAAAATTCAAAGATAAAGATAAAGAAAAAACAAGACTGATGAAAATTTTGTAGGATTTGTGAACCCCATCAAATATTAAAAAAAATCAAAAACAAAAAATTCCGACTTACACAAAATAAGTCTATGATAGGTGAACCCCTTAGAAAATATATGAAAGAAAAAGTTGTGGCATTTACTTCCTGCAATAAAGGGCAACAAGAAAATGTGAAACTTACTTAATGCAATAAAGGTATTTCAATATAAAGTAAAACAATGAATTTTATTACTAGCTTTACAGAATAGTAATCTGCATTTACAGTTATTTTACCTGCAAATTACATATTTCATGCAAGTGTAACAACTTTAAAAATATGTTGTTGTAACTTATCATTAGGGTCTAAAAGATTCGTTTGAATGTGTACGAGAACTAGCAATTAATTAGTTGTGCAACTATGTCTGAATTAACAGGTTGGCATTCATCAAACAGGCTGCCATTTGATTTCTCAAACCAGGTAGCAATTTGTAATAGAAAATATGACATACAAAAAAAGTTTCAAAAAGTGTGTTGCGCTAGCAATTTCCATTCACAGTTTAGGTTCAAAAAGTATGTTACATAGAATAAAAAATAGCTAATAATACGAACTTTCTATGAATAGTTACTAATATACATGTTCAGTTAATTGAAATGTCTATAGTTTTTTATGTAAGCATACTGATCAATAATTATGAAACCTTATATTTAGTTAATGCATACAACATACAATAAAAATAAATAAATAAACTTTTTTTCTAAAAAGGAGAACAACCATTCCACGTACTGGTCAACCCGACAATGACAATAAAAAAACGCATCAAATCTGTTCAATACTCATATGTTCACGGTATATTACAATACGTTGACTATCATAGTGGTTAACCCTACAATAACGATGATAATAATTAACTATATAGTCTAACTAGACAAAACAACGACATAATAAGAGTAGACAAAACAATATGATTTGCGAACCCCTCAAAGGCAATAACACAATATCTCTCCAGTCTCCAGTCTACCTAAATCAGTACAAAATTATGAATCTAAGCAAACAAAACTTTAGGATCTGCAAACCCCACAAAGTAGACAACACAGCAGGTGTCCAATCTACTACACTCCGACAAATATTAGTAATAATAGCACAATAGTTATATAACTAGTATGTGTTATTCACTTGCAAGCAAACTGGGATAATTGAGGTAAAATATAAGTAAGTATAATATCTCATGGAACCACGAGGCATGAGACTAAGGAAGTTACATATATCAGTCAATAGTAAAAGGCATTGTTAATCATTGTAACTAATATTCAGTTATTTTCATAACAACAAACTAATCTTCTACGGTCATCATCAATGGTGCAGTAGCACATAGTGCCAGGAAATAGTTTTCAGGTAATCACTAATCCATGGGACATTGGGACTATTATCTGAATTTAGTGTATGGCAAGCGAGGATAAAATTCTAATCCATGCATCTAGTAATTGCTACAAATGGATACGAAACTGAATGGATATACATTATCTGAATTTAGAACACGAGTACTTCTACATGAAACAGGCACAATATACTAAAATTTTTCGAAACCAGTAAAGAGTCAAATAATATAAGTGCTTACAATTTGGCCACTGCAACAGAAATGGCTCTGGTGGAACAAGAATGCAAGTATCCTCCACAGAACCATTCTAGCATAGCAACCTTACACACACACAAAAAAAAAAGAAGGGTAAGAAAAACGAGGTAGGGATTATGCCGCCAGAAGGGTGCGTCAATCATGACCTTCTATGTCGAGGTGGCTGTGTTGGGCAATGGTCAGGTCCTCTCACTGGCAGGAGTGGAAGTTGAAGCCATCGTCGTCACCACACGGCGTCAGGGGGAGACGACGCTCGCACCACTGGATGGAAGCAGAATGGGCGCAGTGGGTGGGTCGGTCGTCAGCGCGGACCAGCAACATCTCACGCAGGAGCAGGCTGAACTAAACCTAAAATATATGGCCGAAAAAGAACAAACTTGGTGATCAACACAGAATAATGAAACCCATCGCGCACAAATTTGGTCAAATTGGGAGAGACAAAAGCGAAATTTGTGAAGAGAAACCAACAGATAGAACATCAATTTGACCAAATCGGAACCAACACAAGCTGAATTTATTAGACAAATCAACAAATCACCTAAGATCCTGGCCAAATCGAAATGAACAAAAAGCTAAATTTGTGAGACAAATCCAAATGGGTTGCAATTTTGGGAACGATACCAATCACATAAGCTAGTCCTTACATACGTAACCCGGAGCAGCTCGCCGGCTGGGATGTCGTCGGAGCAAGGGGTGGATATGGAGGCAAGTTCTAGTCTTATTGAGTTTTTCCTAAAATTGATATAGTTTGATTTAATATTATTTTACGTAGAATTTAAAAGTATTTTTAGAAACGAGCTGAGCCAAACCAAGCTAAAGCAAAATTCAAATTCATTTAAAATATTTAACTAATTAACAAGAATAATTAAAATAAATTTAAACTGAACCAACAGCTTCACTAAAGAGCCTTTTTGCCACCTTAATCGGAGCTCAGCAGCAGCAGCAGCAGCAGCTCTCGCCCTCCCCTCGCTCTGCAAAGTGCTGTGCTTCATGGGCTACCTCCCGGCACGGAATTATTTTTTGTTTTGATTGAGAATTGATATGTCTACCAGGCCGGGCCACCACGATATGGGCAGCCCAAATAACAGGATGCATGGCCCATGGACATGGGCCCATCCACTTGCAGGCCGTTGCGATTCACTCGTGTTGGCTTCCTTCCTTCCTGACCTGCGTCCCCAATCCAATCCGATCCGATCAAGATCAGCGACATCGATTCGAGACGAACCAAGCAACTCAAGGACAGGAGGCGACCGGCTGATCCGCCAACTCGTATCTCTCCCTCGATCCGATCTGAGGAGGAAGAAGAAGAAGAAGACGAAGACGACATGGTGAGTTCTACTTGTTCTGCTCTACCGATGCAACATCACCCCCCGAATCTTACGATTCCTTCTCTTTTCTTTGCCACCACTGTACAAAGATCCAGTATAATCACTCAATTTTGTGTCTTGATGCCGTGCAATTCTGATTCTAATGGCTTGATGATCTTGTCCTGTGTACCTTGAAAAGGTTTGCATCGCGTGCCTGCTGCCCCTCTTCTTGATCCCCGTCGTCAACGCCCTCCCCTTCCTCTTCGACCTCATCCTCGTATGTCTCCCCCCCTTCTCCTCCTCTTTCTTTCTTGCAAAATTCCCTTCCCTTCTGTCCTATGCAGTCAGGTTTTAGTTGTTTATCCGTCCATTCTTGTAAGATTCATTCATGATTACCTGTTGTGTTTCTTTCTAAAGAGGGGTTGTGGTGAGTTTGTGGTTAATTTAGCTATTGAGTTACTCTCTCTTCGGCTGCCTTAATTAATCTGCTACGGTGCCTCACCTGACATGTGGATGTGGGAAAGGCGGTCTTGAATTACCGATTCATTCCTGTCACCTGTTTAATGACCAGATAGTCATCATAACCGTATTTATTTCTCTGGCGATTTGGCTAGGATTTCTAGGATTATAGTAGGACAACAAAGGAATTACCAGTGCCAGTCCATGCCCTTAACTAAATCATGTGATTCAGATTAGCACCAACGAATCCTACGAACTCAAAAAGGGGTGCCGTATCTACAAGAATAAGGGGAATTATTATGCTCAGTCAGAGGTCAACCTGATTCCTGACCCTGAGATCTACGTGTTATGTTCCTTGGAGGGGTATGACCGTATGAATTGAGCTCTCCTTGAGGAGCCAGAGCACATAACATGACAATAACCGGAAAGAACTTCCTCCTTTTGATAGCAAAATTCAAGTAAGATATGCAATTTTTTCTATCAGTCTAGATATATGAACATTGGATGACACCAGCTTGCTGATTTTTCTTTTTCTGGCAAGTAATATGCATATTTACATACAAGAATAATTGTTTAATGTTGTAGATCACGTCTTACCATGTACTCATGCAGAAACCATCAAAACTACCACATCCGTTAAACCTGTTCTGAACCATATCAATCATGTTTGTCAATCCAAATTGGCATGGTGGTGTTCTTGTTAAGTGCTGCCTCGTGCGACCCACAGAGGCATTTTAGCATATGTTGCGGATACGCTTTCAAACATTTGTTACTTGTTTTATGAAAACTGGTTCATGTTTTGAATGATATTTCAGAGCAAGATTTACCGGCTGTTTGGATGGGAATACAGGAGACCTGAAAGAGTCCCACCTGCTTGCCCATATAAGCCTGCAGCAAAGAAGAGTGATGGAGTAAGCCTACGTGCTCCTGCTATTTTTTTCCCCTCTCTCTTCCCTTAAGCTGGTGTAAAATGCAGATTCCCAACTGGTATTATTTTTAGGTCTTTTTTATTACTCAAGAGATAAACGTTCCCTGATCATTTATTAACCAAACACCAAGCTAATGCATTGTCATATCTGCATTCCACACATTCCCAGAGAATTCCTCGGCTTTCATTCCTGTGAAGCTATTGTACTTTCATAATAGTATAAGATTGTGAGCAGCGTGATCTGAAGTGTGGCTTGTTTGGTTTCCCATAGTTTGGTTCAGCTATACTATGTGAATTGCGCACCTCGTTCCAAGCACACTTGATACTCAGAGTTGGCAACCATCCTTTACTGCTCCTAAGCTATTTTTTTGGGATCATCTTGCAAAAGGGACCTGACCTACTTATCGATTACCATCTCTGATTTGTTTGGGTTTAGGCTCTGAAGTGCTTACTGTACTCCTTTTCTTTTGCAGGGTGCAAGTGAACCAAAACCTCTGGTGGAACCCCAAGGTGCTGCGGCAGAAGAGAAGAAAGAGGAATGATGCATGTACTAGTCACCCAGTAAATGTTAGCAAACGCCTGAAACAACGACATTGTCAGTGTTTGTGCTTGCATCATAACTAAGAAATAATAATTGCTGTACGAATGTATGTTTGGACAAAGGATTGTTGAATATACCATCGATTCCCCTGCCAGCATAGCTGTGTGCGTCTGTGTCTCTAACCAGCGATGCGACGGTGTTATTCTATATTGCTCGCAAATTTGCAAATTGCAACAGTCAGAAGCTATGCTTAAAATGCTTCAATTCGAAGAGATGATGCTCTGGTTGCAGAAGTAAAAAACATTTCCAACTTGAACAGCATCGTATGTTCCTATTCAGCTAGCTGCCATGCATAAAGACAACAAATCTCTGACCTGCTCATGCCCAACCAGGTTTGACCTTAAGTCGATCGTGAATATTTGGATTAACCATGCATCGCATACGAACACGATACGAATAGAGAGATCTTGGAGGCGCACGGTGCTAATCAACTACAGGTACGGACGGCTGGACCTGTTTTTCAAAAGGGAAATTACTTAATTCAACTTGCTTTCGTATACTCGCACATCATGCTAGTCCGATGGGGACTCCAAATTTATTGGAGTAACAATGATTAATACGGACGAGCGCGTTAATACCTTGCCGTAAACTAATCGAGTTGGAGTCCGGTTCGATCGAGATGCTCCATCCTGTTTCGATTGGACGGCTGGGAGGAGGAGCGGCAGGGTGGGAGGCTGAGGGGCCATAGGCGGCCGGGTGGGGCACTGGGAGCGAAGGGCGATGACCAGGAGGAGGAGGAGGAGCGGCTAGGTGGGGGGCCAGGGGTGGCAGTCGAGGGGTGATAGGCAGCCAAGTGGGGGGCGAGGGGTGACAGGTGGTCGGGTGGGGGGGGCGGCAGCAACCGTGGGGGGTGAGGGATGCAGCCGGCCAAGAGGAGGATGTGCTAGGGTGGCTGGGAATCTGGATCGGAAGGAGGATGTGCTTTGCATGTAATATGCTGATAGCAACTGGGGCCTGGGAAGTGGGAATCACTTGGGGATAGGGCTGGCAAAAAAGCTCGGGCTCGTGAGCCAGCTCGGGCTCGGTTCGGGCTCGTGGAGGCTTGGCTCGGCTCGTAAATGAAACGAACCGAGCCGAGCCAGAGAAAAAGCTCGGGATCTAACGAAGCGAGCCGAGCCACTCACGAGCGGCTCGGTTGGCTCGGCCCAATAGGCCCAGTTGGATTTATATATATCTAACAAGTTGATACTGCCCGGGGTCATCAAGACGTGGCGCGTTGGGGACAACACAGGAGAGCCGCCGGCTGAAACAGGGGAGCAACCCGGGTTGAGCAAACGGTGGCGTTGCCGGCGGGGAAGGTCCAGGGAGGAGGTGGCGACCGGCAAACGGAATGCCCAGGCGACGTTGATACTATTAGTGGTGGCGCATCGGCCGGTGCGGCGGCGAGGCGGCAGGGCTAAGCGGCCGTCGACGGGGTGGGGAAGGGGGCGGCGGTGCCGACGCAGAGGAGGGGCAATTGGCGGGGGCGTAAGAGGGAGGGAGGCCAGCAGAACCTACCTTGGTGGCTGGCGTGGCCGGAGGGGAGCCACGGTGGGCTGGCGGCGTGCGGGAGCGGCGGCGCGAGGAGGACCATGGCGCCGGCAACCGAGGGTGAGGGGGAAGTCCGGCGACGGTCGGAGGGGGTTCGTGGCGGCGGGGGGGTCACTCCTGGAGCGAGGAATCGGGAAGGGGTCGCCGGTGGGGGAGTTTGCGGCGGAACTCACGGCGGCGGCCTGCTCACGGGAAGAAGAGAAAGATGGGGTAGGGGGAAAGGAGGAGGAGCGGCGCTGGGACAATAGGGGGGCCGGCGGGGCGATTTGGGTCTCGGCCGAGCTGTATAGGCACGGGCGCACGGCATGTGGGAGTTGGCCGGCAGGGCGTCGGTGCGGCCGGTATGGCGCGGGGCCGGGGGCAGGTGAGGTGAGGGCGCGATGCGATGGCGATGTTGCTGGCTCGCGAGCCCTCGCGAGCTGGCTCGAGCCGCTCCACGAGCCGAACCGAGCCCACAAAAAAGCTTGATATCCTAACCAAGCCGAGCCGAACCAAGCCTCTATTCCACCAAGCTTTCACGAGCCAAGCCGAGCCAGGCTCAGCTCGGCTCGTTGCCACCCCTACTTGGGGAGACTAGGGCTTCAGACTGAGGTGGTAGTGTTGGGCTGGGCCACCTATCAGGTTACAATTAAACGGGCAAGATGGGTACGGGTGGAGTTCAGCTATGTCCTTGCTCGTTTACCCGTTGGGTAGAGGGTTCCCCATTTTCATGCCCATGGGCAAAGAATATATCCTATGCCCGGCTCCATTAGAGTATTTATTGTAGGCATGCAGGTAAATGGTCACAATTGCCATCCCTAGCCATGGCTAGCCGCATAGGGCATGGCCCCAACACAAGCATTCTAGCTACCAAGGCACATTCGGTCAATGACCCTGAATCCTTGTTGTACAATGTCTATAGCTAACAATTAGCTATTCACATAGAATGAGAGATAATGTGGCAAAAAGTTAAAAGAACGAGAGGGAAAAGCAGTGTCTTTCATGAGATATTACTTGAGCACATAGACCAACAAGGAAAACATAGCTAAAACATGCATTGAGGATAATAGTCATTCTATCCCATTAAATATGTGGCATGGGTGAGGAATGGGAGAAGAGATAGAAAAAAGTGGGAGAATGTGTAAATTTATTGATTGGGCCTACCGGTAGACACTCTATCTTATATCTACAACTATTTCTAAGTGATATGAAGAATATAGATATAGCAAAGAAATGCCTTGTATTGAGAATGTCCTAATTAACTAATTAATCCATGTACTTATCGAAAAAATGGGTGCATATTTCAATGGGTAATAACCCATCCATATGAGTCACACCTGGTCAGCGAGCTAGGTTGGACTAGGTCAAACTCGCACCTCCATGTTTCCATCTATTTAAATAATTTCAGCGGCCCCACTCTAAATGGGTTCAGCGTATGACTAATTTTGGCTTTTGGCTTATTTAAGCTAGAAGCCACTTAGAACATGTAGGTTTTTAATTTTGGCTCCTTATTCGTTTGCATTGTCTGTGATGATATAATATTTTTTTATTTTCCCCCTATTTTCCCCTTTACTTAAAAAAAAGCTAACATATGTTACAGTGCAATTTCATCCATGAGCCAAAAGCCATAGCCAGAAACTTAAGCTATGAGCCAGTTGGAGCATGTCCTAATTCTAAAAATAAAAGGGTTAAGAGACTTACTTTCCAAAGTTTTCAGAACCTAGAGTGCATGTTACTCCTTTTTATTATTAAATTCTAAGTATTATGTCTGTCCAAGTTTATAAGATATATTTTTTGAATGGTCTTGTTCATAATTATATGGCATATTTCATATTTCAATGTAAAAATTAGTGTGAGGTTTTCCTTATACCCCTAATAAATATCCCACTTTACTTTATTTTCTCTATATGCATGCATTGAATATAGTGTTTAGAAATAATAATTAGGGATAATCTAGTCATTTTGAATATATCTTTGGTATGTGTGTCAAGAAAAAATATGCCTTATAAATCTGGATAGAGGAAGTAATTATGTATACTTTGCCTTAAAACATAAATTTAAAACTATGTATCAGTAATGGTGTTGTTCATACCATTGGAGATTTCTTATACCAAATCGATTCGGTGGTGATCTGTGGCGTAGGCGACATCCGTTTGTCGTTAAGCTAAGTTTGTTCAGTAAAATCCATCATAGGTAAAAAAAAATATGGCTGGTAGCTCACCAAGGAAGAACAAAATAGGAACAACTTATATAAAAAAACAAAAGAAAAATCTAAAATTAATCCTAAAGATCAACGAGTCCCGTAGCTAAACAACACCCGGTGATAATTTGGGAGAAGAGGAAAGAGAGGCTAGCAGCGGTCCATGATAAAGTTTGGCCCACATGCCAACCCCACCTACCAGAGCAACCCTCCATCGCTCATATGCGTCCTCCTCCATCTAGGAGCTGCTCCCCACTGGTGCAGGCATCGCTAGTCCGAAGCCTGATTCCGCCTCTTCGAGTCCCTAATTCGATTCCTAAACCTTCGCCACCTCCAATTAGTTCCCAAATTCCCCATCTTTTTAACCCCTCTGGTGCCTCCTGTCGGTGCCTTCCTCTACCTCGCCGATCTCACACATGCGAAGAAGTGACTTGGCAGTAAAATTGATTGCAACTGGTAGTAAAATTACTTGTGACTGACAGTAAAAATACTTAGGACTTAGCAGCTAGCAGTCAAATTACTTGTGACTGGTAATAAAATCAACGGACTATCGATGACCCGTTTGACTAAGCGTGCTCAAGTGGGCCTGGCATGACCCGACCCCTCTCAGTGTCGTGCTTGAGTCGAAGGGCAAACACGTAGGCCAACACGGCATGATAACATATTCGGTCAGTCGTGCTAGGCCTAATTGGGTCATGTCCTATCCAGACCCCGGTCATGCCGTATCGGACGACCTATTTAATCAGATTTGTTGTCATCTCCTGTGGCCTTCTAAATACGTTAGTCTTAACCCATCTTTCTTATTTTTATAATTACCGATTTATTTTTATTAGTAATAAAAATTCTTCCATCGATTTTAGAGTACATACGTGCGTGTTTAGTGAAAAAAAGGTGTGATCGTACTCCATGAGACCTTAGATGTGTTGATAAATTTTAAGCATGCGTGGGACACACGTACGTGTCCATGAGGTGGTGTACGTATAGTATGCTTTGAGCCTTTGAGCGCGTTGTACTAAAAAATAGTTTTTTTACGAGTAGAAACCACGTACGCATGCACAGGAATACTGTAGAGGCTCAACGTGGCAAAAGTGTCGAGCAGAAAGATGTGGTTTAAATCGAAGCGGATGGATGGGCCGTGGCATCACCTATGCGAATAGAAAGGCCCATACGATTGGCGCTGGCCGTGAAATGGCACAAGAGGTCCAGAATTCCATATTCATTTTGATCGACGCCTAGCTGGGACGCACGTACCCTTATACGATCGAATCGATACTGATCTGCTTCGACGCCACCGGCCGGCTCAAGAACAGTAATAGCTAGCCGGGAATCCTCCCGGGCAAAAGTAGGCAGAAAGCCTCAAAAGCCAAGGTGGACACATCACGCGTTTTTTTGTTGGCCGTCGGATCAGGATGGATGGCTAAGATCAGTTTAGAAAGATTGTTGTCTTAGCTACACAAAAAAAAAAGTGTCTATGCTCCTCTCCCGCAGCCAATGCCACCTCCTCTCCTCTCCCCTTGCCTCCTTTCCCGCGTGCCGTCGGCAGTGCCGCTGCTCCCTCTTCCGCCTCCCTCTCGTCTTCTTTGCTCCTGCTTCCTTCCTATCTTCATCGCTTTCCCCTCTCACCCCATGGCGCCTCCGCCCCTTGTGCCATCGTTATCGCCGCCTTCTCCTCCCTGCAATGCGCCGCTACGGCCTCCTCCTTGCTACGCCTCTGCCTCCACTCCTCCTCGTGCCGCTATCACACCTGCTTTCTTTGCCTCCTCCCCACGCCACCGCCTCCTCCCTTCCACGCTTACCCTCCTCAGCCTACCTTGTGGGTTTGCCTTGCGTTGTGTCATGTTAGATCCACTGCCATTGTGACCTCTCATCATTGCCACGGTACCACCGCATCGCGCCATTCACGTCATCATTTCGTGTCACCACGAACTCGTGGGATCTCTAGTCATCCATGTCTTACTCCTGTGAGCTCTCTCTTGTCACTCTTCCTCTCGGTTTTCCTCCATCTACCAATCATACCTTAGAATTTCCTAATTTTATGTTCAAATTGTTAATTCAAGGGCAAGTTTGTCAACCGCATTTTATTTTTTAATATCCCCTGTTTGTGATTATTTTGTCGAAAGCATTATATGAGTACCTGCTAATTTTAAATGACAATTGAAAAGAAAAATATTAAGAGCTTTAATGCCATCTAGCTATGTGAATTCAGATTGTCTAGGCTACTTTCTATTGTGGAACCAGGAAAGACATAATAGATAAATTTTCTTTCTTTCACTTGGATGAAGATCTTGCAATCCATAACATATGATCCCATACCAAACCAATCTCATCCAGCAAGACTAATTAAAATGACCACGCAGCATGCCTCGTACAGTCGCACGACCCATAGAGGCATTTTAGCATACTGTTGTGGATGTCTTCAAACATTTGTTGCTGCATTTGAAAATCGACAAATGTTTTGGATGATATTTCAAAGCAAGATTTATCGCCTGTTTGGATGGGAATACAGGAGACCCGAAGAAGTCCCAACTGCTTGCACCTGCAGCAAAGAAGAATGATGAAGCAAGCCTCCGTGCTGATGCTACTTTTGTGCCTTTTTAATCTGGTGTAAAATTCAGATTCCCGACATTATCTTTGATCTTCAGATTGTGCAAGACATTAATCAGCACACTCTGATAATTTACAAAGTATAGTCAGACACCTAGCTAATTTGCGGCTTGATACATCATACTAGAGTCAATAGATAATATAGCAGCTACTCAGTTGGCAACCATAGTTCACTTGCAAAAGGGACTTTAAAACATGAACCGTGCAGCGTTACCTGCATTACCTGACGTGTTTGGGATTTAGTCTCAAGTGCTTGTTTTACTCTGTTCTTTGCAGAAGGCAAGTGAATCAACACATCTAAAGCATACTTGGAATGCTTCAAAGAGATTATGCTTTGCAGGTTGCAGAACTCAACAAATATTTCCAACTTGAACAGCAAGTTGGGCATCATGTGATCTTATTCAGCTAGCTGTCACAAAAGACAAACTCAATGGTTCTTCGAAGAAAAAAAATGGAGAGATTTTTTTTTTGAGATCACTTCTTGTACTCGAGGACGGCATAGAAAGGGTCCAGGTAGATGGCCTGGAAGCCGGTGAAGCCTACGGCGAGGCCGAGCTGCCGGAACTCCTCCTCGGAGCGCTCCCTCCCCTGGGTCCGGTAGGTGGTCATGACGAAGATGTCGTTCTCCAGCAGCGCCCTCGTCCTCACGCTGCTGTCCGTCTTCTCCGGCACCACCGGCTCGCAGGCGATCAGCTTCCCGCCGTCCGGCAGAGCCTCGTAGCAGTTCTTAAGGATCGCCGTGCACTCCTCGTCGGTCCATGTCGTCAGAATCCACTGTTGAGAGGGAATTGTTTTGTTGGTCTTTTTTTCATTTCGGCAATTGGTGACAGCGTGTTTGATTCTTTTCTAAAATTTGGCGATGCTGAGTAATACAATATAATAATCAATACCTTCATGAAGATGGCATCGCCGGAGGGGATGGACTTGAACATGTCTCCACCAACATGCCTTACTCCTGTATTTGTTTGCAAGCGTTTCCATTAGGAAGAAATGTGTTTAGGAAGAAATGTGTATATGTCTTGGCGAATTGAAATAACAAAGAAACAAACTGTGATGGAGAACTGGAGTTCCCTTGTCCCACGAGGGCATCGTTCTGATCAAATGAACATGGATTTGTTCTGAGGTCAAAATGGAGAACACCAATTTGCACCACAAAGCATAGTTTAGCACAAATGTGTTCTGATTCCTGGAAGTAACCTCAATATCGATCAATCTTAGGTACTGTTGATACCAAGAACACGTGGAGTAGTACATTACTCCCTCTAGTCATGAAAGATGTCGATTTAGACATTAACATGGTCCAAAAAATACAACTTTAACCACTTATTTCTATTGTAATATATTTATGAAAACTAGTAACATTATAATGTTGTAAAAGTATTATTGGAGACAAATCTATATTTATTATTCTCATACATCCAAACTTAATATTCAAGAAGACATTGATAGTCAAAGTTATAGATAAATGATCGTACATAAATCAAAACTTCTTTTGTGACTGAATGGGGCACTAGTCTAGGCCTCATTCATTTCGACTTCAGTTTTTGGCTTCTAACTTCCAGTAGGCAGATGCCAAAATAAACATATTCACTTTTTAATTTTGGCCTTTTCTTCTTCTTTTTTCTTTGTATTGTCTGTAAAAATATAACGATGTTTTTTCTTAATTTTTAATTAAAAGACTCAAAAAAATCTAATAATTACTATAGTGTAATTTTAACAAAAAAAAACCAACCGTCGAAAGACAAAAGTCTCCGGCTTAATCAAAATGAACGGGCTTAAATTTGCGGTACCAATTATAAAGCAACCCGTGCGTGCCCCCACGTGTTGTTGTGCATGCGTGTGGTCCATCCATCTGGTGACTCACATGTGCCACGTATGTGTGTCACAGGCCGGCAGGCAGGGTACAAGAGATCATCAAGTTTTGCCATTGGTTTGGTGATGCTTGCTTCCTTTAACTCTTTTTTTTTCCTCTCTAGTTTGTTAGTTAATGAGAACTGAGAATGTGCATATGTTGATCGTGTTCTTATACTAGATATGATGCCGTAGTCACTCAGCTGTAACATCAGCTACGGGGGTGATCGGTATGGCTGAAAATCTCATGGCTTATGGCTGAAAACACTGTAACTGGCTGAAAAAAGCATTATAGTTGACAGAGGCTTATTTAGCATAATTAAATTTAAAAAAAATTAAAAATATAAAAAATATGTTAGCCTATTACGTATAATACAAACAAATACGGGAAAAAAGAATTGGCAAAAAAGCTCAACAAAAAACCAAAAATTCAGAAAAAGACGAAACTTATGAATAGTACCAAATAAGCCATGAGCACTGTTCATAAGCCACAATGATCGCAACCTAAGACTACGAGTTTCATAGTGTTCGAAAATAATGCCTCTAAGAAAAGAGATAAAAACCTTGAAGGCAACGTTAAACACTGTGGAAGACGACCTCTAAGAGCACTCCCAATGCAGAAACTATGGATGGTTTCTATGGCATTAAATAAGGTGTCAAGTAAGCAAAATGCTGATGTGTCATTGGAGTTAAGGAGGAGAGATAAGGAAATGATTTCTTATATAGACATCATGTCTACACAGAAACCAAGATAGAAAGAGCTGTGATAGGTACATGGTAGGAGAGAGAAGATAGATGATTGGATGAAAATTTTATTTGTAGAAACTATTCATTGAGAGTATAGTTTCTATGGATAGTGTCTACATTAATTGACAAGTATAGAAACTATCTTATAGTTTCTGCATTAGGAGTGCCCTAAACAAACAAAAAATTTGCACGCCCACATGCCATGAGAGAGGAGAGGCTATTGAAAAAAAGAAATCTTTTTATTATAGTTCGGAGGTCGGTGCATGAAGAGTGGTGCAGGGTCAACCAGCCGTGATGAATCCACGCCACGAGGCAATAATAAATAAATAAAGGGTGTGTATAGGTATCACTCGGATGTTTTCTTCCTAACAATCATCCACATTTCGGACCGTTGGATTAGAGATCCAACGGTCTCTTTTTTTTTGGAGGGGGGAGAATTTTTTTTGGAGGGGGGTGAATTTTTTTGGAGGGGGTGGGGAGAATTTATGACCCTTGGATTTCTAATCTAACGGTCACAAATCTAGATGATAATTAGAAAAAAAATATCCGGATGATATCTATCAATAACCATAAATAAATAAATAGATAGATAGATACGAAGAGTAGAAGGCGCAGATTAGCCTACATGCACGTGCAACATCGAAGATGCGCAGGCACGGCGCACCAACCAACGAGCGAGCGAATTCTCTAACGAAGTCTAACCAGCCTGTAACAGATCGACTAAGAAGACAAAAGAGATGAGTGAAGAGGGGAGGGGATCTCACCGGCGATGGGCGGCGCCGCGGCGACGACTTCGGGCAGGTCGAAGTTGACGCCCTCCCGGATGGTGCTGACCCTCCGCATGATCATCTCGAGGCACGCGCCCGAGCTGCCCCCGATGTCCACCAGCGTGCCCACCCCCTCGAACCCGCCGCCGTAGCCGTCGAGCAGCGCCTCCATGAACGGCTCTGACACCCCCGTCATCGCGCGAAGCATCACCTCGTTCGCCTCCCTGCACCGCACCGGCAATTAATTAATCAATTGCAAGCATCGATTATTATTGGCCTTAGTAATTATTCGGAAAAAATAAATATTATTAACTTAGCCTTGGTTGAGAATGAGATGATAACCCTACTTGTCGTTGCCGTAGTAGGCGTAGGCGGGGACGCAGCCGTTGGCGCGGGCGAAGGGCTCGGGGCCGGCGGGATCGAGCACCGCCTCGTGGAGGCGCGGCCAGGCCAGCACCAGCGCGTCCTGATGGTGCTGCAGCACGTAGTCGGCGTACGAGGCCCCCGAGGGGCCGGGCACTAGGGTGCGGCCTACGGCGGTGAGCGCGAACCGGCGCGGGGAGGAGTCGCCGGCGTGCTCGGAGAAGACGCCGCGGGAGGCGAGGAGGCGGAGGAGGCGCTCGAGGACGGAGGGGTCGGGGTGGCCAGCAGGGAGGAGGTCGGCGGCGGAGAGTGGCGCGTTGGCGCCCCCGGCCCAGACGGCGGCGGGGACGCCGAGCCGGATGACGGCGGTGAGTGCCATGGGGACGGAGATCATGTTGGCCAGCTCCATCATGGCAAGGCGGGCCTCAGCTGGGGAGAGGTCTCCGGCTGCCGGCGACGACATTTTTTTTTTCTCTTGTTGTTGCGGTGGTCGCGGTGGTTTAATTTGGAGTAGAACTGGACTGAAATGGAGCGGTACGGTGGTGGTGAGGTTGTGCCTGCCTGCTGCCTCTCTGTGTGGCCAATATAATCGAGAATGATATTTGACATTCGAATCGCCAATTTATTCTTTTGATTCATTCTCTTCATTTTCGCAGTGACAAGTGTCAAAATAGAAAAGGAGAGAAAATGAGAGAATCCTTGAATCAAAAGAATTCGTGATAGGTTAAATTTCCAAAGACGTGCAAATTGGGGGTTAAAAGTTAAGAGGCGCACATATACAGTGTCAAATATCGAAATTTCTCAATATAATCCGCTTAATTCGGTTTAAATTTTTTATTTCTAGTTTATTTTTTATTATTTTTAAATTTCATCTTGTTCGATCTTTTTGGCTTTTTTAGGGTTTTTACTGGTTCTTTTTCCCCGTATTCGTTTACATTATCTGTGATAGATTAATCTATTTTTTCTATTTTTATTTTTTAAATTTAGTTACGACAAATAAGCCACCATCAGCTACAGTATAATTTCAGTCAGTTACAATGCAATTTTAGCCATAAATCAGCTTATTTTAGCCTAACCAAACGGCACATAAGTCTTTCCTCATTTATATAGTTCTTAAAATATATAAATAATAGATAGATATTATTTATCATTTTATGTGTTTTGAAATTAATACTATTTTTGTTAGAGAAAAGAAGATACGGTTTAAAAAGGAATCTACGGGTTGCACCATACCGCTATCCTACAGCGGCGGTCCTAGATGAGGAAAAATTCTATTTTGTAACCGTGACACAGCAAAGTTTGTGTAACACGCAAATGAGAAAGTGATATGTGGCATAAAGTATTGTAGCAACATTGTAGTCCGTACAAAAAATATTTTTAACACACAATCTTAAAAATATTTTTTATACGGACTACAATGCAGTTACAGTATTTTATACCATATATTTTATTCTTATTTACTGGTTACATAAATAAAGTAGTGTAACAGTTACGCCATAGAATTTTTCCTAGATGAGAGACGTGTGGGATTCTCTCCGGTACGTTGTAGAGGGGGATCGGATCAGCAGGCTGGCAGCATTTAGATTGTGGCCATTCGGTCGACGTCATTCGTTGATATTTTGCTCGATCCATCTCTCTCTCTCTCGAACGTGGTCGGGGCACACACACAAACACGGCAGAGCCAAGAAAAGAGACAGAAAGCTAGCGGATCGATCGAGCACGTGATATATAGTCCTTCCATTTGAGTCGAGTCGATCGAACGATCCAGTTGCATGCACGCGCTACGTACACTATATCTTTCTGGTTTAATTAATTTTATTTAATTAAGTATTTATTCTCACCGAGAGGCTCCAGTGGCGGACCTGCCCTTCGGGCGAGGTCGGGCGGCCGGTCGCCGGCGGAACCCCCCTCCAGAGCTGGTGTGCTCTCAGCTGCTGCTGGGCGCTACTGCTGCCGCCAGCCAGGAATGGAGGAGAAGAAGATTAACCGGTATGTGATACAGGAGATG
Organism: Dendrocalamus sinicus; assembly: GCA_036346575.1. Classification (NCBI taxonomy): domain Eukaryota; kingdom Viridiplantae; phylum Streptophyta; class Magnoliopsida; order Poales; family Poaceae; genus Dendrocalamus; species Dendrocalamus sinicus. Next base: position 49,757,369 of record CM070645.1, on the reverse strand, counting down.
ATCATGGCGAGCGTCGTGAGCAGCATTGGGACAGTCGGGTTCGTCTGGGCAACGATCCGTCCTACTCGGCGGCTACGTCACGAAGCTGAATCAGTTGGACTTTTGGTGCGTCTCAGTCTTGAGCTTTCTGCAGGGCATTAGGTCAGTGATTCAATTCTCTATCAGAGATTTATTTAAATTATTTACTCCACGCAAGTGAGCATGCGGGCTAGTATACTGTATTGCTGTATAGACTCTCATTTTAACTCAATATTTGACTTGGAATATATCTTAGCGGTGTATTTGGCAACAATTGGAAGGGAAAATGGGAGTATAGGGCATTTTGGAACATGTATATGAATATCATGGGAAAATAGTTTAATATCCACCAGAATCTAGAAAAATTTATGCTTTTAAACATGGCCTTACATGATACATTTTGCGGCGGGCTTGTGCATGTGACTTTGCTTAGTCTAAATTCTTATTTAAATGGAAAATGGCAATTAAAGAATTGATTTGTAGTCTATAAGACATCTTAACATAAGTTGTTTTGTTGGATTGAGATGTATTGATCTTATCTCTAGCAACATTACTCTTTCAATTCCGACACACTGCATGAGTTTAAAGTAGGAGTTGGACCTTCATATTTCAATCCTAAACCCGTCGAAATTTCCATTCCCACTAAACAAACAAAGAATTTTTAAACTCTCTTACATATAGATCGGTCATCAATCTGAAGCCTACTTACATATAGAATCTATTGATAATGAAATTGAAGAAAACTTACCTAGTCTATGCCTTCCTAAGGATTCAAAAACCATTCACCAACACACATTTTCTTCACAAATCACAGAATTTTCTGTTTGTACACTTTCCAACCTTATGCTACTCAGGACAGCAGAGAATTGCAATTGCAGCTCTTCAATTTGTTATTTTGTTAGGACTTAGGAGCATGGCATTGGCAGCATCACAGGAGGAACCAAGATCAGTTATAAATATATATGATTTGATGTTTGAAGAAATAAAGAGAAGAACAAGCTTTGGCAAAGCTTAACCAGACGATTCACTGAAAAACCTTAACTTCATTAGTGAGGTATTGTTTAATATCCTCCTGTTATCTACACATGTTTGGATTCGAATTGTAATTATTACTTCCATTTTGTATCATATACTCTTATTAGTGTGATTGTAATGTAGTTTGATCATGGATTATTTTGTTTTTGACTAATACTATTTGTTTCATGCATACGAGTTCGCCTTAGCTATATTTTATTTTTGGGTCCGTCACTGCCGAGAGCAAAGAAAGCAAAGCTAGTACCATGTATACGTAGTAAAGCTGAGAAGAAAAGCATGGGGTAGCTGCAACGGCATGCACCCCCCCCGGGCCGCGAACTGGCACTCGTATGCTACCTCTTCTGTTTTGTGGCATATAGAGACCAACGTTGGTCGCCATTGAGATGAGCCAGTGAGCCCTGGCCGATAGAGTAATCTACTACACCCGCTCACACTGGACGCTGGACAGGAAGAAGCAGCATGCTCTTGAGTCTTGAGTAGGGGTGCAATTGAAGCGAATACGAACGTATATTGTTTATCCTGTATTTTATTTCATTTTTTTGGGGTCAGAGACGGACACAGATAACGCCGGATATCTATTTCTCCATTCCATATCCGTTCCATAATTTTTCGGACGGTCGGTCAGACGAAAATTATCCACTTCTTTGTACAGGACATTGGACAGTATGGTACAATCAGAGCGAACATAGAGAGACTAATTACTGAGATATTAAAAGAAGAACATTTAGTACTCCCACCTATTTAGATGTGATAATCTGTCTATATATTATCTTGTTCCTAGGTGAAGTCACAATAGACTTCCTCATATCACTTGACATACGGATATATACGGACGGATATCATTTATCCCGTATCATATTCTATATTTTTTTGTTAGACTCGGAGTCGAATATGGATAGTACCAGATACTCACATATCTCTTCTGTAGTCGTTTCGTAAACCTTTGATCGATCAAATGGATGGAAATTACCCAGTCCATTTTGCATCCATACTCCCGAGGACCACCACCAACCTCTGCAAGGGCAGGGGCAGGAGCACTGCGTCTGCGCGGTGTGCCCCGGGGAAGTGCAGGCCAGGGAGCGCGTCAAGGCAATCCCCGCATGCCGCCACGTCTTCCACCCGCCCTGCACCGACCGCCGGCCACGCCTCCTGCCCGCTCCGCCGCCGATGCCACGCTCAAGGTAACCAAGCCCATCAGCAACATGAGCCTGTACCTGCATGGCCCAGTGTTGGAGACGCACCAAGCAGCTAGCTCATGCTCACACAACTTCACTTGAGGATGCAGCCAGTGCATGCAGATGAACGCACACCAGAGCATAATGCTGCTGCTGCTGCTTGCATCATCTCTACTCCCTTTGTTCTTTCTTAGCATGCATGTAACTGCGGACGCTGCTAAGCCATCACGGTGGAACCAATAAATACGTAATTTTTGTCCGACCGATTGAAGACTGTCTTCACAGAACGAATACAGAATAGGTAAATAGATATTCGACACTATCTATATTTGACTCCAATGAAAAACATAGAATAGGGTATCAAATGAGTGATATCCGTCCTATATATTCGTATGTCAAGTGATATGTGGAAGTTTGTTATGACCTCATTTAGAAATAAGATAACAAATAGGTGAATTATCATATCTAAACTGGCGGAGAATGTTAAGTGCTCTTCCTTTGATATATCAACAATTAGTCTCTCTGTGATCACTCTGATTGCACCCCTACTGCCCAATGTCATGTGTGGAGGTGTAAAAGAATAGAAAATTTTCTATCCGAAGGCTTATGGAACGGATACAAAATAGAGAAATGGGTATCCGATACTATCCATGTCTGACTCCAATTCTGAGAAAAAACGAAATAAGATACAGGATGAACGATGTCCATGGTATCCACTCCGATTGCACCCCTACCAATAGGTGATGCCATTTTTTGAAATCACTCCACCGACAATCCGGATTATACCACTAGCCAAGCGTTTAAGAAAGCGGTCTAGACGGCCGCCTAGGCCCCGTCTAGGCGCTAGGCGACACCCTGACGCTACGCCTTGGCCCTAAGTCAAGTGCCTAGGCGGCGAGCTGCCTACACGGTCCAAGGCAGGTCAAAGGTGCCCTAGGCGGCCTCAGTGAGACAACCTCCCAAGCGGACGCGATAGTGAAGTAGATGACTAGGCAAGCGACTAGGCGAGGTGAGGCGACGACTGAAGGGGGATTGAGTGGATTAGACTTACTAGTTGCCGCCCAGTCAACGCAACGCATTGGAGATAGGGTTCCCGCACGGGCACATGGGAGGGATCCCTACCTCTGCTGCCACCTCCAGGTCTCCACCAGTGGAATCTGCTGCTACCGCCACAGAATTGAGCTCCCTTCCATTGGATCTACCACCCCTGCCGCCTCTGCCACCTCCGCTACATCCTCCCCAACAATGCTAACTGGTTCTACTACTGCCTCCCCTCCAACCTCACCTCCCATCTTCCCTTACCTCCATCGATTGGCGATGCTCGACGTCGAGATCCATTGTCCTTGACGACAGATTAGACGACATCAAGTTAGATGGTGCGATCTATGGGAGAGCAAAGTGTTGAGGAAGAGGAAGAGTAGTATGTACATGAAGATGAGAGAGATTAGAGAGGAGGCGGCCTGAATAGTGGGACCAAATCCGCTTGGTTGGGCTAGAAAGGCTAGACCCAGTCTGTGCTGCTGTTGGCTCACTTAGGATGTGTTTGGTTTGAGGGATGGGGTGGAATGGAATGGTTCCTTTGACCAAGGCTATCTATGTGTTTGGTTTGAGAGATGGAGTGGGATGGAATGGTCCAAAGTGGGATGAGCCTGTGCAAATTTAGAGAATATTCTTCTTAGATGCTGGACCATATGGTTCCACCTTTTTTGTGGAACTATCTCATCCTATCCCCATCCCATCCCATTCCACTTTCATCACACCAACCAAACACATCCTTAAATGCCTATCTCGCAAGCATATACCAAATAGCAAGCAACCAAGTCGGGCGCTTGGGCCCACCTACACAGCCTAGGCGCTAGGCCCCAACTTCGTCTGCCTAGCACATTGAACATAGGCCCATAAAAACACAACACTACACTGAGTGAAACGCATGCGGCCAGGCACAGAGCGTAGACAGACATCGTGAGTGTGTTCCGGTCAAGGAGGTGAATCAGGTTAAGAATCTACTATATAGTAATTGCGATTGTCTCTTCTGTTGAGGACATAAATACAGTGAAAGAACTTACACTGGGTTGGGCATGTCTCTTTTCCTCCTACCCAGCGCAAACTCTTTCAACAATCAATAACACAACGCACGCCGCCCTTCGCTGTTCGCGCGGAGGCCAACAGCAAGGAAACAAATATGTAAGAGAACCTGTAGATACACAAGAGGAAGAAGAGAGGAGAGGCAAAATGGTAAAAAATAACAAGGAAAAGGAAAAGAGCAGAGCACATTTTTTCATTTTCTGAACAAGCTTCCTGCAGCAAAACTTCGATTGCCATCACTTATTTCACTGTCGTATTTCCCACCACTTTACATTACCGAATATGCCCGGACCACCTCCACGATCGGCGCCCGGCACAGCGGGCATTTGCCACCACCGCGCACCAGCTCATTTGCACATTTTGAGCAAGTACACATGTGCCCACATCTGCCACCACACCAGAACCAACAAAAGGGTTTAACAGTATACGTCAGACCAAAAGGGTACAAGTCAGATATGTTTAGCTTCATACGAGATGCATAGTGTGTGCTGCTGACCTGTACAGTAGAGAATCAATTTGCGAATCGCAACATACGCAGCAGATTCCCTTCCTCACCTGATCCCATTTTGATCCATCGTCAGATAGATCCATGGCGTACCCTGACAAACATAAGGAAACAATCATTTGAGTTAATTGGAGCAGGCATATTTGTGCAATGAATTGCAACAAAAGAGCTATACGGCAAAATAGCAAAACACGACCAAACTGAAACATGCAGACGTCTACCGATAATATAATTACCTGGAAACAAATTAAACTAGGTAAACAAATACATAAAAGAATTTCTGGGGCTGTTTCCCTATCTGCCCTTGTTTGGTGTAAAATATCTTTGGATCAGAGAAAACAGCATAACCATTGATGCCATGAACATGCTATTATTCGACAAGGAGCGATGTTAATACAACCTTCAGCTCCCGCAAATCGATTCAAGGCCGCTGACACTTCTTGTCTCACTGAACGTTGCAATTCCAGTTGCATGTCCATGCATGCCTCCAGCATCCTCTGCATGCTGCTCATCCCTTGATGAAGTCTACCCATGTCAGCTTTCAAATCATTAATTGCATCCCATTCCTGCAAGAATACAAGCCAAATGAATTCCCCAAGATGAACTTCTAATCAACATACAGGACACATCTTATTTCATGCAAAAGGGGGAGAAAAATACCACCCTTCACACTTCCTACATCTAATGGATCATGGCATGACAGCAAATATGGTATCAAGCAAAAAGGAAAAGAAAAAACACGGAACACTTTTAAAGTTCCTACACCTCATGAGTCATGGCTTCAAATATACTTTTGACAGGAACACTTGTGGGGGGAAAAGATAATTGGACCAACATATTTGCAAAACATGGTAAAATTGAGACAGCAGAAACAACAATTTCCATTTTTACACGAGCTCCAAAATTTAATGTGAGAAGATAATGCATGGGATCTGTGTGATGTACCCTGTGTCTACTGCTCCAGTTGTTGTGACGCAATTCTCTGTGCCATAGCGGCTGTCGCGGTGGCAAAGGTGGTGGAGGGATAACAAGGGCAGGTCTGTTGACAGGAGCGTGAAATTGCCGAGTTTCGGCATTCCTTTCTTGTTCCTGATTTTCGTTTGGTGAATTCGCAGTGGGCATGGCTGAATCGAGATTCCAATTGAGGGGACCACGACCACGTCGTTGAACATATGACCTTATTAATCGCTCCAAACTTTCACCAAAACCATTACTAAGAAGATTGGATACACTTCGCCTGGCAATACAAAAATTGAGATTGCTTTGTAGTAAGACCACATGAAAAAATCAACTAAGAAAAAACATTCAGAAGAAAATTCAGCATTAAAGGTCAAAATACCTGCTAAGTAATTCTCTCAGTTCCATGCTGTACACATTGTCGTCATCAGATGGGATGAACCTATTTTCAGTTCTAGGAATGGGGACTGTGTCAATTGCAGAATCTTGGTAATCATCTTGCCAATTCTCCTCGGTAGCACGAGACTCATCATCGTGCCATTCATCATGCTCATCTTGGAGATGATCATGCACCCTGTCGTCATCCTCCAGAGTTTCACTGTGTAACTCCTCTGCATTATCTTCCCAATTTCTGTCAGCATCCTCTGGAGTTTCATTGGGCCACCTATCAAGCCTGCCATCCAAAGATGGCTGCCAGAAACTTGTGTCATGTTCTATCTCATCCTGCAGCCTATTATCACCTTGAGGCACTTGCATCTCAACCATGTCACCCAACGTTATAGTTGGTGACTCTAACCCAGCATTATCTGCATCACCCTCCTGTAAACCCACATTCTCGAGCATGATTTGGGCTGTATCCTCACTACCAGCAAAAGCCCTGACCTCAGCCCCTCGTTGAGAGTCATCATCATCTAGTAATCCAACATTTTCAGCCACAGAAGCATCAGACTGGCTAACATCTTGACTACTTACAGCACTCTCTGATCTGAAAGAAGCATGTTCAGCACATCTTTCATTAGCCTGAAACAATATCTTAAACTCTACAGACATTTATTACATAACAAGAACTCAAGAAGGTAAGGACAGAAGACAAGTGATAGGGGATGTCAATTGTATGAATAGCTAAAGAGGAGGCACCCTTTGGCAATTTGCTGCTGTTTGCTTAACCACCTTGTCTGATGCTTGAGATTACGTATAACCAGCAGAGCACAAAAAGATACTCCACATGCTTCATGTTACACGACGTTGTTGAATTTTCACAACATTCAATATGAAATTTTTGACTTTGATGAATGCAATATTATGTTGACCAAACATAACATAATTATATTTTAGCAGAAGCACTTTTGATGACAAATATAATATTCATATTTCAACATGACTAAACTTATATTTCATTTGTTAGCAGAAAGAATTAAGGTTACACAGTATAGCAATAAAAAATAAGTTCTTATCCTTCATTTTGCATGAACTCTAGTATCTCCATAACCCCATGCAACATAAAAGAGATTTTTTTACTCCATTTGGCAGTTGTATCTGATCCTTGAAATTTCACTCTCCTTCCATCTATCATTGTCAAATCCGCTAGCGGTACAACCATATTAATTTAGTCGTCGTTAAAAATTTTAAAAATCAACACAAGAACATCAACATCAACAGTAACTTTATGCTGTTGCTCTTTTTTAAACTACTCTGATACAAGTTATCCGAACTGTCACATAAGGTGCTGCCATGGGATGCAGCAGTCACACATTTACAGCTCTACCATTAAAGAAAGTGGTCATATCATGAAGTAATGTTGTCAGTATTCTGAATAACAGGAGCACTTCAGTGAAACATGGAGATCACTAGAACAGCACCAAAGATCAAACTTAAAGAGCGGATGTGGTACAGCAAATAGATTGGTATCACCAGCATAACTACTAGAAGAAGAAAAACACAGAGGCTGGATTCAATTCAGGGACCCTAAATTCCATGATATGCTAGTCAATATCATCAGTACATTTCACAGTACCATTTATCATGTGGTCTAGGGTTAAGGGTAAGAAGGGATAGAGCTGATCGCCCTTGTCACGCCAGGAACTTGTCTCCTGAGCGCAGGAGGCTCTGGTCGAGCTGGACTTGGGAATATAATTTCTTTATTGCCTCCTCAAACAAAAGCCGGCTCCTTTATATAAGAGGTGCCCTTCTAACATTGGAAACTAGAATCAATACCATATTAATACTAGAGATATAACTATCCTGAGATAACTTGCTAATACTAGAGATTACTTTCCAAACCGACTCCTATCCTTCCGGTTCAGCACTTTCCTATCTCTTGGAGATATCCTATTCGGATACTCCCACAGAAGCATCTGCATATGCCTCTTCTATTTCGGACTCCTCCCTGTTTGCAGTCGCCGCTGATCCTATAGCGCATCCAGCCGCCGAAGCCAGTGGCGCTGCTTCAGATACTCACTGGACTGCTGGCGGTCTTTGCCTTCGGCGACACTCATACACTTTCCCAATAAAAGCATCCACAACATTTTCGCCCACTTGGCGAAATAGCTCGTCCTCGAGCTGGAATGACAGATAACGAGTCTTGAAAACATCCAATTTCTCTCAAGTAGCGTCAGCCGCTGAACACCCCATCCAAAAGCTCCCAGATTCCATGATTAAGGCGAGCACGAACAATCTTGCTGGGGGAAGGGATCACCCTGCCATGCACAAACTCCGGCAGAGGAAATTCAGCCGTAGGAGGTTGGCCCTCAAACTTTTTGAGACGAGTGACATGGAACACATTATGGATACGGACACGGGCCGGCAATTGAAGTCGGTATGCAACCAAGCCTATGCGCTCCAGAAACTGAAAAGGACCATAAAAACGGGGTGCCAATTTGGAGTAGGACCCCTCTTTAAGAGATGTAGCTGGACAATGGTGGAGAGTGGAAATGAAAAAAAACACCTCTCTATGCGTCTTGTCGTGATATTTCTTCATGAAATCTTGGGCTTGAAGCAGTCGTTCGCGAATTTCCTTCAAGAATTCATCATGGTCCATAAGCTGCAGGTCTACTGCAGCCACGCGCACTATACTAGGGTTATATGACCGCATGGTAGGGGGGTCTCGTCCATAGACAACCTGAAAAGGAGTGGCCTTCAACACAGTCTAGAATGATGTGTTGTAGCAGTATTCAGCCCATGGAAGCCATTGGAGCTTGGTATTCGGTCTATCGCCACAAAGACAACGGAGATACATTAGAATAATCTGGTTGACCACCTCCGTCTGCCCATCACTTTGAGGATGAAAAGTGGTGCTGAGATGCAGTTGGGTACCCGAGAACTTGAACAAATTGGTCCAAAAATTACTGGTGAATACCGGGTCACGATCACTTACAATGGAAGACGGCATGCCATGCAAGCGAACAATGTCGGTGAAGAAAGCCCGGGCCACAGAATTGGTTGTATACGGATGGCCAAGTGCAATGAAATGGCTATATTTAGAGAAGCGGTCAACGACGGACAAGATGATAGATTTTCCTCCAACCTTTGGCAAGCCCTCCACGAAATCCATTGATATATCTTGCCAAACCATGCTCAGAATCTGTAAAGGCTGCAAGAGACCGGGGGTGAAGGTGATTGGTCTTGTTGCGTTGACAAACCTCGCAGCCTCACACAAACTCCCACACCAGCTTGTTAGAATGAGGGTGATAAAAAGAGGCGCACAAGCGATGAAGAGCCTTTTGAATGCCTTCATGTCCCGTGCCATGAGCATCTGCGAGCAGCTGTTGCCAGAGGGAGGACCTGCTACTCTTATGACTGATAGTACAGGAGCTATCAGCATTGCTCGTGATCCAGTGAAGCATGAGCTCACCAAACACATTGGTGTGGATGCTTCATACACTCGCTCCCAGGTGCAGGCGGGTGTCCTTGCTCTTCAGTTTGTGTCCTCAGAGTTACAGATTGCTGACTTCTTCACGAAGCTCACGAAGCCACAGACTAGAGCACAACATTTGTTTTTTTCTCTCCAAGCTCAGTGTGTGTGGTCCACCATGAGTTTGAGGGGGGGTGTTAAGGATAGAATAGGTAATAGATTAGGACTGTTATTTGTTTCCTAATATGCCTTGTATTCCCTCTGTATATCCCCCTTGTACCTCTATATATATTGCCCTTTGGGCCTCATGAATAGATGCACAATATTCATAACAATATCAACAATTGTTGCCAGGATTAACAAAACAATTGATGAGGTACATATTCCGAGTATACACTTTACAAATTACAAGTTTACAATTTACATTAATTCAGTTTGATAAGCATGAGGAAACATAGAAAATAATACATATATATACATAACTTATTTATTATTTAAATATATACAGTCTGTTGCAGTATCGATATTTTTGGGAAAACGGCGAATTCCTGTGTCAGTGTCGTGTCAGTGTCGTGTCGTGTCGACATATCCGTGTCCGTGCATCATAGACATAAATAATGCAGTGCTTTCTCTCCCAACATTCTTTGTTACACGACGGTGGAAAAGATGCCATCAAACTATCCAACCAAGAGTTTCATTTGCGCTAAAAGATTACGACGAGCATACCAGACATACTTGCATTCATGTAGGAGATGGAGATACCAATCAAAATATAGATATTATCACCACATAGAGTTGCAATTGGAAGGCCTGCTAACCTCAAGGTGGACACACGATGGCTCTGCCTCAACTGCCCGAGCTCCCTCGCTGCCACAGATGGTGGTCGCTCCTCCTCAACCGGAAGTGCCACGTTCCTCAAGAATCTGCCCCTAAGCAATCCCTGCAAAACCACGCATTTCTCAGACAGCGCACTCGGTGTCATAGATAACTGATTCCTGCCATGCAATACGATCAGCTTCCCACCTGGATGCGGTTGCGGCTGCGGTGGGGGAACTCTGATACAATGTGGTACCCTGATATCCCTTGCAGCTCACGGTGCCGCTCCCGAGCCATCCGAGTGATCACATCCAACCGCGCCTGTCGGCCACGGAGCCGAGGAGGCTCCCCCCGCCTCTCTCTCTCCGCACCGCCCGGCTCCTCCCTGCGTGAGCCCGCACGGGAGTCGCGTGGCTGGCTGGCCATCTGTACCCACTCCCTTACGAGCCTGACCCTCTGCCTCTCCGTCTCGCCGAGCCACTCCCCAGTGGCCGCTGCAGCGGCGGCGGTTGGACCGTCGGTGGAGACCGTGAGGCGGCGCGCGATCTGACGCACGCGCTCGCGGTCACGGTCGGCGGTATCTGGGGAGGGCTCGCGGTCGAACGGCTGGTCAGTGTCGGTGCGGCGGTGCTCGAGCTCGCGCCACATCTGGAGTAGGGAGGGCGGCGCGGTAGGCGAGGGCGCTTGCGGGCGCGGCGGGGGCGTGGTGGGCGACGAGAGGAGGAAGGAGGAGGGGTCGAGGGTGGAGACGGGGTGGAGGCGGGCGAGCGCCAGGAGCTCGGCCTCGCGGTTGCGCCGCTCGACCTCGCGCTCCATGGAGGAGAGCACCTCCTCGGCCTGGCGCGCGACCCAGCGGCTGAGCAGGCGAGACTCCCGCCTCCGCCTCCGCGCCGCCGACGACTCCGCCTCGTCCCCGTCATGGCCGGGACCCCCTCCGCCCCCCGCGGCGGAGCAGGAGGAGGAGGAGGGCGGAGAGAAGCAGCCCCCGAGGTGGTCGCAGACGAGGTCCTCGAGGTCGCGGCGGAAGTAGGCGGCGGCGCCCATGCGGTGGTGGTACTCGTCCATGGCCCCGGCGGCCTAAAGGTAACCCTAACCCTAAGGAAGAGCAAAACTATGTGGGATTAGGGAGTCGAAATGGGGGCTAATGCGGGGGGCTGGGAGGCGGGTTGGGGATTAGGACGCATTTGGGAGCAATTAGAGAGGTGATTTGGGAGGGAAGGGATTGGGTTGGAATGGAATGGATGGTGAGCGAGCAGGAGACGCAAGTCACGGAGAAAGGAGAGAAGAGCAAGGAAGAAGAAGATGAAGAAGAAGAAGCAGCGGCGATTTATGGGATTTTACCCTTTTTCTCTTCGATTGTTTGGGTGGCGAAGAAAAAAAAGAGGAGGGAAGGCGAACGGATAGCGAAAGGTGGAGCTATTTTTGATACGGGTACACCAGCCACAGCCACAGCCACGAAAAAACATATTTGACATTGTTTGCATTCATATTTATGAAAATAGTATTACACGTAACGTATCGATAAAAATAAAGTTTTTGCTACCTGATGGCTAGGCGGCGGCGATGTAGAATCTGACACATGGGCCTGCCGCTGGTGTCAACTGCCTGCCGCCCTGCCACTAGACGGCAGGCAGCCTGTCACCCATGGGCAGACGACAGGTAATGTCTTATTTTTTGTATATTGTTTATTTTAATTTTTAAATATAATAAATGAGCTTAGAAAATTATAAAATTTTATGTGCAGCCTCTCGACTTAACATACTTGACTGTGTAATTTTTTTGGCAATTTTATCCTTTGTGAACATTACTAAAAAATTCATACGATTATGATTTTTGTATGAGACATATAGCAAACGAGCTACAAAAAATTATGAAATCTTATGTGCAATATTTTGACACAGTTGTAGTTATTGTCTATTTTTTTAGAATTTTATACATTACAAATATTTGTAGAAGTACATATAATAGTAAAAAAAGCATCGCACGGGATGCGATATGGCTCACCCATCTGAACCACTACTGTCTACTCGCGCGTGTCTGCCTCTCCGTGCATGGTCTTATCTTCGTTGAGCACGAGCATGTCCCGTGGGGTACGTCAGTTGGTCTGGAGCTTGCGTCTCAGTTCAGAGGAGGTGTGAAGACCGTTCCGTTTCTTCAGTGGCCGGTGGTGGTCTAGTAGGCTGAGGTACAACAGGTTGGGTTCGATAAGCGTCGATGTCCTCTAGCTGAGACATGCTAAACTGTGGGCCACCAGTAATAATGTCATGAACAAAGGACTCTAGAAATCCTCTTCACGGTGCTGAGGAACTCTCGCCTCGCCTTGACCGTACGATGTGGCAGCAAAGCCGAAGGTGCTTTGCCCATCGAAGTCTCCAAACCTTAGGTATGGTGTAAACGATGAGCTCTATCATGCGTACGCTACAAACTCTGGTGCTATGTACCGCTTCCTAGAAGCATCTGGGAGGCCCGTATCGTTATCGGTGGACTCGACATCACCCCACGTTGATGAACGACAGGGAGCGGTAGTCTATGTAGGTGGTGCAAATGTCAAAACTGTTGTGTCTTGACGATGGACATGCGGTGGGAAAATACCATGATGTTAGTGCAATGTAAGACATAATAGGAAAACAAAATGTAGGTTTGTATGTAAGTTACCTCCTTATCAATACGACCCGTGGATGATCGACGACTAGTAATACGACACCGGGCAGACTCAGTAGATTGCGATGGTCGGCCGAACTCACTAGGTCGTGATTACCTAGTGAGTAAGCATTGTGGCTCCATTGGGTGCCCGATGTGCACGGCGTGATCTATCGAACGGCCGCAGCTCAGGTTATGCACTATTTTTTTGGCTTGCTTTATGATGTAATTCAAAGTATTATGTAGGGCCGGTGGTGTCTCCGGGCTATTGATGGTGGCGTCGGACGCAGTTGCGATGTGCTATGCTCACTCCATCTGAAGTGACATATGAAACAAGTTCAATAATTGCCAGTATGAATTTCGTAAATGAAACAATAAGAAATTACAACTGTCTTACACTATCATGCCGCCACGAAGTGCTGTAGGGATTGATCAAGCGTGATTTGCTCGGGACGATCTAATGGAGGAATGATGAGTCTGCTGCACGACCGGGGTACATACCACTCCAGGTACTCGTCATACGTCTGGACGTCATATGGACACTACTCCATGATGACATCCAGGTACGCCCTATCTGTCCATGCCATCGTCCATTTTTGCTACAGTGGCTGCCAGTCCGTACCATGCTAACCCACCCTTGATTGCCTGTATTTCCAGAATTATCGATGTTACAGAGTAAGACATACAAAGTGTAAACATTACTCAGATAGAGTTTGACTCACCGGTGTATGGCTCACGGTAGGAACCTGCTGTGTAGAGGGGGCACGGTCTGGTGCAAACCAAACTGTCGCATTACACGCTGCGGCACGTAAACCTCCACCATGTACGAGAACACCAGATGGCATGTCGTCGCCCATAGCTCTGCGTCCTCTAGGCATTGCAACGACAGCCCGTACGGCGATACACGATGCATGAAAGCTATAGTCCATGGACCCCAGATGATGTCGTTATCGTGCAACAACTCAAACTCGTTGTGACACAGTAAGTAGCACCTTGACGGTTTGCCTTTGGCCAAGCGTAGAAGGGCAGCAGTCTACTGGAAGCCCATAATGGGGCCTATCTATCAGGTTAGCGAACTCGCCAAACAGGTGCACTGACATCACGATAGCTGGACACCCAACACAGAAGTGCTCCCAACTCCACAATTGCAGCAGCACGTAGTAGACACCTAGGCTGGGGGTATCAGCAGTGGCGCGCTGGCAAGCGTCACATAACCACCGATATGTGGCGCACAAGACGGCTGATCCCCAGATGTACTGAGGCATCACTCCAAACTTCGCATCAACCAAAGACTCGGTGAGGCGGATAAACTCGGCATTGCAAATATCGCCGTGTATGTCTGGAAACATACTCCAACCAAATAGCTGAATAAGGTACACGACAAGATGTGTCCTGACGACCTCAAGCGGTGCATCCTATAGGCACACACTAAAATTGTTCAGCCAAGTGCGGGGGACGCCACAAGCTCCCTCCGGGATAGCCAGGCTGAATCGGTCCGTTAGCCTCTCCTTTTAGTCTGCCAGTATAGGGACCGAAACAAGTATGTCACCTCGGAGAGGGAGATCGGTCAAGAACGAGGCGTCCTGCAGATGACAATCACCTCACCTGAAAGTGGAATGTGTGTGTCTCATATCTCCACCTATCCACCAGTGCAGCTAGCAGGTTGCCGACGATAGTGAACTCATGTCCGACGGGACTAGCCTTGCAAAGGGCAAAAAGCACGTTGCCCGCAGTATTGGAATGTAGCACTCGTCCAGCTCCCACGGATCCCTCCCACCCTATAGCTTCAAGGGCGGAGGGCCAGCCGCATCACCTGTCATCCATGAGTGGCACCGGTGGTTCTCATCGTAGAACTACTCAGTATAATAGTACGCAACATGCATGATGCAACATGTTTCCTAGAGATTCTTTTTCTAAGTTTCTAATATAATCTTTCCTTTGGTATCATAGTTTAATTAATTACTACACTTAATAGTTATGATTTTAATATCTAATATAGTCAACATAAAAGCATATAAAACATATACAATTAAACAACATATACTTGCTAATGGAAAATTAATTAATATAAAAAATAAATTAATTATGCCTAAATAATTAGGACTAAATTAATTACACCTAAATAACTGTAAATAATTACGTACATATTTAACAAATATGATAAACAATTACCTTTTAATATGACTGCTAATAACGGCACTAAACAATATTTAATCGGTTGTGAAGAAAGCGGATGAAAAGCGCAGGCGAGGAGTGTGAGAGAAGAGACTGCAATGCAAGGAGTGTCAATGAAGAGATTGCAAGAATGTGAGTGTGTGCAGCTTAAAATTTATAGCAAGTGTCAATAATGGCGGGAGTGAACTGCGCGTGGGAAGACAGACATGACACAAGTGACACTTACGATGGTCTGTGTTCCTGCATGAGTGCTCAATTTTCTTATGAGCCAAATGTCTATGGCCCACTGCACTTTGTTCACATGCAGATTAAATAAAGCAAAAAAACCAAAATTCGGATTAAACAGGGCAAATATAAATGAAATGACCCACATTTGTCGCCCCTGCTAATCACCCTGGTAATTGTACAATTTTTTAGGAACATTCATAATGGATAAAATTGTCAAAAAAATTACATAATTAAGTACGTTGTCGTGAGAGGTTGCATATAAAATTTTGTAATTTTTTGAGCTCATGTGCTATATTTAAAAATTCAAACATTAACTGGTAATCGTATGAATTTTTTAGTAACATTCACAGTGAATAAAATTGCCAAAAAATACAGTCAAATACGATGTATCGAGAGGCTGCACATAAATTTTGTAATTTTCTGAGCTCATTTGCTATATTTAAAAATTGAAACAAGCAATATGGCTTAATTACCTATCGTCTGCCCACGGGGCGGCAAGCCGTTGCCGTCTGGTGGTGGGCGGTAGGCCGCTGCCATTCAGTGGCGAGGCGGGAAGCTACCATCGGTGACACACCCACGCATTAGCTTTGAGGCATGGCCGTCCGGTTATTGGACGGCAAAAACACCATTTTTACAAATATGATATGTATATTATTATTTTCATAATTACGGATGCAAACAACACAATATATGCCAAAAACTCCCACAGCCGTAGCGTGGTAGTATTTGCAGTTTTGCTTGGCTTGACTTTGTAAATTGAGTGGAAATGCCTATAGTTAGTCCTATGTTCTAGTAGTAATTTTACGTACAAATTTTTGAAAAGAAACGTGTTGTTAACAAAGTTGTATGCTGCATGTATACAAATTTTTCAGAAGCAAGAAGCCATTTTAAACACGTTGGCTACTTAAACGTAGCTTTTCCTTTCTTCTTTTATTCTTTTCTTTTGTATTGTCATATAGATATAATGGATTTTTCCTTTTTCCTTTATTAAATATCTCAGCAAAAATCTAACCATCATTATAGTATCATCTTAGTCAAAAGTTATCAATGTAGCCGAATTAAATAGCCCTAAAGCATCCTCTGTAGTATTTTGCTTTTTTTTATGTTTGGATGGAACGACGAGGGGGTAATTGTGGGGGGCGCAAGGAAGGCAACGCCTACCTAACGGAAACGGGCGAACGGGATATCATATCAAGCCAGCCAACTCTCCGTGACGTCACGTCAGGTATGGTCCACCGTGGGCTCCGCACTGATACGTGGCATTGTCTCTTTTTGTTGCTTCCTGACGCAGTGCAGATGCAGTTTCGTGCCATTTTCCAACTCGTTTCTACCACTCTCTTAATTCCATCTTCTCCTCGGAAAATTCTAGAGTTTATTTCTCCTCCTTTTTCACTGCAATGAAACGGTGTTAATTGAAGCAATGGGGGTTAAAAAGCTAAGCCAGTTTGGTGATCGATCCTTAGATGAAAGCTTAAACCCATCTCACCGACCAAATGGAACTAACAAACCAACGTTTGCCACAGTAGGAAGGCAGGCTGTTCTCTCACTCTTACTCAAAATGCTTTTTTTTGGAGGGCGTTGGAATGGCCATTTCAGCTGAGGTGCAACCTTATATTACATTCTTTTCTGCTCAAAATTTCTATACTAAAACAAATGTTGAAATGCACAGGTTTTAGTCCTAAAGTCGCTATCTATTTTTTAGTGCAAAAAAATCCTATCTTTTTATTCAAGATGTGGCATGCAGTGGTAGAGTTGAGTATTTTTTAGAGCCTGGGCAAGCCAAACTACGGCAAGACAATACTAATCGTTAACCCTATGGATGGTGGAAAAGCCCCACTGTGCTTTTGCCGGATGGTGGCTCTGCCACTGGTGCCATGCATGCATTCTACTAATGATCCGTGTTGCTTTCAACATAACGACAATGATTCCTTTAAAAAAATGTATTGCAAAGAAAATACGAGCACATTACCATATTTACCAAATTTTCAACCTTCAACTATGAAATCGAATATTTATCACCCCTTAACTATTGAATTCGAGCAAATTACCCTCCTGACCCTATTCCACCCTTTTTCATCCGATGTGGCACTGATTTTGACACATCATTGATATTAAGATGATATGGCAAGTAGTCACAAATCAACAAACAAAAAAACCCAAAAAATCACCTAGTCATCCAAATAAATAAGAAGTAAATATGGACACACTCATCATCCCCTACCTCCACTTCTCTCCCTCCCACCTCTTACTCCTCCATGTTTGTGGCCATAAACACATCTAAAGCTCTTCTCCCCTCCTACTCCCCCTCTCCCACTTGCTTTACCTCCTCGCCATGCCCAACTTCCCTCATCTCCTCTCACCTTTTCAGATCCAAACCATATTGCTGCCAGAAGACTCCAAATTTGGGGGCGGATTTGTGGGAGTTGGTGGAGGAGGAGCGCGTGAGATGTTGTGTTTTGTTGTGGATTACATTGACCGAAAGATGTTGTTTCTTTTTTGCAGAGGAAGGATTTATTTTTGTGTTCTTGACTTGTTGTGAATTGGATCCAACCGAAATCTGCATGAAACAGAACAAATCTTGGTGCGATTGGTGGGTGGAGCTTTGACGGAGCATGCCATGATGGCCTAAGCAACGCGATGACAAGCAGGTCACGGTGTGCGGTGATGAGGACATGGCCCCTATGGATACAACCATATTTGCTATGCTTGTTGTCCTAATTACAAGAGTTCCTACGCATCGCTTAAATTATAAGGTGAGCTCGTTTCAAAGAGGTTTCACTTTGTTTGACAAAGAACTTATGATATTGCATAATGAGACTTTGTTGCGTTTGTTATTATGTACCGACATTTATGATGAAGATCATGCAATACGTGAGGCTACACATATGCTAAAACTGAGGACGGTTTTCTATCAAGAAGGGAGGATGATGTGACCACGCCACAAACACATACGACAATAGCGCCCAATATCAAGATTGAACTAAAGGTGAATTCGTTTCTTCACCTTCGTATGTTAGTAAGAATAGACCGCTACCTAATGCAAGTGATTTAATTGTGCTTAGGAACTTGGGAAAGGATGAAGGAGAGGGACATGGAGTCCTGGACATGCATGGAAGGAATAATGGAGGTCACCACGTCACTTTGGGACCAAGTCAAGCACGAATTCGAGTTGGACACGATTTGGAATCAGACTCGGACTGCTGTGATGGTACCAAGTTCAAACGGGCATAACTTCCTCATACGGACTCCGTTTGGGACGTTCTTGTACTTCATGGAAAGCTTATGAAGTCTACTTTCCAACGGATTCAACCTCATCTTCAAATTCTATCCGAGCCGGCCGCAATCGTTAAAAGAGTCCACGTTGGTCACGTACTGGAATCGGATTCGGACTGCTGCAATGGTGCAAGTTTAAACGGACATAACTTCTTCATACGGACTCCGTTTGGGGCGTTCTTGTACTTCATGGAAAGCTTATCAAGTCTACTTTCCAATGGATCCAACCTCATCTTCAAATTCCATCCGAGCCGGCCGGAATCATCAAAACAATCCACGTAGGTTTCTGAGTCCGAGTCAAAAGGGTGCTGCGCCACCTCCACTTGAGCCCATGGGCCTTGTAACCCTAGGGTGTACCCTTTGGGACGCCTCCTGGTTGTTTTCACTATATAGGAGCCGCTCTGTTTCTAGGACTTAGGTTTTGTTTAGATCAGTTTAGCCTTGTGCAAACTCCACGTTCTCTCATGTGTCGGCTAGACCAATCAGAGAGTTCGTGTTACAGTAACCTCAACTATCCTTGTGCGACTTTTATATCTAGCAAGTTTCAGGTTGCTCACTATCCTTGTTCTTGCGTGTTCTTCGGTTGCATGCAGGAATAGACCTTGATTGCTCTCGAACGTGGTCAGTCAACCGTGTTCTTGGCACGGTTGATAACATCTTGGGGTTGGTTCAGCGATTGCTAAGGCGCAAGTGACGCCTCGTCACGCACGTTGTAGTCGGATCGCAAGAGTCATCTCCACCGAAATCGATGGTTATCATCCTATCGGAAGATCGGGACCCCATCGCCTCATCAGCGGCCATGACACAAATTGGGGAGCGGGAGGCAACGGTGATGGCTTGAAGCGGTGAGGGTGGCAAGCGGCGGTGGCATGAACAACGAGGCCAAGGTCGATGGCAAGACCCGACATGCGACATGTCAGCTGCAGCGATGATGTTGGAGCAAGGACAGTTACTAGCTCCTACGCGGTAGCAAGAGCAGCGAGGCGATGGTGTGCCATGGAGAGCTATGTGCAATGCAGTGACCACGTCAAGCTTGGGAAAGAGTGGGGAGGAAGAGTCTACTAGAAGATGAAAGAGGAAGAAGAGGATGGAAATTGAGGTGCAGGAGATACTCGTGGGGCAAGGTTAGTCAACGCCTACAGCCTAGAGGCAAGTACAAGAGAAAGAAACGGGGAGGTGCATACGGGAAGAGAATCAGATAGTGGGGGCCGAGGCACATGTTGATCCAACGACAAACTAGATGTACGAAGTTAGCGTCTGGATCGTACGTAACCAAATTAAGTACCCGTCCATATCGTCTAGCACTAATGTCATACCGCATATACACACACAAAGTTTTTCTTAATTGTGACTTTCCCTTGAATTTCCTCTTTCGATTAAAGAGCACCAAAAAAATATGATACGAGACCACATGCACCAACAACTCGTTCTCTGAAAGGATGCACGCTACTTGCTTTTTAGATATGACATACTCTCTTTGGTCATAAATATATATTGTTTTGGATATTAATTCGTTCTCCAAAATACAATTTTAACCAGTAATTTCTATTATAATATATTTATAAAACTCAATAAAAATTCTAATATTATGAAAGTATTTTTGAAACAAATCTATACATATGATTTGCATGTATCCAATTTAAATCATTAAAAATATATTGATAGTCAATATTTTAAAAGTTTGACTACACATATATCTAAAACGATATGTATTTATAACCGGAGGAAGTATCACAAGAAAGTGAATTGGAGAGATATCGCGTACTTGTCTTAAACTCTTAATTAAGGTATATATACATGCATAAAATTTGTTCAAAGTCTTGGAACTATCAAATTCTTCTACTCCACCAAACTTTAAGTTTCAATACAATGCGACCATATATAGGATTTGGATTGGTGTAGTCTAAATTAACTAAGAAAAACCCGGCATCTTAACTACCACTTGCAATATCACATTTATTTGCAATTAAACCGTACAAAAGTTAATTTGAGTATTGCAATCACATCTTGTTGGGCTATCTTTTTTAGATCAGTTTCTTAAGCTACTTGTATTTAGAAGTAAACGGCAACAGAACAAGTCTAATATTCGGCATTGCTTTATGCCCAAGAATGCCTAAAAATGCATAAGCTGGCTGGTCCTCTGGAAGATCTAGAGAATGCCCCCAAAAGACACTTCTTTTTTCTTGTTTAATCGCCCCCAAAACGAATCGTGAGCAGTGATGAAAAGTAGCCCAATCTTGCAACTGGCTCCTGTCTTGAGAAAAAGAGAGACAGCGGGGCTGTGTTCTTAGACCCTAATCCTCCCCTTGTCCCCCCAGCTTTTTCAACAAGTGAAATGATGCGTTGGTTTTTTTTTTTGGTTCTTCTTCTTCTTCTTCTTGATATCTATGAAAAGCACTGCTACCTATACTATGCTTGGCAAGTGGCAGGATCATGACAAGAGCACCGCATGTTATACTTATATCCTTCCTAGTCTCAGTGTGAATGTACCGGTCATTTTGACTTAATTATACTCCATTAT
The DNA here is from genome assembly GCA_036346575.1 of Dendrocalamus sinicus. NCBI lineage: Eukaryota > Viridiplantae > Streptophyta > Magnoliopsida > Poales > Poaceae > Dendrocalamus > Dendrocalamus sinicus. Next base: position 49,736,091 of record CM070645.1, on the reverse strand, counting down.
GAAGGAAAGCGTGCAAATCGCCACGCTTTGGCTGAACATATATTATATAAGTACTACAAGAGTTTAATACAACTGTTTCGATTCGGTTTAAGCTTTTTGGCTTTTATACTTTGTTATAGTCACTCGTTTTCAAATAGTTTAAGATAAAGTTAACTAATTGATTATAGTAGATGTTATACTGACCAAAATTACATATAATTATCTTCTTCTTTATAATTTCTCTCGTAAACAATCAAAATTTAAAAGAAATGAATTAAAAGCCATAAGACCAGGGAAAAAACATACAATCGTACGCGTACAGGACTGCTCTCGACGTCGACTCGGCCACGCGGACTGCATCCTGTCCGACGCGCATACGGCAGCGCCGACTCTGTTGAGTTGGAGAGCAATCCGGCCGGAGTCTTGTTCTCTAACACAGTAGCTAACTTGTAAGTAAAATAGGTTCGGAACTTTAAATATAATATTATCTGGTAGTATTGTACTGTATGCCTCGCCTTGCGTAGCTATCACTATCCATATCCACTACTGGTCTGTTCTTCTTTAGCTGTGATTTATGACTTTTGGCTATTCATATGAGAGATTACAGAGTAACTAAAACTCAAGTGCGGCTTTAACCGATATAAATGAAGTCGATACAGTATATACTACAATTAACTAGTAGACACCATCTTGAAAAGACACTCCGTTTAAAAGTTAGTTATGGTAAAAAAGCCAAAAGCTGAAAAAAGAACAGGCCCACTAGCTAGGTTGGTGTCAATTTCGGGTGCTGTCTTATGAGGCTATGATTAATTAATTAATTAATTATTGTGGTAATATTCATAAACTGTTACTGTAGAATATATACGGGCTGGAATGCATTTATGCGCTTGTGACGTGAGATCCATCGGTGGCAGGAAGAAACGGAAAAAAGTTATTAGGTCAATGGAGTATAATTAACAAAATAAAGTCGCATTTGTTTCGTAACAGTGAAGTGATAACGCGCGCACGTCTGTAAACCATCGTGATCGAGTTGTTAACAGCGATGTTGCATCCGATCAAAGGAAAATTAAACCAAGGAGATATCGTATAACAGTGACGCTGGCTGCACAGGGCGTATATACGTATGGTCCTTACATGTCTCTCTCTATATATGAAAAACAATTTCATACTTGTAGGACTACGTCCTTCTATTTGTTATATACCACTTAAATAATATTGTTATATCTCTTTACTTTTTTGAATATACTCTAATAATAATTATAAAATACTCCAAAATAAAGTTATATAAAATTTTTCATCAAAATACACTTTTAATAGCATAATTTGTGTTCATACCATTTTTATATATGAAAGGGTATATAGCAAAAATAAAGGTAGAATTAGTATTAAGTATACTGAAAGTGATAAAATAATTATAACATGCTCATTCAAGTGATATATTGAAAGCGAGATTAGACGGTTTTAGCATTATTTTCAGATTAATTCCAGATATAAGCAATAACTGACATGAAGATAAATCATATGACTAGTAGAAAATAAATGACATGAAGATTAAACAAATATCTCTCAAGACTAAGATAGCATTCAAATCATTTAAACAAAACAATATGCTTAACTAATCAAGACAGTAGACAATTAAAATCCGCATAGCACACATGTTATTCAGTATGAATTTGCTCTCAACAGAGGAGTTACTCAAGTTTTAAACTTGGTCTTCTCAACTCTAGTCAATATGTCAACAATCTAAGTAACAATCCTTTTATATTCGGCTAGTTTGTCAATCCAAATATTACTTCAGAATAGTGACTGAAACAATTTTATGTTCTAATCAAAACATATAGCAGAAATGAGCTACTACAGTATTAATTTGTTGTCGGTAATATTCAGAACAGAGACAAAATGCACTACGACTAAATCAACAGATTTCAGGCTATGATCAAAACATAATAGCAATTATCACATATTTCATATATAATTAAACAAAGATATCACACTAGCACGACAAACATATGAATAATAAGAATCAAGAGTGTAAAGAACAAAATATTGGGCGATGGCAATCCAAGTCATCGAGATGACAGTAAGGGCAAGGCTCATCACGGGGACGATGTCCCAGAAAACTAATCATCGGCGTATGCCCGAATATCGTCAGAGAGGTTAACAGAGATACAATGCCCAAAATCACAAATTAGTACTCACCAAATCATGAAGCCGAGATGCAGGTATTGCCGCATAAAGCCAACGCAATCCCCAATCAGATGAAGCAACTAAGAGTTTATAACCACAGCCGCTTACGACTGTGTTAGATCAAGTACGATAGGTCGACCACGATAGGTCGACCTTAGTAGAATGACCATGGTAGGTCGGGCACAGCAAAACGACCACGGCTGGACGACCGCAGCAGAACGACCATAGGCTGGTCGACCACGGCTGGACGACTGTGGCAGAACGATCACGACTGGTTGACCACGGCTGATCGAGGATGGTAGAGAGACCGCAGCAGGTCAACCAACAGTAAAGGCCGACTACACCACAGAGAATCAGCAGAGCCTCGCTGCGCGTAGAAATCACCAAGACCCCAACGAGTTCGCTGGAGCAAACCGCATAAGAGATAAGGAAAAATCGCCGCCCCTTGCTCTCAGATCTTAGTATGTTCTCTCTATTGCTCTCCCTCGAAAGCTTTCCCATGGCTCGATTTAAAGAGAAAAGTGGGGAAGGTTTGAAATCAAAGGAGAGGGGAAACGACATCGCACCAGTCGTCGGACCAAGTCCAGCACAAGAAGAAGAGAGCATGACCTGACCCCTTCTCTCGGTTGATCAGTCAACCAACCACATCCCCCTCCCTCATACCTCTTACAGGTGGGCCCCACACCGATATTTCTTTTCCTCTTTCATTGTTAAGAAATGAGAGAAATTCCCATATTGCCCAACAATAACATGCTCATTTAAGTGGTATATTGGAAGCGAGAGTACAAAAAGGTTCACACACACACACATATATATATATATATATATATATATATATATATATATATATATATATATATATATATATATATATATATATATATATATATATATATATATATATATATATATATATAATAATGGTGAAGCTTGAACAAAAATGAAGAGAGGACTAAATCATTGGACCATGTGTTAATCCTTTGCATAGAGAGCCAATTTATTCTTATGATTCACAGGTGTATATGCATTGAAAAAATCAATTCATTGTCAAGTGTTTCAAGTGGGAAGGGGGCTATTGGCCTCCTTGAAGCTCCGCTAGTGGGTAAATATGCACGTACGAGTGCATACATATCGATCTAGGGGCTTGTTTAGAAGCAGGAGCTAATATGAACACCTGGTTTTCTGAAGTGGCTTCCCCACTTCTCTCGTTTCCATCCCACTCCGGAGATAAAGTAGGGAGTCACGCGTGCATCATGTATCCTACTCCTCTCGCTCCTGTCTCACGCACGTAGCTCTCCCTCACTTTCCCCACCACTCATGTTCTCCTTCTGAAAATCACTTCTTTCAACCGTTACTATTTATTTTCAACCAAAAATTATCGGTTGCAGCCAGGAGCGAAGCCACTAGGGAGCTTCGTCAGGCTCTAGCCTACCCTCTGGTGGCTAGAGCCCCCCGGTTGTGTTATTGGATGGGCGCCATGGATGAAACCACAGAGGCGAAGGCGATGACACCATGAACGGAGGAAGGAACATATGAGATTACCAATGTAGGGAAGGAGGAAGGAATTTGGCTGGCTCACAGTACAAGGCCCAATGCCACTTACTCCTCACATCTAAATACAATTCACCCCACCCACCTCAATCCAAAAATCCAAACCGACAGGAGAGTGGAGTGCGAACAACACACCTGAGCACAGTTCTGCTTAAGCAGATAAGCAAGCTAGCGGGCGGCAGTGCCACGGTGAGCCATGACCATGAGGCAGTGACGGATCTCAGGTGGGCCGTGATAGTGAGGCGACAATGGATCTTAGGTGGCGTTGTGGCCTATGCCGCGGTGGGGCTACTGACAGTGGAGGCTGGGGGCAGTGGAAGCCAAGGAGGGAGGACTCGAGGAGGGGGAAGGGCTAAAACCAGAGAAGACGAGGAGTGGTGGTGCAGCAGTTGGGTGCCAAGGGCAGAGCCAAGGAGCGACTAGCAGTGACTCGAGGTCAAAGAAGGGAAGGGCCGGAGCTAGAGCCTAGAGGGGACTCGAGGTCAAGGAGGGAAAGGTGAGCTGGCCGAGCCAGCGAGCCGCAGAGGTAAAATACTATAATTCGATTAATGTAGGCTGTTTAATCTGTGTTGATTATCCATATGTAGTAGTATGACAAAGATAATTACATGTCAAAGCTTTGTAGTAATGGTTTAAATTCAAAGTGAAAGATATAGTGATGACTTTCTGGGATCTATGTTGAGCCGGGGTGTTACAGGCAACTCGACTCATCCATAAGTGCTCCGCTGATGAAGAATAGAAGGAAGAAGAAGAGAGGAAGGGGAATGAAAGTGGAGAATCCAGTAGCCCTACCACCCTGGGGCCGTGGCAAGTGCATGAGGAAGCACAGTAGTGGCAGGGGGCGGCGAGCGAGAAGGGGACAACGCGCCTGCTGCTAGGGTGCTTCACTGGATTGGTGCGGCTGGTGCCTAGCTGCCAGTGCGAACCTTGCGCTAGTATATCGTATACTGGTATATATTCTTAAATCTTGATTTCTTATTTTTTTCTTCATTCTTTCCCTTTTACTATTTAGCATATAGCAGTTATATACTTGATACTTCAATACTTGTATGATTGTTTTTATTCATAAATTTGAAACTATGTAGAAACAAACTTTAATTTGCATAACTATTTCATAATCAATTCAAGTAGTACTTTCCTAACCGATCAGAGCACAACTCAATCAACGTGAAAAAACTATGTCCGTATCAATTTAGCTTAGTTCTTTGAGTTCATCTTGTATTTTCATCCTTACTTCGCTACTGGCTGCAGCCAATATGAATAGGCGTAGATAATTTCTGCGAGGAGTTGTCACTTGATACATTCGTTCCCGTACTTAGCGGATATATGCGTAGTATACATAATGTTGATACGTACGGTAGAAAAACAGAAGCACATGAATAAACATATAATATATATATATATATATATATATATATATATATATATATATATATATATATATATATATATATATATATATATATATATATATATATATATATATAGCAGAATAATGTTGATGCAAGGAATGAAGTCGAAACACCTTGCGATTTGCGATTGACAAGATCGAGCCTCTGGAATGGAATGGCATCTTTGGGATAGATCTCAAGACAGGAACTGAAGAGATCGATGGATGTCACAATAATCCATCAATCGCATCCATAATTGCCAGGCGATCGAATCCATCCATCAGCATGCCTCTCGATTCATGCGTTTGCATTCGTTTGGCCTTGCTAAGCCTATCACTTGTGCCGCCCAATCTTGCATTGTGTGGCTGATACTACTTCACATGCATACATGTGTACCTCGCAAAAAGAAGAAGAAGAGAAGCATACATGCGTATATGATGAATCTCATCTTAATTTGCATCAAGACTTAATTAAGGCTTGCACGCTCATGCAAGTTCCATCAAGCTAGAAAGTTAATTAGTGTATATATGAACATACTAACAATCTAGAGGACCATCGATCAATGCTATAATTAAATCTATCTGAGTTGTGCTTGCATATAGCTAGATTTTCATTCCATCCTCTTTTGAGAGACACGATATAATTGTTGATCTTTTGAAATGATGGAAGGTACACCATTGTTCACACCCCGAGCTATGATAGCTTGGAATTAAAAGGGCCTGGGGTAGCAAAGCATGTGCCCGTGCCATGCCAAGTGATAATTAGCAGGCTAAAAGACGGACAATACAAGACACATTTTGGGCACAAAAGATTTGCCAAGCAGGGAGAAATAAAAATGTTGGCTTCTTCTTTTTGGGAGCTTGTGTGCATGCTTGAATAGATTGGCTTCTTGTTCCTCAGACATGCTATAGATAGATTGGATATGTGACAGCTCACTCACCGATGGATAACGATCCAAGAAACGCCCATGCCAGTCGATTTTTGCTATGTTAGAATATGTCTTTTGATTCCTGGAGACGGAGTTCCGGTTTCACACCGGTAGGAACGGATTTTGGACTTTAGGTTTAAATTTACAAAACAAGTATATTTAGAAAAAGTTTGGTTTAAAATTGGGAAGAAATCGTCTCAACCACAAATTACGCATCCAATCTCCCACTTTTGGGAGATGGTAGACCAATAACCCTCTCGCCAACTGCAATGCAAGCCGTTGATGGAGGCCACGGGTTTCGCTGGTCGCCCATAGGTACGCCGTTGAGGTAAGTTGTAATGCTGCCCAACTAACTGGTTTTATACTAACTTGTTTTATAGGAGTTTTTTGTGAATTCCTTTTAAGTTTATGTGCTTTTAAACGGATTATTTTTTTTAAGATAAGTCTATAAATCGATTGTAATAGATATTGTTTCAATTTCATGTACATCGGCTAAAATCATATGTAACTATCTCTCCGTATTCTTCTCGACAAATAGATAGCATTAAAAAATTTAAACAAAAAGGACACAACCGTCCAAAATAACCCACCCTTTATTAGCGGCATCCTGTGTAATACAGCGCACGACGCGGGACTAAACTCCGTTTAGTCGGTCGTAATCTGTCTTTGACTGCAGAAACTTAGGTCATGTTTGTTTCCACTTAAGATTATTATAATCTAGCTTATAAATCATAAGTGGAAACAAACAGCCCAGATTATAAGGTAACTTATTATAATCTAATAGCCCAGATTATTGTAATCTAATAAGCTCAAAAAAGAGTTTATTTCAGCTTATAGATCCACATTTTATCTTAATGACCATAAAACTTTAGGAATATTACCCACTTTTGCCATTCATCCAACCCCCAACTCCCGTGCCTCTCTCTCCCAGGGCATTGTAGTCTTTAAACATTCGAATACAACAATCCATAACTCTGATAATCCAGGCTGCCAAACACCTGATAGTTTATTTCCCACCAGCTTATTATAAGCTAGCTTATATAATCCCCACCTATAAGTTAGATTATAATAATCTTAAGTGGAAATAAACAAGGCCTTAATACTAAGAGGATTAATTGCCTAGGATCGATCATATATATCATGATGATGTGTAAGTTCGTTTCATTCAGGTCAGGATGGATTGGAATTGAACCAGTCATAACCATAAAATCTGACCGGCTCCGACAACTTAATAACTAGGAGGAAGCTGCATGCAGGGCTAGCTAATACTAATGCTTATCCTTATCCCTGGCTGGATGCTAATCTGAAGAGCTCGTCCAACTCGAAAGAAAGAGCGTCAAGTGAAGCAGTTGGAGGCCAGGGTGACGTAGCTGCTTAATTAATTACAGCTTGGATGTAATGCGATGTAATAAACTACTCCTAGCTAGCTTCATCGTAAAAGTGAAGAAGAGATGATGCACTGAACTAGACACTCGAGTGCCCACAGCTAGCTAGCGTGTCCTAGTGTAACGATGAAGGACTTGGTTAGTTTTGATCTCAAGAAGATTTAGGTCCATTCTTTTTAGCTTTTTATCTATTTTTGGTTTTAATTCCTTTTAATAATTATTATTTATTAAACTAATAAATCATAGTAAAAAGTCATAAGCAACAGTTTTTTTAAAAAAAAACCCTGAGACTAGAGGCGCGCTCTCTCTCCTCTCTGATTTTTTTAGACAAGGGACTCGAGGCATTTTTCATACTGCAACCGATTTGTCCTTTTGTTTTGTGTTGTTTTTTTGGCAAGAATTATTGAAAGAGATGTGTTTTTGTTAGGTCACTGGCCTGTTAGGCCGAATCAAAAGAGAAAAGTGAGAGGGATGGATCGTTCAAGGAGGCCCAGCTCGCTATTGGGCTCACCAGGTGGATCATCCCATTCCAAGCCTACCAGATACCACAGTAAATAATAATTGTTTTCCTTTTTTTCCAGTTTTGTACTCCATTTTGTTTTCAAGGTTGGATGGATGTGATCGTCTTTCATTTCGGCTTATAATTTCATGACTTATGACTTTGGACTATTTACAAGAGATAGTATGGATATATAGATAACTCATGTATGATTTTGAGCGATATAAATGAAGTCGCTACAATATGTACTACAATTAATTTGTAGACCCTGTTTTAAAAAGACACTTCGTTAGTTACTGTAAAAAATCTAATAAATAACTTTTATAAGCTGAAAAGATAATGCCCGATGTCTAATAAACGGGCCATTCAATTCAGACATATCATGGTTCTCAAAAAGAAAAAAAAAAAGCTAGACATATCACAGATTACCTGCAATGCAATACGGAGTGGGGATAGGAGGGTGTCCCGTGAGGAATAATCCCGTTGGCATCCCTATGTATGTATGTATGTATGTATGTATGTATGTATGTATGTATGTATGTATGTATGTATGTATGTATGTATGTATGTATGTATGTGCGAGTACTGCGGGGCAGTAGATATATAGCAGTCGTAGTGTCGTATACATGAAAATCTTGTCGTAGAGGCACTTGAAGATGGATCATCGCAATAGTACCATAAACATCACATGATTGATTTACATGCATGCTTTAATTACGCACGTACTTCATCATCTGTACAGGAGGAAGAAAGAAAAGTAAAATCCACAGTTGGGAATGCAAACTTTAGATGGCTCGAACACGCACGACGATAGATGGATCATTACAGAGGTAAACGAACATGCAGCATGATACAAGTTATCATTTGCAGTGGGTAGGATTTGATGGAGCTGGATGATCAGTCGCGGCTCTTGAAGGGGATGGCCCTGATCACCACCACGTGGTACATGGCGGCCAGAGCAGCTCCGATGAACGGACCCACCCAGAAAATCCACTGTCAATCAATCAATCAATCAATCAATCACTATATGTCAACCCCGAGATTAAGAAGATGAGCACGCAATGACTGATTCCTCAAGAGTAGGGTAATTAACGATGGGTCCTTACGTGGTCGTCCCATGCTTGGCTCCTGTTGTAGACGATGGCGGCGCCGAGGGAGCGGGCGGGGTTGATGCCGGTGCCGGTGATGGGGATGGTCGCCAGGTGCACCAGGAACACCGCGAACCCAATCGGGAGGGGAGCGAGGATCTGCACGTACGCACCATGATTCACTATATTCATCCGTGGCATTAATTCATTGATGGATCCTGGTCGATCGATGGAGCAGCTGCGAGCTACTTACGGGGACGTGCGAGTCTCTGGCGTTGCGCTTGGCGTCGGTGGCGGAGAAGACGGTGTAGACGAGCACGAAGGTGCCGACGATCTCCGCGCCGAGGCCGTCACCCTTGGTGTAGCCCGGGTTGACGGAGTTGGCGCCGCCGCCTTTGCCCATGTAGAGCGTCTGCTGGAATCCCTTCACGACTCCGGCGCCGCAGATGGCGCCCAGGCACTGCATCACCATGTAGAAGAGCGCCCGGGTGAGGGACAGCTTCCTGGCCAGGAAGAGCCCGAAGGTGACGGCCGGGTTGATGTGTCCCCCCGAGATGCCGGCGGTGCAGTAGACGAGCACGAAGATCATGCCGCCGAACGCCCACGCGATGCCCTGGATGCCGACGGTGCCGCACTTGGACGTCGAGTTGTTGACGCCCATAACCGTCAGGATGCTGATGTAGAGGAAGAGGAACGTGGCCAGGAACTCGGCGATGCCGGCGCGGTAGAAGGACCACGACGTCAGCTCCTCCGCCTCGAACAGCGGCGCGGGAGGTGGCTCCTTGTAGTCCTTCTCCTCGCCGCCGCCCTGCGCCGCCGTGCCGATCGGCTGCCTCTCCGAGTAGCGGTTCGCTCCAAGGCGGACGTCCTCGTCCTTGCCCTCCATTTCCTCGCTGTTTACTTGTTTCCTGTTAAATTTTCTCCCTTTGGTGGCGGGTATGTATCTACAGACACAGCGAGAGCTAGCGGAGATGGCTGTGACTGAGGAGTGCCTTTCCACTGCTTCTTATAGCGAGCGGCTCTCCTCTCCTCTCCTCTAACTTCAGAGGACAATAATTAATCAATGGCCAGGCCTTCAGCTGGTGTGATAATAATAATAATATATCAGCGTTTTTTTTTTCTCCTCTTTGTTTTTGCTGCCTTTTCTTAATTAGTGGATGATGATAATGATAGGGATTTCTTTGTTTTCCTAGTTAGTGGATGATAGGATGGGAGTTTGATTGCTAGCAACTCTCTTGCTCTATCGAATTAATATATGCTTGTTTTGTTTACTCGATCTTGGTCTGTCGCCTCACCTCATCTGCACAGGAGGTCCATGGCCGGCCATAGGTGGCATGGCAGACCTGGACTACTGAATCGTTCCATCGGTTGTTGTAGGTAAATAATGATCGATAATTTAGACGGTGATGATGGTGATTAAGATAGGATTGGTAGGTTTTCTTTCTGTAAAATGGTTTGTTATGAGGCGGGCAGGTTCTGGAAAGTGGTGCCCTTTTGTATAAGCTGTGAGGCACGGACAGAGTGGTCAGTCCGGAACTTTATCCTTCATTATGAGCTCATCAGCTGTCTCGACTTGTATGTTGTTGTCTTAATCCCTTGATCAATCATAGCCACAAACCAGCCATCTCGCTGAGACAGAATCGAAAAACTTAGCACGGCCAGGAACTAAATATAGGGTACACTCGTAATACTAACCACACATGTTGTTAGCATGCATGTACTAAATCCACTAGGTTTAAAATTTTAGGTGTGTATAGGTATCATCCGGATGTTTTATTCCTAACAATCATCTAAATTTCGGACCGTTGGATCCCTCTTATTTTTGTAGCGGGGATATTTTTTTGGAGGAGGGAGATTTTTTTTGGAGGGGGTGGGGAGAATTTGTGACCGTTGGATCTCTAATCTAACGGTCACAAATCTGAATGATAGTTAGAAAGAAAACATCCGGATGATGTTTATCAATATCCTAAAATTGTTTCTTGTCCGAGTGGCACTAACCTTGCTCAATTCAACAAGCACCCTAGCTAGCAGCAGAAACGCGATATTGTTTAGAATTAGTTTGTGATGGATCTTTCTCTGGCTAGTAGAGTAGCAAAGGCGACTAATGGGGGCAATCGGGCACTAGGGTAACAACACCGGTTGTGGCCATGTGAGTCAAAAAGCATGAACTGGACGACGATGGAATCCAGATGCACTAGCTAAAAAGGACGACCAAACAATGTCCTTTAGAATTTACAAGCAGGAGGGGAACCACTCACTACAAAAGCAGGCCGGAGGAACCATCGTCTGCGAGAAAACAAACAAAAACACGAGACATACACAAGAGCTAGCTAGGGCTCTGCTTGGACGAGGACAGCTGCGACGATGGCGTGGGACGGCAGCCGCAGCTTCATCGCTGGCCACACACCGCACCACCACCCCGACCCCGACATCACCTCACCTGCACCAAAAAACAAATCACAAAACATGACGCCTTTACAAAGCTCGTTGTATGCATACCGTCAATACTCACTATTAGAAATAATATTGACTTCAAGTCCAAGATATAGTAAAATTCATCTCGTGTATATAACTTAAGCTGAAGTTGTGTTCAACTTGAAGTCCAAATACGTATACTAGTAGGAGATTATTAGCCTATATATTAAGAAGGATTGTAGCCAGTTTTGTAAAAAGAAAAAGAAAAAGGGAGCAAGTAAGAAAATAGAGAAATTTAGAAATTCTCATACGTTCTCTTCGTTTATTTGTGATGTGTGTGTTTTCTCCTTGGAAAAAAAAGTTGTAACACTCACGATATAACCACTTTAAAATCTTGTCACGGGACACCCCTTCTTTTCCGCCTTCTGCTGCCTGGGATCCATCTCATCGGTGATGATGCACTGATGCATCACCTACACCGACAAAACCAGTAGGCCCTTGCCACGTGTCCACCTGGTATGAGAGAATAGGTCCAGGAAAACAAAACTAGCTAGAGGGGCTCACGACTTCTTGTGTTCATAATTTTTCTTCAACAATCATATGAACCAAGGTCGTATACGAGAGAGCCAAGTAACATAATCAAGGCAGACGCATGTAAAGAGAAATAAGAGCAGGGAATATGACAGTTACAGAACTGCAAAACCAGTATACCGAAAGAGTTTACGTTGATCTATGGATCAAATGCATACGTTTTTGGTTGGGAAATACAGAGCTGAAACCCTAACTCACCTCACCTCACCTCACCTTTTATGCAACGACAAAGCTATAGGGCTGATTATACTATACAATGGATGGGTTGCTAGTGATGACAACATGTTAGGTATTACAGCAAGCACTACAACATTGGAGCCTGATTTGTAGTGGTACGTGCACTACAAATCAGTGGAGTCGCACTACTGCCTCCAGAAAAGGAAACATTAGGCCCGATACAATTTACATTAGGGATACAGTGAGGCTCTCCAGGGCCAGGCTTGTAAACTTAGCCTGTTTATGACGAGCTTACAGCATAAGTGGAGTCAGTGGCGGAGGACCTGATAGGGCAAGCTGTGGCATGGGCCAGATCTTGAATTTCGCGGCGGCGACGAAACTGGGGGAGCGGCGGGCGGGCGTAGCCGACGGCGGACGGGCGGGACTTGGGAGGCGGGCGGGCGGAACTCGGGAGGCGGGTGATCCGCCCCACCTCATTTTTTCCGTCCTCCGCCACTGAGTGGAGTCCTTCGGGTTTGACGAAGGTTGCATACGCTTGTGCGTGCAAACCCTCTGAGGCTGTCCTCTTGTCCAGAGGTTTCTGAGTTCACCCCGTTTCCTGCCGAGTGCTAAGAAAGTGCCTGCAATAGTACGGTGGTTTGTTAAAGTTTGCCTCGTCCCTTATATGCCACTCTCGGTCTCTCTAACATGTGGGTCCGGACCCCACACGTCAGACAAATCAGGGATTTCGTAAAATTCCAGTGGCGTATAAGGAATTAATCCGTTGTTAAAACACAAGCACACAAATCTCAAGCTATGAATCTCATCATCAGACACAAGGCGTTACTTACCAAGCGTGAAAGGCACAATGTAAAGAAGGGCTGGTTGCCCATGACCATCCATAAGATTTAAGGCGACATACGTGATCAGAAGACCTAATTAAAGAGGGCAAAAAATACAGTACATCAAACCAAGGTGGATGTGGTAAAAGGTGCAGGTATCACATTATTTCACATAAGATAGGACATTTTAGTTTAAGCTGAATATGTTGGCAAACTGTGCTTAAAAAAGTTTTTTTAGGAAATAAGCAGGAGTTCTGCTAATTCATTAAAGGAAGCGAGTTTACAACATATGGCAAGAAGCCTTTTTACAAAGCTGAAAACAGTGAAAGAATTACAGTCACTAAAAAACTAACAACGATGCATGCATAGTTGTGATGGAAGCAGCGATGTCTTACCAGAACCGTATGCGACCATTGACCACAGAAAGTAACCAGATTGTAAGGTCTTCTTGGTAGCCCAATCATACCTAAGGAGAGAGGGAAGGAAAATACTAAGTGGAGAGCTCAACAACCTGCTGTATCGAACATACTGCAAGTTCAAAGCAACTGCAACACAGGTAATTATCCAACAAACGAAATTGGAAGAAAATCATGCTGATTGTTGTTCTCCAGCCTATAATTATGAAATTCACATATGACATGCCCATAGGTATTGGCTAATGGCTATTGAGAGAAGAATGAATGGACCAGATTTGGCGCACTAACCTTAGCGCAAAAGCAATCAACAGTCCAGGAAGAAGGATATCACCAAAGCCTATAATGCTGTATCCGCCCCATGGATCAAACAATCGTGGGATCTTTAACAGCATGGGCACACCATCTTCGTCGGTCTTATCACCACGTGCGACCTGCGAGCAGAGCGCAAGCATAACTAGAATGTCTAGCAAATGGCAAAAGCAGAGCATGACAATAGTCATTTGTACCTACCACAATCATCACACTCTCATGAAACCACATCTTGGAGATAAAAAACCCAGAAGATGTCATACAAGAAGGCACAACTGAGAAGAACAGACCCCACCTGACCATGACAAACAAGTAAAAAATTTGCATCAAAGTCCTTCACCAAATGGAAAGCATAAACCAAAGAGCAGAATTACCTTGAGGTTAGGTATCCTAACAGTTTGGATCACAGTAACGATCAGTGCAATACCCTGAAGGTGCAAAGTACGATATTAATCAACAGAGAATAATCCCAAAAGGAGGGCATCAAAAACAAAACTGTACTTACAAGAATATCTTGCCCAATCCAAGCATAGGGCATCCGGCGATAAACAGCCCATATAACAGCAGATACAATGCAAAATGGGCAAACTGCCAATGTAAGATACTTACAATACTCTCGAATCTTTTAGAGTTTTAGGATTTAGAACCATCATATCCTTATCCTATACAAGAATCTACTACTAAAGAATTATTTAACCCTTAATCCTCTTGTATATCCTCTATTTTGAATAAGTATGTTTGATTGTTTGGTTGCTTCTTCTTGCTTCTTAGGTTCTCCATAGTCACCTCATGGGTTCATATAGTCTCTCAGTCTTTCTCTAAAATAAAGAACAAATCCTAATACAAATATGAATAAAATTTATCTAAAACTCTTTACAACACGCCTTTCAAAATCCAAAAGACTCGAGACTCTTAACATCCTATCGTGACTGTCATTGTAGATTGATGAGTCTTATCTATCTGCTCAGTGAGAGAGAGAATACGAGAACAATGAGATGGATGGGAATGAACACGTACGTCGGCGCTCTACCGACTAGCTAGACGTCGCCACTGGTGGATGGCTGAGCGGAGCGCGTGATTGGGGATGAGGTCGCGGGTGGGAAGCTTGAGGTTGGTCATGGGCGATGTGTCGTGCCCGCTATCCAGCCACTCCCTCATCGCCTCCGCCTCGTACGTGAACCCGTCCCCGGCGATATGCGGATCCCTCATCACCTCCTTGACTATCGGGCAGACGAAGTAGGACGGGACCCCCTCGCCGTCGGACGCCGACGACAGCGACGACCACGTCCTGCCCGGCGCGGCGCTCATCGCCGCCTCCAGCACGCTCCGGGCCTCCTCCAACAGCTCGCCCGAGCGACGCGGTCTCCGCTTCACGTCGCTGCATCTCAGCCCGAGGAGCGCCACCTCTTTGGCGTGCTCCATCGGCCAGCCTCCCGCGCTTGCGTCCACCACCTCGTGCCAGCCCTTCCTACCGGCCGCGGCCTCCTGCGACGCCTTCTTTGCCAGGAACGCAGGCTTCCCGGTGACCAGCCGAAGGAGCACCACGCCCAGCGAGTACACGTCGCACTGCGGGGTCAGCTCCTCCGTCGCCAGGTACTGCGGGTCAACGTATGCCCGCGCCGGCCTTGCCAGTGCCGTGCAGCCGGGCTGCACCGCCAGCCTGCGCATGCCGAGGCCGCCCAGCTTGCTCGACGAGTGCTGCTCGCCCAGGAGGATGTTCGCCGGCCTGACGTCGCCGTGCACCGTCGGCCGCGGCTGCGTCGAGTGGAGGAAGGCCAGCGGGGAGCACGTCCGGTATGCGACGCCGCAGCGCGCGTGCCAGGGTAGCGGCGTCTCGCCTCCGAGGTGGTCCTCCAGGCTCCCGCCCGGCACGAACTCGTACACCACGGCGCGCGCCTCGGGGCACGCGCCGACGACCGTGACAAGGTTCGGGTGCCTCACCCTGCTGATAGCTTCCACCTCACGGGTGAACTGGATCTCGTCAACGGCAGCGTCAGGGCTGAGCATCTTGACGGCGACGGCCATGTTGCGCAGGTTCCCTCTGTACACGTTGCCCCGCCCGCCGGCTTCTCCGATCCTGACAGATTCGTCGAAATGGTTGGTGGCCTCCTCCACCTCCGAGTAACCGAGCCGCAAGAAGCTCACTCTTGCATCATCAGTATCCATTCTCTCAGTGGCAGAATCTTCTCGCCGGCGCTCTCGCCGGAGCGTGTCGAGGAGGTTGTACGACTCCGACAGCCTGGTTTCGAGGTCGCTCATCATGCGCTCGGAGTTTGTGATCTGGAGCTCGAGCTCGGCGCTGCGGTCCTTCACCTTCTGTATCTGCTCAAGCATGTCGTCGAGCTCTTGCCTGTCCTGCTCCGTCGCCGCGCGCTCTCTCGCCAGCCTCTCCTCAATCTCCTTCCGGTGCTTCGCCTCTCTCTCGCACGAGCTCTCTGCGTCCTTGGCCTGCATCATATCATACATACTGCAGAATTACACATTGTTCGAGCAGCCAAGCAATTTCATCTCTTTTTCCCTACTTACCATCCTGGACGCGTCGGCCAGATCCCGCTCGGCCTTCTGACGCCGGCGAGTCTCTTCATACACCTCATGCCTGAGGTTCTCGGCCTCCATGAGCGCATCCTTGACTTTCTCGTATAACGCATCATCCATCTCACCAGCATCCTGACAACATGGAATGCACCCTTCACCATCCGAAAGCATGTATCTCATTGATACGACGCTGATGATGCATATCTACTGGACAAAAATGCAGGATCCTAATCTTATGAAGCATGTCAGTTTTACGCTGTTCAGATGACATGAGGTTTAAAAAAACTAGTCATTCGGAAGCTTTAATGATTAGTGAGGGCTAGCATCGTCAGACTTGGCAACATCCTGACAAACTACAAGTACCCACCTGTTCTGTTCGCTATCTGAAATATTATGTATTTCTGAAGAAGTAAAAATGTGGACTAGTCTAGAGACCATAACGTATCTGGCAATTCTGGGTCTTGTTCTTGTCATGAATGTTACACTTCTATATTTCATGCCGAGCAGAAGTTGTCACCATTTTTTTATTTTCAGAAATGTATTACACTGTTCATTATCTGAGATACTGCACATACCGAACCATCCTGTACTGAAGGCGTTGGCGAGTCCTCTTCAACCTTTACAATTTCAGACACCGACACCGTCGATGATGATCCAGCGACAACAGTTGCTTCATGATTGAAATCCTCAATGGTGCGGTCCATGGCATTGTCCTCCTTGCTAGGAGTCTGATCAACTGATGATGTTGTCGGATCGGCCGATTCCTGCATACTGAGTGGCTCACTGTGCAGGCACGGCGAGGATTTGGAACTTGAGTAGTCCGAAGTGCTTGACCTGTAACTTGTGCTAGTTGTGGATGACTCTGCTCTATTCAGTCCCTCGCTGACCTCCCTATGTCGGATCAGATGAATGGAACAACAGGAAATATGTCACTTTGCTGGCCAGTTGTTAGTAAAAATCATCGTATGTTCAGTCAATAAGCGATCCTGCTACTGTTTGTGGTCTCACTCATTTATTCGTCATGTGAAAACAGCAAGAAAGCTCGTATAAAAATGTCAAATTTTCAGACAGACAGGTCACACAAGCTAAAGATGTTCAGGTATTTCCAATGCTATCACAGGTTCTATGTATGCTCCAATACCAGGCAACGCAATCTAGAAATGTCTGCCCCATTTTGAGTAGACAGGGAGAGGAAATGGACGACTTTTGCAATTTGCGCGGTTGGCATATGAACACTTTTGAAGCATGTATGCATACCTGGTGCAGATAAGATTTCCTTTGCAGACAAACCAGATCTTGCAAGAGGGATTCGCCTTCCGTTGCACTGTCAGTGCTTTCTTAGACCTTGGCGCCCGCATTTTCCTAACAAGCATCACACCACATTGCATCTAAATTATTGTTATCTATGAATTCACACACATACAGAGTAGATTCAAATCTGAGCCTAACCGACACCGACACTAGCGATATCAAGAGCTGAATTCGTATGTATGAATTCCAAGAGCACTCACACCTTGTATACCCCCGGTCAGATGCAGCACCCATGACGAGTTTGGCGACCCCATGATCATCGACGAGCTGCACGAGCGCACTTGCGATATCATCGCTTGCGATGATGATCTTGCTAGCATTGACCTGCGAGTTTCAGTAAGCTGTTAGCAATCCGGATTGCATAGCTGGGACAAGCTTCATCAGCTGTGAAGAATGGAAGTTGTCACCAGAACAAGACCAATCTCGGCTGGTGCATGACTAACATTGATGATACTGACAGGATGGGGTACAAAAATAAAGAGGATGGGGTATCAAAATAAAGAATGATTATCATGATAAAACAAAAGGAACCAAAAAATGGAGCTGATTTCAACCTTTTGACTTTTGCAAATGTCCAAGAGATTATCTAAGACTTTGCTGATCTTCTCCTCCTCCAGCTGCCTGTATGCAGTCACCTCCTGCTCTGCAAGCTGGCTCACTGGGACCCATGCCCCCACTGCAATCCATAGATCATCCAAACATGTCACACAATATTCCTGGCTAGAAACACAAAAAGTGTAAACTGTAAAGGTAGGAACAGAAGATACTACAATTCCTGTAGGATTTGGTGGAGAAGTAAAGTGACTGTAAACAGTTGAACTGAAATCGATTTCTAGAAATAGGTGAAAATGGCTTAGTAGATTTGGTTAGTAAAATAAAGGGGTTATGAAAAGTTATACTAATGTCAACTTGGAGGGATGTAGTATTTGAAGTTTCTTTAGGGAGTAAGTTGTCTGAGATCTTGATTTCTCTACAAATTTTCCCTTAAAAATAATTACAATTCAGAAAACAAAAAAAAATGCAAACAACACGGGCGGCGGCGGCAGCAGCATCAAAGGCCTCAGTTTCCAAGGAGACAGCAGTTTGAATTCTCAATTACTCCTATAAAATTTGGTCTCTACCGCATACACGAAAGGTGGTGAGAATTGTTCACAAGAACAAAGTTGAGAAGGACAATTGCACAGAAGCATTTGCATTTTTTTTTTGACAAAAAGGGGACGTGTATATGTAGCATAATCTCCAGATTAGACAAGGAGCTAGGCTGCATTACACTTGGCTAACTAGAGAAAGATGATGGCTCTGAGAGTGACTTCACAAACAGGAAGCTAGATTAAATGGCATAAATTAAAACGAAAAATAGAATCTCCGAAAAAAAAATGCAAGAAAGCAAGCAGAACAACCAATTAAGACACCGTTTGTTTAGCCCTTTCCTTGGGCTTAAAAGCACAAAAAAAACCCAAAGACTAAACAAATGAATGGATTTTAACCAAGTTTTTGAAAAGTCATAAGCCATTTTACAACTATAAGCCAAAAGCCAGGAAAGAGGTGCTGCTTATTTTGGCTTCTGCGGGTTGAGAATAGGCCTTGCCACTCAACTTCGCAAAAATCACCCACCAATGCTATTGTTTATATAGTTTTAGTCATTCTCTTTTTCTCCTCACTTTTTCCCCTTCCTCCAAACCAAACCGGTTTGGCGCCTCTAGGGCTTGCCCGCGCCGACGCCTACAGTACCATTCTCGCCGAGCCCGACTCTGGTGGCTTGTCCTCTCCGCTCCCCCGGCACTTCTCCGTGGCCCCGTCCATCTCATCCGAATCTCCATTGCGACTCCCGTTCAGATCTCCACCGTCGCCACTGGATCCTCTCCAGGACCTCTGCCTCCATCCGACTAGCCACTCCCCCTTCTTTGCACTGACCAATGTTGCACTCCACCGTCGGCCCTTTTTGACTTCCCTCTGTCAACCTCGTCCGCTGCCCTAGCAGATATACTTCCTCCATTCAGGGGCAGAGCCAGGAATTGGATATAGGGGGGCAACATGGACAACAAATAGAGTAGAACCAATGAACCATGCCGGATTTACCATGTTGATGTTTTAGAAACCATATCGATATCCAAAACGATATGTATTTATGACCGAAAGGGGTATATATGGAGTACTCGAGTACTTTGTTGCTAAATAGTACTAAAAATTTGAGCCCTCGGATCTAAATGCAACGAATAAAATTCCTCCCCCTCACATTTGAGTATTATTTTGTTAAGTAGTACTTAATTATTTAGACATTAGATGCATATTTGCCTCCGTTGACTAGTTTGCTCATTAGTTATTAACATGCGATATGAGACATCGAGGAATGCTCCAATACATGGTATTCTTTTCTACATAACCTTTTTACATTAATTATATATTATTTTTACATAAATTAAAATATGTAACAATTTGTAGAAAGGACGAACAAAACAAACTATAAGGATCACAACAAAAACTATAAAAAAAACCTACTTGTTCGTTTATGTTGCGGCTTCTGACGACCATAAATTAACAAATTGATTATTCTCTTATCATATTTTTCACCACAGGGAAAAAATTACAAAGTCAAAAATAATAAAGAACAACATGAATAACAAAGCAACATCCAATGAATAAAAATATTGAGTACTTATAAACTAAAAACACTCAAGTACCATTGAGTAAATTCCTACTACATATGACTCATTGCTTAGCATTTCGAAAAACATCATCTCAAACTAGCAAGTAGCAGAGACATCACTAAGTGGTGTAGACGATCGG
Organism: Dendrocalamus sinicus; assembly: GCA_036346575.1. Lineage (NCBI taxonomy): Eukaryota > Viridiplantae > Streptophyta > Magnoliopsida > Poales > Poaceae > Dendrocalamus > Dendrocalamus sinicus. The sequence goes on along the minus strand of CM070645.1, from coordinate 49,715,721 downwards.
ATCAGTCCATGCAAGATTTGAGAAGGGAGTGTGTGTGCCTACACTAGTGGTGTAGTGCAGGTTGGGGGGTGCCAGGCCCCCCTCTCTCCGCCACTGCCTCCATTCAGATCTGGAGGAGGGGGCTGGGGGCGACAGATCATCTCTAGATCACGACGATGAGAGCTATGGTGTCCAGACGGCAGCGATACCCGCCGGTGAGGCCGATGGTAGTGGAGACACCATGGTGGTGACCGGCGAAGACGTGAATTTTTTTTATATTTTTCTTTCTCTTTCTTAATTAAATTGTGATTACCAAGATTATGGTTACAAATTGATTAAATCATTATCATTACTATTATAAAAGAATGAGTTGGTGGTCGTACATCCATTCTTCTCCAACCACTCTATTTTTTCGACTTCCCATCAATCTCCACTTTCCAACCGATTAGAGTAACCCTTTCCATAGCATGATTCTCTATACATCCAATGAATTCCGTTGCAACGTACGGGTATGTAACTAGTTACCCCTAATTGTTGTGTGTTCTACTAATTATTATTGTAATTTAACTTATTTTTCTTTGAATAATTTGTGCCATTGTTGGTCAAATCATGAGGCCGTTACGAAATTCGGAATTGTCGATAGCAATGGAATTCATCTCTGACATAAGGGTATTTTAGACATTTCAACGGATAAGCCATCGCTCAAAAAAAAACTATAATGCCAAACAGATCAGCTCTGCTTTTAAACTCCTTAAACCAAAAAGGTGGTTTTAAACTATAATCCAAAAAAAACTAAGGCTAAGCAACCCGTCTGTGAAGTGCGAACTCAAACAGTAAAAACAGAAGAATTAACACTTGGGGCTTGACGCTGAATTAATCATGAAGAAAGGGAGCTTTTAGTGACAAGTAGAGCATGCAATGGATTTAATTGTGGAAGCGTAAAAAAGGTAATTAGGATGCATGAATGCGTACTCATGTTGATCCGCGAGGGCGGACGGTGGACGTGGGCGAGCACGATGCGGCTGTTGGTCCGACTCCAGGGGAAGCTGGCGAGCACCCACCGCAGGTTGGCCTTCCATTCCTTGGCCGCCTCCTTCCCCACGGCGCAGTAAACCGCTCGCGCCTGCTCCTCTTCATGCTCCGTGCAGCAGTCGTCGCCGTCCTCCTCCTCGCGACAAATGGCTCGTCCTACCCACTCCATGTTGGGTAAAGGCTGATGATTAGCCTGATCTCCTCGATCGTGCTGATGGTTAATAACTAATAATTAAGCTTGCAAAAGTGGTGGATGCGCGGCGCGCGGCAGGGATGCGATTCGATGGTGGCTAGTAGTGGTAGGCATCCATGTAAAAGAAAAAGAGAACCCCGGACGGCTTATCTACTACTGCAGCAGCAGCAGGAGGTGGAGGAGGAGGAGGGGAGGCCGACAGCCATGGCCATGGGGGAGGGAGGCTGACAGAGACGGGACGGAACAGCAGGCGCAGGGGATGCTTTGGATCTAGACGAGACGGTCTAGGTTAGAGCATGATGCGGGCCCACCTGATTCGGATCGGGGCCGACCTGTGGGCCCATGGGCTCAGATATAACCTTTTTTTTTCTGGGGACTGACAGGCTGGCCGGATCCTGCGAGGCCATTCCTCCCAAATGGTTTTTGCTCATGATTTTTTTACGGCTTTTGGTTGAAATATACGTTGTAAACACAGTTGGTCTTTAGCTAAGATGTTTGATTAAAATAATAAAATAAATAATATAAAAAACTGTTGTATTTCTATGGAAAATATAAAGAGAAGATAAAAAGAGAAAACCACATTAAAAGGTCATCATATTTAAAATAATTTTTAATCTTTAAAAGCTAAAAGAGAGAAGCAAAGACCGTTTTAAACTGCCTATATATATATGAATTGACATGACGCTTTACAACTAGAGTACAAACAAGGACGAAATATGTCGCCCCAGCCGACAAGATAGATCAACCGGCAAGTGGCCACACGCTTAGGCTGTGATCCAACTGGTTTATTAGCTATAGTACCTATTTACTGTAGCAACTATAAATATATTGAAATGATTACTAGTTTTTTAAAATAATTAAATTTAAAGATAAAAAACATTATATCGTTATATATAATATAAAAAGTAAGGTAAAATTAAGAAAATAAAATTAAAAAGTGTTCGGAGCATGGCTAACTAAAGACACGCTGCAGCGCTCGTCTCAGCTCCCTATTTCCGTCCGGTTGCAGACTTGCAGTGCACCATCAAGAATACCGACGATGCAGGCAGGCAGCCGCCTTGTGTGACTTTTTCTGTCAGTTCTTCAAGTGACTTGGCCACTGTACGTTCCTGTCGATGGAATTAATGTTTCTACTCTCTACTGGCAAGGAAGGACTACTGGCAACCATCGCACACACTGTTCCTAGTTCTGGCTCAGTTCTTAATCTTACCTACTTGTGCCTTTGCTTCTTCCTAGCGACCTTTTGATTGATGATTTTTGTATGAAAATTTCTGAGTCTCAAAGTGCACCTTTCCTAGCTTAATTGTCCATATCTAATTCTCGATTGATGCAAGTACATATACATACGCACGGAGGGTTTATTCCTGCGTAGTTCTAGCTCCGTTCCTTTTCAAGCAACACTCAAATCCATACCGTCAAATTTTAATCACTAATATGTTTAAAGCAATCTAGATTAACCACATAAAATTACATTATTAGATTTATTGTTAAAAATACTTTTATAATATTAAAGAATTATTTGTATATAATAAGATAAAATGGTAAAAATAATAGTTAAAATTGCATCTCAAAGATCTAAAAATTTAAAAAAGTTACTTAAAAAAGAAAGGACAGGTACTTCGTGTGTTCGGTTAACACCCGAGAGTCTGAAAACCCTAGGATGCCAAGGCTATTAACAGTACATGCATGCATGTGCAGATAATTGTTGCAATCAGAGAAGCTTCTAGGAATCGGGATGGTGCACGCATGGGAAACACGCCTGCCATTCTTGTACATCCCATTTACTATTTGGATGCTTCCACATTAGGAATATTCTATGAACATAAGACACGTTCTTTTCAGCTGTGGTTGGTTAATGGTTTTTAATCTTAACATAATCATTTATACGAGTAAACTTAATATCGATAAACTATTTTAAAAATATTATCTCAATAAACTATTTTAAAATAATAACGGAGAAGCTATCTCATTTATTTGTTTATACAAAATTATAAGTCATAAGTTACGGAAATATGCTTTGACTTGCAGGTTAAGAAATTGTAACAAAGCTTGCAATTAGATGTTTCTTAATGACAGGTGTCCGTGCATGATGGATATGAACGAACCTTAATACGCTACTAGCTGTACTTTAAAATGACAGCGCTTAATGATCGCCACATTTGACCAAATTAAGCGTCAAGAAATCTAGTAGCAAGTCTCCGTTTGTCAGGCCACAAGGGGGACAAAAAAAAACTGGGAGCGATAAGTACATCTGATGCCAGTGATGTGATGAGTCTGCGAGGAGGAGGAAGAAGAGAAATCTGAGGACCCTAAACACCCAAAATTCCACTTTTGGCCTCCAAATCAAAAATTCCGTTTCGACCTCCACCGCTGCTTCACGGAGGAAGAAGAGCTCATGATCGAAACGGAATTTTTGGTTTAGGTCCAAAACGGAATTTTGGGTGTTTAAGTCCAAATATGTCAGATTAAACAGTTATATCATTCTCATCTCGCAACCTGAACTATTCCTTTTTCTTTCTGCTGGTCACTTCGACAATTGAATCAGAGAATCACGACTCTCAGGTGAACAATGACATTAGCATGTTTTTTAAAGTTTATTTTACCTTATGATTTATGATTCCTCTTAAATAAACAAACAGACGCGATTTTTCTATCATCATTTCAAAGTGACTTATCGAGATAGTCTTTTATAAGTAGCTTATTGGATCCAATTCATTCGCACAACATTTATATTAAGACTAAAAACTATAAATCATAGCTTAAAATAACAAACCCAATATTGTTTTCTTTGACAACAAGAATGAAAAAGGTTTATGTCCTTTTTTGCTTAGTTTTTGGATCCAAAGGAAACAAAGCCTTATGATCTTGGCGATCTCATCCGATGATGGATCTTGGCGATGAAGCGGCAGAAACATGTGAAGACAGTCGTCCTGTTCTTTTGAGCTACGGTTTATGACTTTTGACTCTAGTACAAATGCTCATGCGAACAAACCGAGGGCCAATAAACACATAAATCGCTTCTAAAGATTATCCTGATTAGCCATTTTTAAACTGTAATAAACAAACTGTTTTGTTTATTTATTTGAAAAAAGTGGCTCCGCTCCAAACGGCTCCAGCTTCTTCTTCTTTTTTGTTACTTCCGGCTTATTTAAGTTAGAAATCACTTGGAACTTATCGGCTTTTAATTTCAGCTTATTTTGACTTTTTCAGATTTTTTTGTATTTTTTCTTTTTCTCCTTATTGCTTTGTATTGTCGTCACGATATAACGAGATTTTTTTAAAAAAATTTTCTCTTTTCTATTTTTTATTACAAAGCTAACTATTGAAAAACAATATAAAGATATGTAAAGAACACATACTGTAAAGGTAGAAGATCATTTCCGGGTAGATAGGACTATAGGAGAGCTATGAAAATCCACAAACATGACTCAGAGTTCGACTGGATTCTCCATATTTAACCAAAAGAAGACGAGTCTGGCCTACGTGAATTGCTGGAACTCGCCCGAGAATAGGCTCCCCCTTTTAAGGAGAACGATTTTTCGGTGAACGGAGACCCTTTGCCTTTCGGCCTGTATTTGCTGCTGCTTCAAATACAGTATCAGCAAGCACAGTTTGGGGAACTTCAATATCCACAGGCTTATTAGCTAAATAGTAATTGGCACATACAATTCATCCGGTTGCTTCTCGTGGGTTTTCATAACCCTGCTGCGCAAGCTAAAGTATAATTTTAACTAAAAACAATAGCTAGAAATTTAAGTAAAAAAAAACTAGTCAAAGCACCACCAGAATTAGACGAAAAGCTGGCACGGAGACATCAGGCTTGGCTAGTTGGGAAAGAGGGTGTTTGGACGGCTGTGTAGGCGGCACGCTCGTCAACTCCTAATTTTTCCTCACATCGCAATCAATCATTTTCCATCCCATGGCAGGAAAACAAACATGCTACCTACATCACCCATCAAATCCGCACAACTCGCATGGACTCTATACAGACTTTGGTGGTGCCCGGCTTAAGTTTTGGTTATAATTCTGGGCTCATAATTAAAATTACACTATAACATCTTTTAAAATTTTTAAAAAACTATTATATTATCATGGATAATAGAAAAAAATTAAGAAAAAAATAAAACAAAAAAATCTAAAATTAGAAACCGATTATGTTCTAAGTAATTTCTAATTTAAATAAATAAAAGCTAAAATAAAAATTATTTAGAGCGGAGGCAAATTTACCTACCCTATCTCGTGATAAAAAAAAAGGTGCTTCCTTGCTTCAGAACTCGTACACCAATTGGGTAGAGTTTCGTGCACCAACCGATCAGTATATCAGTTAGGACTTTGGAACCGCGCTGCAATATATTCAGATAATTTTTACGGTATATATTAATGCCTAGACTTCTGTGACCATCGTGGGCCGTTCTAATCGGTTTAAAAGCTTCGGCGTCCTACTTCAACAATCGGATTTTAGCTATAAATATATTATGGCAGATGTTAATTTTTTGAGTCAATAAATAAGAAAAATAATAAAAAATATTATATTATCACAGCCAGTATAAATAAATAAAGAGAAAAAGCTCGAAAGAATTAAAAAAAGACTAAAAAAATCAAACTTAAGAAACCGATGTATTACAAATGGCTTTTCTAGCTTCTAGATGAAGTCGTTTCGAGCAGGGCTGATCTATGACTACATTTATATTGTCTTCTAAAATCTGTTTTTCTATAGTATGTAGCTTTCAAACGGATTGTTTTTAAGACGGAATCTACTAATCAATTATAGTATACATTACATTTATATTGACTTCTAAAATCTGTTTTTCTATAGTATGTAGCTTTCAAACGGATTGTCTTTTAAGACGGAATCTACTAGTCAATTATAGTACACATTACAGTGACTTTATTTATATCAACTAAAATTATATAAGTATCTCTTATCTATAAGTTTCTCTATAAATTATTACTAAGTAAAAGTTAAAACCAAAAGCCTATAAACGGGTTCTGTAGTTCGTCATTTACTTTTGCTGATCTATAGTTCCGACGAAGCACACGCATCATGCCGTACCAAATCCACTTAAACAAGCCCATCTACTGACTACTGATGACCGAAAGGTTATTTTGCCCCTGCATTCGATGATTTTTACCTCCTCCTCCTTCCTTCTTCTCTTTTCTTTTTTCTCAGCCATGGCAGCTTCGGTGGACTCACTCCAATATGATTGATGCCTAGCAATCCCCGTCCATGGAGAAGGAGAAGGTCGGCGAGTTCTTCTGGCATTGTTGTCCGCGCGGGCCTCAAGCTCGAGTTTGCATTCGCCCTCGCGTCCCATACCACGCTCGCCTCCTCCTCTTCCCTCGGCCGCACGCTTTCCCGTACCTCCTCCTCTGTTTCCCAAGCCCGAGCGCCCACGCCCACTGGATCCTCAACTCCCCGGAGATCCTACTGCCTCGCCACGAGCGGAGGGCTTCTTGACTGGCTGCTGGAGTGGCAGGGCCTCCTCGACGGGTCTTAGAGGCGGCGGCGGCGAGAGCACCGCCTCGACAGGCGATGGCGGGAGCGTGAGTGCTGCCTTGACTGCGTCACCGTCGCCTTGTTGGACGCACGCCACTATGGTGATCCGCCATAGTTGGGGCAAGAAGAAAGGAAAATGGAGAAGGGGAAGAAGGGCATAATTGTCCATGCAGGGGCAAATATGTTAACAAGTGGTAAATCATAAAGCTCTAGTGGTAAATTCTCAATTACAACCTACCTAATGGCAGAATTGTTCCATGGCCCAAAGTTTCAAATTCACACTACTTTGCATCGAGTTCCTATTAGATTAATCAAACTGGGGATAGCTAATCTGGATTTATTTATTTATATATATTATTAACCCGGAGAGGAGAAGACGAGGATGGTTTGGCTGCGTTAGCTATTTCTTCTGGATGTTATCTTACGCCTTCCGGTCGTCGCATAAGGCGCAGATTAAGCATACCTACGATTACGATGTATTGCAACTTTGTGATTGACGCAGAAGAGATCCCAAACTTTAGACGGTCGGTGCGAGCCATCCATGTAACACGCAGTGGCGGATCCAGGATTTTTAGAATGGGTATTCGGACTTCGGAGCTAGGTTGTTTGGAAATGTCAATACCACAACACATTGTTCCCCGAAAACACCAATACAATGATCCATGTGAATTTAAGTTGCAAAGATACCTGTCCAATTACTCATTCTCTTTCTCATTTCTAATTCTAACAATATTTGGCAGCTCTACACACCATAGGCAACCGTTGATCAACAGTTCAACACAAGCTATATTTCTCTACGAGAGTGGAGATCAATTGCATAACCAAACGTCCGTTACTCCATTTCCAAGTATTGCATTGCCATATTGTCATACACTCATACTCATATACACCAAGTTACCAAGGTAACCATACCATCCACAGACCAAAGTCTACACAGACACCATTTTGTGCCTTCACTATCTGGAATTGTGGAAGCTCTAACCGCCACCATTTTGTGCCTTCCTGTTACTGATGGAGCAAAGGTTAGAAATAGCATATCATCTTGCTTACTTCTTTACATGTTCCTCTTGCGTGGATTTAATCATAGATCGTTCTTTACTCCTTTTGTAATTTGCAGGCTGATATCCAAGATGTGCAAAATTCTGTTGGCTCTGCAGTTGATATCATGCAGACAATAGGAAGTTCAATATGTACTTTACTGGCTAAGGTGATGTTTAGTTTAAATACTTTAAATTGATTTCTTATTCCTTTTTCCTTGTTACTAGTTGCTTGTCTACCATTACATTTCCTCACATTAATGATCGTGGGTCCTACATAACATAACTGGCACTCTACGGGCGCCTTATGATTTCCTGTCCTGAAAGATTAAAAATTGTACAGGGAGCTTCCTCTCCTAGGAAGCATAATAAGGTTTTACAAATTCCAAGTTCTCTGATCTGGAATGATTTGTTGGATTGACATATCAAATGTCAACTGTTCATGTCAATTAGGCTGATGCTAGAAAAATGTTTCCCAGATAAGGTGGTTCTTGACGACCTTCTGAAGCATAGAAGATTTCTTATATAATAATATAATTTTGTCCCTTCTCGAGGGTTTAGCTCTAGGATAAGTGTGTGTTTGTTCTGCTCTACTTTCTAGCTGGGTTAAATTGGAAACATTACAGAATGAAGTCATTTCATAGCTCCAAACATCTTATTAGTAAACTTCGCCACGACTATACAAAAATACACCCTCTTGTGAATTGTTTCATGTACTTTTAAGCATGCTCGGTGGCTTTCATAAGAACTGGAAAGCATATAACAGCTTCTGAGAGGCATACTGTTTTGAGACAAGAGTACATAAAAGCTACGAGAGGCATACCGGTCAGACGAAGCCACGGAGACCGGAGACGGGGGGAGATGATCAGATGAGGGAGAAGAGTAGGAGACGCTGAGAGGAAGCCTCCTACGGCCTGAGCGCCACCATAGAGACGGACAGATCTCAGATCCGGAAAGACTTGAGAGTGAGAGGAGAGATGAGAAGAGACTGGAGAGGCGCTGAGTCTGCTGACACTTGGGATGCAGCCGGCCACTGGGCCTGTGGGCCATGCGCCCATGCCACCACTAGGCCTGGCCACGGTCGATTCGGCGCTTGGCTTGGCCCGGCTGCCCAGGAGAGCAAATACTTACCATTTAAGCCTAATTGCTAGTATATATGTATTATACCTACTATATAATAGATATTTTTTGTCAAAAAATTTAGGTATTCAGCTGAATACCCATGAATTACTGTAGATCCGCCCCTGGTAACACGCCACGAGTAGTGAGCTCGTCATGCCTGCATCAGCGAACTCATCCATCTTATTATGTAGCGTACAGAAGGAAATACGCCTTCGCACAGCATTTACGACTCGGCAGGGAGGCGTTTTGACCTGAACGGACGTGGCACGAACAACCGACGACGACGAGTGCACCCTCCGCTCTCTCAGATCCAAGTCAAAATAATATTTATTAACTCCTCCGTTAGAAAGCCAAGGGAGGGAGGGGAAGGATCCGGCTAAGCCCAAGGTGAGGAAGCTTCCACCCCACAGATTCCCAGACCCAACCATCCCCACGGATTCCGTCGCCCAGTTCGCAGCGATTCCGATCTGGTTCGATTCGGTCGGTGCAGATTTGAGGTGGAAATGGGGGAGGGCATCGACGGCGAGGCCAGCCTCGCGGCGGCACCGTACGACCGGTGGGTCCTGCTCCGCCCCGCCGAGGGATCCCCGCGACCATCCGCGCGCTACAAGGTGCGCACTTCTACTCGGGTTCTTACGGTTTTCTTATCTAAATTATGATCCTCCTGGGTTCAGCTGTCGACTGTGGTTTGTGCGGTGATTCTGTTCTAATCGACCAATTCAAGCTGTAGTTTTTGGTGTACTATGGCAGAAATTAACGGGTAAAAATATAGGAAGCAATTGAGTGCGAAATGTGATAAAACTCCGCGTTCATGTGGCTTTGGAGATATCGTCCCTTTTGTTTTTGCAGTGTCTGTTGCTAAACGGCCGAGGAAATGACTGAATGAATGGACAGCGCCGGGCGGCAGTAGTAGTTTCCAGGGAACAGACATGTGGCCACTCTTTGGTAGTTCCCATCCTGTCATGGTGTCATGGTTAGCTGATCAGAACAATGCAGTTTAGATAGGAAGTGGTGATAGTGAAATTTGTAAATGCGTTGTGCTCCAATTTTAACATGGTGAAATGTGTTAAGCAAACCTCACCCAAAAGGATATGCTAAGGGTCATATGAATGATGTGATGTGCCATCTTTCTGTGCAATTGGCTTACACCATAGTTTGGTTATCCTCTTGCTACTGAAATGCTAATAGTAATACATGACAGCATGCTGCCGAAGTGGTTCAAGACAAACTGTATGTGGTAGGGGGAAGTCGCAATGGCCGTTATCTGTCAGATGTTCAGGTTTTGCTCTTAATGCGTTTTAACTAATCATGTTTCATGTCCTTCCTCCTCCTGTACCTGCATCCTAACATGGGCAATTTTGGCAGGTTTTTGATTTTAGGACATTCAAGTGGTCGGTGTTTAGTCCTACCAGAGATTCAAATCAGTTGAATCTTGAAAATAATGCCACAGACCGGCCATTCCCAGCATTAGCAGGCCATAGTTTGGTAAACCTATTCTCTTTCACTACATCTTTTTTTAGCCTCTTTAACTCTTTCGACCCAATGAGTTTCGTTTCCTTTGCTAACAAGCGTTTTCACTCAGGTCAAGTGGAAAAATAATATTGTGGTCGTTGCTGGGAACACCAGAGCATCATCTTCGAATAAAGTTTCAGGTATTTCCTTGGGAAACCCTACAATTATTTTGGTAGATACTAAGACATAGAGCAGAAAAATGTTTGGTCATGGATTTACTTAAACTTATTTAGTGCACAACAATTCACTTAGCACCTTATTTTTTTTCAACACCACTGATCACCATGACATCCTTGTATGTCCTTACATATTATATGGTTGTAATATATATTTTTTGTGAGGGTGGTTGTAATATTCGAAATGATCTGGATACATATTTCACTTTGAAATGGACCTACATATTGCTTAAATGCTTAGCCATAGATATTCTCCAATGGGGCTTGAGCTTCAAAGTACTGCTGTTTCGGAAGCTTTTGAAAATACATTGAATTCAAGCCTTTTATGTTGCAAGGCACAATGAGGCATTTTGTACATTAGTTCAGAATCCTTTCCTGATCCTGTAGATCATACTGTGCATTTGTTTCGAAACATGTCTTGCTTTTGAAAATACATTGAATTCAAGCCTTTTATGTTGCAAGGCACAATGAGGCATTTTGTACATTAGTTCAGAATCCTTTCCTGATCCTGTAGATCATACTGTGCATTTGTTTCGAAACATGTCTTAATGGAAATAGGTACACCCAAGTGGTTCCAATATACCAAATCAAGATGCTACTCGTTGTTTCTATTGGCAAAATATTCCCCAATTATTTCTTATTCCACATCATTTCATATGTTCCTGGCAAAATTTCAGATTAAAAAAAAATGCTGACAACAGGAATGGTTCCCAATTATTCTTTGTAGGCCTATGCATTTAAAGACTGTTCAAATTGACTTGGGTATTGTTATAAGTGTCGAGTTTTTTTCATTTCCTTATGTTGTGTAACATCGATTCACCATGTATCGAACTTCTACTGAATAACACATTCTTCATCACAAGTTTCATTTTCCCTGCGATACCAAAAGATTGTCTCTTTATACCACTCGATATTTTTTAACATTCTCTGTTTTTTTGGAGTTACCTCCTTTCAGTTCTATAAGAACCAGAACTTATCGCAAATAATAGCACTGAATTTCTGCATGCAGTTTGGCTTATTGATGTAGAAACAAATAGCTGGTCTGCACTTGATACTTACGGAAAAGTCCCAGTAAGAATCTTTTTCTTTTGTACTTCAAACGAAGGCTATTATTTGAAAGTGGATAGTATTGGATGAGTAGATATTAATCTACTGGAGAGCTTTTTGATTCCTCTTGGATCTTTGCTTTCACTTTTTTTGGTATCAGATAGCTCGAGGTGGGCAATCTGTATCCCTAGTTGGTTCTCGATTAATAATGTTTGGTGGAGAGGATAGCAAGAGGAGGCTTTTGAACGACCTTCATATACTTGACTTGGAGACAATGATGTGGGAAGAAATTAAAACAGAGTAAGAACTTATTTATTATGCAAGGTATCACTTTGTGTAGTGCTAAACAGTTGCTGAGTTTATTATTTTCTTTCCTGTTGTGAAATAGGAAAGGTGGCCCAGCTCCTAGGTATGATCATTCAGCTGCCGTTTATGCTGACCAGTATCTTTTGATCTTTGGTGGTTCCTCTCACTCTACATGCTTCAGTGACCTCTACCTGCTTGACTTGCAAACTGTAAGTACCGAATACTCTTCATGTATATTTCCACAAAAAATATTTTTCATGCATTATGCTATGCAAGCACATTTGTGCATTGAGTTGCATTCCATAAATTCGCAAAGGAAAATCTTTACTTGATAATTACAGTTATATTTAGTTGTTCTTTGATAGCTTATTGAAGATCTCCAAACTCCCTGCATTTATTAGTAGCTCTAAGTTGTAGTAGAACTTTCAAGGTTGAACTGTTGCTATCCAATGACTTGGATCCAACTCCATTCTGCTATGGTTAACACTTGACAGTAACTGGTATATATCATAAGCTGACATGCAGATATGCTAAGCAATTTAGTGAATTCCATCGTACTTCTACACAGAAGGGAGAAATTGGGCATTTCATTCCAACCCAAGTTAACTGTTTTATTTTCACTACTTATGTAATGTTTAATGTTAACAGCTGGAGTGGTCTCAACCTGACACTCAAGGTGCACATATAACTCCTAGGAGTGGTCATGCTGGTACCATGATTGATGAAAATTGGTACATAGTTGGTGGTGGAGATAATGCAAGTGGTAATGCCTGGATGCATGGTGTTGTATTTATTTTCTTATATATTCTTGTACTGCTCTTTCTGCTTCGGTATCTAAGAAAACTCGCACGTTGTAGGTTCCACAAATACAATTGTAATTAATGCTTCCAAGTTCGTCTGGTCCGTGGTCACAAGTGTGTCAGCTCGAGATCCACTTGCTTGTGAGGTAAGCAGTATTTTTGCAGTTGTGCTACCTAGTTCTATCATAAAGAGTGCTCATATAAAATTCATGTTCCCGAAGTGCATAACTGTGAAAATGAAATGAGTGTTCATATAAATTCATGTTCCAGAAGTGCATAACTATGAAAATGAAATGAACTCACATTAATTATTTCTTTTTTGCCTGATTAACTAATTCTTATTTTTAAAATACCATGGTTATTCATATGGAGCACTTATTTTCATATATTATGTTCACTTCATTTGGTTAACATTGCTTGCTGATAGACATTAGGAATGCTTAAATTCTTAACAATAAGGTTAAGTTGTCCATCTGAACTTTAGTGAGAAGCAAATGTATTTCAAAGCATTGTGCAACCTTTGTGGTGCTTTCTACTGCAATACTTCAAAGTTTTAACAATAATTGAAGGATATGCCACTTTCCAATTTCCAATGCCTTTCTGAGGACAACAGATAAAGATGTTATCAATATGTTCAACTTCAATCGCGTTTCCTGTCAGGCAGTATGCGTAGAATTTGAGCTTTGCAAAATGTGGTGAAATAATAGATTAATTTTATTCTCTGCCTTTTTTCTAATTTTTTTTTTCAGGGGCTCACTCTTTGCCCGACAACAGTTGATGGCAAAAAATTTATAATTGCCTTTGGTGGTTACAATGGGAAATACAACAATGAGGTATTGAAATTAAAGGAGTTTCCCTGTGCATAGTACTTTGTTCGAAATGGTCCATCTTTAGTTCTGTACAATGTGTCACGTGTCTGATGCCTTCAGTGCTTGACTTATAACTGTTACACTGATATGATGAAGTTGCATTTCCTTAACTTTCCCTTCCATTTTTCTGCTCTGTTTCTGTTAGCAATTTCTCAATATATAGGAAAAATATTCTTGAATATCTGAGGAAAGTGAGGTCACTGCTGCAGATATTCGTGATGAAACCCAAGCCAAGAAATCTAGTGCAACCTCGTCTTCTCCAATCACCAGCCGCCGCAGCTGCTGCTGCTTCTGTGACAGCTGCCTATGCTGTAATAACTGTTACTGATGAGAAAACCAGAGATATTGTTGCTACAGATGATTTAGATGTGAAGAGAGCTCAACCTGCAGGTTCTTCCAAAGAAATTGTTGCTGAAATTGATGCGCTTAATGGAGAGAAAGTTAAACTAGAGTCCAGACTGGCAGATATTCGTGATGAAAACTCAAAACTAAAGGATAAACTAGATATGATAAAGTTGTCATACGGTGAATTAACAAAGGTAAAACTTTCTTTCAATTCTGCAAAAGGAAATTCTTGATTCAGCTTAATAAATTCTCACTTTATTCCCCTTTTGAAGGAACTTAAATCAGTTCAAAATCAGCTAGCAGCAGAGGGTTCAAGATGCCAGAAACTGGAGGTTCTGAACTTATACACTAAAATTGGTTACGAGCTTGAACATGCTTGTTTTCAACTTTCCTTTATATGCTGCTGATTGGTTACCTTTTTCCTTATTCTCTTGATCAATTTAGTCCCAAATTGCTGCTGCACATAAAAGGTTGGAATCTTCTGGTTCTTTGGAGACTGAATTAGGACTACTGAGGCAACAAATATCTCAGGTGGAGCAAACCATGGTAACTGCTCAGAGACAGAAATCTGGGGGTGTCTGGAAGTGGGTGGCAGGAAGTGCAGAGGTCTCTGACAATGAATAGTAAGTCATATGTGTAACTTGCTGGAGTGGAACAACGTCTGATGCGCTTTATGCTTTCAGCTATTGTCAAAACTTTACGGTTTTTATTTTGCACAACTTTTTTTGGTAGAACTTCATTTTAAGAATGTTGTGATTCATGAGTTGTCAAGGACTCAAGGGTGTAATGCATGGTGATGTTGCTTGATCATGCTATAGCATTGAAGCAAAAGGGTAAATATGTAGTTTAGAATGATCTGTGAAACAAACATCTTGCCCTGCAGTACCGCAAAATGTTTTAAGTGTGTTATCTTTGATTTTTTTTGGTATCTATTTTCCTTTATGAAGCCCATTAAAAAATAAGCTGAATGACATAGCCTTTTTGATCATAATGTTATTGCACATCCATTATCATATGCGTCTCGTATTTTCTGAAATTTTTTTGGTGAAGTATATTATCACTTGATCTCGCATGCGGAGGTAGTTTGAATTTGGACTTTAATTTCTTCTATGCAGAACCAAAAACCACAAAGCTATTAGCTGAAGTTGTGGAGGTAGAGAAATATAAGTGTAGGGTAAATGCTGCATTTTTTCTCATTCATGTACTGAATTCAGAGTCCATACAATTTGATTCAAGTTTTACAGTTTTTTTCTGCTCCCCATTCAGTTTGCCATGTAACCCAATATATAATAGTACTACTTTCGAGAATGCCTGTAACTCTTGAAGCATTTTATGTCAGGTCCACCAAGACAAGCTGCTACTAAACAGAAAATAACACAGGCGGAGCGCTGCTACAGTTTTGAGACAGCTTGTTTGTTGTAAGCTACTGGGTGCTTCCTCAGTATCTTGCTCGTGGTTGATTTTGAGAAAATGTCTCGCAGAACATTCTTTTGGATCTTGTTAAGTGGCAGCACCTGGTGGAAATTTTCCATAGGCAAGTTTAGAAATTCAGTAGTAAGAGCATAGCATCACACAAGTATACCAAAAGACTGTATCGCATTGGATATTTAATTGGGGTTATTAGCTCATGTTTTGTTTTCACTATCTCATACCTTTTTTTGTGTAGCGGGTATTACAGCAATACAAAGGTGTTCATTGGTTGTGGCAGCTGGAACAAGTACATCGGTTATTACCGTAAATTTTACTAGACATATATTAACCTGTGTTTTTTATTCAGGTTTCAGTATGCACCTGTGTCGTTCTTTTTCCGAAAGAGACCTAAAGGAACATGTTGCCGTGCTAGTTATTGTAGAATGTGCACTTATGCCTATAATGTTCATGATTTTGAAAGAATAGAATGGAATTTTACCGGAGCGGCTGCCTCGTTTGTCACTGACACTTGATATTCAGTTGCGCCGTTCTGCCTGCAATTTTTTGACATGGAAAATAAAAGTGGTCAAGTGATGTTATTTGCTGTCAAAATACTGATCCAATGTTCACTTGTTCAGCAAGGACATCCTTACTGTATTGTCGCTGCAGCGCTAGCAGCGTCAGGTTGTGTGAGCACCAGAGTTCCCAGCTCTGCAGGAGCCACCCGCACTCGCTCTGAAGCTGGCTCCATTCCCATCTCCGGCATGCCGGAAATCTCCATCAGGTCGACCCACGGCAGCCTCCGGTGGAACGCCCGACGCACCTCTGCTGCGAGTGCAGGAGCCACCGTCACCCTCCTCAGCATGGGGAGCTTCCCATGCAGTGCCATGGGAGCTGCAAGCGCTGCTATTACCTCAGGCGTCGCCACGACGTCCGTGGCGCCGTGGGCGGCCACCGCGTCCCTTGCCGCCTTCGGATCGGATGGCAGCGACATGAGCACGGTGGTCACTCCAGCAGCGGGAAGCCCGAGGGCGAGCAGCGGCAAGCCGTGCACGCTGCACATCGGAAGGGACGCCAGGCAAACCCTGCCCTCGTCCGGCAAGCTTGCACCGGCCACGGCGGCGACGAGGTCGGCGTGTGTCATCACCACCGTCTCGCTCGCCGACGAGTAGATCACAAGAGCTACATCTGATGGGCGTGGCCGCTCCGCTGCCACCTCAGGGGCAGCCAATGCCGTCGGGTCACCGCCGTCGATCAGCTCCTCTGCGGAGAGTTCCCGGGGATCCATAGACCGGGACGTTAGCAGCAGAGGTATGCCGACGCTTGCCACCTTCTCAGCCACTTCCGGCGTGGTGACGATAATCACTGCACCCGAGCTGTGCGCCACAGCGGCTATCTCAGCAGCAGTTGCGTTCGGGTCGGCCGTGACCACGACGCCACCGACCGCAAGAACGCCGAGAACTATGGGCGGGAGCAGGAGCGAGTTTGGAGACAGTACCAGGACGGCGTCGCCACGCCGGAGGCCGAGCCCGAAGCGGAGGCCGGAGGCGAGGGAGAGCGCGGCCCGGCGGAGGGCCATGAAGGAGAGGGTACCGCCGGTGGGGGCGTCGACGAAGGCGTCGTGACTGGCGGCCGCCGTGTCGGGGTGGGGGAAGCGGGAGAGCACGACGGACGCAGCGTCGCCGGCGCCGGCCGGGCAGGCAGGTTCGAAGATCTCCATTTGTGTGTCAGCGGTGAGTTTGTGAGGAAACCAAGCGAAAGGTCGGGGATTTTAAGGAAGATGGTTAGTTTTGGCGCGCTCGCTCGCTCGCTTCGTGGAGTCCGCAGCGAGGGAGGTTTGTCTCGTGGGGTAAGGGCCACCGCGGACGGCTGCGACGATGCAATGTTGAATACTTAATTGTGCTCTGTGCGTCCGGCGACGAAGAGATGGACCATCCTCCCGGTCCAGAAATCTGGGCATAATTGGGCTCCTCTGGTTGAGTAATTCTAAATTTGACTCTCTTCTGTGCGGAATTTTCGAAATAGCGTCTTAACACGGAGCCGGAGCCGGAGCACGCAAGAAAGGCGGCGCGCCACTCCATCACGCCAGTCCATTTGTAATTTTCGTGGATTCTCAACGGTACGAAATCTGTTAGACTGCTAATAACACTTTGTGATCGTTGTATGTTGTTGTAGTGGGAGAAATTTTTGCAAGAATTTTGTGGAGACGATTGAGGCATCAATGACTCGTAAGTACGAAGGTAAGTGATAATGCGATGTAACGATTGATCCATTTGTGGTTTTCGTAGATTGTGAATGGTACAAAATATGTTAGATTCATAATAATATTTTGCGGTCATCATATGTTGCTTTAGTGCAAGAAAATTTATGAGGACGATTGAAATAGCAACAATTGGTAAGAACGAAGGTAAGTGATATTGACCATGCGAATAATTGAATGCGAAAAGACGATGAGATTTGATGTTGCAAATTAAAACAGACTTTATAATAAAGTTGGGAATAACACGGCACACAGGGTTTGATTACGTACATAAGAAACACCATCATGCACAATGCAACAAACCGAAATACTCCTACGATATACATGAACATTTCTGGAATAGGAATAAATTCGACCTTCGGGGGACTAGTGCGGGACAGCCCGACCTACTACGTGGACCGAGGCTATTTTTTCTTCATTGCGAGCTCAACTTGAACTCCTCGCGGCCTCATTGGCCTTGGCCGCCATTTCCTTCTTTTTCTCGCGCTCCCTCTAGCCAACCTCATGCTCCCTCGCATACACGCATCGAGATGTTTTCACGTTCTCCTCTTCCTCACTCTCCACTTCTTCTACATGATCGGCCAGGTACTCGTGGCAGTCAATACGGGTTGTCCACCATCCCTACACGCCTTCATTGGACTTGAAATTTTTGACACGCCTCCTTAGGTCTTCATCACTCAACGCCTCACCCGCATCTCCACTAGCAGCTCCATCTACATCATCGTCGGAGACCAACCTAGGCACTACATCAGCAGCGCCTGCACCAAAACCAAGCATGCCAGATGACTATGTCTGCTCGACGAACTGAACATACACCGTCATTTTGCTATATATTGCAGCAGCAGGGTTGCACACAGTCTCCATGTAACTGGCCCATGACTCATCGATTGTCACCTTTAGAAGTTGCCATGAGGTCTCCCCTTGATCATCCACCAACGAGATGTACAATGCCTTAATGCACAGCTTGTTCCTTGCAATGGCATGATTGAACGTGGAATGGATGCACCTTGTGAGCTCCAAGAGGCCTATGTCCTTCATACCGGGTGCCCGAATTACGGTTCGGTCACAATTGGACAAGTCCACACCGTACTATCCGTCACATACGATACCATTCCCATGGAACACGAATAGATTTGAATGCCCGCTATGGCTAACGTTAAGTTATAACTCTTCTCAATATTCTTAGCACTTCTAGACTAAGCATATCATGTATGTACCACCCTACAATTCATAAATTACTGCTAGTGCGTTATATTTCTAAGCGGACAACTACAATGATATTCAATTTTTAACATAACGGTAATGTACAAAAATCTACACAAAGCACAATAATTTAACCCAAAAATGCATGTCTAACAGTTTCTGCACAACATTATACAAAATGTAGACTAACTTTTCCAAATGCATAAAAAATACAATGTTGTTCCCATGCAAACAAAATAACTTACGCATCAACTACGACGTTCATATAATTACCATGACTATATAAGCATTTAACAACACTAATAACGCTGCTTCTTTGATGTCAACTAAGGCTATTGACCGATTACAAAAGGCTAACTACCGCCTTTTCATACTAACTACTATTTTTCTAATTACATGCTAATCACGTTGCTAAAAAACTTGTAGCATGTCAACGAAAATTACCGCTTTCAGATGCTCCAAAGCCGATCTACACCTTTTCCAACTGCGCAAACTTCAAACTCAAATTCAAAACCACTCAAAAATCGGATGCTTTCACGTATTTCTTCGTCTCTTAGTTCTTTGCTCTTGGCTGGAGTAGAATGAAATGGCATTGTTGTGTATTCTAGAGAACAAATCCTCCTTTTTTTTATCATGCAACCAGTGAGGAGAGAGGGCCGAGTAGGCAGGAGGTGCTATGTGCGATGTGCGCGGGGAAGGGAGGGGGCCAGCCAGCCAGTTGGCAGGGGTGCTAGCCCTACACGTAGGAAAGTAGGAGGCGTGCCAGGCCAAGTTGGCACAGAGGGGGAGCGCGCCAGCTTGCTAGCACGGTGGGGGGGTCGCGCCAGATGGCTTTGCGCGGGGCGGGAGCGTGCCAGGAGGCCAGATTTGGTATTCACCCAAGGGGAGGCCAGTTCCGAAATTCCTACGGGTGAGGGGGCTAGTTATGCCCAAATTTCTCTAGTCCATAGATACTCTCTCCATTCTTTTTCATTTAACTTTCTAGAATCTACGTCGTCAAAATTTTTAAAAGTTAATTATCAATAGACTCAAAACTATCTAGATTGGCTATACAAAAGTTATATCATTAGATTTATTGTTAAAAATACTTTCATAATATTATAATCTCAATAGTATATCTTAGTGTAAAGTTATAAAAAATAGTGGTCAAAATCGCATATCAGAGACCGTGAAAAGTCAAAAATATCAAGTAAAAAAGAACGGAGGGAGTAATATATACCTTGTTTGATTCTTTTAGGTTCTTCTGCGCTATGCCTGATTTTTTTTTGTTGTAGTTGATAGTTTTTATCTGCATTTTTTTGAGATTGTAACGGATGGTGAAGATGAGTTGGACCGATAAAACCTATTATGGGTAAATAAAATGCAGCCAATAACTCACGTGAGAAGAATTGATCTAGGAAAACTAAAAAGAAGAAACTAAAGTAATCTAAATTACTTTCGGGATTTTACGGTCCCCCTGTTCAATCTATGCCAGTGAGAACGCCGTCGAAGAGAGGAGAGAGGCCGGCGACGGACTGACGGAGTTGCGGCAGCGGCTCCATCTTTGAGTTTGGGCTTTTACGCACCAGATGGAGATTTGCCATTCCACCCAAGAGGAGGCCAGTTTTAGAATTCCTACAGGTGAGGCGGTTAGTTATGCCCAAATTTCTCTAGTCCATAGATACTCTCTCCGTTCTTTTTTACTTAACTTTCTAAAATCCATGTTGTCAAATTTTTTAAAAGTTAACTATCAATAGACTCAAAACTATCTAGGTTAACTATACAAAAGTTATATCATTAAATTTGTTGTTAAAAATACTTTTATAATATTATAATTTTAACAGTATATCTTAGGGTAAAGTTATAAAAAATAGCGGTCAAAATCGCATCTCGGAGACCGTGGAAAGTCAAAAGTGTCAAGTAAAAAAGAATGGTGGGAGTACTATATACCATGTTTGATTCTTTTAGGTTCTTCTGCGCAATGCTTGATATTTTTTTTTTGTTGTAGTTGATGGTTTTTATCTGTATTTTTTTGAGACAGTAATGGATGGGGAAGAAGAGTTAGTCCGATAAAAATCTATTATGGGTAAATAAAATGCAGCTAATAACTCACGAGAGAAGATTGATCTAGGAAAACTAAAAAGAAGAAACTAAGTAATCTAAAATTACTTTCGGACTTTTACGGTTCCCCCGTTCAATCGATGCCAGCGAGAACGCCGTAGAAGAGAGGAGAGAGGCCGGCGGCGGACTGACAGAGTTGCGGCAGCGCCCCATCTTTGAGTTCGAGCTTTACGCACAACGACACACCACCTTCGGCTTTGGGATAGTTTTTCTATATTTTTTGAGATAGTAACAGATGACGAAGATGAGTTGGTCCGATAAAACCTATTATAGGTAAATAAAATGCGGCTAATAACTCACGAGAGAAGAATTGATCTAGGAAAACTAAAAAGAGGAAACTAAAGTAATCTAAATTACTTTCGGAATTTTACGGTTCCCCCGTCCAATCGGTGCTAGCGAGAACGCCGTAGAAGAGAGGAGAGAGGCCGGCGGCGGACTGACGGAGTTGCGGCAGCGGCTCCATCTTTGAGTTCCAGCTTTACGCACAACGACACACCACCTTCGGCTTTGGGCCAACAAAACGGCCCATCGATAACAGTCCCTAGCCCATTCGGGCCGGTATATAACCCCTTATATAAAGCCCATCTCCTTCCGAGCGAAAGCCTCAAAACGAAGGACCCACCGGGTGACGTGTCCCACTCCACCGCGGGCGAAGCACAAGCGACGGCGTCGGCGGTCGGCCAGCTGCCGCCGGTGATCCTCGCCGAGGGCCAACTCCCTACGGCTCACCAGGTGCGCTCGCTCGGAGCTTAAATATTGCCCTCTCTTCCTTTCACCAAACCATTTCTGTTCCAAGCCTCTTTCACCAAACCCTCGTTATTCCAATGCCGCATTGCGTTAGAATTGTGGCTGTCTCAGCGGGTAGCTATCTTCGTCACTGAATTCGTACCCTAGTTGTTGTTTTTGTTGTTGTTGTTGTTGTGTGTGTGTTTGCATGCGCAGTAAGAACAAATGTGTTGTTGTGCTTCTGATTGCTTACAGTGTATGGTATCATACGTAACTGATGGGGAAACAGCATCAACAGACTACGGAATTTGTGGTTATGCCCTCTGTCTGTGTAGTTGGAAAAAAAATTTAAATATCAGAACCAGCTCCCTTTGCCTACTAACCTAATTAGCAGTGCGAGTCCATTTTTCTGTGCTGATCCTTGTACAGATTGTGTCACTTCCTGGTAAACAGCACAGTAAATGGCTAAGTACATTTTTGTTGGTATAATTGCATTCATGCATGACTAGCACTTTTACTTCACTCGGAATCTGACGAGAACATACGCATAGCAATAATCATCACCTTATGCGTATCTGAGTTCATCAAGCGTAAGCCCATCAAAAGGTGTAGGGGATGAGTCGGTAGTGTGGCGTTGTACGAGTAGAGTCTGGCACACCTCCTTCATTGTTGGTCTTGATTCAGGAGAAGATTGTAGGCAAGCAAACGCTACCTTGTTGAGCAATGCGACATCTGCCTCATCTTCTGTTGATGGAGCTAGGGGGCGTTGGTCCAGGATATCTCTGAGCAGTATGTCGCACCCTCCTTGTTGCAGTAGGTCACCTGGATGCCTCCCCATCACCACCTCAAGCACAATCACGCCAAAGCTATAAACATCGCTTTTCTCAGTCACCACACATGTGTAGGAAAGCTCTGCACAAGGGAAGAACTTAAAGAGTCTGCAAGATAAATATGCATGAGAACTCTTGTTTGTAAGATATCATGTACCTGGAGCTATGTAGCCATATGTACCAGCTAGTGCACTCCAATTCGATGAATCGGGTTTTAGAATCCGCGCTGTGCCAAAATCTGAAACATAAGCCGTGAAAGCTGTGTCTAGCAAGATGTTGTTGCTTGTTATATCTCGATGGATTATTGGGGGCGTGCAGCTGTAGTGCAAGTAGTATATAGCTTGAGCCACATCCCTTGCGATAATAACTCTCCTCTTCCAATCAAAATCTGTTGCTAACTGTTCATCCTCCAAAGTTGCACAAAGGCTTCCTCCATCAATGTAATCATAGATCAACAGTTTGTATTGTGGATGGGAGCAGAATCCATATAGCTTGACAATGTTACGATGTCGAATCCTTGTTAAGACTTCGACTTCATTATGGAATACTTTTTCATCAAATGTTTCTTCTTCAATAGGGTGAAGTTTCTTCACAGCAAGCTGCCGCCCATCTTGGAGCTGCACTTTGTAGACCCTGCCATATCCACCTACTCCAATGATGTACTTATCATCGAAATTTTCTGTTGCTCTAGTCAGATCTTCAAATGCTAGTTTGCCGTCAAAGTTCCATATAGAAAATACATCTCTTCTGTCAACAGTAGCAGTTTCTTGATGCCTCTTTTTGTGAGCCATAAAAGCTCCACTAACAATGGCAAGGAAAATCATGATGCACAAAGGAAGACCAATTGCGAGTACCAAGGTGCGGCGCTTCCCTGTATGATGTTGTGGTATCAGAATTGAATGACAAGGTAGTAGGCCAGAGAGGTTACCACAAAGATCTTTGTTGTGGAGAAACCATTTGACTAAAGTGTTTCGAAGTAACAGTCCTATTGGAATAGGCCCCTCCAAGTTGTTGTATGATACATCAAGTGCTGTCAAGCTTAGCATGCTCTCAAAAGAAGATGGAATACCTCCATTGAATTGATTGTGGGAGAGATTAAGAAACTCCAACATTGTTAAGCTTCCAAGCATTTGTGGGAGAGCTCCACTGAGGTTATTGATGCTGAGGTCCAACACCACTTGTAGGTTGACCAAATTTCCAATTGCATCGGGCAAATCTCCAGTCAAGCTATTACTGTTGATCTTCAAGGACCGTAAATTGATGCACTTCCCTAGTGCCTCTGGTATCGATCCACTTATCCCGTTCCCAGATAAATCAATGTATTGTAATTTGCTTAATTGCCCAATTTCAGAAGGTATGCTTCCTGATAACTGATTATCTGCTAAATTGATGTAGTATAGGTTTGTTAAACTGCAGATTGCTGATGGTATCTCACCAATCAGATGATTGGATTCAAGTGAGAGTCTCTCCAAATTGGTTAATTTTGATAGCTCATGTGGTATTCTTCCTGTGATTGTGTTTCGAGCTGCAGTCAACCATACCATGCTGGTGCTTGCGGCCCAGTCTGGGGAGAGCTGTCCATACAGTCTGTTTGAGGACAAGTGTGCAATGGTAAGGTTAGGATAAACCCCAAACTGCTGCGATATATCTCCCGTGAGCTGATTGTGACTTATCACAATGACCTGCAAACTCTCACATGTCCTCAAACTTGCAGGAACTGATCCGTTGAACATGTTGGCACCGACATTAAAATATTTAAGCTGTCCTCCTCTGCAGACATCTGTAGGCAGAGGGCCCATGAGGGAGTTGTTGCACAGAGAAAGGTAAATCATGCCCGTTAGGTTTCCAAATTCAGGGGGCAGAGGACCTGACAGTTGGTTATTAAACATTCTCAGTTCTCTGAGGCTTATCATGTTCCCAAAGGTTGCAGGGATCAAACCTGAAATTCGGCTTTCGTACAAGTACAAGACAATGAGGTCTACCAGATTTCCAATCTCCTGGGGTATAGAGCCGACAATCAGATTGTTGTTTAGGGACAAGAAGGTCAGCCTGGTAAGATTCCCTGTACTTGGAGGAATTGAGCCACTCAGAAGGTTCATACCCAGCTCCAAATGAGTTAGATTTGAGAGCATCCCTATCCCCCGTGGAATAACACCTGTGATTTGGTTTTGGTAGAGGAGCATTCTGTTTAACTTGGTGAGATTAACTAGAGAGAGGGGGATGGCACCACCAAGATGATTCACACCAAGCTGAAGGTCCTGCAATTTTATGAGATTGCCCAGAGTCGACGGTATACTCCCTGACAACTGATTGTTGTACAACCTCAAGGATTTCAGCTTGGTCAAGTTTCCAACGATAGCAGGTATCTGGCCATTCAAGGAGTTATTGCTTAGCTGCAGAAGCTCTAGGCTGGTGAGCCTCCCTATCTCCTCTGGAATCCCTCCCGAGAGCATGTTTTGGTGAATGATAAGAAGGGTTAGGACGGTTAAGTTACCCAGGGATGCTGGAAGGTGACCTATGAGGCCGTTCAACGAGAGCCCCAGCTCGGTGAGGCTCTGCAGGTTGCCGATGTCGTGTGGAATCTTCCCTGACAGCCGGTTGCTGGTGAAATCAAGAAACGAGAGTGCCGCTAGAGAGGTAATGTTTGCAGGCAGGGGCGGAGGCACATGGGCCGGAGGGGGTTCTTAGGAACCCGGTTCCGAAACAAAATTTAGTTATTACTAGTAAATATTCACCCTTTGTGTATCCCCTTGGTCTAATATGGTGTACCCTTAGCTCAAAAAACACCCTCACTCGCCCTGTCCAGCCCATTCGTTTTGAAGTGGTGCGCCCCTCCATTTTGCTCTAGCTCCGCCACTGTTTGCAGGGATCTGCCCACGGAGGTCGTTGAAGCTGAGGTCGACGTAGTTGAGGGACGGGAATGCGGAGAAGTCGAGCCCGTCGAGGCGGCCGTCCAGGTTTGCATTTGGCAGGGAGATGCCGGTCACCGCCGTGAGCGTGCGGCGGCCGTGGCGGTGCGTTTTGCTGCAGATGATCCCTGTCCAGTTGCATGGGTGAACTCGGTGCTGCCAAGAGCTCAGAGCCGGTGGTGAGCTCCGGAGGGTAGACTTCCACCGGAGGAGGGCCGCCTGCTGGGCTCTTGGCGGCATCCCATGCCCGTTGTGCTGCGCTGCTGCGTCGAGCTGCCGGAAGAGAAGACACGATGATGCTAGTAGCAGGAGGCACAGAAGGGCAAGGCCTGGCATGGATTCCGTTGCACCGTGCAACATCGACCAAGCAGGGGATTTTCGAGTGCGTGCTTGTCTGATGCAGAGATGAAAGATGGCAAGTCTGTGGTTGCTCCGGAGAACACCTCCAATGGTGGAAGATATAGTGAGTGTGCTTTCCATGCTAAGTGGAAGCAATAATGATGTACCTTGGATCTGACTTGCACTGCGCGGCAATGACCTTGGTGCGGCGGATTGGTCTCCTGTTTGGTCAAAAATGTTAGGAGGAGATGACTAGTGAATAGTGATGTAGAAATCCCAGCAATGTCGTGTCATGCCCAGCAATGCCAGCTGGTCCACAAAGCCTCTTCGTTAAAGCTCAGAGCCTTCGCATACTTTCTTTCTTTAGGAACGAGAAACTTGCGGTATACTAGTACACTTGAGAAGAATGAACTATATTTCTCTAAGAACTACGTTCTGTAAGAACCAATTCCATGCTTAAAGGGTCTCTTTGGAACATAGGAAAAGCAAATGAATTTAGGAGGAATTCAATCCTACGGAATATTTCCTATGTGGGGTCTTTGGATACAAGGAAAGGGCAAGACAATTCCTGTAAAATTCCTATGGAACAGTACCCATTCTGCCTTTCATGGGAGTTTTGGAGGAATACAAACATTTGCTCACACCTCTTAGAAACTATCCTTTGTATCTATGGCAACCATGTCATACATGTAACTCCTAAGAAAATTCATGTATTTTGGAAAGGCGTTTGTGCCTATGACACCCTTTGTGTCTTTATAAACCCAAATAAAATTATATTATCACGAAAGCATTTTTTCAAGGCAAAACTACATGCATAATTTTTATGCATTAAATCTAAATTTTTGAAAAGATACCAGTAGCTAAAGTTTTAAAAAATTTTGCTGCACAATTTATGATACCGCTAAATTTTCTCGGTGCACTTTACTGATCCTTGTCTGCCGTTAAGCTTAATACCGTTCAGTGTACTTATCCCCGTCACAAGTTCCCATTAGATCCGGGTGCAAGGAAGCAAGATTTGGGTTAAGCAGAGCAGTATAGTAGTACTAGTGTCTTGGGGTGAAAAAGTAGGGATAGAGGCTCGTTCCAAACGAATTTTGCTTCTGATTTTTAAGACATATGGGTTTTTTTAATTTATTTTTTAGTCTTTTGGCTTGTTTAACCTTTTTCGCTTTTTCTTTTTTTTCTTATTCTTTTACATTGTCAGCAATGATATAATTATTTTCATTTTTTATTTTTTAAATTTAATTACTCAGAAAAACTAACAGCTGCTATAGTATATTTTCAACTGCTATAGTGCTTTTTCAGTTAAAAAACAGAAGTTACTTTAAATACTATATAAATAATCTATGTCCCACCCTATGTGAACATGTCGGCTTATATAAGCCGGTTTATGCTTTTGACTTCTAGTTTCTTAATTTTGTCTTTTTTATAGTTTTTAGCTTTCTTAGGATTTTTTGCTTTGTCTATATTCATTTGTTTCATCCGTGATAAGTCAATTTATTTTTTAATTTAATTATATTAAAATATTAATAATAATTATAATATAAAATAAACCAGCTACAGTTGTGCTGTGCGAACCGAAGTGCTAAAGCATTAAGGCCGTCTCAGCCCAAGACTAGGGGTAAGTGCAGTGGCCCTCTCTCTGCCGGATCGAATCCATTCCATCCATTCGGGATAAGGAAGCCAGCACTACTAGCAGTAGCAGCCGAGCCGAGCAAACCACGCGCTCCTCCATGGCGTCCTCGTCGCTCGCCGTGACCTCCGCCTTCTCCCCCTCCTCCCGCCCGCCGGCGGAGCGCCTCCTCCGGGCGCGTCGGGCCCCGTCGCTGGTCATCGTCGCCCAGGGCAAGGTCAAGAAGTATCGCCAGGTCGGCTTCCCCCCGTTTCCCTCCCCTAGTTTCTGCAGGCATTCGCTTTTTACATACATCGAGCGGTGGAATTGGCTACCTGCATGGCTTGGCATACATGTACTGCCCAATGTTCATCACCGTTGCTGCTGCTGCATTACTTTCTACTACCATGCACACCTCTAGTTCTAGGGACACATGTGCGTGAGCATCTCCAACAGTGACTTATGAGTTAGCTCTCAACATATTATTTTATATTTTAATAGAAGAGAGAGAAAAACTATCTCTTGATCAAGAGCTAGTCTCATACACACATTTCAAGATTATGTGAGAATGTCATATGAGGCTATTTATGTTATGAGTTATGTACTAAAAGTTAGCACTATTGAAGAAGTTGTCTTAGAGCTAGTAACTAGTTCATACTGTTGGATATGCTCTAATGTTTCTCCAACTTGATATGTGAGCCATTAGTTCCCTACATTAATATACAAGTAGATGGAAAAAAGTTAATGCCTCTTGCCATTGCAGCCCAGAGCCAGCAGTCGTTTCCACAGTGAATTTTGTTAGTTGACATGGAAGAGTTGTTTTGAGCAGCTTTGGACTAATCTAGGATTCGGTTTTCACATGAGAAGAAAGGTGTCTTAGTCGTTGGGCTTCAAATGATAGGTCGTTTTTGTGGTGATTGGCTGGTGATGCAGGAACCTGAAGAGAGCATACATGCTCAGCATCAGGCTACAATGTGCAACCCATAGTCTGTGCCATCGTCATCTTTGCCTGTATATTACGGCTTTCTATAGCAGTATGCACTTGGCTTTGCATGCACGTTTTCTTCAGTCTTCTCCTTCTCTGTAGGTCATATTGACGGATGATATAGCAGAGGTGGGGAAGAAAGGGGACACTTTGAAGGTGAGGGCCGGGTTCTACCGCAATTTCCTCCTCCCCAAGGGCAAGGCTCAGCTGCTCACGCCAGAAGTCCTCAAGTAACTTCACCCTCTTCCTGTCCTGCAATCATTTGCTACATCTCTCATTCTTCATGAACTATATAGGTTGTGTCTCGTGCTGATAAGCACTCCAAACAAAATCTGCTGATGTTTGCTTTACTTATGTTTGTTCGTCGTTGGGTTTCACTGCATGTTCTGTTATCAGTGAATTCCAATCTATGCTGTACAATTCAGTGGCTCATTGCATCGCTTACCTTGTATGATCCTTATGGAATCCTTCGTGTTATGCTTGTTCTGAGGGGGGTGAACAGCCTCTTATTTGCAAATGAGATACTGTTTAATTTGTCTTGTGGATTGCTTTCGAAAGGTTGGGTTGGGCTGCTAGCACCTAGCAGTTTCGATTGAGATAGTAACGTGCAAACCTTTCTAAATGAACATTCTGATACGATTTTAACTTAGATATGTAGGGTGTTTGACATAGACAATGTTCAATTGACTGTGTAAAGAGAAGGTGAATAAACTGCTTTCATCTGCTTCTCTTTGCAGGGAAATGCAACTAGAACAGGAGAGAATAGAAGCTGAAAAGAAGCGGGTAAGAATCGTATTTTTTAGACTCAGCAAGAAATGTAGTTGCCGTTTCAACTTATTATCCTTATTGTCTAAAAAGGACACTACTGTGGCAGTTAATGCCAGTAATCGTTATTGTCTGAAATATAAAATTAGCTACAGTTTAACCTTGGTATCCTTAATCCATATTGTCTGAAAAGTGACTAGTCTTAAACAGGCTGCATTCCTGTGAAACCTGTCAATGCCATTTGCCAAATACAACAAAATACGAGTACCATCATCTAGTGTTGGCATAAACTCCAGAATTTTTGTCCTTGAGTAGGTAAAAGAAGAGGCACAACAACTTGCCCGAGTTTTCGAAACTATTGGGGCTTTCAAGGTGCCACGTAAAGGTGGAAAAGGCAAACAAATCTTTGGGAGGCAAGTGAATAATCAATTCTTTATCAATCTTATTTCTTTCTTGTTTACACTTTCTAACAATTTGCTTTATTCTACAACAGTGTCACATCACAAGATCTTGTTGACATAATAAAGTCTCAACTTAATAGGTACGTCCTTCTAAGTGGGGCTAACTATGCTTTCATTTTTCTTGTTTTGCTTACTTGCACACTGTTTTCATGTAGGGATGTCGACAAGCGTCTTGTGACAGTTCCAGAAATTCGTGAAATTGGGGAGTATGTTGCAGAGATTAAGCTGCACCCTGAAGTCACAGCTCGAGTAAGGCTGACTGTATATGCAAAATGAGCTCTGCTGGCACAGAAACTTTAGTGGATGGACTTCGGTGAAGTCTGATTTGGCCAGGTAAGCTTATCTGCAAGACATATGCTATCGTCCGGTGTGTAAGATTGAGTTTTGTTTTACATGGGTGTTGCTATGCCATGTTCTTATGGTGTCTTTTCTTTGATGTAGAGATTCTGATGAAACTACCAGGTGTTATGGGTAGAACATGGAGGCCCGGTTTTTACCCATTGATACTGCCCATCCTACCTGTAAAGTCACGTATTGTATCTTTTTGACAAATCTCTTTGTGTTAATTTTCTGGGAAAAAGGGGGCTGTGAACCACAATTGGTTTGAACTCTAGAGAATTATTGTTACTTGTGGATTTTTAAATAATCATTATTTTATTAATATTACATAATATACCGTCGATCACCAACTAACCTGCTTTGTGCCTACAAGATTCGTTCTCGCGGACGTGAGTGCTCTTTCATTGGGCAAAATTTACTCACAAGCACTATGTATGAGCGACTACAAAAAAGGGGCCAGATTCTCTATCCAGATCCAACACCACACTCAAGCTAATCTTGAAAATAGGGGGAGAGAGGGGGGAAGAAGAGAGGATCAGTAGAAGGCATCACTCTGGCTGTGTTTGGGATGTCAAACTACGGAGAGATGCTTCAGAAGCGGAAGTGAGTGGTCAAGAAGAAGGGATCCTACCCTGACAATTCATGCAAGGATGCATCTGTGTCACCAGAGTTTCCACGCCACAGTGCGACTACGGCAATCTGGAACACATCATTTTATTGACATATCCAGCAACTATCACCCTGGTGCACTACACCTGCGGCGATATCCGCATAAGTGAATGTTACGTATTGATAAATCACATTGCAACTTTTGTTCCACATATCGCTAAGTCCCTCCGTGCATCCCCATAGGCGATCGAGCGTTGCTACTTCTTTCATGGATCGACAGCCAGAATAGATACGGCAGGGTATTCATTGAGCAAAATATATATGCTGAAGTGCTGAACTACCTAATGGCACCCAAGAACTTCAACCATTGGAAACTTTACACCCTAGAGGACAAGGGAAATGCCGAGAGGGTGGAAGACAAAGGGAAGACGCTGATGGTCCTTGATGCCCCCTACTAGATGCCAGATTATTTCGGACTGGGATAAACCTATAGAAGTTGTGGAAGCTGAGTACTGGGCGATCGTCACGAATGCCAAAGCACACAGGGGAGACAAGAGAAAGGCACTGTTGGACCCACATGTATACGACGAATAACTGCAAACCTGACTTTCAAAAGACGCACATGTATCTTAGTTTAGTTTGGGTTAATAGTTTGAGCATGTTACCATTTGTATCATGGGTGTAGTGAGGTGAACATATGCATCTAATCAAACCCTACGTGCCATGTAATTCATAACTTCATTAATAAGTCATTAATAAGTCTATAAGTCCTAGTAGGTTAGCGAACATCTTCTTCAACCTCTTGCTGTTCAGAATGTTCCTTCTATGCTGATGATGCGGTGATTTTCTTGAGACCTTCTTGCTTTGATCTTCGACACTGCAAGCTTCTCCTTGACTTGTTTGGGCATGCTTGGGCCTCAAAACTAATCTTGCTAAGAGTGCAGCAGTCCTATCCATTGTAATGATGAAGACCTGCAGCGTACTTGATTCTCTGTCTTGTGCAATCAAGGACTTCCCGTGCACTTATCTTGGGCTTCCTCTTACAATCCGTAAACCTAGAAAGGCCGATCTTTTGCCCCTAATTGACAAGATTGCCGATCACCGCCAAAGTTGGAAGGCATCGCTTATGAATAGGGTCGGTCGTCGGTGATGGTCGAGTGGTCATGACCGCTACTCCCATCTATAGTTTGATCGACCTCGATCTCCGAAATGGGTAATTACAACCATTGATAAGAAACGCCGAGGTTTCCTTTGGAGAGGTCAAGAACAGCGAATGGGGGTAATTGTCTCGTTTCTTGGGAGCGGTGCAGAGGCCTTTTGAATATGGAGGTCCGAAATTCACAACTGGAAAAGCTTGGTTGGGCACTAAGGATTCGGTGGTTATGGGCTCAAAATCGACCTGCTAGACCTTGGGCTGGTCTTCCAATTCAAGTGCCTCCAATTGCTCAAGCTTTCTTTAATATGGCGATGGAAACTATAGTTGGAGATGGGAATCCACTTGCTTTTGGTCCGACCGATGGTGAATGGTAAGACCATCACGAGATTGCCACGAACCTGCTCAAAAAGGTTCCAAACGAATTGTCAAAAGCCAACAGTTGCTCAAGCTTTACATAACCATAGCTGGGTATTTGACATCGAGGGGCTCTTCTTTGCATGTGTTGGTGGAATATCTTTTCTTTGGGACCTAGTGGATGGTATGATTCTTCACAAGATGTTCAGACCAACACCATTGGAAGCCGACGACTTCGGGAGATTATAGCGATAATCAGCTTATGCGGCATTCTTTGTGGGGACTATCAAATTTGCTCCTGGAGGCGGCTTTGGAAGTCGTGGGCCCGCTGCGTTGCAAATTTTTCATTTGGCTAGCTATCAACAATCGGTCTTTGGGGCGGACCGCCTTGCAAAACGTGGTTTGCTTCACCCACCGCTTGTCCCTTTTGTGATCGGCGGAGGAGACCATCCAAAGACGTTCTTCTTGCTGTGTCTTCACGCGACAACTTTGGACATTGATTTTCCAACATCTTCATCCGACTGCTGCGGCGCCTCAACGACTTCCTCTCGTTTCTCTAGTGGTGGATCAAGACCATCAAGGAGTGCCTAAGGACATACGTAAGGGACTAAATTCCTTATCATCCTAGTGGCACGGGAGGTTTGGAAGCATCGAATTCTTGTGTGTTTGAAGGTTCTCTACCTAATGTCCACAAAGTTGCTTCGACCATTAAGGATGAGTGCGATCTCTGGTGTATGGCGGGGGCATCTAAGCTTGGAGTTGTTTTCTCTTGGTCGTTAACTCTAGCAATTTAAGTTCTGGAGTGTGGTGGTGTGAGTTTGTTCTTAGGCTGGGTTTCTTTTACCCAGCCTTTTGTACTTTTGTTCTTCCTTAATGATATGACAACGCAGCTCTCCTGCGTCGTTCGAGAAAAAAAGTCCTAGTAGGTTACGATGTGAATCACTATATGTCAACACCTACCTACACTATCACCCTATTGCAATTAACTGTCCTTACATTTCTTTCTTCGTAAAGTTATATGTTTCACGAAATTTTATTAATACATCGTCCAATTGTAAATGTAAGTTATTTTAGTCTTATAAAATTTTATTTAAATATAAGTTGATTAATAATTTTGGTGACACTTTTTATTCTTTTCTTTTACCTTTGTTCAATAAATGCCATTGCGTATTGTAATTGATATTTGTGTTGTGAAAAAGGGATCCATTTCGTATTCTAGCTAAAAACATGAGGTTTGTAGTGTGCTAATTGTTAGATCAGACTCGAACTTCGTAAATACGTAAAACAGAACCACAAATGCAACATGATGGCGTGCCCTGATCAACTCGGCTTCGGCTTCTGGCTTATTTTTCACTATTCATAATTTTCATTTTTTGTTGAACTTTTGACTTTTTGTTGAGCTTTTTTGCCGGTTCTTTTTTTCCCGTATTTGTTTGTATTATACGTAATGGGCTAACATATATTTTTATATTTTTAATTTTTTTTAAATTTAATTATGCTAAATAAGCCTCACTACCATCTGTGCTTTTTCAAACTACACAGTGTTTTCAGCCATAAGCCATGAGCTTTTCAGCCGAACCGATCACCACCTTGAATTGTCTGATCTATGCTAAGTGAACAGGCTGCACACTGACTTGTCACGATGCTTGTGGTTGCGATTACCTCTTTATCACGCTGCTGACAAGAGGGCTATCTCGTGCTCATACGAGAAATCATGTAGTGTGGCAACTTTTATAGCCTGGCTTTTGTCGCGAGACGACAGAGGGTGCGGAGATCTCTGTCGCTATTTGAAATGGCGCTTGAATCCGGGCTGGTTTTTGTCTCCATTTCTATTGGTGATTGGTTTCTCTATTGCCAATAGAATTGACAACAGAAACTGTGGCACCGACGTGGCTCTCTGTCGTCTGCTCGTTTGATGACAGAGCTTCTATCGCAATTTGAAATGATGACAGAGCATCTGTCGTCAATTCAAATGCTGATAGAGAGTTATTTCTGTAATTTTTTAGGCGACGATATATTTATGTAATATTATTTAAAAAAATAGACTATTAAAAATTGGTACTTGTGTGATAATCTTAATTGTCGAAGGTACTACACCATGTG
Source organism: Dendrocalamus sinicus (assembly GCA_036346575.1). NCBI lineage: Eukaryota > Viridiplantae > Streptophyta > Magnoliopsida > Poales > Poaceae > Dendrocalamus > Dendrocalamus sinicus. The sequence continues at coordinate 49,681,645 of CM070645.1, read as the reverse complement.
TGTGTGTGTTTTTTCCATATTATTTAGTAGGCATGCTGAGTGGCCTACACCGAAACATATGTGAATTATAAGAACAGGGTGAACTATTATTGTATTGCAATGATAGGTCAACTAGGAAGCAAGAGTAAGACTGTAAGAGGGCCCAAAGTGTACCGTATCCGAGTTGGGATTCGATGCTAGCAGCTGCTTCGATTAGACGGCCGAAAGAGAACGGGTGTGGCGTCAAGAAAGAAAGAAAGAGAGAGAGAGAGAGTAGGAGAGAATCGCATACGACGAGGTCGGTCTGCCGGTTGGGTGATGCATGCTGTTAGAATGTGTGGTGTGGATGAGCGTGAGGTCGCGTAAAACCTGCGCTGCATAGTATGAGTAGTGCGGTGCCGTCCGATGAAGCAAATCCACAAATTTTTATTCATTTAGACCCGGTCCATCTGACGTCCATATCGTTGGTGAGGCTATAGGCTAATTGTATACCTAATGTGTAGGCTACGTATGATTAAAAATCATCCATCATCGAGGCAGTGTTCTAATTAGGTAGAGATTAGTGCGCTATAGCTTTTCTTTTGAGACCTCGAAAGCGACGCTATGTCCGTGAGATTAAGACTCCGCCCATTTCAGCTTCAGTTTCTGATTTATTTTTCATTATTTATAAATTTCATCTTTTTCTTAACTTCTAGCCTTTTTTGCCGGTTCTCTTTTTCCGTATTCGATTGCGTTGTCCGTGTTGAGCTAGCATATTTTTTCTATTTTTAAATTTTTTAGATTTAATTACACCAAATAAGCCACCTTCAGCTACAATGAAATTTCAGCCGCTACAGTGCAGTTTCAGTCATAAGCTATAGTTTTTCAGCCCAACTGAGCGGGGCCTAAGGCCCTATTTAAAACAGTTTTTTCTTGGCTGTGTCTGTCGGCTTTGACTGAAGTAGCATTGTAACAACTATTAACTTTTAATCTAGGCATTTAATTAAAAAAGAAAATAACAAATTATTATGTCTATACAAATAATACAAAGAAAAAAAACATATTTACGGTCAGCGGCTTCTAAAAGCTAGAGGATACCTAGCTAACTAGTGCGTGCTTTCTCTCGAATGTAATAGCAGTAGATGGGAGTACGGGCCTGTTTGGATCCCATGGACTAACAACTAGTTGCTAATTTTTAGTCCTTGTGGATCCAGACAGGAGGGCTAATGAGTGGGCTAAAGTTTAGTCAAAACCCCAATTACAGCAACTCCAGCAGTAGCCCTCAAAACAGGGCCCCTACTTTTTATTTGAGAGCTCTCCCTACTTTTGAGGCTCTGTTTTTGGGCTACACTCCAGCAGAGCCCTCAAAACAGACCTCAAATTCATTCTTAGAGGATGACACATAGGACCCACCCTCATCCTCATTCTACTTTTGAGGCCGAGGCAAAAACTCACTCAGCAGGCCCCTACTTGAGCCCTTAAAGTAGGGGCTCCTCCACTCCCAGGAATGAGGGCTCGAGGGAGATTTGAGGGCCCCCTACTTTTGAGGGCTCAAGTAGGGGCCCTGCTGAAGTGAGTTTTTTGCCCCTCGGCCTTCAAAAGTAGAATGAGGGCTCAAGTAGGGGCCCTGCTGGAGTTGCTCTGCCAACTAGTTGGCCAAACCCAGCTAATGAGGGCTAAATGACCAGCAGGATGGAAAAAAGACGCTAATACCCACGCCAACCCTCCTAAACCGCCATGCATAGGAGTATAACAAACTTTGTACTGAGATAGTAGTACTTATTAGTCCTTGGATCCAAATAGGATTGGGCTAATCTTTAATCAGCTAACAACTAGTTCTAATCCATCTAAACAGACCCTAAAAACCAAGGAAATATGTAGGAGGCGGGCGACATCAAATCAGCAAATTGGTGTTAGGTGCTAGCATTTGTATCGATCGATCGCTGCCAAGCTGGCCTAGAGCACACATCAATTTTATTTTATTATCATTATTTTTTTTTTTTTGCAGGATAGAGCATGCATCATTGAATATCGGCCAGCAGAGCAGAGAGCGAGCGATTACTAGCAAAAGGTACGGACAGACATTATCACCACGTGCGTGTTTGCATGTGTGGATCTGATGCTGCATGCGTGACAACCAATGCAATGCAAGCACCCACGACAGGTACGTGTTTGTCAGGTGGAATATAGGCCAGGTGTCAGCATATCGACCCATCGTGTCGCTCGATTTCCTTTCTCTTTCCCTTTCTGAATCCGGGCATGTCGATCGATCGTTTGTGTGCACCCCAATTTCATTTGCACGCACGGCACGAGATGCTGCTTCTTCGGTCGCCGACGGCACGTTATTTTTCAGTTTTTAGGTTTTTTAACAGTATCTAGTTTTTAAATAAGATAATTTTTAAGATTGAGCCTACTAGTTAATTATTGTATATATATACCAACTTCATTTATATTGGTAGAAATCACACGTGAGTTTTTGTTACTATATAATCTCACATATAAATAGTCCAAAAGCTATAAACCACAGCTAAAAACCATAAATCGCGATAAAAAGGATAGATCTCGACGCTAGCTACTTATCGAGGTTAGTTAACTACTCTAGATAGCTAGCTTTCTTCTTTCTTGGGACATTCTACTAATCAATATGCACCTTTACTAATCAATTGCAGGCATGGCCCGCATAAGCACTGTAACTGGCTGAAAAAAACACTGTAGCTGACAGAGGCTTATTTAGCATAATTAAATTTAAAAAATATAAAAAAAATATGTTAGTCTATTACATATAATACAAACAAATACGGAAAAAAAGAACCAGCAAAAAAGCTCAACAAAAAACCAAAAGTTCAGAAAAAGATGAAATTTATGAATAATGAAAAAATAAATCGAAAGCTAAAAACTGAAACCCAACCGATCGCCCTGTAGTTTGTGTCTGACATATGTACTAGGGCTGGAAACGAGCCGAGCCGAGCCGGCTCGAGCAGTTTCAGCGAGCTCTGGTCAAAGATGCGCTCGGCTCGGCTCGGCTCGTTTTGGAAACGAGCTACGCGGAGGCTTGGCTCGGCTCATCGCCGGCTCGAGCCACCGCGAGCCCACCGAGCCAAAAGAGTTCTGCCGCCGATCCAGAGCCAAAATGGCTCGAAGAGGCCCGACCGAGCCAAAATGGCTCGAAGAGGCCCGAACGAGCCATTTTGGCTCGCAAGCCTCAAGCTAGAAGCATCATTAGTAATTGCCTTGCCTCATCACTACTAGCTTTCTATGGAGATGAAACAAAATTGAGACGGCAGGCTAGGAGATCACCGTGTCAGAAAGCGTTGTCGCTCCTCCGAGCTTCTAGATGGCAGCATACATCTTCCTCCCGACCGCGGCGGCGGGGCGGCGGCGGCAGATCGAGGCCGCCGTCCGAGCGGGCGCGGCGTGGTGGGCGGGGTGGGGAGGAGGAGGGCTTGTGGTGGCGGCGCGGGAGAAGGCGTCGGTGGCGGCGGGGTGGACACCGGCGTCGCCGAGGCGACGCCAGGCGCGGCGCCGCTGAGTAGGGCGGTGCGAGGCTCAGGCTCCAGCCGCCGGCGGCGGGTCCCTCGGCGGCGGCGCCGCTGGTGTCTGCCCGGGGGTGGTGATCGCCATGGGGCAGCGCGAGATGCGTGTCGTGGTGCGAATGGACGGTGGTTCAGTCGGGCTCGACGATGATGTCAGTGGGATCAACCAACTCGCCCTGACTGCCCTCAACTTTCGTCGTTCATTTTTAGATCTGACGGTAGCGTGTTGATTGGATCCGATCCGTCCACGAAGACGCAGAGCAGAGCAGAGCAAGGACTCGCACGAGCCAACGAGCGGCTCGCGAGCGGCTCGGGCTCGGCTCGTTTTTCTCACGAGCTGGACGACAGGCTCGGCTCGGCTTGAATCAGTACGAGCCCGAGCCGAGCCGGCTCGAGCTCGTTACAAGCCGAGCCGGCTCGCAAGCCTCAAGCCAAATTTCCAGCCCTAATATGTACCATCATATCTGGATCTGATCAATCGAGAACCACACATTCAGATGAATTGAGAGTTGCGAACCCTGCGCGCGCTGCCTCAATTAATCAATCAATATAACTATCAATTAATCAATCAATATAACTACTCCAACTACTCTTGCTCTTCTAACGTGGAGTACAATGTATGTCGTCACGTACGAGCTTACTCTTCTTAGTTACTCCAAATTAGATAGCACAAACTAAACACAGACGGCATTGTAACGCCCCATTTCTGGATCGTTAGTATTTCCTTGTAATTACCCGAACTATTCAACTATGAGTACTGTAGACGAGTATATACTATTGCCATCACAAGCTTAAACATAAGAATCAAATTTTATTATAAAATTAAGACTTAGTAGTCAAATTTTACACAGTGGGACGTACAATCTAAAGTTATATTACAATACAAAAGAACTCCACAGTATGCCTAAGTGTAAAATAAATCCTAACACCAGGCGTCGTCTATATCGTAGTGCTCCTTACCATCATCTTCATAGATTTCTTCATTTTTTTGGCAAATATTTTCTGTTTATAATTTCAGCAAGCATGAGTACAATCAACCGTACTCAACAAGTCATATGAGAAAACGCTATATAACTACTTGCCAAAATTTCCAAAAGATGGAGATATAGTAGTTTTATTAAAATATTTGTGGACGCAATTTTGTTTGTAAATGTTTTTAAACACAGAAGATTAATAGTTCCTTAAGGAATCGAGATTTCAAAACTTGATTACTAGACTTGACATTTTCAAATCTATTTATGCTTCGCTATCGGAATCACCCATTAAACATAGCTTCATTTACCGGAAGCACGACGTATTCAAATACCATTTATTATGATTCTGCAGAGTTGCCGAGCTTTACCCACAAGATTCATCGACCCTTATGACTGAGTTGAGAAAACAAAATTGTTTCACTGCTTATCTCTTTATGTAGCCTCTACCCGATAGACTAGGTACCCTCACACGAATCGGCGGCTGACACAGTATGAGCATACCGTTGTGAAAGTATGGTTTTACCGTTTCCATACCACATTCTTACGCCTGCTGTTCTCTCTTCTAGAACAGTATATCATATCCGTATAGTAGATATTCAATCAATTTGAGCGGCTACTAAATCAGGTTTGACAAGTCAACGCTTCTGGTTGAGCGGTTACTGTGTTCTTTACATAGCATAAGGTTCTAGTCCTTACTTTTTATCAACCAGGTAACCATTCACAAATAAATATCCCAGTGCACTGCGGCACCATCACTGCTAGTGTAAAGTAGTTGAATTTCCTAAACTATCATGGTATATTTTATAGTTGTTGTTGTTGTTGTTGTTATTATTATTATTATTATTATTATTATTATTATTATTATTATTATTATTATTATTATTATGGCTTGTCAAGGTGAATATGATCATCAAATAAAATAGAGCGTTTACATATGGTAAGATATAACTAATATCATGCCATTCTAAACATTTATCGTACAAGAAATAACGATGCATAAATAACATATTAAGAATACTAATAAATAAATAATTAAAGGAATGTAGGTTCAACATAATCAAAGACATGTGACTTGCCTTGCAGATCAACGTATTCCATAATTTCGTATTTTTCTGATTCTTGTGCTTGATCTTTAGCTTCTTATTCTTGAATTGGTTGACCTTCGATGTCGTGTGCTAGCGTAAAGCAAGGAAAAGTAATTCAATTCCATGCTCGCAGGGTTAAGTTAGGAATAAAGAAATCAAATTAGGAAAAAATCCAAGAGAAACCAAATGAATTAGGTTTTGGGTTTATAGGTGTCTAATACGGGAAACAAAGCTGAGGGATGGATCAGTGGGCTCGAACGGTCGAAATGAGTATACATAAGTATTTTCGGGTTTAGGTGAACAGTAACAGGTCTAGACACTATTCACTGTGGGTCTTTACTATTCACACCAGGTCGGGTTCGGTGGGATTTTTCGGGTGATGAATAGTGCGCGCGCAAAATCCTCCGTTGGGGACAATACAGCAGGGCAATTAGGGCTTGGATGACTGAGATTTGAGCTAGATTAAGTAAAGGTCTAAGAGAAATCGAAATCTAACAAGAAATCCAATTTTTTTTTTTTTGAAATTTCCGTTTTGTTTCATACATATACTGTATACGTGACCTGAGTTGTAGCCGCTGAGACTTGCTATAGCCAATGTTGGACCAGACAGCGGCGACACCCAATGTCTCCAGAACCTTCCATGTGAAAGATTTATTTATTTATTTTGTTTCTTAAAAGAAAAGGAGGCGATCTAGAGAGAGTATATATGCTGCTGCCTCTGCGTAGCAATCACGAAAAGTAGACACATCACCCTAAAAAGCTAAGACGCTATCGGTATTTATTTTTAAAAGCTGATTTTTTAAATAGTAAATAGTTATTTTATAGTATCTAATTTTTAAATAAAATTATTTTTTTAATATAAAATTTACTGATCGATTGTAGTACATACTGTAATACCTTTATTTATATCAATCAAAATGACAAATAAATATCTATCTCTACAATCTATCATTATTTATAAACTAAAACAAAAAAAGCGCATCTAAATACCTAAATGAACGACCCTTTGCTGCGCAAAGGCAGAGGATCCGGTTCCATGGCTGTGACAGGGACAGGGTAGTCTAGGTCTAGCTTTGCGAAGCCATAGAGCATCCGGTTCCATTGGTGTGACAAGGACAGGGTGGTACAGCCGAGCCGACGCTCTGAATAATGGCCTAGCTCCATCTCCCGATTGCGCCTCGAGGTGACAAGAAACAAAACTCGACGCTCTGAGTATATGCTGCTGCCTCAGCGTACCAATCACGAAAAGTCCACGTCCCGTTCTCCCTAGTTTCTAAAAACTACTTTCTAGTTTTTATACTATAACTTGTTTTTAAATTAAATCTTTTTTTAAAATAAAGTCTGCAAGTTAATTATAGTATATACTATAGCAACTTCATTTATATCGATCAAAACCGTATTTAAGTTTCTGTTACTCCGTAACCTCTCCCACGATCAACGCAAAAGTCATAAACCGCAGCTATAAACTATAAACCGAAGCAAAAAAGAGCAGCTCTAATCTTGTTTGTATTGGTTTCTAAAAGCTACTTTTCTAAAGTACATAACTTTCAAACGGAGTTTCTTTTCAAGTTAGAGTCTACTGGTCGATTGTATTATACACTATAGTGACTTCATTTATCGGTCAAAATCGTATATAAGTATATCTCTATAAGTTGCTATCATTTATAAGCTAAAATCAAAATCCAATATGAACATGTTCTTAACCTAGCCTGTAAAAGCAACACGCCATACATGACATATATGCATATACTACCTTTTTCCGAGACCACATACATATGTATACTATCTTTTGCTTCGTGCGTGCCTGCATGGTATTAGCCGACGGTGCATGTGTATATACTAGCCTCGTAGGCGCGGCGCCACGCCGCACCAGCCACCGTGTGTACCGAAGTAAAAGAGGCGATAATTCGTGAGGAGTTTTATAAAAAAATCGAGGGCAAATGTGTATTTTCGAAAAAGTTAAAGGTGTTTTCCGTAAAAAATTGAGGACCTGTACGTAAATAAACGGGCCTGTACGTAAATAAACGAGGACCCGTACATAATTTAGGAAAACGCGGGGCGCTATCCTGCAAAGTGGAGGGGTAAAAAAATTGACAGGGACCTGTTCGCGAGAAAAAAGGACCTTTACGTAATTTCTAGGAAGTACAGGAAAAATGGCTCCCCCGACCGTACGCAAATCCTGCGTCCACGCGCCGGCCGAGGGAGCGCTTGGGGGTGACGTGGAGGGGCTGGCCGGCCGCGAACCCCCCGGTCGTATGTCTGGTAAGATGTGTGTGTATGTATAATTCCTAACCAGCGCGCAGGTGTAAAATATGTGGGGAAGTTATCAACGTTTCTGAATGAAGTTATTGCCAACACAATGCCGGGAAGTTACTGACGTTTCTGAATGAAGTTACTATCGGTAGCGAGTGAAGTTACCGCCGAACACTTACAGTACACAACCGGTGGTAACTTTTCTCATAGCCGGTGATAATTTTTTAGGGTGCAAAACTGCGTGCACAGAACGAGCAGGCGCAGAATAGCGCTGCCCCATATATATGCGACTACAGTGAGTATATACCATAAAAATAGTTCAAACTAATTAAACTGAAGTTGAATTTAATTTTTTTCGGAGTTTGATATCTCAAATATACTTTTTTATGGGTATATGAAGATACCCACATCAAACGTTGCGAATCTCAAAGCAAATCAACGGGTATTGATATGGGTGCCTAGGCACCATGGTGCATGAAACACTCGTCCTATATAGGAAAATTACATAATGCACCATGGTGCCTAGGCACCAACATCCGATACACGTGTATGATTGATAATTTTTTTGAGTTTGGGTATGAAAATGTTTTATACCCTTGATATATTTATGGTAAGTTAGTTTTGAACTCAGTTCAAACTAGTTTGAACTACTTTTGAATTCAATGCGACTACAGTGAGTATATACCATAAAAATAGTTCAAACTAATTAAACTGAAGTTGAATTTAATTTTTTTCGGAGTTTGATATCTCAAATATACTTTTTTATGGGTATATGAAGATACCCACATCAAACGTTGCGAATCTCAAAGCAAATCAACGGGTATTGATATGGGTGCCTAGGCACCATGGTGCATGAAACACTCGTCCTATATAGGAAAATTACATAATGCACCATGGTGCCTAGGCACCAACATCCGATACACGTGTATGATTGATAATTTTTTTGAGTTTGGGTATGAAAATGTTTTATACCCTTGATATATTTATGGTAAGTTAGTTTTGAACTCAGTTCAAACTAGTTTGAACTACTTTTGAATTCAATGCGACTACAGTGAGTATATACCATAAAAATAGTTCAAACTAATTAAACTGAAGTTGAATTTAATTTTTTTCGGAGTTTGATATCTCAAATATACTTTTTATGGGTATATGAAGATACCCACATCAAACGTTATGAATCTCAAAGCAAATCAACGGGTATTGATATGGGTGCCTAGGCACCATGGTGCATGAAACACTCGTCCTATATAGGAAAATTACATAATGCACCATGGTGCCTAGGCACCAACATCCGATACACGTGTATGATTGATAATTTTTTTGAGTTTGGGTATGAAAATGTTTTATACCCTTGATATATTTATGGTAAGTTAGTTTTGAACTCAGTTCAAACTAGTTTGAACTACTTTTGAATTCAATGCGACTACAGTGAGTATATACCATAAAAATAGTTCAAACTAATTAAACTGAAGTTGAATTTAATTTTTTCGAGTTTGATATCTCAAATATACTTTTTATGGGTATATGAAGATACCCACATCAAACGTTATAATCTCAAAGCAAATCAACGGGTATTGATATGGGTGCCTAGGCACCATGGTGCATGAAACACTCGTCCTATATATATATATATATATATATATATATATATATATATATATATATATATATATATATATATATATAACACCTAGGTGCCTGCACACCTAGGCTCCTCGCCGTTAGATTGCTTTTAGATACGTGCTAGAGCAATGGTATGTATGGTATGTAATATATTAGGCATGCTAAATCAATCATGGAAGGAAAGTCTCAATCACACTAGCACGCATCTAAAAGCAATCCAAAGGTAGGAGACTAGGTGTCCAGACACCTAGGTGCCCTCATATTTATACTATATATATATATATATATATATATATATATATATATATATATATATATATATATATATATATATATATATATATATATATATATATATATATATATATATATATATATATATATATATATATATATATATATATATATGGAAAAATACTTTTACTCCCAGTGTAATTACACCCACCTCTAATATACCACCTAAACAAACTTGAAATACTCCTTTATCACTTTAGGTATATTCACATACTAATTATAAGATATTCCAATGTGAACCACATGAAAAAATTGCAAGGAAATCCATAGTTTTTAGCGTATTTTGTAAATACCTTCAGATACGCATATAAAAGGAGTATGTCAAAAAAATGTACATACCACCTCAGAAATTCTTCATACCACCCAAATGGCCTTAAATACTCGTATACTATAAGTGCATACCCTCCGTTACGCAAGCTACTCCCTACGTTGTGAGATACGACATAGGGTATAATTACACCCGGGAGTAGAAAAGAGGCTTCCTATATATATTATACATATAATATATCTATACATATATACACACACATATCTACACACACCAAAGGACTCTAATGAAATGTTTTCAATCAAATTTTATTGGAGTATTTTAGAATTAGTATTTTACATATACTAAAAGTGATAAATAAATATAACATATTCGTTTAAGCAGTTTATAGAAAGTAGGAGTATATACTCACACGGGAGTACAGAAAAGGCTTCCTACACACATATATATGTATATATATGTACACACATATAGGCTACCTTTGGTAGGACTTTAAGTCGGCTTTGGCTTATACGTGGTATAGTAACTAGCTTTCAAACGGTGCGTTTTTTCAAGTCGGGGGCCAACAGAAAGGTTGTAGTAAAAAGTGTCCTGAGTTCACCTGTACCAGCCATGTGACTATTTTTTTTACGTACTATCTCTCGTGAACCGTCAAAATTCAAAAATTTAAGCCATAAGTCACAACGCAAAAGAACCTACCCATATATAACAGCTATGCAGATGCTATCGTCTTTTTTTCTTTTTTAAAAACACGCACCGCACAGATGATAAGAAAGAAAAATGAAAGGAGGCACGTGCTATACTGCGTGTCGTGCCGGAATATATACAGTATATAGAAATAGACAAAAAATAAAGTGAACTGGACACATGCAAGATGCCCAGGAAATGGAGAGGGCACGGGACAAACGCAAAGCATCTCTGTCTCTCTTCCATCTTCCTCTAAAAGTACTAATATGGGTACCCCAGCTTGTTTAATTTCTTCATAGAAAATGCAAGAAGAAACAAGCTAATAGACATCCCTTGCAAAAAAAAAAAAAAGAAAATAAAAGAAAACTAATGGACATTTAGTATCTCAATTTGTAGTGGCACATCCACTGTACTAATTAAATAGCAATAGCAATAGCAGCAGCAGCTATCGCGGTAGCACAGTCTAGACGCTATTTGTGGCGGCGTAGCGGTGGCTATATTATCGCCCGCTATCTGAAATCCGCTACAGCCCAATATCACTACTCATTCTTTCTTTGTTTATTTCTTTCGTTTTATACAAACTACCACTTCCTTTTCAATCTTTCTGTAGAATTAAGAAAATATTTAGGTGGCATATGTTCATATAGACAATTAACCAAAAAACACAGAAAGTACTTACGATTGTGAGTAGCCCATTTTCATTGAAAGACTTTTGGCTTCTAGCTTATTTTTCACTATTCATAAATTTCGTCTTTTTCTGGCTTCCGGCTTATTTTTCACTATTCATAAATTTCGTCTTTTTCTGAACTTTTGACTTTTTGTTGAGCTTTTTTGCCGGTTCTTTTTTTTCCTGTATTTGTTTGTATTATACGTAATGGGCTAACATATTTTTTATATTTTTTAAATTTAATTATGCTAAATAAGCCTCTGTCAGCTACAGTGTTTTTTCAGCCAGCTACAATGCTTTTCAGCCGTAAGCCACAAAAAAGCCCAAATGATCACCCCCTTAACTTTCGGTTACAGTCACTCCTCAATTCCTGAGTCCTGACCACTTTGATTTCTAGAATATATTCTACTTTTTATTTTTCAAAGATTGCAGAAAAACCACTGCTTATCGAATATCGATGGCAACTTGCCCTCCAAAATATGTACTGCTTTGCATCTTCCTTCCCAACAGTTGCATTTGATTAATCCATGGGGGTAGTAGGTAGCGCGCTATCTGCCACCAGCTCAAATAATCAACTAGCAACAGCAGCATCGATGCATGATCAAACCTTTAATTAATTTCTAGATGCAAAGCACTAACAAGATAACAGAGTATTTCGATTGTTTATGTGATCGTGTTATTCCTGTCACTTTGTTCTGCTTATTACATCACAGATCCTTCTATGTTGCCCTTAATTTTCTTGGCAAGACGGACGTATTGAGACAGATGAACAACCCATCCAAATGGATGGATCGATCGAGCCCTTCCAAATTTGGTGATGACGATGGTGGTACCGTGAAAAGTGTGCGTCTGATTTCTTTTGGCCGGCATGCCCGAAAGCGATCTCTCTTCCTTGATTTCTTAAGCTTTGCTTGATTTAGGGTTCCAGTCGTGCGGTGCTGCAGTTCGAGCTTACCATCTTCGTGAGGGAACAGGGGCGGAGCCAGGTTGAAACAACACCTCGCGTTAGACAGTGCATCATCATAGGTGACATTTAATATACACAAGATATTTTTTAAAAAAAATTTATAATAGATTTTTGATCTTAAATCTAAGGCTAAAATTCAGCCAGCCCTGAGCCTGGATCCGTCGTCAATGTGAGGAAGTGCGTGTATTCGGGTGGTGGAGCATTCGATTGCGTTGCTCGACGATGCCTTCATCGCGTCCTAGCTTGTATTACTAGCAGTAATTAACTTCCCCAAAACCTGACCTAACCTTAATCTAATCACTGTGGCCTACGGTATGATGTCGGCACATGCTTACTCTTCTAATCACTTGTTGGGGGCATGCACCAGTTCTTCAGCCACTGGCACGTGGGCTCATATTCAGCCGTCTATGATGGTGATCGGTTCGGCTGAAAAGCTCATAGCTGAAAACACTGTAGCTGGCTGAAAAAAGCACTGTAGCTGACAGAGGTTTATTTAGCATAATTAAATTTTAAAAAAAATTAAAATATAAAAATATGTTAGCCCATTACGTATAATACAAACAAATACGGGAAAAAAAGAACCGGCAAAAAAGCTCAACAAAAAGCCAAAAGTTCAGAAAAAGACGAAACTTTTGAATAGTGAAAAATAAGCCAGAAACCGAAGTCGAGTTGATCAGGGCCTATGTTAGGTCATGTACAAGTTTGACTTTTGATGTTGCCACGCCAGTTGACCCAATGCCAATACGAAGCATCGACCGGGATAAACAAAGTCGAGGTAACGGGAAACCAAAATCCAAGACATATAGTACTAGTAAGCCTTATTTTTTTTTAGTTTTTAGCTTTTTTTTTATAGTAACTAGATTTTGATCTACTAGTTAATTATAGTACATACTATATCAACTTTGTTTAATTTATATTGGTAAAAACCGTACGTGAGTTTCTATTTGTAATCTCTCATATAAACAGTCTAAAAACCACAAACTACAACTAAAAGCCATAAGTGTCAGCCAAAAAGAACAAGCCCATAGATAGGATGGAGTGGTCAATGTAGAACAGTGCAACTATGTGAACATTAGCTTGGTGACGTAAGAATTTCACAGGCGCAGGAAAGCTTCCATCCATATATATATGAGGTATGTAGACGCAGGTAAGTTCAGTTTTTTAGAAGACGCAGGTATGTAGACGCAGGTAAGCTTCCATCCATATAACCCACCTAATATATGGTTTATGACCATCTAGTTTAGTTATCGTCAAGATGCCATGCAGCGCTAAGCTAGCCATTCCATGTACGGTCGGCAGGAGGTGCAGGGAAGGCTTTGACTTCGTGCTCCGGCGAATTGGTTATCATCCAAGGCGGCAATAGGAAGCATCCAATGGGGGCTAGATAACGGAAATCCAAGACATTACTCGTAGCAGGAGATTCACACTAGAGATGTTTTAGATAATTAATATTATTGATACGGTCCAAATGGGTGAGCTGAGCTCTTCCGTAGGATAAATAATACTAGTACTAGTATGGGAGTATAGTACCATGAACATTAGAGCAAGTACAATAAGGCTTAGTCAGTAGGCTATAACAAATATAATATCAACCAAATCTTACGTGGCAGAGAGAGAAAGGAAGAGAGAGAAGGAAGCTGGCTACTAAATTACAGCTAGCTATAGCACGTAAAAATATGCATTTCACTCTCTTACACGTGGGGCCAAATAGTTATTGTAATAGCTACCTTATTGTATGAACTATTTTTTTGAAGACTATAGATGAAATGGACAAGTGTTATAGCCACTAGTTGGCTATACTATTGTACTTGCTCTTAGCCAGCCAGGGCGTTGATTGGCTGTAGTACCTGTGTGGATCGTCGCACCCGGCCGGCGGCACCAAAAATACATTACTCCTAGCCACTGGCTGTACCAGATCAAGGCTACAAGTACCAAGATATCTTACGGCCACCCAAAGCAAAGAGAGCGGGGGAGGGACTCTTCATTGTCCGTGCTGCATACAACGGTAGGAGTGAGAAAAGAGCTCGGGTGAATTCTTTTAGACTGATGATTTATGATTAATGGTTTAAATATTTGAATTCTGACTATTTGTGAGAGACAGTACACAGAGAAAATAGTTATATGTGATTTCGGACGGGTACAATTAAACTCAGTACACTTTTTACTACAGTTTTTCTATTGATATCGCATTGAAAAAACACACCGTTTAAAAGCTAATTAGTGTAGACAGTACAAGTATAAACCAATTTTAAGCCCAAAAGAATCCGATCGAGATCTTATGGCCCAGCTCATTTCGACTTGAACTTCTGATTTCTGACTTATTTTTCACTATTATTAAATTTCGTCCTTTACTGACTTTTTTGGTTTTTTTAGCTTTTTAGCCGGTTTTTTTCCCGTATTCGTTTACATTGTCTATGATAGGCTAATCTATTTTTTATTTTTATTTTTTTTAAATTTAATTATGCCAAATAAGTCATCATTAACTATAGTGTAATTTTAATCAACTACAATAAAATTTTAAACATAAGTTACTTTTTTCAGTACAAGTAAGTGGCACCAGAGAGGTGGGACTAAAATTGAACAGCAGCTACAGTTAAAGACCAAATGTGGATTTTTTTACTTCATTTAATTTAGTTCAGTAATCGATCGTCAGCTGGTTAGGGTGGTGATCAGTTGGGCTTTTTTTGGTGGCTTATAGCTGAAAACACTATAGCTGACTAAAAAACACTGTAGCTGACAAAGACTTATTTAGCATAATTAAATTTAAAAATATAAAAAATATGTTAGCCTATTACGTATAATACAAACAAATATGGGAAAAAAGAACCGGCAAAAAAGCACAAAAAAGACCAAAAATTCAGAAAAAAAATGAAATTTGTGAATAGTGAAAAATAAGTTAGAAGCTAGAAGATTAAACCGAATTGATCAGGATCAAAGATCATGATGAGTGAGTACTTATCGTTATTGTTGATTTTTTTGTCAAACTGGAGGCAACTTTTTTGTTAGAGAAAAGACAGTAGTACTCCTATCGATCCTTCCTACCAGTCGTACTCACTATTCAGGGTCCGGGCAGGACATAATTAGCTGGAGGAATAACAGACTAATGGTAATTGTAGTAATGAAGAAAACAAATAAAAGATGGGATGATGGTCCCATCAAGATCGAGAGACACACAGAAGCGAACAAATCCTTGCTCCTTTAAGCTGCTACTGGTAAGATATGGAGGAGAAAAAAAAAAGTCGCAATCCCATCAACTGATTAGTTAATTAATTAAGCAAGATTAGTTCACAGCTAGCTAGTAAAAAGATGTCCTCTAGTCGTGCTGTCGTGGTAGTAGAGTTTACGGACACACTAGCTAGCTAGGGTGTGTTTGGTTCGTGGATGGAGGTTGCATCGTATATCCTGGATGAGTGGATGCAGCCTGAGTGTAATCGTGTTTCAGAAAAAGAAGATGTTTGGTGAGGCTGTATGAGCGGATACAAAAAAAAATGAGATGCTGTTTGGTTGCTCTGATGAGCGGATGCGATCTACCAAACCCGAGAGCGACACGTGGGATCGATAAGATACACCGCATCCACTCATTCGTGATGGCTAGTGAAGTTCATTTTGAGCGTATCCACCCATCCAGGATGAGGCGTATTTTGCATCCGCTCATACAGCTGTATCCGCTCATACAGGCAACCAAACAAGCTCTTTCTCAGATTATACGGATCCACCCATCCAGGACGAAGGAGATTCAGGCAACCAAACACACCCCTAGTGACGGCATTCGTTCCGTTGCAGGCCTCCCATTCTCCTCCTCCTCCTCATCTCCTCCTCCCATTGAAGCGGCCAGGCTCCCCTCCCATTACGCCGCGTCGTCGTCGTCGTCGTCTTCCTCGCTCTCTCTCTCCGTCTCTCTCTCACACACAGAGAGACACTAGGTTTCATCGCTCCACCTCCGTGGCGCTTAATCGCCATCGCGCCCCGTCCAATCCAACCAGCAGCGCCAGCGGGAGGCAAGGCAACCCCGCTCCTCTCCTCAGCTCTGCCACGGTACGGGACCTTCCTCTTCTCTTCGCTTCGCTTCGCTTTATTTCTACGCGTCTCCTCTTCTCTTCTCTTCTCAATTAATCGCGCGTTTGGTTGGTTTCGCCATCTCACGCGGTTTGCTACGCTTTGGTTGGTTTCGACTCTCACCTCACCCTCCCTGTCTCTCTGTGTGTGTGCGCGCGCGCAAGGTCTCCCCGGTAATCAAATCAACCGATTTTGCTTCTGATTTACCCCATAGTCGAATCGGTGCTTACACTTTGCAGCAGGGTTTCCGCAAAATTTTTTTCCATCTTCTGTTTGATCCAATCCGACCTCGTTTGGGATTTGGGAACGGACCGTGTGTGATTTCGTGCCTTGTGCGTGGGTTTGCCTATGCAACAGGACTAGCTGCTTGTCACTCCATATTACTATTATAGGGAGCTCTGTACAACACTTGAACCAAGTCATGTATACGATGGTTGGTTTCTGAACCTCCCTTAGAAGAATACACGTGACTGGTTGATGATTTCCTGTTGCCTAAGGACGGACGGTTCGGCTAGTGCCTAATCTTCGCTGCTAGTTCGGATATTATTGTCTTCGATTGCTCACCCCCCGTGTTTCGTGGACGTCGCATGAACGAGTTCACGGGATGTGATTTATTCACTTTTCATTTCTATCCATAAGTATGTGTGTCTGTAAGGCTGTAACAGGTCAATAGTTTGTTCTTGCCAAAAGCGCAAAACCACTTAGCCTTAACTGTTCGAGGTGATTCTCCAATGTGTTCCTGCTCAGCTTTTCCTAAAGTTTTAATGCTCCATTAGATCAGTGGGTCCCCACCACTGTACTGGGTGGATAGCAATTAATTGGCGAAAGAACAGTGGGGTTTGAGCATTCAGGTTCTGATGCTACCGTTGATAGCTTCGCCCACTTACTATTGCCCCTTCACAATGTGGTGATAATCAACAAAAAAGATCTGGACAATCCATCTCTAAAAGGCGTTTGGAACAGGCTACACAGAAACAAAAGCCACTCCAGAGTCCAAGAGAGAGGAGCAGCAAGGCTTAGGAAGGAACGACGCAAGAGAGAAGATCGGCGTGATCAAGATGGAGAAACAAGATTAAGGAGGTGATTGTTAGAGTTGGTAATCTTGTTTTCAGAGTTGGTAGTCGTAGTCGAGCATTGGTGGTCGTGTACGAGGGCACTCGTAGTCATGTTTGAGTTTGTGTGCGAGACGAGTCAGTTCATCGAGTTCGTGTCGGAGTCGTCGAAGTCGTAGTCGTAGTCGAAGTCGAGTCCGTCTCAGAGTCGTACCAAGTCTCCGAGACGTAGTCGTAGAGCTGGGTATAAAAGGGCAGAGTAATGTAACGAGAGAGGGCAAGCAAGAGAGAAAGCGATCGATGTGATCGGTGTGATCGGACAGAGAGAAATAAAGAAGAGAAGAAGGAGCGGTTTTGACTCGAGGAAGCGATTGAGCGGAGGTGTCTGCAGAAGCTGAAGATGTGGTCGTAAACAAGTTACGACCACAGTTGTGGAACAGAAGACGTGGTCGTAAGGGTTATGACAACGACAGTCGACAGAGTCACAGCGTGGTCATAATCAAGTTATGACTACAGTGATCGAGCCTACTACGTGGTCGAATGAAGCGCAGTGCAGTGGCGGAAGACGTTGTCGTAACTTTCTCAGCTGAAGTTACGAGTACGCAGTCGGAGCTGGGAGGCGTGATCGAAGCGGTCACAACGTAGTCGTTGCCAGACTCAAGAGTGGTTGTAACGATTCAGACGTGGTCGTACGACTGTAGTGAGTGGTCATAAAGGCTACAGTGTGGTTGTAGGCTGCAACAGGACTCCTAGTAGTTTATGAGTTGAAGGCATGGTTTTGATGATTGTGGAAATAGGATGCTAAGTTAGTGTTACACAATATAAATATCATTAGGAAAACTAACTTTTAATTCAAAATTTGAAAATTCCTAATACATTCATAGAAAAAAGTATGAAATCAAGCACGGAAAGTGCATGCATCTTCCTAATACATTTTATTAGTGCTAAATAATGTAAATATCATTAGATAAACTAATTTTTACATTCAAAAGTTTAAATTTGAATTAAATAAAAAACCGGCGGTTTTTTTTCTCCCGGTCGGCACCGGTAAAACCGGTTACCGTCACCGACGGTAACCGGCCGGTATTTGGATCCCTGATCTCATCTAACCTATTGTGCAGGTTGTGCTTTGGATCTATCTTCCTCATTATTGCTGATCAATCCACCTAGGGGGTATGCATGACAGCCCCCGTGGCTCTTCCAAATGAGCTAGAAGGGATCTCCCATTCTGAAAGAGTTGAGCTATTCCGAGACGTCAGTTGCAGTATTGAAAAGGAGGTGTTGGCCAGTCCGGCAAATGACCAAGATTCATATGCTTCTGGAACAAACCCTGGATTCAGAGTTGGAGAGATTAGTCTCCCTAATGGGGATATTTATTCCGGCACATTGTTGGGGAGCACACCAGAGGGTTCAGGGCGGTATCTGTGGTCAGATGGTTGTATTTATGAGGGTGAGTGGAGGAGAGGGATGAGGCATGGGCAAGGAAAGACGCTATGGCCATCTGGAGCCGTGTATGAGGGCGAGTATTCTGGTGGCTACATGTATGGTGAAGGCACATATAATGGAAAGGATAACATCATTTACAAGGGACGGTGGAAGTTGAATCGTAAGCATGGGCTTGGATGCCAGACATATCCTAACGGAGATATGTTTGAAGGTTCTTGGATTCAGGGAGAAATAGAAGGTCATGGGAAGTATACATGGGCAAACGGAAACACTTACATTGGCAATATGAAAGTTGGCAAGATGTCTGGGAAGGGAACTCTCACTTGGAGAAATGGGGATTCATATGAAGGTAACTGGTTAGACGGCATGATGCATGGGTATGGAATCTATACATGGAATGAATGCGGGTACTATGTCGGAACTTGGACCAGGGGACTCAAGGATGCAAAAGGCACATTCTATCCAAAAGGTTGCAGAGTTCCTGTTAGTGATGAGCTCTATATCAATAATCTAAGGAACCGAGGTGTGTTGCCTGACCTTAGAAGGCAGAATCATGGTTCACGCATACTTCACTCTTCCTCAGTTGACATGGGAAACATGAAGGTTGGCATAACTCGAGAATCTTCAGGTGCTTCATCTAAAAGGAACTCAAGTGATCAACCTCATTTGAAAAATGTGTCCTTGGAAAGACGGTGGAGTCTTGAGGTGGCTATTGAAAAATTCATTGGCCATGAAACAAGTGGAAGCTCTTGTCTAGAAAGCTGTGAAAGCATTGGCGATTCTGATTTGCCTATACTGGAAAGGGAATACATGCAAGGTGTTCTAATCAGCGAGGTAGTACTTAACAGGAATTTTTCAGACTCATCCAAGAAGGCAAAACGCCGCCAGAAGAAAATGGTGAGGGACACAAAAAAGCCTGGAGAGACAATAATTAAGGGCCATAGAAGCTATGATCTAATGCTCAGCCTGCAGCTTGGAATCAGGTAATGCCTCCAATGTTGGCATCATAGTTTCGAATTTGCATGCCGTTGGTCCTTTTCTTTATCTGCTCAGCTATAACTGGTCTGTGTAGTACCCTGTTGTTGAATGTTCTTGTTTTTAAATAGTGTCACTTCTCTTGGCATTATATGGTGAAAGGGAGAACAGCACAATTACTAGCCCCTCTAGTCATCTAACTCGAACTGCCATTTATAGTGCAATTGAAACTAAATAATGACCACATTATCATTTAGCTTCTGAAAAGTAACAATGCAAGACTTAGTTGATGTGCTAGCAGTGATTACTGTATCTCTAGGCTAGGCCAGGAAGTTTGCAACCAGACCTTTTTTTATCCCTGTTAGGAACCGCTGCAGCATATACTTTTTTTTTGTTGGTAGCAGAGCACGATGTTGAAACATCTGGGACAAGTATATATATTCTATAATGATCAATGTGTTATTGTGCTTAGGTACACTGTTGGAAAGATCACTCCCATTCAAAAACGTGAGGTTCGTGCCTCAGATTTTGGTCCAAGAGCAAGTTTCTGGATGAACTTCCCAAAAGAAGGATCACGACTTACTCCTTCGCATTCTGCAGAAGATTTTAAATGGAAGGACTATTGTCCCATGGTTTTCAGGTTTGTTATATTGATTTTAGCTTTTATGACAATATGTATATCAGAAACATACCAATGACCTTATTCTTTGTAGATTTATGTGGTCTTTAGAATTTGCGCACTTACCTAACATAATTTTCTTTCATTTGAACTTCTGGATCTTCTCATGGACATTTTTCCCTAAGTTCTAGTCTTCACCTTTCTCCTGCATTTTTCAACTTTAAAAGAGTCTTATTTCATTTATGTAGAAATTTGAGGGAGATGTTCAAGATTGATGCTGCAGATTATATGATCTCCATATGCGGAAACTCTGCACTTAGGGAGCTATCTTCTCCTGGAAAGAGTGGAAGTGTCTTTTTCCTATCACAAGATGATCGATTCATGATTAAAACTCTCCGGAAATCTGAAGTGCAGGTTTTATTTTCTATTTGGACTTCAGAGATAATATAAGTTATGCTAGGAAGTTATGTCATGATATAATTTATAAATCATGCATTAGCAGTGGAAATTGAATTTTTCATGACTCCATATGATCCTGTAGGTTCTTTTACGAATGCTTCCAAACTATTATCATCATGTCCGTACTTATGAGAACACCCTCATAACTAAGTTCTTTGGCCTGCACAGGGTAAAACCTTCTAGTGGTCAAAAGGTAATGACTGTTGACTTCTCTACAAATTTCTTTAGGGTTCTTGAGTTCTCATTCCTTTCTGTGTAGTAATGATCCTTGTTTAATATTTGCAAATTGCAGTTCCGGTTTGTTGTGATGGGAAACATGTTTTGCACGGAATTGAGAATTCACCGGAGGTTTGACTTGAAAGGTTCATCCTTAGGTCGTTCTACCGACAAAATTGAAATTGATGAGAACACAACTCTGAAGGATTTGGATCTTAACTATTCCTTTTATCTTGAACCTTCCTGGCGTGAGGGTTTACTTAAGTGAGCATATTTTCTCTAAAAATCACCTTTACTTACTGAGTTATGGTTTTGTGGCATAATTGCATTATATTTTGCGTTGCATTTCCGTTGAATCGTTGTTCAGTTAGTATAGTACTTAAATATAAAATGCATGTTGAAATTAAGTATATATTTTAACTTGCTAATGGAAGTGAACTACTTGGATAGCAAAGATAGAGATAGTAAAGATACAAGGATCTGAAGAGACATTGCCCCTTAAGACATGCCCACTGAATGTCAGTCCAGCCATGTGTTACGATCATTTTTCAGGTTCAGGTTTTGTGCAAAGTCTTTCTGCATAGGTCCACCTAAAAATGACTATTATGGTAGCACTTAACCTTCTGGACATGTACAGTGTTGCTGTGTTCATTTTGTTTCCTAGAGTTGCTGTTTTCATTTTGCTTCCTAGCATTATTATGTTTTCTTTTTCTCTTAGAGCAGTTATGCAGCATGATCAATTTTCACCTTTTAACAGCGTTTTTCATGATCATTGCTCTCCTCTTTAGGCAGATCGAAACTGACAGCGAATTTCTAAGGACACAGCGGATAATGGATTACAGCCTATTGCTTGGAGTTCATTATAGAGCTCCCCAGCACCTGCGGACACGTGCATCTTATCGTCAAACCATGGCAGCCGAGAGATTAACTGTTCTTTCAGAAGAAGGTAAAGTGCACTTTTCCCTGCCGGTAAATGGAGTTTATCTACATGTTATTTTTCAGTTTCAGTGATCTTGAACTTCAGGATGTGGGACGCATTGTAACCACTTGTATATAGTACTGACTGCTGTTCCCTAGAATATTTACTGGAATGGTAGTTCAGTTGGTGATTGTTATAGTGTCACTTTCTGATGTTAACCTGTGTTATATGATTATATCTATTCATTGTGTCCGGCTGATTTCAGGTTTTCAGCTAGTAGTCGCTAATGTTATGCTATAAGATCTCGGCTCATGTGCAGTAGGCGAGCGAACAGTACCGTGCAGGTACTGCAGCAACGCGTAAACAGTATCATGGGTACTGTAGCACATACAGACTTGGGTGGTTCACCAGTATATCGCGAATTAGGAATATAATAATTAGTTTCCTTATTATTTAGACTTATTTCCTTCTAGATTATTTCTATGTATTAGAGATAAGTTTCTTATTATTAGGATTAGTTTCTTTAATATAGAGATGTTTCTTATATGTCCAATTTAGCCATCCCTATAAAAAGGACAGCATTATACCTATTATCATTAAGTAATAAAGCAATCAAGTTCTAAACTAATTGGTCTCCAGATCAGAGCCTCCAAAAGAAGGGTGATCCTAAGCTATCCTGGCCTATCCTCTACTATAACATTTTGGTATCAGAGCCACTCACCATGATTTTCGGTGCCATACTATCTATCTTAGAATCATTGAAGGCTAGCAATAAGGAGCTAATGGCCTTACTCGAGAAGGCTATGGAGATGGTAGACAAGCTAAAGGAGCAGGAAGAGGTGTCGCGTGCCATTGCAATGATTGTGCTGCCACCACCTTCCCGACGCCGACGTTGGCACTGGCTATGTCACCAACGATGACTCCTCTTCAGGCTTCACCTTTGGTGCTTTTGCCCAGGAGGAAGATTGCCGCTGTCCAATGGTGGTCATTTCCACATGGCCGGCCAACACTATGCTTCCGCAAGTGTGGAGCACAACGGTTGCCATGTGGGGGTTAGCGGGTCGTCACATCTTTTCCATAACCGTTGCATCCCGAGGTAAGAAGGACGATATTGCTGCCCTGCGCTGGATGCCCATGCCCTCAACGTCTCCTACGTCATCAAATCACGCCAAGGATTGCTGTCCATTGGAGCTCCGCATGATTTTCTTTCATGCAACACGATATCATCATCATGCCCTCTCGTCAACATGGGGTTACGAAGGACTTCAACCATTACTGCCACCTGATAGCTTGAGGACAAGCTGTCTCGCCGCGAGGGGTGTAATATTATGACCTAAGATCTCGACGTACGCACAGTAGACGAGCGAGCCGTACCGCGGGCATTGTAGCAAATGTGAACAGTACCTGTGAGCACATACGAGTTTTGGTGGTTCACCAGTATATCGTAGATTAGGAATATAATAATTAGTTTTCTTATTATTTAGGCTTATTTCCTTCTAGATTATTTCTATGTATTATAAATAAGTTTACTATTATTAGGAATTGGTTTCTTTAATAAAGAGATATGTTTCTTAGAGGTCAAGTTTAGCTATCCCTATAAAAGGGACAATATTGTACCTATTATCATTAAGCAATAAAGCAATTAAATTCTAAATGGGTTGGTCTCAGATCAGAGCCTCCACAAGGAGGGCAATCCTAAGCCATCCTGACCTATCCCTTACCATAACACTGAGATCTAGATGAGTTTTTCAATTGAAAATTTTCCTTCTGAAAATATATATGAGTTACACTTCTAAATTCATGATCCCACCAAACCTATCCACAATAACCTGACAGTCCCGTGAACTCGGTCTGAATTGTCTAAATGGGCAAATCTTGTTGAGTCAGTTAGCTGTAAGTTGCCTTCACGGGATACTGGGTGAGACGCACAAATTTGTCTGATAGTTGCTCTCTTTTGCAATATGCCATGTTCTTTTTTATTTCTGTGATACGTTTACTTCCTGGAGTTCTATGTTTGATTCTTTTTAAGATTGGGGAGCTAATGTTCATTGTCGGCAATGATCTTGCATAGATGCTCAGGAGGATGATGCTTTTAACTACCCAGAAGGGTTAGTTTTGGTTCAAAGAGGTAGTGACGAAAACAGTGTGGTCGTTGGCCCTCACATAAGGGGAAGCCGATTGCGATCGTCAGCTGCTGGATTTGGGGAAGTAGATCTCCTGCTTCCTGGTACAGCGAGGTGAGGCTCCTTTTTCTAACCATCCCTGTAACAACCGTTGGTCTAAAATTGCTTGCACTGCAGATATTTGGTAACCTGTGGAAGTCATTTGGGAGGATTACCAAACGTATTCTTACTGTCTTTTGTTTGCAGGCTTCAGATCCAGCTAGGTGTTAACATGCCTGCAAGGGCAGAGCAGATCCCTAAAGAAGATGAGAGCAAATCATTTCGTGAGGTGTACGACGTCGTCCTTTACCTGGGTATCATTGACATTTTGCAAGAGTACAACATCACGAAGAAAATTGAGCATGCTGTCAAGTCCGTGCAGTATGACTCTGTCTCAATCTCTGCGGTCGACCCCCAGTTCTACTCGGAGCGTTTCATGAAGTTCATCCAGAACGTCTTCCCTGAAAATTCATAGAGCCTCGGCAGCCCTCGCCATTATTTGCTCCAGAGATTCTCCACATGTCCTGCCGTTGTCTTAGCTGGTTCTAATATTGGGCAAGCAAATGAACCCTGATCCTGCGGCATTCTGGTCCTAGTTGAAACTGGTTACCCTGGAAGCGCCGTAACTGCATTCTCTTCGCTTCAGCGTGGAATATATTGCATGCCCGTTCCTTTGAAGATGAACTGGCAGAATGAAGACAGCGGCAGTGTGCCCAACTCCCAACTTCTGGTACCTGTCCAGGTACAAACGAGCCGCAAGCGGTCAGCTGGCGCAAACCATGGAGCGTACAGGCGACTGAACTATCTTAATCCTGAGGTGCGACACGGGCGTTATGGAGGAATCACTAGATGTTTTCTCACGGTAGCAATTTGTCTTTTGCCATCCGGGCGGGTGGTATATGCCTGCGAACGTGCTGTCGATAGCTGAGGCGTGCTTCCTGTTTGGGAGAAGAAATCAGGAGACTGCTAGTTTTGTCTAGCGTGTATACAAAAATGGCTACTCTCTTTTTCTTTTTTTTTTGGGAAACAATTTGCTGCTCTTTTCTTTGTGATATGCAAGTCTGATATACAAGGATTTCTATGCTCTTCTTCATGCAGCTAACGTGTGGCTCCGAAGGGAACAACGTAACATATGTAAGCATCTTGCTTAGCCTGCGTCACGCCGGTTTTGAAAGTAGCTCGCATCACTTGGTTGTACACTTCTACTCACCGCTCTGCAACACTGCCTAGAGAACATGCAATTCGAACAAGCAGCGATTGGCACACGAGCGAGGCGTTGGGCGTTGCATCGCACGTGCGACGCGGGGGGGGACCCTGGACAACTTCCAACATACAGCCAGCAGGTTCACAATAACGCAATTTCCAGATGGACTACCTTCAACAAATACAAAATGCAGAGTACTAAAAAAACGTCAACCGCAAACGTCTGTCCTTCGTAAATGGAAAAACAAAGAGACGAGAGCACATCTCAGTTTAAGTTACGGTACACCACTAGGGGCTTCCAACCTCCCACTTGACAGAATACATAGATACAGTACAGATCCCAAATGAAGCATAAGGTCTCAGAACCAAATGCGTGGAAACTAGCTTCTCCAGTTCAAGAGTTTATTACTATACTTTTCACCAAGTCAGAATGGTACGCCGACTAAATGTGTAAAACCAAGTCGAGGGGCTCCATGTATGGTTTCATGTAATTAAGCAAACAGCCAGAGGTAACAAAAACTAACTTACCTGCTGTAGATGCACGACCCTACTTTGAAGCTCAACATGAGAATCATCGCCGAAACAAAGAAAAGATACAAGCCGCTACGCAGCACCATTGGAATGGCGCTCATCCGTGTAGCTGGCTCGTAAACAATGGATTTGGTGGAGACATCGCCCTCCACAGTGAAAGAAAGGAGCAAACTGAAGTCTCCATTCTTCTGCAGGGGCCAGCGCTCAGAGCTGCCAGTGAAAGTGAGACCACCAAGTTGGATAATGCCGGTGGTGACGCGAGTTGAGCTATCAGGGTTGACAGCAGAGAGCGGCCCAACAAATTTTCCTGTGGCGGGAGGGAACTCTGAAGCCATTGCAGGTGGAGCTGGGATTGAGCCCAGCATGCTGGCAAGGCGCTTTCCGAAACTCTTGTCAACGGTATCATCCATCGGCGCACCTGGAGCAGAAAAGGTTCCATAAAATTTTACACATGAGTTTATCTATCGTTAAACGCAATCATAGTTACTGATTGCCTAAAGGGAAGATTATGACACTGCAAATCTTAATAAATGAAATGAAAGCATATAAGCATACACCTAGAAATGAGTTTTCACAGTAATAGAAACTGTACCTGGTACCGCAGTGTCTGGATACAGAATCTCATGAGAGCCGGACGAAGATGCACCATATTGAGCATTTGCATCTGAAGTCTTGGAGACCCCATCGACTGTAAAACCATCCATGTTATCACCCTGCAGAGAAGTAACACCATGGTTGATCTCCAGAAAGAAGAGACATTTAAGGATGGTGATCACCAAGTGGTTCTTTAGCCTAGGATTTTAGAGAACTTGAGCAACAGTAATGTGGCATGTTACAGTTCTGAAGCATACCTTTTGGGCAAAGTTCGACATATCTGGAAGTAGAGGATCAGAACCATCAACTGAGCCCAAAATATCAAACTTGAAATCATCCTCTGTGGCATCAAAGTAAGCCATCAGATCATCTCCCACATCAAAGAGAGATTGATTCTCAGGTGGCTGGTAGAGCAGGTCATTCACATTTAAGTACTCATCATTTCCATCTACCCATTTGTGATTAGATGATGCATCATAAAACACCATATTATCATCCACTTGCTGAGGAGCTGGCAAGCCATTAGTTTGCAAATACAAGTTCTGGCAATCTGACGGACAGATTTGCTGCCGTCCTGAATAAGCGTTGGTATCATTCCCTGTCTCGAAGAACTCTTCAGCACTAAGAGTTCCATTGGCATGGTTCTGATTACTATATGTTCTCAAAGGCCAATATGTGTGATCGCCATTTGAAGGGTCACTCCAATGCATAGGGCCATTCTGACCTACATAGCCATCATCTTGCTTTGGGTATCCACACAAATCTGCAATACTGAAGTTATCATCAATGGCATTCTGCTCTTCCGGTTTGCCAAAATTTTTAACACTGACATTTGACACGGGTTCCTGCAAAATCTCCTCCAGAGAAATAACACCTTCACCATAGCTGCCATCATCCGTCTCTTTTGAACCTTGAGCTTGGAGAGGAGCCATTTCTGGTTGGTTGAGCACTTCTTGCGCCTGAATGATGGCAAAAAATAGCAAAGTAAATATTGGCGTGTTTAAACATGACAAAAGAAAACATTTAACAGAGCACAGGATAGTTGATAGCAAGAACAATTTTCTCACAGGTGGTGGAATGGTTCCTATCCACAGAAAAATGCAACAAGGAAAAAATAATGGAATTTCAAATACATCCTAAAAGTTCAACAAGAAAGTAAATTATTATATTTTATATAAGTTCGCTAAAATAGGAATAGGGAATTAAAAATATGTAATGCCTTGAGTAAAGATTGGACCCAGCAGCCAACTAGGAAGATACATTTAAAATAGCTAAAATGTTCAGCTGTTGTTGTTCAGTGTTCACCGATATGGCCTCATGCCAACAAGTACGATGTGCTCTAGTTTTCAAATCTAGCTAACTAACATCTCGCAAAAGGCCAAAGAAAAAGGCAGTACTTACTGGCACAAGCTCATTAGCATTAAAGTACACATTCTCATCTTCCTCATTCGACTCCTCGTCTGCAGTATCTGTGACTGCAGCCATATCCGTGGATGTGCCACTGGCAGGTGCATTCTGAATTACATCATCTTCCTCTTCCTCTTCCCATTCCTCCTCCATGTATGGAGCACCGTACTGTGCTCCATTCTGCGGTCCAGACCCAATTTTCTGAAAGATTCTACACACCACATGCAGATCCTGCACACTCAACAGGAAATCAACATCAGAATCAGGAAAGGAATATCTTAAAGCAAAACTGGGATAACTAACAAAAATAACACGATAGAAAGCAATGTACACAAATAATACAAACTGCATGGTTTACAAAAACAACTTCTAAGAGACAAGGACAAAGAACTTCTCTTCTGATTTTTCAGATCAAGCACACAGTATATTGGTATGTTAAAACTCATAAAGTAACTTCCAGGAAACTATGGGAGGTGCATCTATGCTTTTCTCAATAATGATTTGCACAATTTTTAAAATATGATTGAATGGTAGATAGATATTACTTACCTCTTCATTTGCTTTGAGATTAGTGTTACTCTTGTTAGAGAAAAGCATATAAGCACTGCTCAAACGAATAACTATTATCACCATAACATTAAAAGAGACAAGCAACAAATAGAAGTCAAAAGGCAAGTTTCCTACCCAGGTAAGTCACTTGCCTTCTTTAAAGTCGTGTATTGTATTGCCATATCAGACTGATGTTACTGTTGGTTCTGCTGTTATAGGCTTATAGCACAATGCTATATATATAGTATAAATAATTGGGGCATCATAAGCCCTAGGCTCTATAATTGAGACTTTCCATCCATGATTGATTCAGTATGCTAAACCAATGACTGCCCCTGTTATTTATACTATATATATATATATATATATATATATATATATATATATATATATATATATATATATATATATATATATTTGCTTAGGTAGTCCCAGATAAATGGAACTTGTCGTCGTCTCTCTCAGTCTCTCTGCTCGATGTTGTTCCTCTTATTTCACAATGTATAAGCTCATGCATTGCACCCCTTGGTTTCAAGGGATGACGTTATAGGCAGGGGTCTTCATCTGCCGTATTGGCAAACACCCACTTCATGCAAACCTTGCGGAAGGCAACCAAAAAACAAAACCATTATGTCAAGAACTACCAAAATTATAGCACAAGATAGTCAACTATCGAAGTACAACCCACTCTAAGTATATCAGGCCCAATCTCACTAGTAACACTTGAGATTCCTGCACACGGTACAAGTTGAGTATTTGAGTGTACCTGCACATTTCAGGTTACAGAAATTTTACAATAATAGAACATCTGCATGATCACCCTTTTCAGCTTTTACGGAACCCTTACTAAATACAGAAAAGGTGGCTTACTAAGCTTCCCCTCACTGACGAAACTACATATATCGCAATTGGCTCTAATTGACAGAACATACGTAGATCCTGGACGAATTACAGGTGCGCGTTGCGCAGGCAGTCCAGTGAATCATTCAAATCGGCACAGGTACAAACTCAAACACAAGACTAGAGATCGCTGGGGAACCGGGGTACCTGAGTGCCATCGGCGTCGAGGAGGCGGTACTCGTGCATGACCCAGTTGGTCCTCTCGCCCTTGGGGGCCCTGCCCGCGTGGAAGACGAGCGTCTTCTTCATCCCGACGGCCTTCCCGCGGTGGTGCACCTCGCGGTCCTTGCCGGTGGTCTTCCAGTACCCCGCGGCGTGGCACGGTTGGTCCTGTTCCCGGGGCCGCCGCGCCCTCCCGCGCCGGCGCCGGTCAGCTTGCGGTCGAGGTGCGCAAAGAAGTACCACTGCGCGTCGCGGCTGCGGATGCGGGAGAGGGAGGGGAGGTCCCAGGGCTCCAGGCGGTAGAGGTCGACCTCGGCGATGGCGTCGATCCGGAGGCGGCGGCCGAGGACGCGGCGGCGGAGGTAGTAGGAGACGAGCTCCTCGTCGGTGGGGTGGAAGCGGAAGCCCGGGGCGAGCGGCACGGCCGCCGCGGACGACTCCGACGGTGAGAGGCGCATCGGGGATTGCCTAGGGTGGAATCGAGCGCTAGGATGTCGGGGAATTTTTGAGGGGGACTTGGATTTGGATGGGTGGATTCGATCGGTTTTGTTAGGGTTCTGAGGAGACGCAAGGACGGACGGCGAACACGAGGAAAGCCGCCGCTTTTCTTTCCTCGGTGGTGGACGCCTCAGCGAAACGACCACGAAGCCAGTGGGAAGCGAGGGCGCTGGTCCCGGTTCCTGGCTATCGGCGTCTTCTAGAAGCCTCTCTCCCTGACAGGATACGCGTACGCTACATACGACTTTTATCTGCAATACTCCTCTTATTTTTTTTATTTTTTTAAAAAAGAGAGGATTGCTAAACAACATTTCTTGTTCCTTGGTGTTTCCACAAACTGGTACTAGTAGGATGCCTGATGCACCTTGACGTGGATAGCTTTTATTTTCTTTTTAAGAAATTCAGGTATAGGTATTCTTCTTGTTTCTGCTTGGCGGGTGGTTGTTGAAGGGCGTATCATCAGCATATACGTCGGCATCAGCCACATCATTTATTTTTTCGGGCACGAGCACATTATTTCTGACTTGTGAATGGGTGCAAAACTATTGGCCAATCTATTTGGTACCCGGTTTCGTTGGTTAATAATGGCTAGATTTCAATCTAGCTAGTACATGTTTGGAAAGATTACATCTCAATGCCAAAGTAGATTGGAACCACGCGACACGAGCCTGCCTTTGTTTCTTTCTCTTCCGAAAAGAGGAGAAAAGGTGGATGAATCCACGCACGCTACGGCACATGCTCGGGACTTTCCACGCCGGATTAGACCGAAGATAGTATGGCTCTTCTTTCATTTGATTCTTTCTGGATTTCAGGCCCTTGCTCCGCGTATGCAACAAACCATGCGGCTAGCAAGTAGCCTCAGTTGGACAGCAACCGAGCCACCACCTGATTGCCATGCCTGCCATGTTGTTGGGTTGGCAACATCATCTCGAGTTTACCCAACACCGCGGTCACCTGATTGCCATGCCTGCTTTGGCTAGGCACGCCAAGCTTCAAACATGAGCTCGTCATTACGAGATACCAACAGATAATACATCAGGTGGACATAAAAGTTTACAAAACTGTATCAGAGAGAGAACCAAGTCCAAGGATATCAGTTATCAATACCGGAGCAAAGAGCAAAGCAGACCAACCAGTCGATTATCCTATCGACAATCTGTCCTAAGGACTTGCCAAACTCCAAACAGGTAGCAGTAGCACACCAGTGTTATGTTATGGAGAGCCAAATCTGTAGAAATATAATTCTATTCCGGAAAAAAAAAAGATACTGCAGCTAATTAACTGGTCACTAACACAATCCGGCGCAATAAACAATAATAATCTAAATTTCTCAAGCTTTGCAGGTAGTACTGGAGCTAGGGAAAAACAAATTCCTCGTCCACCTAATTTGGCATTAAACATTTGCAGGCACACATTCCATCAGATGGATGCACCGTCTTCAAGAGAGAGATCACCTCTCAGAGCTGGCCGACACCCTCTGCATGATCATAGACTCGGCGGCCTCAATAGCCTCAGGTGTTCCAGTTATAGTCACTTTCCTGCATCAGTGAGTAATATTAGCAACACGCCCCTTTACATACATACATACGTATACGTGTATGTATGTATGTATGTGTGTATGTGTGTATGTATGCATGTATGTATGTATGTATGTATGTATGCATGTATGTGTATACTCACACACATACATATATATACATATACATATGTACGTATGTATGTATATGTATACACACACATGCACATATATACATACATATACGTACGTATCTTTATGTGTGTGTGTATAGGTTATCACAGAGGGCAGCATAACGTGTTTTAAGGGTTCAGTGTGATGGCGAAAGGTACCAAGGAAATAATTACCTGTCAGATGTGCCAGCCATGAAGTCACCCCTATCTGATATCTTGATCCTGGCACCACTAGCCTGCAGTTGCAACAAATTGCAAGCATTAGGTAAACAATGAATTTGATTAATTTGCCTGAAATATGGTGCACTCACACCACCAGGAGGCAATTTCTGAAGGATTTTCCCTAAATCTTAGCATATGCTCCCCTTTTCAACTACTTGACCAATGGGTTCTATGAGGGCAACAGCAATCGATAATTTGCAATATAGGGCGCTACACCTTAAGAGGATAACGCTGAAACATTATGCCTTTTTACAGAAACACATATACAGTCATGTATATATATGAGGCTTGAGGAATTAAAAATTGCAGTAGAAAGCACTAACTAATACGGTTACTATAATACTGAATTCACATAGTGCAAAAAATATACCTGGATGATCTCTGTTATGTTCCTCCCTGCACGTCCTACAACAGCACCGATGTGTTCATCAGCAACACTGATGGTGCGAGATTCTTGGGCATCATTATTAGCAGGCGATCTCATAGGTGCACTGGGCTGCAAAGTTTCAACAGCAAACCATGGTTGAGTGATTCGAACACATAAATCAAGTTCTGAACAATAAATAGCGGATATAATATCAGAAAATAGCTAATAATTCAATTTCAATTGGAACATTTATTAAAGTTGTTTTATGCTTTCCACCAACAGTCACACCATTCACTACATATACAACCGTAATGAACAAAAAGTAAGCATGGCATTTACAGAAAACACAATACTAACATCGCATCGCACAACAGCACAAGCAGTCTAAACCAAGTCATAAAATATGTGCATATAACTGATAAGGTGAGAAAACATTAGAGGCAGGCCAATGAAACTGCAGGAAAATTACATGTGCACATTAAATCAAACATCAACAGTTTATCTCACCAACTTCATTACAAATTGTCAATATACAAACTTCTTTCTCCAAAAACAAAAAGTATGTCTGATAGTGTAATATACCATTCTATTTTCGTTGCATTCTGTAATTACGATAATTATTAATGGCACCCACAAAAAAAGCTATCAGGAATCCAGGATAACACCTATTCATGATATTTCCAGCTTATACAAAGTATGCCTTTAGATTTGGTTCAAAATAGTTGTTCAAGACATTTACTGATGTACAGTGTGATTAAACAAACAAGAAAACATAATTTCTATTAGAAAGTATCTCAATGCATATCATCCCCTCCTCTAGTGCATAACAAAAGAAAATGCATGGTAGCTCAGTATCAGCACAGATGGACTAGATGCATGCAAGTCAATGCTGATGTTGGATAAAAAAGTTTGCATGAGCAAGATGTGCAACAACAGAGTAACGCAGTTTGCATGAGCAAGATGTTGGATAAAAAAGTTTGCATGAGCAAGATGTGCAACAACAGAGTAACGCAGCAGCAATTACTAACCTTGTTGTTTTGGTACCTTCCTCCATACCCATTAGGTCCATAGTTCACAGCATTATTATATGGCACCTGTGGAATCATATACCCAACAGGAACACCAGGGTAACTTGGGAAGCTGAGGCCTGAATATTTTAAAAAGAAGGAAATCAGTCAGAGAAAATGATGATGCAATAGCTGAATGAAGGATTCATGCGGAAAGCTAATGGCTGGCAAATGGTACGTTCACTGAGCATGTCAATGTATCCCAGTATGCTCAGTTGTGATTTTTTTAGAAAAGCATTGCCATCATCCAGTGTGAAATGCAGTGTGTGAATTTGCAAGAAACGCATTACAAGGAGAAACCCCAAATAAGCAAACAGGTATCCATGCGGAAACATAAGTACTGAAAAATGCTAGGATTTACCTGCATATGGAAATGGGGAACTCAAATTAGGTGGGTAGTGAACATCCTCAGATAACTTGCCTAATATCAAATATATTGCTCGCATCTGATTGTCAAAGGGTCCTGTGACAGTAACGAGTCTATCATGCAAACCAACAAAGTTGTTATCCTGTGGTGAAATCTTAATTCCAGCATGCGAGTCTTCAATGAATGACCTGAAGAGAAAAGGGGACACACCAACTCTCAACATCCCGAACAACATAAACTAAAACATAGCAATAAAATATGGAACAATAAATATTGCTAGAGCATACAAGAAGTCAAGAACAAAGGAAAACATGCTGCAAGTAATTTCGAACTAATGCAAATCAAATTGCCACTCACACAGCCGGATGAGCATTAGGAAAAGGACCATATATTTCCTATTATGGTCAGTTGGTTCATATATACCTCATTCTATCCTTAAAATACAGTATTGCACCAGCTTCGAAAATTAACTACCATAATAGGACAAGACTACTGATAGCATCAGAAATTAGAACAGGTTTATGAATGCGGCATACTTAATTGTTGCTCCTCCTTTACCAATAATTCCACCACAAGAGCTGTTAGGAACTACAAGTCTAACTTTAGGTCTAACTTCAGTTTCATTGAATTCTTCCCCCTGAAAAATAACCGACGAAGATCAATTGTCAAAGAAGGGCAACATGACCCTATGGATACAACCATTTGCAAAACAAAATGATTTACCTCAGCTAAAAGTTTCTCGAGAATCAGCTCCATGGCCTTTATTACTTCGTCAAACAGTCCAGAAACCATGATGATTCTGTCATTTGTACCAGGGAAAAACTCATGGCTACGTGATAATTGAATACGAGCCCCAGACTGGGACTGAAACTCATTAATAGTTGATCCACCCTTGCCAATAATACATCCTGCTGCCGTGTTAGACACCAGAAACCTCAAATGTGTTGGCTTCTCCTTATCATCTGAGGAGAAACATCATTTGGAAATTCAGAATAATAAGCAAGAAAGGTGGATAGCAAAACTATGGCATTATGAGTTTAGTGATAGAAATTTTGAAGTCAAGGAGAAGAAGTAATCAATAGTGCATAGTAAAAGCTGATAAATAACATAGCACTTATAAAAAATAATATGGTTATATGATTTAGAGAAATTTCAGTACAAAAGCATACTATCTCGCGTACACCTGAAATCATTTCTAGAAGGAACATGTATCCCATGTTTCCATGTGTATGTTATTATTAATCTCTGGCATAAAAATGGAAAGAAACCTAGGCGTTTCATCACCTTCACTGTATGTTTCATATGATCTAAACAGGGTTATTTCTCTGTTTGAAATCAACAACGAAAATGATAGAAAACATTGTACAAGTAGACCCATGATACCCATAAAAAGGATAAGAATTAAGGCAACTCTACTATGTACATCCCCTCAAATTGGAAATAATATATGCTACATGGAACCAGGATCAATGTACACTGCATACTAAAGCAGTATAGCATGCCATTTTGGTCGAGGAAGAAAAGAGTGCCTTCCAGCTAATTCTCCTTCTAGTGGGTTAATATAGCTTACCAGAAACAATGTACATGTAGATTGTGTTTGGTTTCTCTTGGAGTATGTACATGTTTAGAAGTTTGGTATTTTACTATTAGTGTCAAATAAGCATGTTAGAAACAATGTCAAGAGGGCCGTCATATAAAGGCCCAGCAAATGTATTTTGACATGACTTATGTCGTTGTCCTGGTACATGTTAACTGGTAGGCCTGGTATCCAAGATATATTACAGCTGAGTAAAACTGCATGTGATAGCACCCAGTAAAACGGGGTGCGAGAGGACTACATAAGAACGGAGGCGGCATAAGAAAAACATAGTAAACACAACTCAACAACCTCTGGTGTTTTGAAGTACTTCTCGTTGTGCAAGAGCTAGAACAATTTTAAACATGAAACGGAAGGAGTGCCTTCATCCCACCACCTATTTTTGTGTTTTGAAGCTGTCTGTGATCACACAGCTGTTATTAACCTAAGTTTAGCTATCTATCATGGCGCGTGCAGCGGTTACCAACCAAAGTGTAACCAGGTCACAACGCTTATACGTATGAAAAACCGCATCGCATCACCTCCTAGAGTACATGTATTGCTACCAAATCATCCAACGAACCAGGGCACGTGCACCTAAACCACCAATGAATTAAACATCCCAGGCACAGAAATCGACTAGAGACAGCACACTGAAATCTCTCCATTACACGACGACGCACAAACGCGGAACTACCCAAATCAGTCGTCTACTGCTAGCCATGTCATATTATCATATCATCCACTAGTGCTCGCAGATCTCGATCTCGGAGCGGGGCGCCAAGGCCCAGATCTCGCGGATCCAGATACAACGCGCGCGCGTACGGGCGGGCCATGTTCAGATGCGAAAGCGCTCAGCTCACTCGCAAAGGGGGAGATGCGCCGTTACCTTCGGGCTCGGAGGAGGGCTGCTGCGGGGGAGGGGAGCGGGGGGCGCGCTTTGGGGCGGACTCCGGCGAGGAGGCGTAGGGGGAGCCCGGGGCGTCCATCTGGGCGCGGCGGCGGAGGAGGAGGAGGCGGTGGTGGCGGGGTGGGGGTGGAGGCGGAGGCGGAGGGGAGGGGAAGCAGAGACAAAAGGCAAACTAGATCGCTCTGGTCCTACGCCATCGAAGTGCAAGGGTTGGCTGCGAGGGCCTGCCCTTTTATCCATCCGCTCCGCTCGGCTCCCTCTTTTTTTAGGGGTGTGGAGGGGTCCGCAGGCGTGCTCCCTCCCATTGGTCCGTCAGATCCTTCAGCAACGGCAGGATGTTTTCTGGCTGATAGCTTTTGACCGTAGTTGATAATTTTTTACTGTATTTTTTAGACAGTAGAGATGTCAATCTGGACAGTGTATACGGTTTTAAGCCTAGGAAGTCGCTTGGAGAAGTTGTTCCGTTTATTTCGGCTTTCGAACAAGATGAAGCTAAAAAAACAAAAAGAATAGAGTAAAGTCCATTCTGGGCCCTTAAACTTTTATCTTTGTGTCATCCGGTCCATAAACTTTTAAAGTATGTCATCCGGTCCTTAAACTTTCAAAGTGTGGCAATTTCTTTGAAAGTCTATAGACCGGATAACACAAAGATAAAAGTTCATCACATAACTACATAGGATATTACCACACTTTGAAAGTTTAAGGACCGGGATGACATACTTTAAAAGTTTATGGACCGGAATGACACAGCATAAAAAGTTTAAGGACCGGTAATGGACTTTACTCAAAAGAATATGTCCTCTAAGAGTGCGTTTGGTTTCGAGGCAAAGTGGGATGGGATGGGGTCATCTCTGTTTTCTGGGACGAGGTGGCCCCTGTCGCTGTTTGATTGAATGGATGGGGCGAGCCCCTTTTTTTGTTTGGTGTAAAGGATGAGTGAAGGACGAGGGCGCCCCAGTTTTTGTTTGGATGGATGAATATGGACACATAGATTTGATCTTTACCCCATACATATATATACAAGTTTACATACACAGAAAATCAACATAAATATAATAGATAATCCTATCCCTTTCTCTACTAAGTCTAAGCATGTTAACATAAGTTGTATCGTTCCTCCATATTTTTGTGTTAAGGTACTCAAGTCTAATCCTATCCCTTTCTTCCATTGGACCATAAGTAATACCAACTCTAGTATAGCCCATTTTCCTTTTTCTAGACTTGATAATCATAGCCATCATGGATAGCAACATGTGTGCAGCAGTAGCATAAATCAAAAGCTTTTTCATCTTGTCCATCTACAACACATAATCACTCATTCCAATTAATCCATCCAAGATAATACAGATCCAAATCCAATGAAATCACTCATTCCAATTGAGCTTAGGGTTGACATTGGGCACCATACCTTCGTCGCCGCCCTCGAGCCGCCTTGAGCCGTCGCCGCCGGCCCTCGTCGCGCCGGCACGGCCGTCACCTCGTCGGCCCTCACCGGCGGAACCGCGCGCGTCGCGTGGGGATCCGGCGGGAGCGCGCGCACGGGGAGAGCGAGGCGGAACCGCGCGCGTGGGGAGCGACGCGGACCGCTTGATGGAAAGCGACGCGGGAGCGCCGCGCGGAGACTCGCGTGAGCGCGCGAGCGGAGCGGAGCGCGCTTCTGGGGCGAGCGCGAGGCGGGGCAGCGCCATCCGGTCGATTCGGTGGATGGTGTTGCCCCGAATATCGTGGAATATTCGGTGGTGGCGCCCCGCCTCCTCGTGACTCGATTCAAACGGTGACTTCAACAGGACCGCCCCGTTCCATCCATCCTAAGACAAGAAACCAAACACACTCTAACTAGTTTGGGAAATAGTCATTTGTTTCTCCAAAACTAAAATGATTAGAAATATCTACAGCAAAGACCCACTCGTTTGAGCTTGAACTTTTGCTTCCGGTTTATTTTTCACTATTTCTAAATTTCGTCTTTTCGGATTTTTTGAGCTTTTTCTGGTTCTTCTTCTCGTATTCATTTTCATTATACGTGCTAGGCTAACTTGTTTTTTCCTTTTTTAATTTTTTAATTTTAATTACGCCAAATAAGCCACCATCAGCTGCAGTGTAATTTCAACTAACTAAAATGAAAATTCAGTTATAAGCCACAAAAATTTAGCCTAACTGAGCACCACCTTAAAGAGATGTCTAGTCCTTTTGTGGGAACTGGTGAATGAGACTTGGATAAACAAGATCCAAAGGATGCTAGGAATTCTTAGAGAGAATAATTTCATCTTGATCGTGGAGGGGTTAGGCATGTAGCCCTCTTCGCATCCTTTTGAATCTTGTCCATCACATCCATGGTCGACCTGAGGAGTCCGCAAGCCATCACCTAGATATAGGGGGTGCGGGAGAAGTCTGCAAGTCATAATCTAGATATAGAGACTGCTTCAACCAGCTTAAAAGCTCTGGTTTCTGCCATTGGATTTTGGTTGCAAATGTATTGGTTTGCAAATGCTTTTTCGGAGTAAATAAATAAATAAAAACGAGGAAAAAATTTAAAAACATTATATTGCTACGGACATTGCAAAAAGAATAAAGAAAAAATGGAAAAGGAAAAAACCGTTATTAAGAAGTCGACACGTTTCAAGTAGCTTTTAGTTTCTGAAGCCAAAAATCGAAGCCGTTTGGAACATGACCATAAGGTTTGCACTTCGTACTTCTTCATACATCGACATGGTCTCCAAACACAATTTTGACCACTAATTTCTATTGTAATATAATTTTAAAATTCAATAAAACTATAATATTATGAAAGTACTTTTTAAGACAAATCCATACATATAGTTTTCATGTATCTAAATTAAATATTTAAAAATGATATTAATAGTTAAAATTTCTAAAGTTTAACTTCACCTATGTTTATAACGATATGTATTTATGACTAGACGGAGTAAGTAATTAACACTGGATTCCTATAAGCAGCAGGTTTCATTTCCAGAGCAGCAATGCACACATGTTAACATGCACGAATTCTTCTTCCTCGCGTAAATGGCCTATATCCAGTCCAGCCATTTATCATGCCATCAAAACACGTTGGAGAGAACACCAGAAATCGTTTGTACGCCAAAACTGCACTTATCCTTTGGTTTGGATGGATCCCCTGGCAACCGTCGTATAGAACCAACCTCAACTTTTCTTATTCATTTTCTTATTTGTATTACCCAATCTCAACAAACCACGTTAACACGACAATAGATTCAGGATCTGAGGTACTAGTGGCACCCAAGATAACGCCTCGGCTAACAAGGTCAACTCTACCACATGTTGCAGTCTCTCATGGACTCATAGCATCCAATTTAAGTAAGATTAGGAAGTTGACGTTTCAACATAAGCATCCAAACAGATACTTCTCTTCAACATATTTTTGTACTTCAGAACACTTGGCCTAACGCAAAATAAACAATGCTACCACCCACAAGATTAAATCAACCGTCTCTACAGTTCTACCCGGCAGGGGGGGGGGGATCATAACTGATAATACAGCACAGTGAAAAAATTAAGTAGAATGGTTCATAACCTTAGTAATATCTCTAAGCTGCCAACTAGGTAATGTATCTCATAACATAGTGCATTCTCAAAAAGGAAGATGAGGATAACCGCACAAACTCGATACAGCCTACTAGGGCACTTTGCGGTCATCTTGTGCTTGGGCTGGAAGCCTTTTGCTGCTTGGACTTCTCAACCAATGGCTTTAGCTGCTTCTTTTCCGCCAGCATTTTCAGGAAGTTAAACAGGAAAGGGATGTAGTTGTGCTTCCTCCGGATGTTCTCCTTCTTCCACTTCTTGAACTTCTCTTCTTCCATGATAACCTTCTCGCTGAGGGTCTCAATAGCTGATGTCACCTCTGCAAGTGCGCTGTTTAAGGATTCTGTGGCGGAGGTCTCATTCATCTCCTGCAAAATTTGTTCCCTTCCCTTCTCCAGTTCCTTCAGCTCAGCAGTATATACCTCTTTCCTATTTTTTATGATGGCCATAAGATTGAACCTAATCTCACTCTGTGAATAGCGCTCAATTCTTTCTTGTATAACTGGCTGCACCATCCGTAGCCAATCAAGGCCATCGGGTCCACCAGAACACTGCCCAAGGCTTATGGGTCCTTGCTTTAACCCATCCAGCTCATAGAGGACACCTTCAAAAGGTAAATAGCTTATGAAATGGTAGACATCATCATCCTTACCCGCAGCTCTTTGCTCATCGGAAA
The DNA here is from genome assembly GCA_036346575.1 of Dendrocalamus sinicus. Lineage (NCBI taxonomy): Eukaryota > Viridiplantae > Streptophyta > Magnoliopsida > Poales > Poaceae > Dendrocalamus > Dendrocalamus sinicus. The sequence continues at coordinate 49,641,156 of CM070645.1, read as the reverse complement.
CAAATGGCTCTGGCCTTGCAAAACTGTTGTGGGCTGCCCGAATAGAATCACTGTTGTTAATAGCTAAGCCCTTCATATCAGGTGCAAAAGCTCCTGTGAATTCCTTCAAATTTGACAATTCTGGCCCTATGTTGATTTCTGGGCGATTCATGAGAATTGAGAGAATAGCTTGAGTAGCACATGCATTAGTGATGACCTGAAAATGATCAATTACATCAGCTGTTAAACGCAAAGTACTAAACAGAGGCAACTAAAGGACCAAAATGGAACAAACCTGGCAAGCAAAGAAAAGGTTTGGGTTTGGATCTTTGTCAACAGGCCGATCATCCTTTTCCCCAGGCCTCCACTTGAAGAGAAAAATTAACCCATATACTGGCCTATGAGAAGTAGAGAGGAAGAATGTGTTGAGGCCATCCAGAGAGCAGAGACTACATTAAACAATAAAGATTCTCACCGTAGTTCACTAAGAGAGTCCACATCAAGAGAGTAAAGCTCCTCCACCTGTTTAAAGATAGCATAACAATGTAAGAGGCAGCTAAAAGTACATCCTAAAGTTAGGTTACTTGTCTGGATCTTTTTTATAACATATGATAATTTCTAGAAGCACCTAGCGCTATATATATTACGGTAATAAAGTACGGCCACTATCAAACTAAAAAGAAAAAACCCATGACCTCATATCAACATTATGCTGCTTGCTTCCGGCATCTCATATCGTCATGTGAGGTCCCAAAGTGAAAGTATGCAAGTAAATAGCAAGTGTAGAACAAAGCCTCAGTGAAGGCCCCTTCCTTAGGCAACTGAGTTAACAGTGGCACAGATATAACCCACTGAACGCCAGAGCTATCATGTCTTTTCATTTTTATCCAATCCTTTTTAATTGCCCACCATATTTCCTTCAGAAAGTTCTCTTCACCCAGAAAGGTGTTGTTCTCTAAATTCAAGTGCATATCTTCACAAAGGTATTGCTTTAAATTCAAGTGCATATCCTCACAAAGGTATTGTTTTAAATTCAAGTGCATATATTCACAATTTATGTAGCAATATGAGTTCACCATAAGCTACTTATAATGTATACTCCGCTTATCATACAGACATATAGCATAGTAGTTCCTTGTTACGAATTCAATCAGGTTATCGTCAGCTTTGCAACACAAGGGTTAGAAGACTAGTCTCAAGTAAATTGCACAACTCAACTAACAGATCCAACCAACCATTTTACATCATTGGAGATACAATTAAAGCACGAGTACAAATAATTGAATCAACAACGTTTGATAGAGATTTCATTTCCAAGTTCTGTTTAGGAAAAGAAAGCAATAAGCCCTGGAAGCTAACCTGTACACCTTTTACTTGCATTTCCTGAATCAACTCGGTGAAAACACCTGCAAGACATAGGCTCAAGTGAAACATACGCGTTATTTGAAATAGTGATGATCATAATGCATGAAGAAGTACAAATCAAGTGAAACATAGACTCAACTGTCTGTTTGAGGAAAGAAGGAAGAGAGTAGTATAACAGGTGCCTATGATTGATGGGTAAAGGATGACAGCGTAATCACTGGTATAATCAGTGGTTTGCCCAGGCTAGCTGCTAGCATGACGTATGTTTTATTCACGCTTGATTATTCCCCATTAAAAGTAGAATTTGCGGGCAGCGCAGCTGACCCCAGCGCTTGGTGCTTTATTCATGGCTAGTTACTAACATGAGCGGGGAAAGAACCAAGGAAGGATACATGGTGGACTATAGGACAGGGTGTAGTTATGTTAAGAAAAAAGGAGCAAATTTACACATCAATGCGAATTAATCAGCGATGAACAAATAGCAATCGGCCGGCAAGCCCACAAATTTACTAGCCCACCACTCTCATCACGAGCAAGCAAAACAGAGAGAAAAACGCATGACCTTCAGGGCTCGATTAATAGAAAACCAAAACAAACCATCCTCTTTTAACAAGCGATCCTAACAAGTAAGCACAGTATCCCTAGGCTACTCGAGAACTACTAGGATGCCGCACAATGGGGTCCCATAAATGAATTAGAAACAATTTAAGAGAGAAGATAAGAAATAGAGGAGAAGCAAAACTCACCAGGATCAGACTCAATGGTGCACCACGACATCCTTGCGAAATCCCCGAAAGCCTCTGATAACAGCAGCGAGCAAGGGCCTAGTAGCACAGCACCCCTCAGATGAGACTAAAGTGCCCCAAAAAATTTGGGGGAAACAAGCTAAGCTGCTATCAGAACAGCAATCAGATCAAATTCGGAATGAAACAAGGGTTTGGACTTGATTGCTCACAGTAAAGAGCAAAGCACACTCCTAGAACAATACAAGCAGGCTAGGTTAGGGCTTCCGTACCAACAGAACGAATCGGCCTGGGCGGATCTCCACGCCAGCCCAGCAGAGGGGAGGAGAGAAGGGTTCCTTCGCCTTGGGGGTGCACGGCTTCGACGGCGAGCGGAGGCCTGCCCTGGACGCTTCTTCTCCGGCGCTGGCCTGCGAAGAGAGAGGGTTGTTGGTTCGGCGGCGCCGGAGCCGGGAGTACGGGTAGGGTTCCGATCCTTGTTAGGGCATGTGGATGGGGAGAGAAGAGGGGAGGTGGCATTTTGCACAGAAGCCCTCAATATTTCCGTATCATCGTTTGCACCAAAGAATATTGGATGGATCGCAAATAAGATCCACTTCTCGGCTTTCGCTCACCGTTGGATCAAGCACTTCCGCGGCCCAGATCGAGGCTTAAAAGGCCGGAAGGTGCATTGTTGCACAAAACACCCTACTATTATTTCGTATATCGTCAAAGAAAATTAGATTGCTGATGAGAAACACCGTTGGATCGGGTTGCAACGATCCAGATTGAGACGTAGCCCCACTTACCAGGACCACCACGGCACCACCGACGTCGCCGTCCCAGGCCCCGGCCGTCGTGATCGCCGGCGACGTGGAGCGAGCGAGGCTCTCGAGTGGAGATGTCACGTCCGTGAGGTCCCGCCGGCTGCAGTAGGCGAACGAGTGGTGGAAGGGGAGTTGTTGCCGCACCGGCCGGTGTAGTCCAATGGTGCGGCGGCAACCGGAGTTCTCCGCCGCAAGGTGGCTGGCTAGCTTTATTTCCTGCACCGCACTCACCACCGATGGTGCCATTCAGAAGCGAGCAAAATAACCACTCCATCGATAATGGCACGCATTTCATTCAGCTTTTTCTACCTGTAAAATTGTTCAACTAAGCTTTTTCAATACCAGGTGTACAAACTCCAAAATGTACAGCTTTTTCAATACTAAGTGTACAAACTCAAAAATCCCCCAAGCACCATGATATCTGTGCTCATGAGGCAACGGTACAAGATATTATCCCACAAGATTCGACAAGAAAATTCACATTTTTTTTACATATCCATATCCATATATATCTTCTTCGACGTTCCCTTTTCAGGTGCTTCTGATGAGAAGCAACCCAATCCCGGTCACGATGAGCGTCGCCGGGAAGCCGAACTGGAGGTGGCTGAAGAAGGAGAGGGTGTATCCGTATTGCTGGGACCTGCGCGCCTGCTCGCAGACGATCAAGTTGGCGGCTGAGCCCAGGAGGGAGAGGTTGCCGGCCACCGTGCTCACCCAGGCCAGGATGAGCCAGGCGTTGGTCTCTGCGGCGGGGGAGATTGCCGCTGCTGAGGCCGCCACCCGCGCGCCAAGCAGGAGAACTGAAGGAAACACCATGCAGACTGTCAGGTATATACATGGTACAGAGAAATGACATACATGAATCAAGATATGCAAAGAAATGTTCATCTGTTTCCGTAGAATGCTTGGCCACCGAAACAAGTCAGGACCTTACAAATCGTGTAGTGTTCACCGCATGCGGCAAGTCACAAGTCTGAAGGTTTGGCTAGCAGCTGATACATTCAGACTTGGTCTCAAAACCAATCCCCACTGCAAACTGAATAATATCATTGTTTCGCCCCTTGCTCTATTCTGATTAGTAATTGTGATAGTTATACATTCTGGAAGCAGTAATTGTGAAATATGCATGAAAACAGATAATATTTTGCACTAATTTCCGGGGATATGGCATTAAAACGATGTGGCTTGTGCCACACTTCCATTGCATTGAGAAGTTAGGCGAAAACATGCAACTTTCTTGTTAGTGTTGATGCAACCGTAGGAAAAGCTCACAAATTCATTTACCACTAATTATGCTCTGGTTCCCTGGCTACTTCTAATTAATTTCCCTTTCTTTTCCCGAGACTTAAAACCATTTTTTTTTCTGAGGTATGACTAGTTACTTGACATTACGACATGTGGGGTTCGACATAATAGATTTTTGAACGCAATCAAATATGTTTTCAGGTAACGGTAGGGGGAGGACTAACCGGTTGGAACATTTGACGCCACATTTGAGAGGAGAAGAATAACCAAGGAAAGAACGACTGCCCCACTTGGTGTATTGATCCGCGCATAGGGCTCCATGAAATCCCAGAATGTGCTAGGGATGCCAGTCTTATTGAAGCCGTCCACAGTAATGAACATTCCACAGAAGAACAGCAACAGTGGATAGGAAACCTGAAAATTGTTCCAGCGGTACCACAGTAAATAACAATATGGTATCCAAAACCAACACCAAACTGCTATCGCTTTAATTCGATGGCCACTGATTTAAGATAGGTATGAAAGTGGGAAAAAAAATGATTTAGCAACACCAATATGTGAATACATGGTTTCCCAAATCAACACGAAAATACTATACCAACATGATTTGATTGTCATTACTATGAGATAGCTAACAACGATACAAAGAGCTTGATAAATTAACAATCACAGTATATGGCTTTTGGTTTCGCAAAGAACACACTAGTATATTTCCAATCTAATTTGGTACAAAGAGGAGTAAGAAGATATATAAGATTGAATAAACTGTAAACAGAAGTTTCATTCGAAAAGGAAACGGAAGTTTCATTTTTCACACATGTCGCTTCGATTCAACTGCAGGCAGACACACGAAGAAGCATAAGAAGAAAGGAGTAGTGATGGCATCCACTTGTAATCGGTTACCTTCTCCAAGCACGGCCGGGCATCCTTGAAGTCGAGGACGATGAGCGCGAGGGCGGCGGTGATGGCGCTCCAGGACATGTTGAGCCCCTGCAGCAGCGCGATGAGCATGCCGAAAGTGATGACGTAGACGCACGTCTTCCACAGCATGCTCTTCCACTGCTCCATGGGCTCCTCCTTCTCCTCCACCGACCGGAAGGAGTACCCGTCCTTCACGCCGTTCACCCGAGCGTCAGCTCTGACGACGGCGCCCCGCCTCTGGTGGATCCCGACGGCGCCGTCGGTGGCGACCGCCAGTTTCGGGTCGTCATTAGTGGCGGGCTTCACTGGATCGTACACCTCGCTGGCCAGGTGGTGGTCAGCGGCCGAAGAATCGAACTTTGAGATCCCCGGGCGGTGGGAGCGGAGGTGCGACATGGTGGCCGGCGAGAAGCGGTGCGAGGTGACGTCCTCCTCCTCGATGATCTCGGTTGGCACGGCGACGACAACCTCCAAGCACTTCTCGTCGGAGAGCTGCCTCCAGTAGAGGCAGAGGAGGATGGCGGCGTTGACGACGGCGCCGACGAGCGTGGCGGGGAGGATGCCGAAGACGAACTGTCCGAAGGAGATGCCGCTCTGGACGGCGATGACGAGGTTCTGCGGGTTGCCGATGGGCGTGGCGGCGGAGCCGATGTTGGCGCTGGAGGCGAGCGCGAGGAGGAAGGGCTTGGGAGGCAGGTTGTTCTGGCGCGCGATCTTGAGGATGAACTCGGTGAGCACGACGCAGCAGGTGTCGTTGGTGAAGAGCGCCGAGGCGAACGCGGAGACGACGCAGATGCGGACGAGCAGGTCCTTGCCGCCCTGGCTCCGCCACGACAGCAGGCGGCCCAGGTGCTTGAACATGTCGGCGCGCTCCAGGTAGACGCTCACCACCATCGTGCCGAACAGCAGGCCCAGGATGGGGAGGTCCACCGCCGCGTACGCCTCGTCCGCGGAGATCACGCCCAAGAGCACCATCAGCATCGCGCCCAGCAGCGACCCCGCCGTGCGCCCGATCGGGAGGAACGGCACCGCCGGGAACACCGCCAGAACCCAGAAGACGGCGAACGCCGCCGTGCCCATTGCCACCTTCACCATCGGCTCCATCGCCATTCTTGGTTGCTCCTGCTCTGCTCTCTCGTCGAATCGAGCTCAGGCAAAATGCGTAAAGATTTGATTTTTTTTCCTTTAACCTTTTTTCCTGGGCAATTCAAGGCCCCAATAATCTTGGCAGACACAGGGTCGGACAGATATACGTCTGAAGATTCTCCTTGCCGAAAAAGACCTCTACACTGACAAGGATGGATCTAGGCAGCTGGGAGGAATTCTTCACCGAGAAATCTGGGAAAACTGAATCTACAATCTGTGGCCTAAGGACAAGCAAGCAGAAGATCTATGTCTAGCTAACTGGCTGCATGGACAGCAACTAGAACAAGAGCAAAAGCTGGAGGAATTGGAGCTTGCAAGTCAACTAATTGGGCGCGTACACACACACACACTGATGACTGATGAGTAGTATTACGTACGTACCTCTCCTGTGTTACTTCCAAGAAACCAATTCATGAGGCCTCTCAGCGAGTAGTAACCAGAGAAAGATTGGCAAAACTATATATGAGTGACAAGTAGAGTGCAGAACTGGACAAGAATTAAACAAAGAACAATTCTGAGATTGGGATGGAAACAGGGAGGAGAAGATGAGGCCTAATTTGGTGGGGGTGTGCTTGAGCTTGGGCGGAATGGCCAGCAGGCCAGGTAGGAGAGGAGGGCAGATTAGGTAATGGAACACATGGCATGGGATTCTTCCAAAGAGGCAATGCACACTTGGCAAGCTCCACATGGCCTTCCTAATTCCTGTAGCTCTTCGATGGTCCCATTATTGTAACTTATGATTTTGTCGGAATAAATAAGTAAAGTAGTTATTTCATTGCTATTTTTAAATGATTTATTAAAATAATTTTTAAAAAATAAGTCACTATCATTCGATTCATTCGCATAAATATTTATGCTAAAACCAAAAATCATCTATCATAACCATAAACTATCAACTACAGCGAAAAAAATGCACCCAAATTTTTGCCTCCCTGCTGAGTTGATGTCTGCAATCTACACCAAAATAGACCCCAAAAAAATCAGTTTTGGCTATCCTAAACAGAAAATCTACACCAAAATCATCAGTGATTTTATTTGTGTAAGCATTTATGTTAGAACCAAAAATCATCTATCATAACTATAAACTATCAACTACAGCGGAAAAAATGCACCCAAAATTTTGCCTCTCCCTGCTGAGTTGATGTCTGCACTCTACACCAAAATAAACAAAAAAAAAGGGTTTTTGTTATCCTAAACAGAAAATGGTTGGCGGATATGAGCTGGCTCACCTGGCCACGGTGCGCTCACCTCTTTGCATCGACATGATTACAAGACTGTTGCTCTGGAGGTCGACAGGTCTTGGATCGTCCGGTAGATCAATTTGTGCTCTCTCTCTCTCTCTCTCTCTCTCTCTCAGCTAAACTAGGAATATTTGTAGGTTTTGATAGGACATGACGGAAAATAATTCTTTATCTCAAGTGGTGAAATTATGCTAACAGAAACACATTGACTTGGCAGAGATGATCCATCGCCACCTGTAACGGGGTGTCACTAATTGAAGGATTAACGTGGCATGAAAGGTAGTGATTTTAACCTAGTGGCTGGTACCAAAGGTAGTAACTGTGCTTGGGGGAATGCAAATCTCCTTCCAACGAGGATGTCCTCCTACGCTCCCACCTCCTTGATCTTCCTTTGAGATTCATGCAGCCTTTGGGTCCTATTTGAGTAGCATCTATTTTTTCCAACCAGTGAATATTAGCACTGATCTCGGAGCAGCATCAACGGCAATGGACTTAGGAGGAGGTAGAATCTCCTCCTCCAACTGTGCTGCTAGGTTATGCCGTACCGGCTGGACTCGGTGATACAAGATTGGAAGTCGATCACGGCTGCCCTGCAAACCTCTCGCTTTCCCAACGCTCAGCGTGAGTGTTAAGTACTAAACATAGGCGTGTAATGATTGATCAAGGAGAATAATAATCCCTTTGCCGGGCCCAGAGACGGAGACGGAGCCGAAGAAGCTATGCATGCTTGAGCTCACCGGCGGTGAGCCGGGGACGGCGGATGGGAGCTTGAATTATTGACAGGTGAGGTGAGGGGGGATGGATTGGGGTTTGGTGCCGGATCAACGTTATCCGTCCACGGCACCCCTCTTGTCTCGGCCGTGGCCTCAGAATTTTTTGTTCCCTTAATTATGCTCACATGGTTATGTTTCTTTTGACTGCAAGCTGAACCTTACTAATCATTTTCTGTGATTGCTTGCTTGCTTCCAGTTCTTAGCATGGACAGAGCAGAGGAACAGTACTATGATCTTCCCTGTTTCCTGTTATGCTTTCAATTGGACGTGGATTGATGCAGGGATAACATTTTTGACCGAAACTTTGTGAATTTTGGTTTTCTCAACGGGCTCCAAGAATTGATCAAAGAGGTGTATTTTTGTTTGAAATTTCAGATTTCCGCTCAAAAAATCAGATTTGATATTAACACAATTCAAACAAAATTTTTTAGATTTTTTCAAAATTTCTGAATTACGGATTTATCGGTGGGGCCAAAATTTTTTCCAAGAATGTTTTTCCTTGGATTGATGCTGAGCCCGTCGAAAAAAATATCACAAGATAATATAACCTTGTGAGTTTACACTCGTCCATAGCTTAAACTTAACCTAATATAGTCTTATTGCAACATGGTCTACTTGGAAGACAACTTTGCAAGTTTAGCTAGATTTTTTTGTTGTTTCTGTTAGAATTGAGATAGACCTACGTAGACCCGCTTGTTTCAGCTTCTGACTTTTAATTTATTATTCCTTGATTTCATCTTTTTTTGACTTTTTACTTTTTTTACCTTTTTGCCTTTTCTTTTTTCTATATTTCTTCATATTGTCCGTAATACGCTAATCTTTTCTTTATTTTTATTTTTAAATTTAATTACGTCAAATAAAGCCATCATCAGTTACAGTAAAAAATAGATCTGCTATGATAAAAACCTATAAGTTATCGTCAAGCTGAGCACCATCTAAGATTGATATTTTCATCAAAATCGACTTGTATGATTGGACAAGATGAGAATTGATCGTCTTTTATGGGGGTAATAGAACGGAATGATGTTACAGAAGAAGAAAAAATCTTGTGGCGAAGAATCGTTCTGCATTACTCAATGTAATGGGCCCCCTGACAATTCTTGGGGTCACGGGCTCATGATATCGATCAATTGCATTATTGGCTGTCAGTTTTCGTCAAATACGTATTCCACATCTCGTGATCTCGATGTATTATCTGGTGGGCCACATCTGTGTCAGATAGGAGTTTCTGACTACACAATTGCAGAGTTCTTCAGGGCCCGTTCAGGATTTTTCTGTCCTGTGTTCCTGTCCAGGTTCTGCAGCGACAACAAAATATCCCGTGCATAGAAAAAGAAGTCGTATGATTCAGCCTTCCGGTTCTACCAAAGCAGCAATGTAAAATAATTATCCTTTTATATTTTAGAATGACAGTGTACCACCCACATACCGATATGAGATACTATCATAAAAGATACTATCATAGAATATCATCGCAAAATAAAAAATAAATAATAAAAGCAATAATAGAAATCACAAGTAAATAAACTTTAAAGGTAATTTACTAAAGAATCAATCGAGGCTGAAATAAATATCTGAAACATATGACCGGTCCACTTTTAACCAAATAAAGGACGAATAAAACAATAGATAGTGGCAAGTCATGATGCTGAAAACTCGAGTGCTCCCACCCATGTATGATGCTATCACTCCACTGGCGCTTTACCTGAGAATGAAAAGAACAAGCGTGAGATTTGGAAATCTCAGCAAGTAACCAACAACGATCGCAACACGGCGAGAGAAGGTCAAGTAAGCAAGCAAAATATGTAAAGGACAAGCAAAGCAAAGCAAACAAGCAAGCCATTGATACAGTTTATGTGCAAACAAGCTAGGTTATCAAAAACGTTAATACAGATTGGACATAAAGATCACAGGAACAGTAGCATTAAAGATAAATGTTATTTAGCAAGTTATGACGGTGGCACCGGCGATCACTTCCCACATACCCAGTTATACGAGAATAGTCAGGCATGCCATCGTCCTCGTCTGTATAACCGCCGATGAGATGTAATATCCGGAGTAACGAAAATGTATGGCCCCTCGTATGTTACCAGGTGGGTGGAAATCTCCCCTATATGTGGATAGCCCCAGGCCAGGTAACCATCATCTAGTCAACCGGAATAATTGTTATTTATCAAGTTGTGACAAAGGCACTGGCGATTACTCCCCACATACCCGGTTATACGAAAATAGTCAGGCACGACATCGTCCTCGACTGTATAATCGCTGACGAGGTGTAATATGCTGAGTAACGAAAGTGTACGGCTGTAAGATCGAGGAGGCCGACTAGAGGGGGGGTGAATAGGCGGTTTAAAAATTCTCTACAAATTAATACTAGCAATTCAAAACCTTTTCTATTTGCCTAAACCAAGTATACAATGCGGAAGCTAAATTCAAGTTGGTTTAGCTCAAATAGCGTCTACAACAATTAAATTCGCCTAAGTGCACTAATAGTTCTAGCCTAGGTCAAGATTTGCAATTCTAAATATACAAGCAATCAATTTAATTCTATGAATGTAAATTTCTTGAATATAAATGGAACACAAGAAAACAAACCACAATTGACACAATGATGTTTTACCGTGGTGTTCGGAAACTTGCCGGTTTCCCCTAGTCCACGTTGAGATTAGCCCGAACGAATCGGACCGGCTCCACGAATTAAGCCGAAACACCTCGTATCCACTAGTGGTAGCTCTTTCCCGCTCCGGGTAGGTGAGCTCCAACCTTCACAACTTCGCCGAGTCTTCTCACAACCTTCTTGAGAAGATCACCGCGCACGACGCCTCCCACGCCGTCTAGGAGTCGGCAAACTCCAAGAGTAACAAGCCAAGTCCCTCACTTGACTCTCACCACGTGCAACGAATGCACAAGCTCAATTGGCACTAAGTCCTCCTCTAGATGCAACACATGCACTCTAGATCATCTCTCCTCTCTCACAAAGTGCAACACATGCACAATTGAGTGGAGAGCCTCACTCTAGCTCAAGACAACAGAAATAGATCAAGCAACAACATCTCCAACCGGCCACAAGGGGGTATTTATACCCCACACAAGAAAACTAGCCGTTGGAGCCAAACCCATGAAAAAATCAGGAAAAACGGAACTACCGCAGATAAATCGCGGTACTTCCGCTTTCCTCGCCAACGTCGAAAACTAGCCGTTTTTCAAGCGGAACTACCGCAGATTCAAATCGCGGTACTTCCGCTTTTCCGAGGCTAAGTCATTCGAAAATCGCTCTATGGAAAAAACGTTCGCCGAAAACCGGAACTACCGGAACTACGAACTATCAAAAATCGGAACTACCGCAGTGCAAATTGCGGTACTTCCGTTTTTGGAACTACCGCAGTACAAATTGCGGTACTTCCGTTTTCGGTTTTTTCAGCACAAAGCGACACTCAGAAACGGTCATAACTTTTGACTCCGATGTCGGAATTGAGTGATCTTGGACTCTATGAAAAGCTTATTGAGAGGGCTACACAACCCATCTATTTTCATGATCTCAAACACATTAGATCAATGCAGAAAACACAAGACATCCAAAGAGTCACAAGGAGTAGGTACATGAACTTCTCACATTTGCAAAACACATTCGCAAACCTAAGTCACATACCACAAGGATCACAACATGATTTCCAACAAGTTGCAAAACATATTTGCACACTTTTGAAATCATGACGCAAAGATCAAATATGAGCTACAACTATTTGCAAAACACATTCGCAAATATAAACCTCATACACAAGGAATGGAAACATGGACTTCGAGCACTTGCAAAACACATTTGCAATGCATAGTCCCATGTTACTAGAGTTCAATACATGAGCTTCGACCATTTGCAAAACACATTCGCAAATGCAAGCATCATGTCAAGATGAGCTAGAGCAAGTGAGGTTTGAGCTATCAACACATGATGAGACTCAAACTACTAGACATGACCCCTATTAATAGTACGGCAACCTATACTAGCAATCCGGTCTTCCAACCAAACACCAAGACCGGTAAAAGACTAGAAACACATCCTTAGCCCTAGCTAGTCATACCTTTGCCTTGGGTCATCGTCTCGATATGCATCAACTCATGATGTTTTCTTTTCATCAACACCATCAACTCATGATGGTCTTCACTTGATCAACACATGATCAATTTTTGACATGCTTCAACACATGAAGCATCTTCTTCTCGATGGCCTTTAACACATGAAGCCTTCGTCTTGATAGCCTTCAACACATGAAGCTATCTCTTCTTCATCAACTTTGACTTGATGACCTTCAACTCATGAAGTCATCCCAAATCATCTTTATTTGTGGAACCTAACCTATTCATCCAACTCATGGAAAATGTTAGTCCACAAAACAATTGTCATCGATTACCAAACTTCACCATTTTGGTAATTCGTGACAATCTCAACAAATGATGAGATATGAAATTGATTTGCAAGTATACAATATGTACACAACAAATGTATACTCTAAAATAAGCTTTAAATAAAGCTTACTTATCCGGTTGTCATAAATTATTCATCCATCAACACATAATGGAGAAGCTAGATGACAACCCGATTACACATGAGTATATATGAACTACACAAGATATATATATATATATATATATATATATATATATATATATATATATATATATATATATATATATATATATATATATATATATATATATATATATACACACACTCAAGAATGTACTTCAAAGTAAAGATTCTAAATATGCATATTAAAAGAAGCATGGATCAATACTTATAAAACTCCAAAATATATAGAGAGCTCCCCCTAAATGTGTGCATACAAGTGTATATAGTGAAGACATATGCACATATTCATTTTACACTAATTGAGGAGTTCAATCTATATTTCGGATCTAAGGAATGCATTTGTAAATGAGAAAGCGATTTCGAATGCATACCTCTTTGATTTCACCTTTTCATCCAAATGAGACTAACCAAAGATAAACTCAAATAAAAATGTTAGTCTCATAAATTTATTTATCATTTTCACCAAAATATTATAAAGAATATGTCATTAATATCATAATGTCATATTGGCATTTGTCATTAACACCAAAACCAACTTAAATGGAGCTTGATCTTTCAACGGCCCCCGTACGTTACCAAGTGGGTGAAAATCTTTCCTATATGTGGATAATCCCAGGCTGGGTAACCGTTATATTATTAACATGTTATATGGTGTGAATTTAAGGAACTACGAGGAAGTTAAGATCAAATTAGGAAAGGTGAGGGAATTTTACTAAGGTTGGAAATGAAGACATATAATACCCCGATATGAGGATGATAGGAAATGATAGTATGGTGATAAGGTAACTGATACATCATGAACAGATTAAATAGTATGAATTTAAGGAAACTAGGAGATGGCGAGGATAAGGCTACGATAAACTGATGAGAAGTGGAAAGAGATGCTAGAGTTGAAAATGGAGAGACATAGTTCCTGATGTGAGAGCGATGTGGAGTAATGATAAGGTGATAGTGATATAGGCATTATCCTAAAGAGGTATTATAATATAGCTCACGCAAGGTTATCAACCAATCAAATTTTATTATATGATAAGTGATTAATAGTCAGGTTAACAGATTTAATACGTACATCCTTCATAGTTCAAATACAACATCATACAATTGTTGAAACATAATATTAGGAACTAAACATAATAGCCATAATATCAAAAGAGTGTCAATAATTTAAATCTAAGTTAAAACATGTTCATATGCTACCCCTCATTAACAATTTAAGCATAGATTCTAAAAACACTAATTAAAAACATGAACTCTAGAACATTTTAATTGAGCATCCTAATTAACATAAAAGCAGGTGAAATAAAATACCCTAGAACATCATGGCATGAATACAATATTGAAAGTATATAACCAGGCAAGTATAAACGATATGATAGTAACCAGACAGCATTGGTGATATGCTATTGACCAGATAAGCTTAAGTGATATGCTAGTAACTAGGTAACTTTTAGCGATATAATATTGGCCAGGTAACCTTAGTAATGTGATTTTAACGATATGATATTAGTCAAGCGATATGAGATTAGCCAGGTAATTGTTGTGATGGGATATTAGCTAAGCGATGTGATATTAGTCAAGCAAGTATGGTTGACATGATAATTATACTCAATGATAAGGTGACAAGTAAACTGGAAACATGTGATTTGCGAAAATAGAAAGGTCACGGCCGCGAGGTACTTGCCTTGCGCGCGCTTGATGGACACGCTGCACGATGGATCCGAAATGCGCAACCGCCCCGCTGCTCCCTTAACAACTGTGTGTGAACCTACAGGGTGGTAAGGAAGGCAATCGATCAGATAAAGATGGATTTAATAAAGGACGACAGAAGGTGAATTTGACTAGAAAGAAACGGGTTCGCTAGTCCCCACGCCGTTCGGCCGAGTGAAACGCTATTCGGCCGAACGAACGGCCGTTCGGCCGTGCGAAACCACGTTCGGTCGTGCCTCTGTCTCCGTCCACCAGCCAGCCGACCGCCGCCACGCCATGGCGCGCGCATGCGTGCAGCCGTGTGCATGCGGGCACGTGCGCGTGCGTGCGGCCTCGTGCATGCGAGCACATGCGTGCGGTCGTCGCCACCGCTGCCCTACCGTGGCGTGTGTGCGCGTGCAGGCATTGTGCCGCCGTACGTGTCATCGTCGCTACCGCTGACGTCCCCCGTCGCCGCAGCCTGCATGCAAACAGGGAAGAGAGAGAGAGAGAGAGGTTAGATCCGTTAGATAGGAGAGAGGGTGAGGTTAAAATGGGAGAGAGAGAGAGCCGCTTAATTTTTTTTAGGGTGCTATAGGCAGTAGGTAATCAAACATGAATAGTTGTTGGGCAATATAAAAATTTGCCTTATTTCCGATTTAAAGACAGAGAAAAGAAATCCCATGTGGGGCCCACCTATTCTTGTGCTAGAACTTGGTCCGACAGTTGGTGCGGCACCATTTTCCTCTCATTTGATTTCTGATCTTCCCCACTTTTCTCTTTAAATCGAGCCATAGAAAATCTTTTGAGGAAAAGCAATCAAGAGAATATACCAATATCTGAGAGCAAGGGGCGACGGGGTTTTCCTTGTCTCTTGTGCAGTTTGCTCCAGCGAACTCACTGGGGTCTCGGTGATTTCTACGCCAACGAGGCTTTGCTGATTCTATGTGGTGTAGTCGGCCTTGGTTGTTGATCGACCTATTGTGGTTGATCAGCCGTGGTCGTTCTGTTGCGGTCAACCAGCTGTGGTTACTCTGCATCGGTCATCTAGCCGTAGTTGTTCTATCGTGGTTGTTCAGTCGTGATCGTTTTGGCGTGCTCAACCTGTCGAGGTCGACATGCCATGGTCAACCTGTTGTGCTCGATCTGACGCAGCCGTAAGTGGCCATGGTCATAAACTCTCAGTTGCTTCATCCGATTGGGAATTGCGTTGGCTTTGTGCGGCAACACCTGCATCTCAGCTTCACGAGTTGGTGAGTACTGATTTATGAAGTTGCGCATTGTATCTCCGTTAACCTCCCTAGCGATATTTGGGCATACGTCGATGATTGGTTTTCTGGGACATTGTCTTCGCGATAAGCGTTACCCTTACTATCGTCTCGATGGCTTATATTGCCACCGCCCATGAAGTTGTTCTTTACACACTTGATTCCTATTATACATATGTTTGCCGTGCTAGTGTGACATCTTTATTTAATTATCTTTGAAATATGTGATAATTGCTACCACTAGGAGGACTTTGCATAATAGATTGTGGGCTTTTGGGATTGCTCGATGAAGAAACTAGTCGTATTTGAGATTAAAACGCTAGTTTAGAGATATTCTGCTAGTTTGACTTGTTAATTATACTTCGAGTTAGTGCCTACTCTCTTCTGTTCTGGTCATAGCCTGAAGTCTGTTGATTCACCCGTAGTATATTTTCTCTGTTATGAATGTTGCCAACAACAGATTAATACTGCAATAGCTTATTTCTTCTATATGTTTTGATCAAAACATGAAATTGTTTCAGTCACTATTCTGAAGCAATATTTAGATTGACAAACTAGCAGAATATAAAAGTATTGTCATTTAGATTGTTGACACACTAAAGTTGAGAAGGTCAAGTATAGAACTTGAGTAACTTTTCTGTCGAGAGCGACATATGTACTATGCAGATCACAATTGCCCACTGTCAAGCATATTGTTTTCTTTACATGACTTGAATGCTATCTCAAGTCTTAAAAGATATTTGTTTAACCTTTATGTTATTTATTTCCTACTGATAATAAGCTTTACTGTTATTGCTTATATCTAGAATTAATCTAAAAATAATGCTAAATAATCTCCCACAATGGGAGAAGCACAGCTAATAGATCAGGCAAGGAGTCATTGATTGCCCCCATTTGACAGTGCTGCTGCAAGGAAAGAGTTCTACACTTTTCGCTAGTTTATTATGTACATAAACAGCATCAATATCGGAACAGCAAGTCAGTTAAAGAGAATACAACAGACGCTACACCAGGAAAGTATTGCGGTTTTATAACACGAGGTTCCAGAATCTGCATCACCTTTAGTATCTTATGATGATATTAGCTGGACACTGAATTACTATCTAACTTCAAATTACCACTAAAAACTTAAAGTTTTGCATAGGTTTGCATCTCCTGCAGTTAAAATGACGATATCTGGGAAAGTGAGTACTGTAGCAGGAGCAAAAGAAGCAAAAACTTATTTCTTCGTCTTGTAAGGTTATGGTCAGTGCAACGGTTAGCTGACCCCCGGCTGTGTCATTGGGAAGAAGGACCAGCTCTTTCTTGGCTATACTGTGATTCCAGCAACTTTCTCATTTGCCCACCACTCAGGTCCGACGCTCGTCTCCACATTAGTAGTATCAATGTTGTTGAACTTGAATTCTTTGGCCAGTCGAAGGGACAGGGAGCGCCGTGTTTTCTCAGGCAAGTCATGATATGTTTCGTCAACATATAGCCCTGCCCTTGTATCGTTAGATTCTCTGGGGTGATCACCATCACTGGTGGGTGCAAGTCGAAAAGATGCTGTAGTAAACTCCCCGGAAGTAGCGGTTTTCTTCTCGAGGCAGCGGGCGACATCTTCTACTGTCAACTCAAATGAGACCCGATGATCCATAGCATGATCATTGTTTTGAAGTCGGGCAGAGAAGTCTACAACAGGTACAGCTGCTGTAATATGGCCATCCAAAAGGGAACCACCATTGCGCATATGGCGAGGTATCAACTTCTGTGTTGCGATGCCATGGCCATCCAAGATCTTTGGTGGCTCACGAACTGGGAATGAGGGAAAAGTGCAACGTGAGGAAGCCTGCACTTCAGGATCGGGGAACGGGGAGGAAGTGCCGGAACAAGCCGAGCTTGGAGATATCAGACGCCCTATTGGGCTCTCAGGGTAAATATGATACGACTGAAGCTCAGCCGTTTCACCATTCTTGCTGTTGTTGATTGAAGTCAGAAGCTTTGCATATGGCACCTCTGGAGAGGAAGGGGTTGTCATATGGACAGACTCTGGTGGGGGAGTGAAAGGAGCTGTTGAAGGTTCAGTTGTGAAGGCCGAGAAGACTGGAGGCGAGACTAGCTGTGTCTCATGTGCATATGGTCCAATAGCAAAGATGGATGGAGGGCCTGTGGGGGATGGAGAATTTAGCGAGGGGGGCAAAAAAGATGGAGGGCCGACCGGTGATTGTACAATAGATGTGGGATCTGATTGGAGGAAAGAAGCAGGAGATGACGGAGGTGCGACAAAGGCGAATACTGGAGGTGGTGGATGATTTG
This sequence comes from Dendrocalamus sinicus, assembly GCA_036346575.1. Lineage (NCBI taxonomy): Eukaryota > Viridiplantae > Streptophyta > Magnoliopsida > Poales > Poaceae > Dendrocalamus > Dendrocalamus sinicus. The sequence continues at coordinate 49,623,100 of CM070645.1, read as the reverse complement.
GAATTTGTTGCACGGGTGCATCTGTCCTCTGAGGTGCAGATTCTGGGACAAGGACAGCATGGCTTATGCGCCGGCCATTCTTTTGAGATCCAAAGCAGAAGTATGCGCTCAACCAATCAGCCCATTTCCTCCTCTGCAAATGAACAACACCGGTTACTAATACTGAAAGAAAGTGTGATTCTTTTGTGCTCTAGCTTAAGAGGATTGCACATTGCAGCATAAATGGTTGATAATAAATGTGAAAATTTCATAAGTATGAATTAAAGAGAGTTAAATGCCCATGTGTAATTAGAATGCATTAGCATGTGCTTAACGTTTCTCATACACATACATTCCAAATTTAATTGCTTCCTGAGTTCCTCAACAAATGATCAACAATACGAGACATGTCACAAATTTAAAATAGAAATAAAAGTGCATCATAGTATGACCCTGTGTGATGTGTGGCTGGGGGAAGGGAAGATCATGGTACATGGCTCTGAACAAAGAAAGCTAATACAACGCCTGACGGAACTCTTCTTTATGTCAAAAATTTGCATTATAGTATTTTTCCAGTTGAAAAATGAAGGACCTTTTTTGAACCTCAAAAGGAGTAGAAATGAAATCATACAAGTCATCAAAGATTACAAAAGAAATCTCAGTGGCGGATGGAGTAAGAAACAAGAGGGAAACTATAATTCTAGCAAAACATCATAACATAGACCCCACAGATTTTTCCTTTAGGCCCCACAGGGTGAAAATCCTAGCTCCACCACTGAGAGATCTACCATCAGCAAGCATCGACTGCTATTGTGAAAATAAACGGAAGTTTAAGAGAATGATCGTGGGTTTCACGTGGCCCAAATAAAAAAAAGGCGAGTAGCAATCAGTAGTGTGTATCACATTGCCTTATTTTTCAATAACAGACAAACTGCGAGATGGAAACTAATAAACATACCAGGATGAAGGCATAAACAGCAGGCCATGTATTAAAAAAAAAAAGAGTAACTAAGGTCAGGGATTAAAAATAGAAAGAATAGCTGGAGGCATATGGCCAGCTAAGAAAGAATATTTTTGTCCCATCTGGTCCTCTGAAGAATTCAAACTGACATATTTTTGTCCCATCTGGTCCTCTGAAGAATTCAAACTGACCGTTTCAACAATTCCTTGGCATTCTCACATTATTTACAACACCAATTTTCATGCATATTTTCACTGCTGATATATATGTTTCATGAAAGGTCAAATATGGCAATCATACATGTCAAATGTTACTCATCGCATAAAGATTTTTTTCTAAAGGAAAAAAATACAATTACTGCAGTTCCCAGAAAAATCTAGGGCAGGAGCTAAACTTGATTTTCTATCTGTCGCATTTAAAATAGAAGTTCTGAGACTTTCAAGTATATGTTAAATCAAAATTTATTTACAAAGTTAACTAAGTGAAGAATAAGCAAGCAAACTTCCCCTCACTGATCAACTATTGTGTTTTTCTCTAAAAATGAACGCAGAAATAAATACATCTAAAAATGAACACGGAAAGAAATACATCAACTAAAACAGCAATGTTCTAACCTAAAGCTACAACCATACCACCAAAGGTATATCAGAGAACACAGATATGGCTACGTAAAAAAAATGCCAACCATTTCTCCATGAATGCATAATGGATCTACTAAGCAACCAAGAACCCTGTCACAATGAGAGAATCATTAAGGTAAGCTACCTAAACGACCCAACTAAATCATGCAAGGTGACACTAACATAGATAAAAATCATACAAGAAGGTGTTGAAGCACGGACCGGTTCTGCAGGAGGCTGTGTGCGGCTCTCGGCCGTGACAATGGCAGCAGCAGCTGCGTTCACCGTATCGACACTGTTGTGCACGGGCCTCATCATCTCGCTCCCACTCTGCATCTAGCAATAAGGAGCACGGCAACTAAGCCCGGCACACGATTCCTTCCACTCCACAAATCGAACAAACCACACCTCCGAGATCCAAACTTTATACCCAGAGAAGCATGATTCGGTCTGCTTGCTTAATCGATCAAATCACCCTGCAAGGTCGAAACTACATACTTCAATCGGGAGGAACAGTCCAGTAATAAATGGATTATCACAAATCCAAATCTTACACAGCCTAACGAAAACGACGCAAGTTTGCACGGAACAGAGATCTCGTTGTTAGGCTTACCAGGATCGGATCGCCGCAAGGGATGAAAACTTTACGCTCTAATCGGCTCAAAGAAACCTTGGGGAAAAACCGAAAGGCTCAATTTCCCCCGAATTTCCCCTCCTTTTCGCCTCCAAACACCGAATCAGGACGTCAGGACCAAATATTTAGCTCCCAAACTCGATAATCTTCTCCACTCCCAACAGCTCATAAACACCACCCATAATTGAGCCAAAGGAAACAAACCCCTCTCTTCGCCTCCTGGGATCAAATCACCCCGCGGGATCCAAGCTCCAGTGGCATGTGGGCACGACTCGAAGCGGGAGGCGGTGGAATCGGCGCGGGGAGGCGGTGGGAAACCCTAGGAGCTGGATCCGAGTGCGAGGGGAGGGAGAGAGAAGGGGGAGGAGGGGGTCTTGGCTACTACCCTTGCTTTGCTTGTGATTACTAAATTTAATTGAATTTAAGAGGATTCTTATAGTGCTGCTCTGGTCAAACACGCCATTCGCTTTCGCTGTGCAGCACGAATTACGGTTTTACCCCCCGATCGTACATTTGCAAGTGCACTCGCTGCACGCTCTCCTTATTCTTAAGATAAACCATTGGAACTTATGAGCTGTGATCAGGGGCGGATCTAGGACTAAAATTGAGTGGGGCGTCTGCTACGCGAATGGTGAGAAAACATCGCCTGCCGTCTGCCAGTTGCACCGCCAGACCGCCACTGGAGCTCTCTTGAGTTATGGATGGGCCTATATAGATTATATCCAGGAGGTATACGTAATTAACAAAATTGAGTGGGGGCCAAGGCCCCCACTGCTCATACTGTGCGTCCGCCCCTGGCTGTGATTTATGTTTTAGTTATAATGTTTAATAAATAGTAATTATTATAAAAAGATATAAGCTAAAAGCCGTTGAAAAACAAAAGGAATAGGACCAATGATCTAGCAATTGTTATTTTTGTTTCTTTAGATATAGTAATTACAACACGAGCGTCACAAAATAACTTACATAGAAGTATTTCTTAACGCATCTATCTCTTTAATGCCTAATGCACCTATACTTCTCAGCGCATATGGATAAATTACTCGCTTTATATGGACCGAGAATGAGGATAACGTGCATGCCTGCATTTCGTTCAGTATTGCTTCTCTCAACTTTAAACCTCTATGTCAAATTCTAATGTTGCAGTTGGTGTTTCTTGAACGGAGATGAAATGGAAAAAGGGAAGGGATGGTTGAAGCCTTGGTAGTTGACCTGGAGTGGCAGTCGGGTCAAACAGTGGAAACGCGTGAGGGCATTTCGGTCAGAGCGAGGGGCCGTTGGCACTATCCATACACGTGTGCGCGGGGAGGTGGCCAATAATAATAATGGCCGCACCTATCCGTCCATACACGCCTCCCGCGCGCACCTGGAGTATCGTGGGGCCCACCTGTCGGTGGCACGAGTGCGGGGCGTGTAAGGCACGCGCGGTGGCGGGCGACATCGCGCCCCCCCCACCCCACCCGTGCGATCGGGGGTGGGCCCCGCTTCCTTTTCCCGATAAAAGGCCGCACTTCTTTCTCTCTGTTTCCACCCCGTTTTCGCTCGTTTGTTTCTCGTCGATCATCATCGTCCTCCGTCAACGTGTCTCGTTCGTCTGCGTACGCAAAATTTCTCCTCCGCCTCAAGAAAAACTCTAGAACCGTATTATTCTCTGTCGAATTTCTATGAAACATCTCGAACAGGGCGAAGAAATGAGCGTGGTACTAGTCTCGGCGACGAATCAATTGAGATGTTCGTGGTCTATCGATTTACGCCCTGCTCGGTTAGGCTGAAAAATTATGCTCTATAGCTGAGATTTTACTGTAGCTGAAGGTGACTTATTTAGCGTAATTAAATTAAAAAATTAAAATAAAAAAATATACTAGCTAATCACGGACAACGCAAACGAATACGAAAAAAAAACCGGTAAAAAACCTCAAAAAAAACCAAAAGTTCAGAAAAAGACGAAATTCATGAATAGTGAAAAATAAGCCGGAAGTCAGAAGCTGAAGCTGAAATGAGTGGGGCATTAAGCTGCTCGATTTAACCGGGAAGGAAATGGGCAATATCGAGATTAGTAATTCTATACAAAAAAAATCATGTTAGAGTATAAGTGAATTGTCTGTATTTTCTTATTAGCTTAAACTTTTAGATGAATTAGCTAGCGCAAGATACTCAATATGATATCAGGACTATGAGATCTTAGGTTCAAGACTCGGCTGGCTAATTAAAAAAATAATTACAGCCCACTTCTATTCCATGTCTTAGGTCTGATATAGCTTACTCATGAGGGAAAGTGCTAGAGTATGAGTGAATTGCTCATCTTTTCTTATCAGCTTAAGTTTTTCGGTTAATTAGTTAGTGTATGAAACTCAGTAAATCATGTACAGAGAAGCACGGAGGAAAGGAAGACCAATTTTCACAAGGATGTTCATTCGTATTTGCATGCTCATAAGTCAAAACAAATCGCTGACAAGTCGCTGCTTTCATATCACAGTCAAGAGTCAGCGTTAGACGGTGATGAGTAACTGGAGTTCTTGGTAGGCTCTAGTGCAAACCATCTCGGAACAAAACATGGGTTGCTTGGAAGGCTCGATGAGCCAGATTCTAATGCAACAGCTTGACCAATCCGGCTCTCCAAGATAGTTTCCTCTAATACGTCTCATGGACGATCAGATATCTATAGACGAAGTGGCGAGGAGAGGACGGACCGGAAGCCTGCTTACTTTCCTCCCCCTTCATCATGCTAAAACTGCAAGGTGTAACAACCGGAGAAGTGATGATTGAAAGAGGAGAGAGAGATCCAGCTAATGGTTAGGGATGACACCTTGGCTGCTGTCAGTCGTTCGCATCACAAGTTTTTTTTGCAGGGTTGGTTGGTTGTCCCCATCGGCATCATCTGGGGCTGACACCCACATCCACACCACATGCGCTGCTGCCGCTAACTCTGGTTTTTGGCATTCTCTGCTCTCTCTCTCTCTCCCTAGCTAGTGTCTCATTGGCAGCTCATTAGACCCTCATCGTTCGATTTGAGCTTCTAGTTTATTTTTTACTATTTATAAATTTTGTCTTTTTCTAAATTTTTAGCTTTTTGTTGAGCTTTTTCACCGGTTCTTTTTTTCTCGTATTCGTTTGTATTATACATATTGGGCTAACATATTTTTTATATTTTTAATTTTTTTCAATTTTAATTATGCTAAATAAATCTCTGTCAGCTACAGTGTTTTTTGCCGTAAGCCATGAGCTTTTAAGCCCAACTTATCACCACCCAATCAACTGCTGCTCCCAAATAATACCCCGTCTCTGCAAGCATTCTTTGGCTGGCTTTCCTCTTTTTGTTCGTTCGTTCCGTTGAATAGCTGGACTTCAACCTAAAACCAGCCTGCAAGCGCTTGTACAGCTATCACTACAAAACGCGTGTGTTGGATTAGGATAGGAATATACAAATATATGGTTGTTTAATCTTCTTGATCACAGCAAACTTTGTTATTCCGGTCAGCTAGCCACCTCGAGCTAGGGTAGATTATTCTACCTTTGAATATCATACACTAATCAGTTCATATAAAAACTTAAGCTAACGATGAAAGACGGACAAATTACCTATAAAGCAACGAGGATAAAGAACCGCATGATTCCCACTGTTTGTTAGCATTAGCCATAACTCACGTTATTAGAAGGAAGAATCTGATTATCGAGCACATTAGGTGGGTAATTGGGGGTGGCTAGTATGTTTGCTCCATGGGGATTAGTAGCTTTCGTACAACGTGATGGTTTGAGTTCGTCGTTTAAAGATCATTCCCCGACACTGGAATTCTAGAAAGGAGGAATGCTCACGCGAGACGGTTGGTTGGGCTCCAGCTTTTAGCTTCCGGTTTATTTTTCACTATTCAAAAATTTCGTCTTTTTTCTGAACTTTTGGCTTTTTATTGAGCTTTTTTTGCCGGTTCTTTTTTCCCATAATTATTTGTATTATATGTAATGGGTTAACATATTTTTATATTTTTTAATTTTTTTAAATTTAATTATGCTAAATAAGCCTATGTCAGCTACAGTGTTTCTTTTTAATCAGCTATAGTGCTTTTCAGCTATAAACCACTAAAAATAAACCCAAATGATCACCACAAGATTAGATCACTCCCCCACACTGGAATTCTGGAAAGGAGGAATGCTCACGCGGGCCGCGCGTGGGGAGGTGGGCCGTCCACTTCATGGGACCTGCAACGGGCCCAGAGGGGCAAGCGTCCCAACATGCACCACATCACATTCACATGACATGCCTCCTCAAGTCCTAGTATACTATTGCCGGTTTGCCGAAGAGGACAGCAATGCAAACGAAGCTGAGCCTTTTGTCTCGCAGAAGCTTGGGCAAACAAATGAGAAACAGTCGCAATTCCATATTGCCAGGTCATTATTTGTTTGATTTTTTTGCAACACCACTACCATAGCTCAGTTAAGCGTTATATAACAGAGAATAAACCTGACAAAAATATAAGCAACAAAAGCGGAGCTCTAGGTGTCAGCACTTACCTAGAATCATAAGGTCAGACAGCCAGTGTCTCAAACTAGTATAATTTACTATCAACAAAGTCTTATGTCCAGCTGGGAAGATATCTACAGGCCCGATCAATCAACTAACTGTTGCAGCTAAAATGTTCCCAAGAGGTCAACATAAATGGTGACATTATAAGCAGATCACACAGACATGTAGACCATCAATCAATTCATCAACCATTCAACCCGGACGATCATATACATGTTTTCTGTAGCAAAACACTGAAACAAGATAGAAGACACGAAGCGATGAATCTTATGGTAGGTACAGTAGCTGATTGCAGCACTGCTGGGAAACCAGGGGCAGTTCGTTCCAAAGAGGGAAAAACATCACACTAAACTAGTATTTACATATCCAAAAGGGGGTTTGAACTCAATTACATAGCCAGTATGCATAAACATCCAGAACCAGAATCTTTGCGGTATTGAGTGGATCATGTCCCGCTGTCTTGATTTTCAGCCGTTGTCTCAAGTGGACGCACATTAGGATACAATTTATAGACTTCAGGATGTAGCTGGGACATGGATGCAAAGATATTCAGCTCAATCGAGCATGCCCATGGATCACCAGGCTCGGGTGATTGCCGGCAACAAAAATGTCTTTGATACGGTTTAATGGTCCAACCGCGTGATTAATTTTCTGAAAAGCAAACAATACTTTGATGTTTATTAGAACTCGGCTGCCATTTGCAACTAAAATTACCAGTAAAAGGCGTAACTACCACAACAAACACCAAACATGCTAGAAAACATATCTGGAAAAGGTACTGGCAGAATTTAAACTCAGCAAGTTAAAGCAGGTAAGCTTCATAGACCAAATAAACAGTTGGTAGAAACCGGAAAGATGCTACTTTACACTGTGTTTCTCGCTTGCTGTCAAGTACCACTTCAGAATACTCATCAGAACAAGGTACAACAATCAGTAATAATGGCAGAATAGCAAATAACAACAAGCTGATTGGTGTGGTTTTACAATTGCAGAGCAACAATAAATAACTTCCATGAAAGTAACACTAACGGAAATATTTGCTCTACAATATGCCAGCAAAACAACATATACCAAACACTCCTTCCGTCCAAGTTTATAGGGCGTATTTTTTGAATAGCCTTGTTCATAAATATATAGCGCATTTCATGTTCCAATGCAAAATTAGTGTGATATTCTTTTTATATCCTTAATAAATATACATATTTATTTCCTATTCTTTACATGCATGTATTGAATATAGTGTTAAGAGATAATAATTATGGGTAATCTAGCTATTTTCATTATCTCCTTAGTCTATGTGCCAAGAGAAAATACGCCTTATAAATTTGGACGGAGAGAGTACAATATTTCAGTACACGCAGTAAGACAGAATGCCAGATATAACACCAACAGGGACCTGAAATAAAAACTAATGGTCCTAAAACCAAAACTACATTGGACCGATTTCACGAACAAACATTCACATGTAACAATTGCGCATAGAACTTTGCCAGACACCTGGCTATATCATGAACTGTAGCCATGGGAGGCGGAACATGTAACAAGTCTTTCCATGCATGCAGAGCAATTTAATAACAACTTTTGGACATCATGGCACCCCTGAGGAATATCCTACATGCTTCCCGTCATCAAACCCACAAAAAAGAACACATTTGTTTAAAAGAAAAGGCGCTTTGCAATTACCTCCTTGCTGCTAGAAGGTTGCAATTTGATCTGCTCAAGATGCAACTTGCCCTTTTGCCAGCGCCGCCCAAAATATGCCATTCCCACCAAAGCAGTAGCAGCTACTACAATAGGCCAGAACTTGTTACTTTCCTTCGCATTCTTGTACAGTGATAAAAGTTGCTTCCTCCACCACGCATCACGTGGGAGTCCAGAACCATCAGGCTTGTTTTGTTCACCAGATGCAACAACCTTGGATGAACCAGGGTTCACATTTTGCAAAGTTGGCTCCTCAGGTTTCTTCTCATTTTTACTCTCGGTAGCTGACCAACTTAACTCTTTTTCAGCACCCATTGCACTGTAACCAGATGATGAGAACCCAACTGGTTCTTCCCCAGTCAAACTCATCCCTTGCAACGCCTTGCCATCATCAAAATCCATATCAACCAGGGAAAGGCTTTTCCCTTTATCAAAGGATGGAATACTGTGAACATCATCCTTCAATTTATGCTTGCAGGTTTCTTGGTATTTTTCATCATCACACTCCTTAGAAATTGCATCTTGGCTGCAAAGCTCCTTCTGTCGCTCTTTGCTATCAGTTCCCTTGAGGAGAGTCTCAACCTCATTTTGTGATACCGAGAAATGGCCAGACATCAATAGTGCTGCAGCTGAATCATCACCCTTTGTGCCATATTCCTTACCTTCAGCCTCCTCAGAAGGCTCAGATCTTCTTGGACCAGGTGCGGATGCATATGTTGATGCAGTAAGTTGCACAACTTCCCAGTCATTCCCCCGGGGAGAAGTCTGCTCAGTACCACTCTGGTCAGGCTCCATCTTCCTACGATCAGTCACATAGTAAGAATTAAAAGCACAAGATTGGTCCAACATCAGGGTTGTGATAAGCTAGAAGAATATGGAAGAAGTGCTAAAGTAGCTATCAGATTAATATAAATTGATAATGAATCAAAAATAGCATAAGTACAAGAAAGCTTCTACTAGGGAACTAGCAGTTAACCTCCAAATTGCGATTTGACTTTAAGCAATGAAAACAACTCCATGAACAGAGTTAAGAGTTGTAATCTAGAAACCACTGGACACCAGCCATTTCTCTTTCAGAGCGATCAACATGACAGAAATCCACAAATATACAAGCAAAGTGTACGCACGGAATTCTCATTCAGGTATCCATGTTTGTGTCAGAAAACATAAGACTTGTCATTGCTGACGCTACTACTGAACTTTTAATCAAGGTTCTAAGAATCGGTAACTGGTACTCGACCGGTCATACAACCTAGTAGTGATTATATGGCATAATCAGTCTGATTATATAGATAACCGGCTAACAGGCAGGGGCACCCGTTACTTGTTACTTGTACACGGCCTAGTAGATCCGTTTTTGGAACACTGCTTCGAATAATGCCATATGATATGAAAATGAAATTTCATTGCTGGTTTGTCCATACAGCATAGCCATGTGAGTTAAACTAGACAGAGCGCACTTCTACTCGATTAACTTCCAGCAGGTTAACGATTCAATAACATAACCAAGTAATTATTTAGCTGAAATTTCATTGCCCATACTTTCTAGTGATAATAAAAATCCACTTACTGCAGTACAAACCCGTACAGACGGGTCAGGCACAACAACAAAGCGACTGTCTCAGTAAAGTTGGAGCCACAGAGCTCACAATCCAACTGGAACTATGAACTATATGTATCTAGAGCTGTATTACTCAAGGAAAGTATCCCGTAAATGTAAGCCGAGTGCTAGTACTAAGTAACGCTGCACGGCATAAGGCAAGAACGGAACGGATAGCTTCGTTCCTAAACAGCAAGAAACTCGAGCAGTTGAGAAGAAATCATTGCCCAGTATTATATAATCGCGACACAAGTATGTAATCGGAAGCAAACAAAGCCTGGATCATCTGGAATTGAAACAGCCGATCAAGAACACGGCCCTGCAACTCCTCTTGCGATTCCAAGAAACAGGAGGGGGATCCAACAACTCTTAGAACACAAAAACGAGGAGAAGAGACAAATTAAAGACTTGATTCTTAGGGGGAAGCGGAGATCGGAGCAGGAAGGATTGGGGGAAGCTGTACCGGGGTGGTTCAGTTGCAGCGATCGCGAATGAGGAAAGGAAGGAAGCCGCGTTGCGTTGCGTTGCGTGTGGAGATTTTTCTTTTCTACAGCGAGTCTGCGACAGCAAGTGGTGGGGTTGGATCCCATTTTGGGCTCCAATCTGGTCCACGCGGCCCACTAGTATTTTGTTCAATCGGGCCCAGTAAAACGATCAAGGCAATTTTTCCATGCAAAAAAGGCTTTACTAATTTCCAGTCTTCTAAAATTACACGGCATTAAGCCTAAAATTACAGTACTAAGTAATGTGCACAAGCTTTTACTGCAGTTTTTAGTTCTATTTATTTTTGTATTTGTAGGATTCACCTAGATTTACTTTATTTTTATCTAGGCTAGATTTTTTTTTTGTCTTTGTGTTTTGTAGGGGTTTACCAAACTTAAATTTAGTTTTCCCTAGGTTAGAATATCTTTCTGTTTCCTTCTTTGTCCAAGGGGTGACCGGGTGGGTTGTATGTATATAGAAAGTGAGGGAAGTGGTGAGACTGAGAGCGGTTAGATCTTCCTCCAAGGGTATAGAGAATTGACTGAATTTTAACACCCCGGAGGCCCCGACCAAGGACCTCACATTCTCCACCCCGGGTACGTTCCACACAAGCCGAAGTGTCGAACACAATTGCAACTTTGCAAGGAAAGAACCAAACGTGCAGTAGAAAGCAATGCACATGGAAAGAGCCAAACGTACAGTAGAAACCAACGCAAGCAGCACACTCTAGTCAAATGACAGTGTGTAGTGTTCCGAAAGAGTCACATGGTCCAAAGCATTTCAAAGGACTTTAACATTCAGACAGACATGTCAGATCATTTCATATGAGACTAACACTGAGCAATACAATGTCAAAGACATTCTCAGGATCAATACAAAAGCATCAAGGGACACAGGAAAATTACTGATATATCGCTACCATGTATGTCTAGACACATCACTCGTTGTCATATCAAACAATGGCTGACATACAGATCTGATTTCATGATGGGTTTAGGTTCATTGCTTGCACAAGCGCTCATATAGGCGCACCAAGCAGACATTACATAAAGAGTGCCTGAATATATATGAATAGTTTGCCATTATTCTACCCCTACCTTTTGTATCTAGTTTCATTTCTCAACATATACGGTGGGCTCTAGCAGGGGACGAAGCCATTGTTCTAGAGCTCCATCGGCTCTCAGAAGCAGGCAGCGAACCTCGCAACTTGAGTCACCCGATGCTCACATGTTTCCATCTTTGTGAGTGTAGAGAGTTAACCACTGAGGTCTTAGCCTCCACCCTCGCAGATCCTGAGCGCGACAACTTCATTGTACATCGCTAGGATGATACTATAATAGTCAAACAACAAAGCTGTATGATGTAAAGAATTCTAACCCTCAAAATTTTGTAATACGATTACAAGCGATGGGTCGAAATCTACGCACACAATCAAGCATAGATAACATGTAAGTCTAACCTAGAATACATATATGTTCGTGCGGAATTGATATCACCCTTGCTATGATACCCAAGGATTCAAAAATCGGTTACAAAAATAATACCCAACCTTGGCTTTCTACCAGACGGTTACTAGTTATCGATAACCGGCTTTCTACCAGACGGTTTCAATTATCAAATTTGAACTCAAAATTTAAATTTGGTTGGTTTTCAGCTGGTTACCGCCTAGATTGACCGGTTCTCGACCGGTTGCCATTTGAAATTACTATTAATCAATTCAATTTCAAAATTTTCTTTACATGCTTGTTCCTCTAGTGGCTTTACCCAAGATGGGTTGCATCCCCTCCATTGATTTCCCCCTTGGTGGTGTTAGGAGTCTTCATATGCTCGACCACCTGGTGAGCAGCTGGATCATGGTTAAGCAATTTATATTAATGATAGGCCTCTCAGTAATGACCAAATTAATTATAAAGAGCACAATGAGATATCATAATGAAAAGTCAAAAACTAAAAGCGAAGCAAACTTTAAATCTAAATGGGCTAGCAGTGCCCGCCACCAACGCCGTGGCCCACCTCGACCTCCAGATCTGAGTTCGCATACTCAACTAGCGCAGAGTTGGTGCCCGCAGTGGCCTCCTCAACCTCGGTGGATTCCTCTGGGGGGAGGGGCGTCGAGCGTGACGGTCGCGCTGCGGGAGAACGGCCCCTTCACCGAATAGGGGAGGCCTCTCCCTTATCCTTGCCCTCGCGGGTGCAAAGTCGGCCAACGTTAGGTGCAGCACGCTCCAGCATGGGGATACTGAGAGCTTTGCACACTTGATTCACCCGCCCGATGTTCGCCGTGACTGCTTCTCGAAGGCTATGCTCCTTGGTCACATACGGCCCAAGAAAACGATCACCGTGTGCTTCGCATCTTCGAGGGTGAGCCCTGCCAGTGAAATAAGGCACACATATGATTTGCCTACATAGCCAGATTAGGTGCAATGCTTATGACAAAAGACTTACTCGACTCCGCGGACCTCGCCAAGGACGCGACCGTGGGGCGTATGCCATTGTCGTGAGTAGGACCGGACTGTACGTGCCACAGACGCGGCAACGAGCCATGCTGTACATGCAGTACTCCTCTACAAGGTCCCGCATGTTGAACCGGAGAGCGATGCCCACTAGCCTCTGCATCCAATGTTTATTGTCGTGGTCGAGGGTCACCAACGGGAACATGTTGAAGTATATCAGGCGTCCCGACCATCTCAAACTGCTGCCTCTCTCCACGTGGTGGTAGAACCATCGTCGCATCCAGTTTGATTCCCACTTCGTTCGGGTCACGTTCGCCAGAAACAGCTTGGTGCACACAGACCGCAGCACGAAGTTCACACTCCCAAAATTGGAGTATTCCTGCTTGTCGAGTTTCTTCGGCTGGCACCGCACATCATGAAGAAACGCGAAGAGAGACGCGCTCGGCCAGACCATCTCTGTTGCGAGTCAGCTGCAACAGTTCCAGCCTGTACCGCCTTAGCACCTCACCAACAAACATCGCTGAAGGAAACCGGAGCCCAGCTTCCAGATAGGCAACGAATACCACCGCCTCCGACTCTGTCGGAGGCTCCGTCTCATCAGCGGAGGGTAGCCAAACCGCATCATGGTCTGAGATCTTCCCCTCGTGGACAAGCGACCGGATCGTCTCCTCAGTCGCCAGACTCTGCCCTAATAGATTTGTACACATGCCATTTAACTTCCTCGTTGCATTCCACTGTTTGGTGGCCATCGATGGGTTGCGCCCAATTAGTTCATACTCCGCCTAGATCGTCGATGACCCTCGGCGGCTAGAAGAGCCACCGTGGCTCGATGAGGTGCTGCCGCTTGGCCAGTTGGAACGCTCCTCACCACAGGCCATTCCACTACATCGCTCGATGATGTGGCTGGCGGTAATGAATGACGCACTTGCGACTGGGCTATTCACGCCATAGTTGTAAGATCGAGGAGGCCGACTAGAGGGGGGGTGAATAGGCGGTTTAAAAATTCTCTACAAATTAATACTAATCAATTCAAGAGCTTTCCTATTTGCCTAAACCAAGTATATAACGCGGAAGCGAAATTCAATTTGGTTTAGCTCAAATAGCGCCTGAGTCAAGCAAGAACGCCTAAGTGCACTAATAATTCTAATCTATGTCAAAGTTTACAATTCTAGATATACAAGCCATCAATTTAATTCTATGAATGTAAATTGCTTGAATATAAATATAGCACAAGAAAACAAACCACAAATAACACAATCACTTTTTACCGTGGTGTTCGGAGACTTGCCGGTCTCCCCTAGTCCACGTTGAGGTTAGCCCGAACGAATCGGACCGGCTCCACGAATTAAGCCGAAACACCTCCAATCCACTAGTGGTAGCTCTTTCCCGCTCCGGTAGGTGAGCTCCGACCTTCACAACTTCGCGGGTCTTCTCACAAGCTTCTTGAGAAGATCACCGCAAGACGACGCCTCAACGCCGTCTAGGAGTCGGCAAACTCCAAGAGTAACAAGCCAAGTCCCTCACTTGACTCTCACCACGTGCAACGAATGCACAAGCTCAATTGGACACTAAGTCCACCTCTAGATGCAACACATGCACTCTAGATCACCTCTCCTCTCTCACAAAGTGCAACACATGCACAAATGAGTGGAGAGACTCACTCTAGATCACCTCTCCTCTCTCACAAAGTGCAACACATGCACAAATGAGTGGAGAGACTCACTCTAGCTCAAGAACACAAGAATGGGTCAAGCAACAACATCTCCAACCGCCACAAGGGGTATTTATACCCACACACAAAAACTAGCCGTTGGAGCAAAGAGAGGTGAAATAAGCTCGAGGGCGGTTATCATGCAGCTTAAAACGGCCGAACTACCGCCTCCCAACGGTCACAAGAAACTAGCCGTTGGAGCCAAATCGAACTACCGAGTACAAATCGCGAACTACCGGTTTTTCGAGGCTAAGTCATTCAAAATCGCTCTGGAAAAAACATTCCGCTCGAATCCGGAACTACGGACTCGCGGAACTACCGGAAAATCGGAACTACCGCAGTACAAATCGCGGTACTTCAGCAAAATCCGGAACTACCGCAGATACAAATCGCGGTACTTCCGTTTTCCGGTTTTTCAGCACAGACGACACTCGGAAAAACGGTCATAACTTTTGACTCCGATGTCGGAATTGAGTGATCTTGGACTCTATGGAAAGCTTATTCAGAGGGCTACACAACCCATCTATTTACATGATCTCAAACACATTAGATCAATGCAGAAATCACAAGACATCCAAAGAGTCACAAGGAGTAGGTACATGAACTTCTCACATTTGCAAAACACATTCGCAAACCTAAGTCACATACCACAGGATCACAACATGATTTCCAACAAGTTGCAAAACATATTTGCACACTTTTGAAATCATGACGCAAAGATCAAATATGAGCTACAACTATTTGCAAAACACATTCGCAAATATAAGCTTCATACACAAGGAATGGAAACATGGACTTCGAGCACTTGCAAAACACATTTGCAATGCATAGTCCCATGTTATTAGAGTTCAATACATGAGCTTCACCATTTGCAAAACACATTCGCAAATGCAAGCATCATGTCAAGATGAGCTAGAGCAAGTGAGGTTTGAGCTATCAACACATGATGAGACTCAAACTAGTAGACATGACCCTCTTAATAGTACGGCAACCTATACTAGCAATCCGGTCTTCCAACCAAACACCAAGACCTGTAAAAGACTAGAAACACATTCTTAGCCCTAGCTAGTCATACCTTTGCCTTGGGTCATCGTCTCGATATGCATCAACTCATGATGCTTTCTTTCATCAACACCATCAACTCATGATGGTCTTCACTTGATCAACACATGATCAATCTTTGACATGCTTCAACACATGAAGCATCTTCTTCTCGATGGCCTTTAACACATGAAGCCTTCTGTCTTGATAGCCTTCAACACATGAAGCTACCTCTTCTTCATCAACTTTGACTTGATGACCTTCAACTCATGAAGTCATCCCAAGTCATCTTCATTTGTGGAACCTAACCTATTCATCCAACTCATGGAAACCGTTAGTCCACAAATCAATCGCCATCAATTACCAAACTTCACCATTAACACATAATGGAGGGACAAGATTCAACAATCTTCCCTTGTTGGTAATTCATGACAATCTCAACAAATCATGAGATATAAAATGATTGATTTGCGTAGTATACAACTTGTACACAACAAATGTATACTCTAAGATAAGCTTTAAACAAAGCTTACTTATCCGGTTGTCAAAAATCGCTTATCCATTAACACATGATGGAGAAGCTAGATGACAACCCGATTACTCATGAGTATATATGAACTACACAAGTTATATATATACTCAAGAATGTATTTCAAAGTAAAGATCCCAAATATGCATATTGAAAGAAGCATGGATCAATACTTGTGAAACTCCAAAATATATAGAGAGCTCCCCCTAAATGTGTGCATACAAGTGTATATAGTGAAGACATATGCACATATTCATTTTAGACTAATTGAGGATTTCAATCTATATTTTGGATCTAAGGAATGCATTTGTAAATGAGAAAGCGATTTAATGCATACCTCTTTGATTTCACCTTTTCATCCAAATGAGACTAACCAAAGATAAACTCAAATAGACATGTTAGTCTCATAAATTCATTTATCATTTTCACCAAAACATTATAAAGTATATGTCATTAATATCATAATGTCATATTGGCATTTGTCATTAACACCAAAACCAACTTAAATGGAGCTTGATCTTTCAATCTCCCTTTTGGTGATTGATGACAAATTCATTTATGATAATAGCATAAGAGTGAAAATGACTAAATGATAAACAATTAATTATATGAGAGAAGGTGAAAGCATTATCAACATTTAGACTAAAGAAATTTTAATTTCTCCTCTCTTAACATTATTCAATTACTATTACATTTCTCCCCCATTAGCAATAGCATTTCTAATTTTCTAATATGCAAAGCTATTATAATATGCAAAGCTATTGTTTCTCCCCTATTTGGCATTATCACAACATTAATTTCTCTTCCCTATTATCGATTTGCTATTATCACAAATTTCTCCCCCATTTGGCATTAAGCACCAAAAAGAGACAATTAACACTTAAATAGCATAGATTAGCATTAAAAATAAGGGAAGCATTAAAGTTAAGCCATTAAAGAAGATGTTGTATCATGAGGAGCTTGATAGCAATATAATTCAATTTCATATGGTCATAAAAAGTATGAAACTAAATGCAAGAGACCAATTGATATCACTTAAATCAACTAAAGATATTTGAAACACATTCAAATAATCTTACTCATGAGAGCTTCTTGAAGACTTGATGCCACTTGATATGCTACCACTTGTATATAAAACCATTTGTATATGAAACACTTGTAGCATTTGAATCATTTCAGTTTTTGAGTTCCAAATGGCATTCAAAAGCTTCCTGAAAACTGACTTACAAATGTCCAATAAATCTGAGCAAATTTGTCAGTATAGATAAAAGTCTGAGGATCAAAAGTCATAATTATAGCTTCCTCAGATTATGAGCCTAATTAAAGATACAAAAATCATAATCAGCTCAACACAAGATTTTTCAGAAAAACTGAAAGTCTGAAATTCAGACTTTTGCATTCCACTTAAGCTTCTAGAGAGAGATGAAACAATGATCAAATGTTCTTTATAAATTCTTATCAAATTTGACAATGAAGAGCAACTATAGAGGATCAATTTTCATTATTGTGGCTTCCTTTAAATCTGAACCCATTTGAAGATATAAAAATCACAAATCGGTTCAGAATTCTGAAATTTCTGAATTTTCAGCACATTTTACAAAGAGAGAAAAAGTCAAAACTTTTTCAAATTAACTTGAAATGTTTTCAAACTTAGCAGATTTGAACTTGATGCTATTTTTGACCTTTTCCAACAGGAATTTTTGAAAAAGACTTTTCCAATCAAAAGATATGCTAAAAATCGCTTTGAGAGCGAGAGAGGGAATTGATTTTGCATCGAGGGCTCAAAATGTAAACCAATTTGATTTTCATGGAGTAATTTGTTTCCTTAGCTTCACATGAGTTATAACTACTATTTCAAGCCAAGATCTACAAAGAAATCTTGCTTAAATAGCGAAACTCACAATATGCAAGAATAGGATTTTTCGGGTCAACACTTGTTTTTGGATGAGATTCAAATACATATAACTTTTCAATGATTGGTCTTTTGCTAAAACTTTGAACTAGAGAAATGTTTGAAATGACCAACCATACGAGTTTTGTATTGACGACTTTTTCAAAAACTTAATAGATTTTGATATAGGGAAATATCTTGTTTAATTCAAAAACAAGATCATATAAGATCCTTTTGAGGCCAAATCTTCCTTTTGCTTTCTAAAATAGAAATTTTTACTCAAAAGGCTTTGAAAACCTTTGAAATACATAGTTGAGTACTTTTATTTAGTTTTTCACAACTTTTGGCCTTTTTAAACAAGATTTTAGATTTTTGACCAAAGAGGCTCTTTTGAAAAGGCAATCTTGCATATCATTTGATTATTACTCCATGAATACCAAAAGAAGCAAATGAGAATGAAATACATTCATTCTCAAGAATCATAAACCATTTTTGGGCAACTAAGTAAAATAATTTTCCCAATAGTAATATTATACCCTTTTTGCTTTAGTAATCACAAAAGTATAATATATATTTTTCACAAAGTAAAACTCTCTTCTACACAAAGGTCTCTTCTTGGCAACCCTTTCTTCTCCTTTGACACACAAAGGATTCTCCTCCTTTTCTTGTTTTTTTTTTATCTCTTCCTCCTTTGATTGACCATTAGATACCACTTGTGGGAATATACCACTTGTAGATTTCTCAAGGGTAATAGCACTTGAGGTAAGAGTATGATATCATATAGAAGAGATACCACTTGTAAGGGTGGTTACTATATGGAAGAAGTTGATATCATAGGTGAGGAGCTCGATTAAGAGAAGAGATTTTGCTCGGCAAGAGAAAAGAGTAGATATCACTTGAAAGATATCATCACTTGGAAATCAATGATATCATTTAGGTGAGGAGCTTGGTAAAGAAATATTTGCTTGCCAAGACGAAAAAGATATCAATCCAAAGAATAAGGATATCACTTAAGTTTCACAACTAAAGGATACCACTTGAAGGAAATGATTGATATCACTTGAGAAGATAGGAATGAAATTCATGCCGAGGTCAAGTTAATCGAAAGTCTACCACTCTTTTAGAGATTGCCATTTTAATGAAAAGAATCAAATTGAGAGCAAATGGCATATGAGGTCAAGAAATACTTGAGGGTAGCTTAGCAAGGATAAGCAAGGATCAACTTGACCGAGAAGAGCAGAGGAAATGGTGAGAGATTTTGGAAATCAAATTTTGCAACAAATCACCATTCTTCCGAAATACTAAGTACCGCGCATTTTCAATGCCGGAGTTCCGAATCGATAGTACCGCAGATGACCGCCGGTAGTTCCGACAACGAAGTACCGCGAATGACCGCGGTAGAGTACCGATTTTTCTGGGAGCACGCCAAGAATTTTGATTTTCAAGGAGAGGTTTGATATAATGTTGTATATTGCTCCAAAGTTTTTCACAAAGGAACATAAACCACTTGTGGAGCATTTCCAACTATAAGCCAAGATTAAAAACTTTTTCAATATAGTTTTTAACAAGTTAGTCTTTCAATTTTCAAGAACAAACTCATTTTCAATAAAGTCTTCAAGATTGCAAAAATGAGCAATTGGGAGTATATTAAGCATTCAATTGTATGTATGAGTTGTTAATACCCTTGTGAGCCAATATATGTCAATAGTTTTAGCTCAAATGGTAAAACTCACTTAAGTGCTAGATTGTGACCACATAGGTCAACTTAAGTTTTTGGGCGAGTTTCAAAACCAAATAACTTTAGATTGGTTGGCCTTTTGGAAAACTTTTGAATACCAATAATGTTTGAAATAGCCAACTCTAGGTTTTTTGTATTGAACACATTTTCAAATTCCTTTTAGAATTGATTTTGGGGAATTTTTGAGTTTAAAGCCAAAACAAGATACTAAATTGATAGTTTTGGGTTAGAAACTCATTTTTACTTGAAATATATTTTCTAAAGCCAAAACCTTTCTAAAACCTTTGAAATGAATTTGTATATATTTTTCAACTAGTTTTTCAAACATATACTAATAATTTGAATTTTTGACTTTTGGCTAAATGGCTCAATTTTGAAAAACAATTCTAGCACTTAATTAATATGGGCACACTTAGGGATGTGATATACATGGATATGATTTAGCACTCCCCCTTAATGTGCCACTACATATTGCTCACAATTTACAATAATGAAATTTTAGCACAAGAGCAAGAACACCCCTTTTAAATGATTTTCATGCAATACAACCTACACAAGGCTAGGGGCTATATAAAACAAATGTAGATACTTGTTACCGAGATGGCATTGGTTTGTAATTCGGCAAGATCATTCTCAAGTTTGGCTTCCATTGTCCATATGGTGGGATTCACACCTCTCCATGAATACACCAAGCCTCCAATGCCTTCTCCAAGTACCTATTAAGCTTGTAAGCACATTTTGGTACCCAAAACTTGGTTGGGTCCACGAATGTTAGTCACAATGAATTTGGGCACCCAAATGGCCCTAGGAGTGATTTTAGGTGATCTAACATCCCTAGCAAACACATTGCCATTTCTATCCTTCCTAAGCAAATAATGTTCATTAACAAGAGATGGCTTAGGAATGGTACCTTTGGGACAATCCTTACTTAAATGTCCCTTTTCCCGGCAATTGTAGCAAGTTTGGCAATTATTACCTCTTCTTATCTTCTTGTATTGCTTATTGCCGGTTTGCCTCTTCATTATTGGATTTTTCTTGTTTTCCACCTTGTTGGGGCACTTAGAGGCGAAGTGACCCGTTTCATTACAACCATGGCACTTGACATTCTTCGTATGTCTTGCGTTGTGCCTTGTTTTGCTATTCTCCTTCTTCTTGGAGATGAAACCAATACCGCTCTTGTCATTAGATTTTCTTTGACTACCCAATATCTTGTCAAGAGAGGCCTTCCCTTTGTAGCTTTTCTCCAAGTCTTTTCTCAAACTTATGACTTGGGCCTTGAGCTCATTATTTTCCTCTACAAGGTTAGTCTCACAGTGCATAGAGAAGGTAGAAGCATCTAATTTTGAGCAACAAGGTAAATCTAGCAAATCATCACATGAGGTAGAAACACTAATTTTAGATGAGTTGATAGAGCTAGAAGCTACACATGGCATATCATCTATTAAATCCTCACATGAGGTGGAAGAATTGATTTTAGATGAAATGCTAGAGTTAGGAATTACACATGGTATATCATCAATTGAATTACATGTAATTCCTATATCCATGCTAGGTTTAGAATATTCCTTGAAAAGAAGAGACTCATGTTCTTCTTTTAACACATCATAATTATTTTGAAGAAAGACATATTCTTTCTTCAAAACCTTAAATCTAGCTTTCTCCTTTCCAAGAAATTCATTAAGTTCTTCTAGCATGTCCATTAACTCATCATAAGAAGGTGTATCATCATTATCATCGAAATTTACCTTCTTTTTACCTTTTGCCATAAGGCATCGAGTTAATGTGGAGGGAATGGTGGATTCTTCGTCGTCGGAGCTAGAAGTTGAGCATTCTTCTCCCGACATCCACTCTTGTATGCAATCTTCATCACTTGATGGGGACATCTCATATTTGTCTTGAATTTTAGTCCACATGTCATGAGCGCTATTGAGATTGCATATTTCATTGAACACCTCTACACTCAAAGCACTAAATAAAGCGTTAGTTGCTTGAGCGTCGAGATGTAGGCATTTCTCTTCCTCAATAGTTGGAGCTAGAGGATCCAATGGAGGAGAAAAGCCAACATCTACAATCCGCCATATTTTTGGGCTCATGGCCTTAAAATAGCATGTCATGCGGATTTTCCAATTTGCATAATTGGTGCCATCAAATAGAGGTGTGTCATCTAGGTGCACAATTCCACTAGTCGCCATCCTTTATACTCTCTAGGCGGTTAAGCCTAATAAATGAGAGACCAAGCTCTGATACCACTTGTAAGATCGAGGAGGCCGACTAGAGGGGGGGTGAATAGGCGGTTTAAAAATTCTCTACAAATTAATACTAATCAATTCAAGAGCTTTCCTATTTGCCTAAACCAAGTATATAACGCGGAAGCGAAATTCAATTTGGTTTAGCTCAAATAGCGCTCGAGTCAAGCAAGAACGCCTAAGTGCACTAATAATTCTAATCTATGTCAAAGTTTACAATTCTAGATATACAAGCCATCAATTTAATTCTATGAATGTAAATTGCTTGAATATAAATATAGCACAAGAAAACAAACCACAAATAACACAATCACTTTTTACGTGGTGTTCGGAGACTTGCTGCCTCTCCCTAGTCCACGTTGAGGTTAGCCCGAACGAATCGGACCGGCTCCACGAATTGCCAAACACCTCCAATCCACTAGTGGTAGCTCTTTCCCGCTCCGGGTAGGTGAGCTCCGACCTTCACAACCATGGGTCTTCTCACAAGCTTCTTGAGAAGATCACCGCGCGACGCCTCCAACGCCGCCTAGGAGTCGGCAAACTCCAAGAGTAACAAGCCAAGTCCTCACTTGACTCTCACCACGCAACGAATGCACAAGCTCAATTGGACACTAAGTCCACCTCTAGATGCAACACATGCACTCTAGATCACCTCTCCTCTCACAAAGTGCAACACATGCACAAATGAGTGGAGAGACTCACTCTAGATCACCTCTCCTCTCTCACAAAGTGCAACACATGCACAAATGAGTGGAGAGACTCACTCTAGCTCAAGAACACAAGAATGGGTCAAGCAACAACATCTCCAACCGGCCACAGGGTATTTATACCCACACACAAAAACTAGCCGTTGGAGCAAAGAGAGGTGAAATAAGCTGAGGGCCGGTACTACCGCAGCTTAAAACGGCGGAACTACCGCCTCCCAACGGTCACAAGAAACTAGCCGTTGGAGCCAAATCCGAACTCCGGAGTACAAATCGCGAACTACCGGTTTTTCGAGGCTAAGTCATTCAAAAATCGCTCTGGAAAAAACATTCCGCTCGAATCGGAACTACGGACTCGCGAACTACCGAAAAATCGGAACTACCGCAGTACAAATCGCGGTACTTCCGCAAAATCCGGAACTACCGCAGTACAAATCGCGGTACTTCCGTTTTCCGTTTTTCAGCACGCACGACACTGGAAAACGGTCATAACTTTTGACTCGATGTCGGAATTGAGTGATCTTGGACTCTATGGAAAGCTTATTCAGAGGGCTACACAACCCATCTATTTACATGATCTCAAACACATTAGATCAATGCAGAAATCACAAGACATCCAAAGAGTCACAAGGAGTAGGTACATGAACTTCTCACATTTGCAAAACACATTCGCAAACCTAAGTCACATACCACAAGGATCACAACATGATTTCCAACAAGTTGCAAAACATATTTGCACACTTTTGAAATCATGACGCAAAGATCAAATATGAGCTACAACTATTTGCAAAACACATTCGCAAATATAAGCTTCATACACAGGAATGGAAACATGGACTTGAGCACTTGCAAAACACATTTGCAATGCATAGTCCCATGTTATTAGAGTTCAATACATGAGCTTCACCATTTGCAAAACACATTCGCAAATGCAAGCATCATGTCAAGATGAGCTAGAGCAAGTGAGGTTTGAGCTATCAACACATGATGAGACTCAAACTAGTAGACATGACCCTCTTAATAGTGCGGCAACCTATACTAGCAATCCGGTCTTCCAACCAAACACCAAGACCGGTAAAAGACTAGAAACACATTCTTAGCCCTAGCTAGTCATACCTTTGCCTTGGGTCATCGTCTCGATATGCATCAACTCATGATGCTTTCTTTTCATCAACACCATCAACTCATGATGGTCTTCACTTGATCAACACATGATCAATCTTTGACATGCTTCAACACATGAAGCATCTTCTTCTCGATGGCCTTTAACACATGAAGCCTTCGCCTTGATAGCCTTCAACACATGAAGCTACCTCTTCTTCATCAACTTTGACTTGATGACCTTCAACTCATGAAGTCATCCCAAGTCATCTTCATTTGTGGAGATAAGCTTTAAACAAAGCACTTATCCGTATTAACACATGATGGAGAAGCTAGATGACAACCCGATTACTCATGAGTATATATGAACTACACAAGTTATATATATACTCAAGAATGTATTTCAAAGTAAAGATCCCAAATATGCATATTGAAAGAAGCATGGATCAATACTTGTGAAACTCCAAAATATATAGTCGAGCACATGGGGCATATGCACATATTCGACTAATTGAGACCATGGATCGGCTTTAAAGCCTATTGGACTCCTCCACCTTTTCATCCAAATGAGACGCTCAAATAGACATGTTAGTCTCATAAACACAACCGGTATATGTCATTAATATCATAATGTCATATTGGCATTTGTCATTAACACCAAAACCAACTTAAATGGAGCGCCAACCACGCACGCAGAGGGGAGATGTGTCCCACAACGCAAGAAATGGCGTTGGCGCATGACCCGAGCACATGGGGCGACTTCAACCCATGACGGCTTTAAAGCCTATTGGACTCCTCCATCGCGCGCGCACAACCACACACGCGCCAACCACGCGCGTGTCCCATTATGTAGAACCCGCGGACTTCAACCAAGCGACCTCGGTCAAACTCTAGTACAATCAGAGGCCAAAAGGCCCATGATCAATTGCAACACAGGCTGTAGGGGCGGAGGGGGCTAAAAAGGCTTGGCGACATGGTTTCAGCCCGTGAGAAGCCCTTTACCATGAGAGGCTCCTACAGTAGGGATGGCCCCATCTAAGCCTATCTGGCCTGTTAGAGGCTACAAGGCCCAGTGAGATATGTGCACTGACATGCATGCCCCTCTATACGGTGCTCAACTGTGAGGGTATTATTGTAATCATGCCTTATGGGCATATATATACATGCGCCCTGGACATGGAGGCTGGGCAAGGATAGCTCATTCATCACAACCACTCTACTATTTTTCTAGTTTACTGTTTGGCCTGTAGCCACAATAAGATAGTATCCACTAAAGGTTAGAGATGGTTGATTAGCCCACTTATAAAAGGGGGTTGGGATGGAAACATGTGGTTAACCATCCAACTCAACTCTCTTGTCCTTCCATGTCTAGATTTACAGTTTGAGAGTTGAGTGCATTGTGTGCTTTTTGTCCTCTAAGGTGGTATGACTGTAAAATCTACATTCTCAAGTAAGTAATATATCAATCATTGTGCATCTCTTTGAGTCTATCATATTTTGATTGATGTGCACTTGCTTCAGTTTGTTTTGATCTCTGCTCTTCCCTCCTCTTAATCATGTTGTGCCAAGGACGTGTAAGAGATAAAAATAATCCCTGAGAATCTATCTTCGCCCATCTAGACACTTTGATGGCAAGTTCATGAGGAAACCCGTTTTTGCTTGACTTTAGCCTGTTCGAGTGATTTCATGATAAGAGGATTTTTGGCTTGATTTCTCTAGTGTTCTAATTTGCAGTGACATGTGAGAATACTTCTAGACCCATCTTGGTCACCATTCATCTATGTGCAAGTTGTATTCACCGTTTTTGGTTTTGGCTCTGGCTCGATTTCGGTGCAACCTTTCTTCAAACTAAAAAAAGGTTTCAATTTTGACTATGATTTTCATGATCATTTGTTGAAATAGGTTCTTGATACTGTAGAGTAGATCCCTCCAAATTTTTATATTATTTAGATCTACGGATCAAAAGTTCCATCGATTTTAGTTTTTAAAATCATGCTAAAAACACTATTTATCCAGATTTCATGTGCAAGTTGTATTCACCGTTTTTAGTTTTGGCTCTGGCTCGGTTTCGGTGCAACCTTTCTTCAAACTAAAAAAGGTCTCAATTTTGACTATGATTTTCATGATCATTTGTTGGAATAGGTTCTTGATATTCTAAAGTAGATCCCTCTAAATTTTCATGTTATTTGGATCTATGAATCAAAAGTTCTATCAATTTTGGTTTTTGAAATCATGTTGAAAACACTATTTATCAAGATTTTACTATAGCAGCGGATTTACCGTAGTTGCTGCAACGGTAGTAATGCAGTTACTGTTCATTCCACTGTTTTCAGCATTTTGATTTGCTAGGTTGTGTGACGGTTTTTCATCCTAATATTCATAGTTTTATAACTATTAGAGTGAAAGATGGTAAATATTTAGAAATTTTTTTTGAGTCACCATTTCCCTTTATGTTATCATCTTTGATCCTACAAATCCAATCTGGAAAAGCTTGCTGTATATCCATCCCCTTTTGACCACTCAGGATTCAGGGCAATCCACCGGGAACTCTTCTTCTGTCCTGAAATTTGGCAGCTCTAAGGTCTCTTTTCTTGTTAGAATCAGTCACTTTGTGCATCATGTCAGAAGCAGTCTATTGCTTCATTAGGGCCTTTTCTAAAGTATGTCATTTTTTTCAGCGTATACAGGTCTCTTGTCGAGTAATTTATTGGTTGTAGGCGCTGAAACATGCGAGGCAGGTGCCACGTGGGCATAGTTTTATCCGCTGGAAATGTATTCTAGCCGATGTTGCTTCCGTTGACGAGTGAACTCTCCGGATATGGCTGGAGATTATGCATAATAGATTTATCCAATGCCTGTCGTTGCGTGTATGTCCATGAGCTTGAACATTGAACAGGTCAGGGTATGATTGTTGTATGCTACAGAAGAATAAAAGTTCAGTAGCCGCTGAAACATGCCATGAAGGTGGTTGGGAACTTTTAACGATATTTACTGGAGCAGCAGAACCACACTGGACAGTAATGCTGTTGTCGGTTGCTCGGCAACTGTACCTGCTAGTAGGAGCTAAGCTACGATCGAAGGCACAATCTGCAAGAAAATTGATGCTAGTTGATGCTTACCTGCTGTTCAAGGTGGCTAGCTCGCTTTCAGTGTGCTGATGTGGTCTCCTGTACTTACTGGTACTTACTACTGCTCACTAGTCATGTGATCTAATAAACAGTGACTATTAAGAAAAGCTACAAATTAAAAGGCGCTGAAAAAGCAAGAAGAATGGGGCCATAAAGTGTATGCGTTTAACGTTGCAATCTGCGAGAAGGATTGAAAGAACAGATCCATGGTGGAATGGGCTCTTGGAACGGGACGGGAGAGGAGAGGAGAGAATCCTTCCACTCTCCCACCGGTCGTTTGCCAGGTCCAACCACTGTATCACACAGGAAAGTGGGTCCCGGGACGTGCCCGGCCCCACATGCAGAGGCATCAGCTGGCCGGCCTTGACAAGGTCACGCCTCGCCCCGCGCGCGTTTCCTTGTGCAAAGCAGCAGCAGCAGCACGCGCAGGCATATATGTCAGTTCCGCCCGTTCGCCGTCCATCCAACTGGAGTGAGTTGCCGGCAGGCCATGGCAGGACGCGACCACCGCAGTAACATGTCGTCGTCGTCGTCGTCGTCTGGGAGGCGCGCGCCGGAGCGGGAGCGATGGGCGTGGAGCCCTGCGTGGTCGCAGCCGCTCTCCCGCGGCGGCGGTGGCAGGGCGGCCTCGGTCAAGTCGCTCTTCAGGTCCATTGGGGTGTGGTTCACCTCGCTCTCCACATCGTCATCCACCTCCAACAAGACTAGCAGCAGCAAGCAGCCCGCGGCAGCGGATGAAGTGATCAAGAAGCCACCTTGTAAATTGCTATGTCCCCTCCTCCTCCCCCTCTTCTTCTCGATCGACCTTAATTTCCTACTTGGAAATTGGAAATTGCCCAAGCATGCCTAGTTTTTCTTTGATGTGGTGCTACCTCCCCTTCTGTTTGAGATAATTTTAATTGTTTGATCCATGGCGTGCGAATGCAACCATACCAGCAAGGGAAGCCAAAGCCATAGCTAGAACGTAATTGGAATATTTCTGTTTGGCATGGGGCTGGGAGTATGACACCTGCAATCTCTCTGCCGGTCCAGAATCAGACATTGACTACTCCCAAAACTGAAGATATTTTACACTTGTTCGGCAATTGCTGTGAGCTGAATTTGCCTCATTCTGGAAAATTACTCTGGATATTGGGCTACTATTTCAATTGTGCCGTGCAAGGGCTTCATGTGCTGTTGAACTCTGCAGCAACTGCCCTGAACTTACTGGAGCATAACTGATGGTGAAAATCGTAAAATTTCAGGATAATAACTAGTTTCCTCTAGGATTATATAAGACCCACATTTTGGTGCGGTCTTCAACATCCACCGATGATTAATAATCACATTATTATTACGAATAAGCTCAACTCTAGTTAATTTCATTGAATCTTCTGAACTTTCTGGGTTCAGAGAAGAGCTTAACTGAAGGCTGCTTTCTTGTCCGATCTACAGCAACTCATTTCTTCCTATAATAATATCTAGGTTAAGCTCATTTCTCTTATCCCCTTTTGCTCTTTTGCCAGCGTTCGGCCATACCAGGAAGCCGTCGATCCGAGGGTTGTACAGCAGCACTGGCCGGAGAAACAGCGGCACAGGGCAGCATTTCCAGAGCTCGGTGTTCACCATGGATGAGATCCTGAGGGCCACCAAGAACTTCTCCCCAGCGCTCAAGATCGGCCAGGGCGGCTTCGGGGCCGTCTACAAGGGCGTCCTCCCCGACGGCACGGTAGTCGCCGTCAAGCGCGCCAAGCTGCGGATGCAGAACCCTCACGTGGACGTCGAGTTCCGGAGCGAGGTGAAGATCATGGCGCGCATCGAGCACCAGAGCCTGGTCCGCTTCTACGGCTACATGGAGTGCGGCGAGGAGAGGATCGTCGTCGTCGAGTACGTCCCCAACGGCACCCTCAGGGAGCACCTCGACAGTAAGCATCAATTCAATTCAGCTCGGCTTCTTCTTCCTCCTCATCAGCATCGTTCCATGGATGTAACAACGGCACTGCAACGTTGGTTGCCAGGGTGCAACGGGAGGTTCTTGGAGTTCGGGGCGCGGCTGGACATCGCCATCGACGTGGCTCACGCGGTGACGTACCTGCACATGTACTCGGACCACCCCATCATCCACCGCGACATCAAGTCGTCCAACATCCTGCTCACCAACTCGCTGCGCGCCAAGGTGGCCGACTTCGGCTTCGCGCGCCTCGGCGTCGGGGAGGCGGCCGACGGCGCCACGCATGTGTCCACGCAGGTGAAGGGCACGGCGGGCTACCTCGACCCGGAGTACCTCAAGACGTGCCAGCTCACCGACCGGAGCGATGTCTACTCCTTCGGCGTCCTCCTCGTCGAGCTCGCCTCCGCGCGCCGTCCCATCGAGACCAAGCGGGAGATGAAGGAGCGCCTCACCGCGAGGTGGGCGATGAGGAAGTTCATCGAGGGCAGCGCCGCGGACGTGCTGGACCCGCACCTCGCGCGCACGGCGGCGACGGCACGGGCGCTGGAGATGGTGCTGGACCTGGCGTTCCGGTGCCTGGGGCCGGAGAGGCAGGACAGGCCCAGCATGAACGACTGCTGCAGGGCGCTCTGGACCATCAGGAAGACCTACAGGGACATGCTGGCCTCCGACGTCACGCCGCACTCCTCCGACCGGGCAAGCTCCTCCAGCACCGGCACCGGCGAGGGAAGCGGCGAGCTCTGGAAGATCTAATGCATCTATCTATCCGTCACATGCGTTGATTCACAGTCCATGCTGCTAATTGGTTTTATTAAGATAACGATTTGATCTTGCCGTAAATGTACAGAAAATATTTCATATCTTCTTCTTCTTCTTCTGAATTCTAGTGTGTGCGCTGTAAATATACACAAAACCAGAGAGGCTAACAGATTTTTTCTGTTCAAAGCAGCAGTAATCTATTTGTCAGCAGCCCTGCTATCCTCAATTCACTCAGTTTTGAAGATGCATTCCATCATCATCTGCTCAAGAATTGGAAGCTGCAGAATGCAGATATAGACACTGGCCGGCTTTATTCTCTCTACTGCCAAAGACTTGCTTTCAGCTACAGGGAGTAGTGCTGCACGCTTCACTGTTAAAATACAGTTAGAGATAATCTATATTTGATTAGAGATTAACTGTATTGGGTTGAACTGTGTTTTCTGTTGTCACTACTGTAGCAAATCACGCTATGTGTTGTAGCACATCATGCGCAGTGTAGATTATGTCTATTATAATCCGATTGCGCCGGATTATTTGATTATAAATACAAACACAAACCTTGTGGGGGAACCTTACGGCAAATACTAAGTTTTTAATGGCATCAGAGCTAGATCTCCACATCAACCATGTTGAACACCACAAGTAATTTGTCTTCCGCAATCGCCCCGGCCCAAAATTCAACGTCGTTGGGTAGCAGTTTTGCGCCGTCATCGTTTGGCCACTTCGTCACTGTGAAACTCAACCGTGAGAATCATCTGGTCTGGAAAGCACAGATTGTTCCCTATCTGCCAGCCATGACTTGCCTGGTTTCATAGATGGAACTGTGCAGACGCCACCCAAGTTTGTCGCTGAGCCTGAAGAAGGAGGAAATGGTGCTCGTCAAATTCCAGTCAAATTCCAAATCCCAAGTACCATGCTTGGTTCAAGTAGGAGCAGCTGGTACTAAGCGCCCTTCTCTCATCCATGACAGAGGAGGTTCTCAGGCAAATTCTTCTCCTCACCTCCACAGTCGAAGTTTGGGAGGTGATCAAGGCCATGTTTGCCTCATAGAATAGAGGGAGGACGATGCAAATCGGGATTCCAATTGCGAACATGAAGAAGGATATGTTGATGCAAGAATATTTTCACAAGATGAAGGGACTGGCACTCTTGCCTCAGCGGGGCACCCACTGTGAGAAGACGAGATTGTGTCTTACATTCTCACAGGATTGGGAATGGATTACAACTCTCTCATTGCATATGTATCCACCCGTGTCGAGCCCATCGAGCTGAATGAACTTTATGCTCACATGATCAGCTATGAACTACATCATGAGCAGTCAGGGGCAACACCGCAAATGATGTCATCAACAAGTAACATCGTACGATATGGCAACCGTGGCAATGGAGGCCATGGTCAGAAGCGAGGGCCAGGTGGTCGCGACCGTAGTGATGGTGGACGTGGCTTTGGTTTGACAGGAGGCAATGGAGCTTGCCCCACATGCCAAGTTCGTGGCAAATATGGCCACGACGTGCTATGATGCTACCACAAGTTCAATCATGCCTATCAATATGAAAAGACAAGAACCGTTGCTGCTTCTGCTACTTCGTGATACAGGCCCTGATCAATATGGCTTCAGCTTCTGGCTTCAGCTTATTTTTGCACTATTCATAAATTTCGTCTTTTTCTGAACTTTTGGCTTTTTTTTTGAGTTTTTTTACCGGTTCTTTTTTTCATCGTATTTGTTTACATTATACGTGATGGGCTAATATGTTTTTCTATTTTTAATTTTTTTAAATTTAATTATGGTAAATAAGCCTCTGTCACCATGATGCTTTTTTCACCAATTCTGATGTTTTACCATAAGCCATGAGGCTTTCAGCCGAACCGATCACCACCATAAACTTACCGCTACGACTAGTGATGAAAAAGTTATTTTCGACTTACAACCAAGTATACATAAACCTACAGGGTCACAAACTTAACAAGTAAGAACAATAAAGATACGGATGATAGACTCCGAGTGGGAACGATATCTGCTCGTATTAGATAAGGATCTGGTCGGAGACTCTCCTTGTTGGATACAATCTTTAATCGTATTGGATAAGGATACAATTGGAGCCTACATATTAAGAGAGGTGTGGGGATGAGAGGGAATCTAAGGAAATCTCGAGACACACCTATCGAAACCTTAGCCGCCACCTCTCAAAACTCCTGTCGTGCGTGCTGGTGCTACATATAGAGTATGGCATTCTATTCTTAGATGTGTGGATTTTGGTAGAGGCGTTGCTGTGACTACTGTGCTGATTAAGACAATCACGAGGAGATGGTTGGTTCATGAAGATCGACTACTGCTTGTGGATGATCAACTATTTCCATTACATCGAGGTGCGCTACATTGAACCAGGCTATTTCAACTCTTCTTTCGCTGCACTGACGCGTCTAGTAATCTAGTTGTAACGATTTATGATCTGTTACTCGCATGTCATTTTGATTTACATGGTAGAAAATTTTAATATGTGTTAGGGCAACCTGCTCGTAACCCTTCAGTTACTACAGAATCACTTCCATCTCTCTAGCTCACTATCTATATATGCTTCACTATTTTTGCCCACAAATACATGGGAAGAAATAATAAGTTCTTTTAGGCTGAAATTTCAATGGTGAAGAAGATTTTCTGCAAGAATGTGAATTTTAACTTTCATCGCTGTGATGAACGTATTATCATGATTTTTTTTAACGTTGTACTCACTGCTCGATCAATATCGTGTGTTTGCACTTGTACCATATCTTTTATATTTTTAGTGTATAGTATATTTGATGACCAACAGGTGCGCAAATGCATCTAGCTACCCTTAGTTAATTAGACCGTAAGATTTAGATATAACATGTAAGTAGAAGGAACTGTTTCAGTAACTTCCCATCACTAGGAAAAACACACTTCAAAAACCGATCGGGCCCAATGTATTAATAACTCAAAATGTTCATGTTCTATGTACATAAGTTGGTTTCGAACATTCATGATCTTGTTCTAATTCTCTGGAAAATTAGTCGAACCTACTTGGTTTGTTCTTTGTGGTGGAAAATTTGTTTATTTATTGCCTGAATGATCAACCGTTTTATTCCTAGTGCAATATATTTAGCCTGCAGATAGACCCACGGAAATGAATAATATATATTACAATACTAGTACGACTTTTGCGTTGGAATTAACATACTTAATTTCGTACGTTCTGCTTCGTCAACTAATTAATAATTGTTTCTAACAATGAGTCAATTCTTATAAGTTTTACTTGCAATATTGATCAGAATAAGGCCATAATACTGAAGCTAAAACAAGTTTCTGCAGGTCCAACACGTCTGAAACATGTAAAGCATGACTGCCACCGGGTTGGCATTTTTAGCTACCTTTTCTCTCTCTCTCTTTTGTTTCTTTTTTTCGGGGTGGATGCAGTGCTTATTTGGCACAGTAAGACTAAATTTTCTCATATATTGTATATTTCAGAATATAAAAATTAAACGAACACGTCTGATCTTAGAAAAGCGGCCAGAATTCCATGTAAACTAATTAAGGTGAAGAGAAAAGGAGGAAGAGACTGGAGCACTCCGTTTTATTCGGTTGCGCCCAAGAAGACACCGGAGAACCCACGAAAAGGAGGAAAGAGACTGGAGCGGCTCAGCTCAGCTCAGCTCAACTGCTGCTGCTGCATATCCTTCTAATCCCGCCCTGTCCTAATTGGCTGCTTTGATTTGGTTTGCAGCTCACGTGGGATATCTTTCTAATCGATCCATCCATCTCAACGAACGAAGCAGCATACCTGATCTGGGCTCGATCGTGCTTGCCTAACCTCCTTTTATTATCACATCCATCTTCATCAACCCTCCCCCGTGACCACCACCTCCCTCTTCTTAACTCGAGATTAATGTCTACTCAAGCGAACCGTCTCACCTGGAAACCATCTAGTACTAATCCTAATTCAATTCTCGTGCTCGTAGGAAGTAAAGAACCGATCCATTACTCACGCCAGTGGATTGCAAGCCAGTAACCACAGAGGAGGAGGAACCCTATCGAACATTTCTGAATACAACTTCTTTTTATTACATTTCACACCCACAAGCCACTATGCATGGCTGAGATCAATTCTTACATCAGCAGGGGAGATAAGTACCACCACATTAACAAAGGGAATTCTGCTTCCCCTCACTGGGTTATTATTCTTCACTTCCTAAATACAATCCTGGATTAATTTCTCTTTTCTTCCTTTTACCATCAGAGAAATCAGTTTTTCAGGCTCCACTCCCCCAAATCCATACAGCCAGGCCAACATACAAAACTTGCATTTCCACTCGTCCGGCACCGACAAAATCATCTTATTACCAGTACTTATCATTACATATCACCTAGATTTCTATGATGAATGAAGGTATCAGACTCCTTTTTCAGGTGTACTACCCATCTACTGGTGTATGTCATTGCCACTCAACTACTTACCGGAGGAGGAGATGGAGGTCCCCAGCAACACTGCAAAACTCCAACCTTCGATAGCCAATGCGTTTTCGCCGTTAGCGCAGCCTTTTCGACCAAAGATAAGATTTTCACGAGTTCTTCCTTCTGCGATGCTGGATGGTGAGGTTGTATTGTTATGTCAGTCATAGCGACTGCAGCGTTCACCATTTCAGAGCTGTGGACAAGGAGGCAAGAAACCAGCAAACATCATGTGCTCTGAAGAATTCGCATGAGCTCTTCTTTTACTTCCTGCAGAACAACCGGCTTCTTGAGGACGCCGTTAATCCCGGATTGCGCACACTTCTCCCAGGCGTTCTGCTCGGATGTCATGGCCATGACAAACGGCCAGCGGCCACTCCTGTACTGGCTGATCCTCTTGGCAACATCAAAGGCGTTTACTCTCGTTGTTTCGAGGTTCACCATGACGAGCTGGAATGCAGCTGAGGAGGGGCCGACAGAGTTCAGGAACCCTGATCCTGAGGGGAGTGAGGAAACTACGCAGCCGAGCTTCTCCAGGAGCTTCCGAGCAACGACCAGGTTGATGTCATCGTCATCGATGAGCAGAACTTTCAGGCCTGTTATTTGGCACGACAGTGATGCATATTGCCGCTCGGATGATCCTCCAAGACTGGATGATGTGATCGGCGATTGCAGCTGGAATCTCAGGACCAGGGTCATGCTCTCCGGGAGTCCTTGGCCGTCAAGAATTGCCCATATGTTCCCTTGCATCATCTGTTGGTATCATCAAAAGAAAAAAAAACAAGATAATAACATTAGTGACTAATTTAAACAGTTGCATTGTCTCAGAATGAACTGAATTTGCATTTGGATACGTTAAGCCAGCATCTTCAGGGAACAAGCTTAGAAGACAATTTGAAAATACCTGAACAAGCTTTCTGCACATGCTGAAGCTAAGCCTTAGATCAAACCCCTCACCACTTGGCCTCCGCAAGGATTGCGCGACTGAGCTAGTCTCGGCGCTCTGTGGCCTCTTTACCCCAATGACAAACTTCACCGACGAGTATCCACTGCAGTAGCTCGGCCTCCATGGATCCCATCTCTGGCTAAGACTGTCCTCCATCACCTCATCATCGGAACGCACCCGGAATGTGACATGCCCCGAGTCAATCCGACCGATCAGATTGCCAACCATGTGCAGGATGACATGGAAGATCCTCCGCTCATCGCCGATGACAAGGTCCGGCAGTGTGTTCTCAACGTGCACCGCGAAACTGAACCCCCGGAAGTCACAGAGGCACCTCGCAACGCAGGCGGCGTCCCTGATCATAGAGTGCAGGTGGAACGGCCGCGTCTCCAGGGGGGAGCGCTCCCGGTTGACGGTGGACATCTCCATCACGTCGTTGATGAGTGTTGAGACGACGGTGGCAGTCCGTGCCATAGTGTCCACGACGAGCTTCTGCTCGGGCGTGAGGCTGTCCTCTTGCACCACGGACACGAGGCCAAGGATGGAGTGGATCGGCCTCCGCATTCCTTGGCTCATGACGCGCTGGAACGCGTCTCTAGCCTCGTTTGCCATGAGAGCGTCCCGCCTCGCTTGCTGCAGCTCGCGATTCTGCTCGGACAACCTGTCGCGCATCGCCTGCGACTCCTCGAGCAGCGACGCGTGCGAGAGCGCGACGGCCACCTGGTCGGCGACCACCTCGACGATCTCCAGCTCGTGAGCACCCCAGTTCCTGTCACTGGGAGGCACGAGCACCAGCACGGCGTAGCTCCTCTGAATCACCTCCGGCGTCCCGCCCTTGAAATCCGACACCTTGAGCATCGGCATCCGTATCGCCGCCACCGTGCCGGTGTCCTCCTTGCCCACGCCGCTCGCCAAACCGAGAAGCGAGTCCGGCCCGAGCAGCTTGACGCCGTCGCTGCTCCTGACCTCGACGACGTCCGCGTCGTCCACCCCGACGACAGGGCCGCCATTGCCCCGCCGGAGCTCGTGGGTGAGGCACATTGCGGCCTTGTCCTCGGCGGGCATCCAGACGGCGCAGTTCTTGAGCGCGAGCACCCTGGAGAGCTCGATGAGCGTGGTGTAGAGCACGGTGTGGCGGTCGAGCGACTTGCGGATCTCCTGGGTGAGCATGCGGACGTCCCAGCTCACCCTCTCCTGCCGCTTCATGAGGACGACCTCGCGGTCAAGCTCGCGGGCCTTGAGCCACAGCAGGCTCTCGCGCACCTTGACGCGCAGCAGCTGCGGGATGAGCGTGAGCAGTGTGATGGCGGTGAGGAAGGACACCAGCGCCGTCAGGAACTTGGCAGCGGTGAGGAGCAGCACGACCATGAAAGGGTGGGGCTCGTAGGTGAAGGCGGCGAGCAGGTGGGTGAGGCCGCACAGCACGATGAAGGCGCCGAACTGAACGAGCACCCACCGGAACGGGAGCAGGTGCCGGAGGCCGGCGACGAAGTAGAGGAGCTCGAGGGGGATGGAGAAGTAGGACGCCGCGATGAGCAGGTCGCTCACCTTCTGCCACTTGAAGATGTTGTCCATGCTCCAGAAGCCGCCGCCGCCGCAGTTGCAATGCGGGTACCCCTCGTCGCCGCCGCCGACGGCGGCGGCGGCGGCGGGCGCGAGGGCAAGGAGCATCGGCAGGAGGCGGCGCATGGTGGTGGGGAAATGGTGATCTGGGCATCGGAATCTTGGAGGCACCATCCAGTACAGCTGCGCCAATAGGAGCAAATGGATGGGCTTTGTCAGAATGTAAAAAATTGGCAGCCTTTGCATAAATTCGAGGCTATACCATGTGATTAGGGAGCAAGATTAGCACAATTTATAATCTTGGCAGCATTGCAGCGTCCAGGTGGAAAGCAAGATTAGCGCCGCTTTGCTTTTGGAGCTTTCTTTCTTTTCGAACTTACAAGGAAAAGATCAAAACTTTAGCTGCCTCTACAGCAATGGGATGTAGGAATCAGCACCACTTAAACCTGTTCAACGAAGGGACAGGGGGACAGGATGAGGAATACCTGGATTGGTTCGAATTGGACACTTGTCCCCCACTAACAAGAGCTGAATAGAAACTAATTAAGCGATCTTCGTATCTGAAGCATTTCAATCCTTATAAACAAGAGAGAAACGGAGCAAATCAAACGAATTTTGAAGGTACAGACAATACATCAAAACAAGATTGGATAAAGATATAAAAATACTACCTCAAGCTTAACAACAGCCGTTCTTGGCTGGAACAGTGATCCTGCAGTGTTGGGTGAGAGTAAACGCCGGGGGGTGGACCGATCGAGCCTTGTGCACCCGGGTACCTGAAGAACCACCAAGAACAGAGGCTAATGGAAGGCTTAGGCTACGAGGAGGAGAACGAGATGTGCGAGGGGAGGAGAGCAAAGGGAAGCATTGGCTAGCGGTGGAAGAAACCGAAGAAGAATTGGAGCACCAAGCAGCAGCAGGTTGGAGGGGAGGAAACAGGAAGCATCGGGAGGGGATTTGGCATTAATTAAATCTGGATGAATGGAAAGAGGGGATGGAGTAACGCCTTTGCTTACCCCGGCCAATCAGACGTTCTATACTATAGCACTGCAACTGCACAGCGAACTTCGAGAGAGAGAGAGAGAGAGAGAGAATTGTTTTTTCCCCTGCTTTTCACCTGTTTTTTTCTTCAAGTCAAGAAAAACTTGTGAGTGGGCCTTTCTGTCTTGCTAATCGTGTCCCAACAAACTAGCTTGCCTGTGAAAAAAATCAAATCAAGATACTTAGGGCCCGCTCCAACCAACCAGCTGCTACTTCCAACCGTTGGTTTTTCGTCGAAATTATACTATATCATATATTAGTTTTTCCTAAATTATTTAATTAAAAAATAAGAAAAAAAATTAAAAACACCGTTACATCTTCATAGACAATATAAAGAAAAAAAAACACAAACATGAAAATAAAATTAAAAAATCGATGTACAAAAAATAAAATTAAAAAATCGATGTGTTTATTCTGGCATCTGAAAGTCAAAGCGCAAGCCATCCAGAGCGAGCTACTCCAGTCCATGGTGTGTAGTGTGCTGTTACAGCTTGCAAACGAAACGGGAAAGAAAAGGAGTGATTTACTACGTACTAACAAAAACCTCAGAAACAATTGGTTGAGTTCTTTATTTATGGCTTATAATTTATATTACATTAACTAACTTTTAAACAATACGATTTTTTAAGACGAGGTTAACAGAAATATTGAAGTAAAAAAGTGTACCGGGTTCAGTTGTATCAATTAAAAATTATACACGACTATTTTACTTTGTGTACTAACTCTCACGAATAGTTAGAATTTAAAATTTTAAAATATAAGATATAAGGCACAACCTAAAAAATCCACCAAATATACTGATATACTGGTAGTTGTTTGTGCATCCAAGTAGTGTGTCGTGCTGCGGGTGCCAGACTGGTGCGTGGTGGACAGTGAGATATTTTCGGTTGGGATGGAGAGATATCCCACTATCCATTCCATATGTAGCTATTTCTGGTCTCATTATTTTTCAGTATTTTTTAGCTATGATTTCTCTTGAACAAATAAATAGAATATTTTTATTGTCTCTTTAAAATAGTTTATTGATATAGTTTTTTGAAACGGCTCATTGACATTTAATTCGTTCACATAAACGATCATACAGAATAAAAACATATACCGTAGCAAAAAAAATACACCATTTTTCTTTCATCAGCCATAGCCGAAAAGAATGCACCATTTTCCTTTGAATTGTTTTGTTGGTGGTTGAATTATTAATCCGGCCAGAGCGAGGTGGCATCGCTCAGTTGGGCTATGGGCTACCAAGTTTTTCATTGTTCAGCATTGTTGCAACCTTTTTTGGCACTATAGCTACTGTGGGGTTTTTTTTTGGCACAATTAAATTTAAAAATAGAAAACAGAGAAAAACTTACATCACCATGGATAATACAAAAGAATAAGAAAAAAATAAAAAACACAAAAGCAAAAAACTACAAAAATGAAATTAAAAAGCGAGTGGGGCTTGTCAGTGGCGGCGGCGGCTGGAAAGCAAAATGGGAGCTCATTTCGATTGTGAGCAAGATGCTTAGGTGGTGATCGGTTCGGCTGAAAAGCTCGTGGCTTATGGCTGAAAACACTGTAGCTGGCTGAAAAAAGCATCAGAGTGGTGTGAGGCTTATTTAGTATAATTAAATTTAAAAAAATTTAAAAATAAAAAATATGTTAGCCCATTACGTATAATACAAAC
Organism: Dendrocalamus sinicus; assembly: GCA_036346575.1. Lineage (NCBI taxonomy): Eukaryota > Viridiplantae > Streptophyta > Magnoliopsida > Poales > Poaceae > Dendrocalamus > Dendrocalamus sinicus. The sequence continues at coordinate 49,583,690 of CM070645.1, read as the reverse complement.
AAATACGGGGAAAAAAAAGAACCGGCAAAAAAGCTCAACAAAAAGCCAAAAATTCAGAAAAAAAAATTAAACTTATGAATAGTGAAAAATAAGCCAGAAGCCAGAAGCTGAAGCCGAGTTAATCAGGGCCTCAATCATCTGTCACACGGTGGCTATGCGGCATCGACTTGTGCCGCATGGTGCCCGTGCGGTAGGCCCTAGCCGCATAGTTGCCATGCAATGCCCCTGCGTGTCAGCCTCTGGCAACTCGATGCACAGTGGCCGTGCGGCAAAAATGGTATTTCTGTCAATGCCCTGCGATTGGCGCCATTGCTGCAAATACGCCCCCCAAAACAACCAAAAGCGCTAAAAACTCTACATGCATACGTACGTACGTACGTACATACATACATATGATATAATTAACTGGAACACCATAATGCTTTGACACCATGATTTAAAATATATATTTCTCCTATATATCAAGTGCGAAAATTTTGGAAACTTTTTAGATGTCAAGTTTAACTAGTTTACTAACTAGCTCAAATAAGTTTAACCCAAAAGTCAAACTAAAATTACCTTTTTTGATGATAGTTTGTTTGTATGTATTGATATATATAAAAAATCAGCAAAGCATGTGATAAACAATGTTGAAAAACTTTGAATTCGAGTATATTTTTTCAAAGATATGCATTTCATTTGAATTATTATAGATATGTATATACCATCAAACTAAAATTTTCAAAAAATATGTCCGAATTTGGCTTGAATTCACGCATTTAAAATTATGACGTTATACACACACGTTGAAATGGGGGCACCATAGTGTTTGGGCACTAAGTCTCTCTGTCTTTGGATTGCTTTTATATGCGTGCAAGTGCAATAATATATAATATATCACGTAAACCCGTTAACATTCATTAATTCGAAAAGGCATCGATTTGGAAAGGAATTCATTGATTTAGTATGCTGAATCAATTATGGATGGAAAGTCTTAATCATAGAGAGAAATTCTCAATTATGGAGCCCGAGCACTATAGTGCCCCTACTATACTATATATATGTATGTATGCATATATGTATTTGTATTTATATTTATGTATACGCGCGCGCAGTTATTTAGGTAGATGGACCGGTCGAAGTATATAAAGATATGCGCCCAATATATGAAGCCTGAAGGAATGAATGCTTGGCTCACAAGATCGGTAGCTGGCTCGGCTCAACTCGCTTGGATCTTATCTACCTGCTAGTTAAGTTGAGAATTTGGTAACTGGTGGTTCTTCAAATATTTGAATTCTTCGGTTCAACTATATATTAATATATATACAAAGAAAAAATTGGCTCAAGATTGGTAATCTAGATTTTTAGTACCTGTGGTGATCGGGTTGGTTGTGTTTGGCAACTAATCCAAAAAGTTATGTATCCGCTGAAGGATACGGAGAATTCTCTTCTTTTTGAAATAAATAGGAGAGCTTCTGCTCTTGGCTTTCACTGTGGTTGATAACCGCTTAGTTATTTATATCTTCTGGATAATCCAAAGGTCCTTAAAATGGTTTTTTCATGCTTTTATTCCCTTTAGGACATGTTTGAAACGCATGAATTTCACATAAAGTAGTTTATTTAATTATCTAAATTTCTTGAGTTTCAAACCGGGCCTTAAGTTATGTCACTAGCAACTTACAAAAGAAGTTTAGCACATATAACCTTGCTCATACAATAAGATGTTGGCTATATGGAAGTGTTTGCTTAATTAGGTAGGTTTTTTTGGGGCCGTGGCTTATGCCTTTTGAATTTTTGCTTTTTGCGAGAGAGATTACGAAAAGGGAGACAGTCGCATGTGATTTTGGTCGGTATAGCTGAAGTCGATATAGTGTCTATTACAATCAATCTGTAGACTCTATCTTGAAAAGACGCATAATTTAAAAGCGAATTACTGTAACACCGTACAAAAACCAATAAACTCAAGCTGAAAAGAATGGCTGTGGGAGTGAGGAACGGCCTGAACAGAAGTAAACTTTATGAAATGTTAGGAACTATCTACACCTCTAAGACCTCTACTTTCGTCTCATCCATGCGTCCGAAATGTACGGAAACGGCCTTGCGAAAACTAAGCCCTAACCATGATCAATTTAGGCCCACTACTCTCGATATACACCTTTCAACCAAACGTAAAACGCATTGTAACGCCCCCATTTCTGGAGACGGTACAGAACATCGTAACCGTACGGAGTGTACAGCTATGACGTTCTGGGGTTACATGTGATCATCACAACAGTACCAGCTTACATAAACGTACCAACTTTATTACATTATTATATTGTTGTTAAGGTACACAGCGGGCACGTAAGCCCATACACCACCATACACACACAAAAGGATCAACACCCTGAGCGCGGCTAAATCCTAAGCCCAATCTTCTTCAAAGTAGACTGGTTCTTCAGGAGCGTCTTCTTCAACAACGTCATCTTGCCAGTATTGGCCTTCTGTTGATTATGTTTAGCAAATCATGAGTACCACTGTACCCAGCAAGTCACAGGGGTAAACCCTGGTTTACTATATGCATGGTATTTCAAGGATGGGAGTATATTGGTTGTATTACAGTGGGTGGATGCAGTTTTATTTGTAAGCAAGCAAAACTTGAAGATGTTTGCTCCTTAAGATCAGGGGTTTTGATTAACAGAATCAGTTCATCAGTTATCACATTAAATCATCTCCAATCCTACTTATGCCTTGTTATTGGAATAACCCAATTAACTCAGCTTCATTAACCGGAAGTACGGCGTATTCGAATACCATTTGTTACACTCTACAGAGTTGCTCAACTTTACCCACACGATCCCTTAACTCCCGCGACAGAGTTAAGAAAGCCAGGTCGGTTCACTTCTCCATTCTTTATATAGACTCTAACTCGATAGCATCACCCAGTCACGGCTACTATTGTGCACATACTCTTCTCTAGCCGCTGGTGAGTGAATACTATCGTTGTTAGGTACCCGCAGCATACCTAACTCCCCGTCTACCTGTCGTCACAGCCTGTAGAGTTTCAATTGAATGGAGCAGCTACTAGACCAGTGTTGACAAGTCAACTCCTGTGGCCTGAGCGTTGACTATGTCTTTTACTTGGCACAAGGTTCTCGTCCTTACATTTTTCACCTAAGGCATCCAACCACATCCCCCTCTGTGCCCACTGGCACTACCACCACCCATCCATACCAGCCTCTCACTCGGGTAAGGTCATGGGCGTGAATCACCGCGTGATTTCCCACAGCACACCCTTCTGAAAGATCAAGCTCCATTTAAGTTGGTTTTGGTGTTAATGACAAATGCAATTATGACATTATGATATTAATGACATATACTTTATAATGTTTTGGTGAAAATGATAAATGAATTTATGAGACTAATATGTTTATTTGAGTTTATCTTTGGTTAGTCTCATTTGGATGAAAAGGTGAAATCAAAGAGGTATGCATTCGAAATCGCTTTCTCATTTACAAATGCATTCCTTAGATCCAAAATATAGATTGAACTCCTCAATTAGTGTAAAATGAATATGTGCATATGTCTTCACTATATACACTTGTATGCACACATTTAGGGGGGGCTCTCTATATATTTTGGAGTTTCATAAGTATTGATCCATGCTTCTTTTAATATGCATATTTAGGATCTTTACTTTGAAATACATTCTTGAGTGTGTATATATATATATATATATATAGGAAAATTACATAATGCACCATGGTGCCTAGGCACCAACATCCGATACGCGTGTATGATTGACAATTTTTTTGAGTTTGGGTATGAAAATGTTTTATACCCTTGATATATTTATGGTAAGTTAGTTTTGAACTCAGTTCAAACTAGTTTGAACTACTTTTGAGTTCAATGCAACTACAGTGAGTATATACCATAAAAATAGTTCAAACTAATTAAACTGAAGTTGAATTTAAATTTTTGAGTTTGACATCTCAAATATACTTTTTATGGGTATATGAAGATACCCACATCAAACGTTATAATCTCAAGCAAATCAACGGGTATTGATATTGGTGCCTAGGCACCATGGTGCATGAAACACTCGTCCTATATATATATATATATATATATATATATATATATATATATATATATATATATATATATATATATATATATATATATATATATATATATATATATATATATATATATATATATATATATATATATATATATATATATATATATATATATATATATATATATATATATATATATAGCTTATATATATATATACTCATGTGCAATCGGCTTGTCATCTAACTTCTCCATTATGTGTTAATGGTTGGATGACTAATGACAACTGGATAAGTAAGCTTTATTTAAAGCTTATCTTAGAGTATACATTTGTTGTGTACATATTGTATACTGCAAATCAATTTCATATCTCATCATTTGTTGAGATTGTCACGAATTACCAAAATGGTGAAGTTTGGTAATCGATGACAATTGTTTTGTGGACTAACATTTTCCATGAGTTGGATGAATATGTTAGGTTCCACAAATAAAGATGATTTGGGATGACTTCATGAGTTGAAGGTCATCAAGTCAAAGTTGATGAAGAAGAGGTAGCTTCATGCGTTGAAGGCTATCAAGACAAAGGCTTCATGTGTTGAAGGCCATCGAGAAGATGCTTCATGTGTTGAAGCATGTCAAAGATTGATCATGTGTTGATCAAGTGAAGACCATCATGAGTTGATGGTGTTGATGAAAAGAAAGCATCATGAGTTGATGGCTATCAAGACGATGACCCAAGGCAAATGTATGACTAGTTAGGGTTAAGGATGCGTTCCTAGTCTTTTACCGGTCTTGGTGTTTGGTTGGAAGACCGGATTGCTAGTGTAGGTTGCCGTACTATTAAGAGGGGTCATGTCTAGTAGTTTGAGTCTCATCATGTATTGATAGCTCAAATCTCACTTGCTCTAGCTCATCTTGACATGAGGCTTGCATTTGCGAATGTGTTTTGCAAATTGTTGAAGCTCATGTGTTGATTTCTTGTAACATGGGACTATGCATTGCAAATGTGTTTTGCAAGTGCTCGAAGTCCATGTTTCCATTCCTTGTGTATGAGGCTTATATTTGCGAATGTGTTTGCAAATAGTTGTAGCTCATATTTAATCTTTGCGTCATGATTTCAAAAGTGTGCAAATATGTTTTGCAACTTGTTGGAAATCATGTTGTGATCCTTGTGGTATGTGACTTAGGTTTGCGAATACGTTTTGCAAGCGAGGAAGTCCATGTATCAATTCCTTGTAGCATGATTTCAAAAGTGTGTGAATGTGTTTTGCAACTTGTTGGAAATCATGTTTGAGCCTTGTGTGCATGATATCGTAGTTTGCAAATGTGTTTTGCAAAATTTGTTGAGATATCTGCACTTCTCGAAAAGCGAAATACCGGCGTTCAATGAGCGGTACTACGGCCGAGCGAAGTACCGCCCTATGTGGCGGTACTACGGATGCCGGATGTTCGGGCCTTGGCGAACGTTTTTTCGAGCGCCGGACCGGACTTAGCCTCTCGGAAAGCGGTAGTACCGCATGATTGAATCTGCGGAACTACCGCATAGGCGAAGTTCCGGCATCTCGGCGAACGTTTTTCGAGCGCTCGGACCAAGAGTTAGTCTCTTGAAAATCGGAAGTACCGCACCGACTTTGCGGAACTACCGCAGGGAGCGGTAGTACCGGAGTTTGGCTGGCGGTAGTACCTCGTCGACGGTATAACGGCTAGTTCGGAGCATCTGACATAGCCGTTACTACGCGTCAGAACCGGGAGCGGTACTACCGGCCTCTGGTCGGCGGTAGTACCGCCCGTCCTGATTTTTCAGGATTTTGGCTCCAACGGCTAGTTTTTGTGTGTGGGATATAAATACCCCCTCAAAGCTGGTTGGAGATGTTGTTGCTTGACTCATTTCATTGTTCTTGAGCTAGAGTGAGGCTCTCCACTCAATTGTGCATGTGTTGCACTTTGTGAGAAGCGAGAGAGGTTCTAGAGTGCATGTGTTGCATCTAGAGGTGGACTTTGTGTCCAAGTGAGCTTGTGCATTCGTTGCACGTGGTGAGAGTCAAGTGAGGGACTTGACTTGTTCTCTTGGAGTTTGCCGACTCCTAGACGGCGTGGGAGGCGTCGTGCGCGGTGATCTTCTCAAGAAGCTTGTGAGAAGACCCGGCGAAATTGTAAAGGTCGGAGCTCACCTACCCGGGGCGGGAAAGAGCTACCACTAGTGGATTGGAGGTGTTTCGGCTTAATTCGTGGAGCCGGTCCGATTTGTTCGGGCTAACCTCAACGTGGATTAGGGAAACGAAGCAAGTTTCCGAACACCACGGTAAAACATCATTGTGTCAATTGTGGTTTGTTTTCTTGTGTTCCATTTATATTCAAGCAATTTACATTCATTGAATTAAATTGATTGCTTGTATATTTAGAATTGCAAACCTTGACCTAGGCTAGAACTATTAGTGCACTTAGGCGAATTTAATTGTTGTAGGCGCTATTTGAGCTAAACCAACTTGAATTTAGCTTCCGCATTGTATACTTGGTTTAGGCAAATAGAAAAGGTTTTGAATTGCTAGTATTAATTTGTAGAGAATTTTTAAACCGCCTATTCACCCCCCCTCTAGTCGGCCTCCTCGATCTTACACCTTCCCAGTCTCAATCCCCTAAGGTAAAGTCGTGGGCGTAGATCACCACGTGATTTCCCCACAGCACACCTTTACCTTAGTATCAGCTTTGAAATCCTACCGGCCTGCGGTCAACACCTTAGCAGTGCAAAGTTGTTGTATCAGGCGATCATGGTTACTTTGATATCATACATTATTTCTTACTAAGGTTGTCAAGGTCAATATAGCCATAAAGGTAAACAGGGCTATTTATCAGTGGTAGGATAATCTAGATAGCATGCCATTCTAAATCTTTGTTTTAAGCAATTATCAGTTCGCAACTATCCATAATGAACATACATTAAATAAATAATGTAATTTAATGGGATTCAATATGCTCAAAAACATGTGACTTGCCTTGCTGGTCCGTAATCTCTACTATGTCGTAGATCTGAGCAGTCGGCTCCGGCTCCGGAACTGGGACTTCAGCTACGTCGGAGGCTAGCGTAAACACGTAAAATCATAACATAAGTTCCAACGCAAAATGTGCTCAAATCAACGTAATCAATTCAAAAAGACCCAATTAGCTTAAAATCTCAACCAAACATTTTAGAAGTGTGTGGATGGACATTTTTCTAGGAAAGGTATTTTTAAATCGATGAAATTTGTATTTGGGGATATTTGGAATTAGCAAAAGAGGGAAATTCAAACTTAGCAAATTTGAATTTGGAGGAACAGAGACTAGCTTTGAACTCAGGGCATTTTTCTGGTCAAGATGGTGTATTTTTGTATTTTTTGGGAATTTTCTAGATTTTTCTATGATTTTTTGGGATTTTTCTGGATTTTCTCTCGTTGTGAATAGTAACGGGCTTGGCCCAATGAACAGTGCGGCCCGGCCCGTCGCGCCGATCGGCGGCGTCGGCGTACTGCGGCGCGCGCCGGCCACCGGCGGCTCGGCTTTGGCCGTGTAGGCGAAGCCCACACGCGCGCGGCGAGTCAGCGCGGCGCGCGCGCGCTCACACGATGAGCGACGCGTGGTCGGCGTGGACGGTGCGGATGAGGGCGGTTCGACGCGCCCGGGCGATCGGATGGAGCGGGGGCGCGAATTGAACGGCTGGGATTTAAACGGAGGGCGACGGTCGAATGAAGTTGGATCGACGGTCGCGTGTCGTCGTCTTCCTCGCGCATCCCCGACTCAGGCGGAAAACGGAGCGTGCTCTCCGGAGCGGGGAAGCGGGGGCAGTGATGCTCCCGGAGAACGGCCGTAGCCAAACGGTGCGCCTACTCGAGTGGTTTCCATTTGAGGGTCTTGGGAGGGAGCAGGGCGAATAGAGACGGTCGCGGGCCGTCGGGAAGGCGGGGACAAGTCCGGCGGTGCTGAGGGGAACCGACAGCTTTGCGACCCAATTGGCCGTCGTTTCACCATCTAGGGGACCTCAGTAACTCGTTGGCAGTGGCGGTTCAGCTCGGGGGAGGCTGGAGTGGCCTAGCCACGGTGACGGCCTTGTGGTCGGCGGCGAGCTTTGTGGCTCGGCTGCTAGACTCCCGCTCTCGCTCTGGTGGTTGCGTCATGGTGTTCAGGGAGTAGAGGTACACGTGCCAGAGGGAGGAATTGGATTTTTATCAGCTAAATCTCCCGATTGCGGCTAGGGCTTACCGGGCTCAGGGACGCGGCTTGCTGGCGGTGGAGGCAGCGAGGGGACAATCGGTGGATTGAGGAGAGAGAGGGGTTGGTCTGGAGGTGATCTACAGTGGAAGCAGGCCTTTATATGATGTGTACAGGTGGTGCAGCTTGGAGGCGGCTCGGCGGCCTTTTCCGCACGAGGAGCAGAGAAGAGGGGTGAGCTGGGGCTACGCCGCGCGAAGGAGGGCGAGGTGGCGAGGTGAGTCTGCAGCACTCGAGTGCTTATTTGTCCTCAGAGGGAGAGAAACCACGGGAAGACTCGCGCTGGCGCCGGCGAGGACAGCAGGCTGCCCGGGCGTTCTCCGCACGGGGAGAAGGGCGGGGTGGCGTCTCTGGCGCGTGGGGTCGGCGTCCTCGCGGGCTTGAGCTGGAGGGTAGTCTCCTCTGTCGCGCTGGCGGGGAAACGGCGACGTGGGGCGTCGGCGGCTTCGGGAAGGAGGGCGGAGCGGCGTGCGTGCGTGCGAACGGCGTCGGCCCAGCGTGAAGGCGGAAAGGAGAAAAAGGAAAGCGCATTTTCCCATTCTTTTGCCAAATTGGGCAAGTATTCAAATCCAAATTGAACTTCCAAAAATAAAAAAAAATGCCTCAAAATTTGGGGTGTTTCACGCATGTACTAAAAAAGTGTGTGTGCATAGCGTACGTATATTGCTGCTATGGTCACGGATGGACGGCGTATACGTACGTCCTCGCCGATCATGCTGCTGCTGCATGCATACGTGGCCGTGGGGTTGGCTGCGGCAAGCGAGCGAGCGAAACGAAACAGAGGGGCCGACGCAATTGAGTAACTGCAACAAGTACTCGCAATTAATCAATTCGTGCGTACAGCTCCACGTAGGGGGGCAATTTTCGCTCATCGACCGATCGAAAGTTTGTAAAGTGAGTACGAAAGTGACTAACTAGCTAGTATCCGACATTATTTACATCTAATTCTAAAAAAAATAAAATAGAATATGGAATAAATTATATATATCCATATGTGTTTAAATATTATGTAGTATGAAAAACCTACAGTGACTTTACTCAGGAATAGGATAAAAGATAGACGGACTGCTGTATCTAAGTAAACATAGAATACAGAGCATCTCCTTTTGACATCTCGACGATTAGCCTTTGTTGTGTTCGCTCTAATAATATCTTTACTGTTAAGTGACCTATGTAGCGTTAAAAAATAGATAATTTTTATCCGATCGAATTTTTATCCGATCGATCGGTTAAAAGCTTGCGAAGCGAATATAAAATAGAAAAATATGTATCTAATCCTATCTGCTATGACAAAAATGTAGAATAAAATATAGGGTAAGTCGATATCTCTGCTTCTGTTACGCCCGTAGCTAGAGATGGCTTCGATCGACGACTACAATTTTGTTTTGATCGCAACCTCTCACTAGCTAGCTTCAAGTATTAAGTATGATTTTATTTAAAAATAAACTCATATTTACATAACTGTAATATTTATAATTGAAAATAGTGTTGTTATACAACAATAAATCTGATTAACATGTATGGTTATAATCTGAACTTACCAAAATATATTGGATTCATCTTTTTTCCTACGATTAATATTGGAATTTCTACCCTTAAAAACTTTTCCCGCGACAGCTTTTTCCCCTCTCTTTTGTCCCTCTCGGTGACCAGCCGTCCAATCAAGCAACAATAATGCGTGGCTAAAAAAAAAAGGTAATAGTGACGATGGTATAATAAATCATACTAAAAATAAGGAAAAAAAGAAAGATAAAAAAGGGCGTCCTCCTTTTATTTTGCATGCATGCATGGTCCGGAATTAGAAAGGCTCAACTGTGAGAGAGAACAAACACGAAGCTATGGTCCTGGTTTTTTATATTAGGATTTATAATTTTTATCTGTTAATGAAAGAGAATATAAAGGAGATACTTACATATAATTTTAACTGATCTAAATAAACTCAATATAATATATATTATAATTAATTTATATATTTTATTTTTAAAAAATATTCTATTTTAAAGGTAGTGCGGGAGGAGCTCCTCAGTGAGGGAGAATAACAAGGATGAATTGGGCTGGATCCTCTATTCCCGTAAGCCCAAGACTATGAGGGTTCCCGCTGAGACTATAAACCACCAGGTGCTGATGAAAAAAATCCACATTAAGAATGATTACGTACAGCAGCTCGAGTTAGTGCACAGCTAGCTAGCAGTTTGACATGCATGCACTACATATCTCTGTCGATCTGCATGCATTCCCACAACATATATATAGGACATATAGGAGTGCTTCGACATGTGATAACATCGACCTTCAATTCATTCAGTAATCAACAAGTTGAACTGAGCTACGTACGTACCTAGCTGTCCTAATCGAACAAAAAACTTTTGATTATTAACACATGCATGTATATATATGTTATGCTCTCTCTGAATAAGATTTAGCAACACGCGCCTTCCAATGTATATATAAGGACCGAGGAATAATTTTCATGGCTAAATCAACTAATGCACAATGCGTAGCCGCTAGAAGAATCCTTTGTTCAATTTGTTAGTACTTGCTTTAAATCACTAGTAACTTTCTAGTCAAGCACTTGGATTAATTATACTATATAGTATGTGAGGAAGCTGCTGGATCCTTGCCACACTGGTGCGGTAGTAGCTCCTGAATAGTGACGTGCAACGGTCTACTCAAAACTAGTCATGGTCCCCTGCCATACCCATTCCTCGATCGTCGGCAAGCTCTAGCTTTAACTCACAGTACGTGTCATCAAATTAAACCGAATTAGCGCTCTTGCGTGTGCATATAGACATATGGTTATACAATTAAGAGAAAGCCACGATATACACTACTATAAAAAAAGATTTATATTAAACGTTTTATCACAAGTGGTTGATCAAAATCGTCAGCATTAAATACAATCATAGACGGTTTAGGTTTAGAGACTATCTGTGTTCTGTTAGCGCTAAAAATTATCTGTAAAGAGATAATATTACATACGGTTCATGATGAGAACTGTCTGTGAAGTATCCAAGAACCGTCTGTGATATTATGAAATATCATAGACGGTTTTATATTTAAACCATCTGTGATACTTCACAGACAGTTTGTAATCACAGGCGGTTTGTTTCCGCCTCGTAATCCCCTAAAATTTTATAATCTCTCGCATGAATCCGAGTAGAATTCTGTTCCGAGACACCCTTAGTAAAACAGGCATAATTTTTTCATACGGTGTCCGTTTTCAACGTTCTTATTTTGTTGGAAAGCTAATGACAAGCCCGATAAAAAACAATGACCATCTCGCATCAGTCACCCTCTAAGGCCCCAAAATTTGTCATCTTTAGCCTCAAATTTGCATCGAAAGTTTTTTAATTCTATTTTTGACAAAATTTTCGATCTTCCGTTTGGAATTTAGAGTTCGCCTCAACTGCAAAGTTTTAGATCTCGTCAAAACCTTTCAAACGAGAATATGTAAGCCATATAAAACATTACACCGGTATATACATATATTATCTTCAATAATTATGTATCACAGACGGTTTGTGGTTCAAATCGTCTGTGATAATTACGTATTATAGATTGTTTGTGGTTCAAACCGTCTGTAATAATTATATATATCACTAATCGCTAGGTCCGTCGATCCTCCCAAATCCAATCCCAGCCAATAGAAACCCACCAATCCCCACCCCACGGATTGTAGCATCCATTCCACCAAAAATTTTCTCACTCCCTCCTTTATAAATACTCACCCATGGCCTCACTGCTCCCTCACCCTCCTCCTCTTCACGTCTCCTTGAGGTCTCCGAATTTGGACCAGATTGTTGTGGATCGGTGTTTAAATTTTCAATGAAATCCCTCCACACTATCCTCTTCGACCCCAACCCTGGTGACCCTTACGAAGTAAACAGCATACAAGTCTACGGGCAGGAAGGTGCCGCAGAAGCAGCTAGCTTCCAAGACGGCGCTCAAATCAGCGCCGGCAACGATAGGCGTCAAATACAGCTCGCACGCTGCTTTTTCTATGTTCTTGCATGCCATGTTTAAGAGTTGGGTTTGTAGGATTAGGAGATGTGTTCTTGCCATGTTCTTGCTGTGTTAGATGGGCAACCTGTTCGTTATCTTGTTATGCTATAATGATAATTCTAATCTTAATGAAAATAGAATATACTGTTGTGTTTGCTGATGTATTTGCTTGTTTTCAATGGGCATAGCTAACATTTCTTGAGGCTAGCTAAAAAACAGAAAAAGTTTAGGTATAGAATGAACTATCACAGATGATTTTGTGATATTAACTGTATATGAAGAAACTCAAACAAAAAACCAATTGTGATACTCGTACATCACAGACGGTTCTATCTACCAGCCATCTGTGATAGAAAAATTCCATAAATAGTATTATATACCAACCGTATGTAATACTCGCCCATCACAGACAGTTGGTAACTAGAACTGTCTGTGATGTGTGAGTATCACAGATGGTTTTTGGTTTGAGCCATTTGTGGTAGTGTTTTTCACAAACGATTCTAGTTACAAGCCGTCTATATTGTAATCATAAATGGGTATCACTAACACATAAATTCAGATGATTTAGAAAATCATCTGTAATAACAGTTTCAAATCATCTATAATAACCCTTTTGTAGTAGTGATACCAGCTGTCATGCTTAGAGCAACTCCAGCAGGCCCCCTACTTGAGCCCTCAAACCTCATATTTGAGAGCCAGAGCAAAAAATTGAACTCCAGCAGACCCCCTACTTGGCTCTCAAAAATAAGAGGCCTCTCAAATGAGGCCTTCAAGCCCTCATTCCCAGGGGCCCCCTACTCTGGCTCTCATTTCCGTTTTTCCCCCGCGTCGGTGAAAAATCCCCGCCCGCCTCCGGCTTCGCTGCTCCCGCCTCCTCGCTTCCTCGGCTCCTCGCCCAGCGCCTCGGCTCGCCTCCTCGCCGGCGCCTCGGCTCGCCGCCGCTGGCAACGCCTCGCCCGCACCTCGCTCGCCGACGCCTCGCCGGCGCTCGCTCGTCGCCGCGCCGATGCCTCTGCCGGCGCCTCGGCTCGTCCACCGCCTCGGCTGTGGTGGTGCCGTCCGCGAGAAGTGGTGACGCGAGGAGGATCCGAGGCGTGGCGGCGGAGAAGGTGGAGAGTGGCGGCGCCGGCGGTGGCGCACGGTGGAGGAGAGAGAGGCGGCGGCGGAGAGAGAGAGAGGAGGCGCGGGTGGAGGAGAGGAGGAGCGGCGGCGGAGAGGAGAGGAGGAGGCGCGGGTGGAGGAGAGGAGGAGCGCGGCGGCGGAGAGGAGAGGAGGAGGCGCGGGTGGAGGAGAGGAGGAGGCGCGGGTGGAGGAGAGGAGGAGCGCGGCGGCGGAGTGGAGAGGAGAAGGCGCGGGTGGAGGAGAGGAGGAGCGCGGTGGCGGAGAGGAGAGGAGGAGGCGCGGGTGGAGGAGAGGAGGTGTGCGGCGGCGGAGAGGAGAGGAGAGGAGGAGGCGCGGGTGGAGGAGACGGGTGGAGGTGAGGAGGAGTGGGTCCTACATGTCATTCTCAGTTGCAATGAATTTGAGGGCCCTGATTTGAGGGCTTCTGCTGGAGTTCAACTCAAAAAACAGGGCCCTCAAAAGTAGGGGGAGCCCTCAAATCAAAAGTAGGGGCTCTGATTTGAGGGCTCCTGCTGGAGTTGCTCTTATAGAGGTCCTGTATATATGACTGCATGGCATGATCGATCGTCATTTTTTTGAACCTATCTTTGGGGACACAATTCAGTTTAGTGGAGATTCTAATATATCTACGAACGGAATTAACCTTCGCTAGATTGGCGAGGTGGACGAGCGGCGGCCGGAGATGGGCAAGGCGGAGGAGCGGTGACCGGAGGAGGGTGAGGTGGAGGAGCGGAGGCCGGAGATGGGCCAGCGACGCCAGATCTAGGCTTGTCGGTGCCAGATCTAGTTTGTCGGGTACACCAGCTTCATCCGGCCAGATGCTCGGCGTCGACGTTGCTTCATGGCCATGAATACAAAATGCACTACATGTACCATTTCGAATGCCACCAACATGCTAGTGAAAAAATACCTAATTTATCTAGTTCAATTATAATACTTTCTCTTGTTCTGGGAAAACTATTTTGAATCTGTCCCCATTCAATTTCTCTCTCCAATATAATTCAAAAATCCTTTTCCATTAATTATGATGGTAGAGTTATCACATGAACAGGCCTGTTGTTGCCATTTCGTTATTTTTTTTTTGTTGCCATTTCGTTAATTTTTTTTTGTATCAAACGAACACAAAAGCACCTTAGTTTTTTTAAGATAATTACGCAAATAACCATCCAGGCAAGATTACCCCACACTCCCCATCGATGGATCTTACATTCCAAATTCAACCATTACAACCATGGGCTCGAAAGTTGAAGCACTTCTTAATTTGCACGTCGGAAATTAAACAAAAATTATGTGAATATTACACATGTTAACCCTACCATGCATACCAAAAACTTAACGATTATCACCCCAATTTAATAAATTGTTCGATTGTGAGTTATTCCATACATGCATGATGCATCCACTTATTAATATGTCAACGTGAACCCTAAATCCCCCATATGTATGTACGTAGTATATGCATTCCAGCTAGCTAATTAATCGATCGTTGGTAATATATAAATTAAATACGGAGAACTCGTATATCTTAGACTTAAATATTTGTTAGGAGGTTTGACATATTTGGTTATATATCATGCATGAAGAAACATTGCTTTTAAACTAGCTAGCTTGTTAGCTAGAGTTTGAAATGATGAACAATTTTAAAGGAGACAAAATAATGCACCATATCTAGCAAACGCTAGAAGCTTATAACAGCTGCATCAATTTTTCCCCAAAGATAAAAAGAGCTTCAATATAATTTGCATAAAAACAAGTTTAGTTTTTCTTTTGAGAGAATACACAATTAAGTTTAGTTGATAAAAATAATTGGAATTTCACTGCATGCATAGCGAGTGCAGAATAGTTGCTAGCTCAATTACACACAGGAATTCGGTTTGATCAAAACCGATGGAACTTCGGGCATGCATGCATATTCTATGCGAGTTCATAATTAATCTAGTGCAGAGCTAGCATGAATTGTTTCCACCAAATGAACAAGAACAAGAACAGAAGCTATAAAATGCAACTATACATGTACAAATTAACTCCCAAATCCATTCAGGTGTAGTAGTTCCTTTTCCCACCAAGCGATCCTAGCTAGAGGAGATTTTTTTTTGAATAAAA
This sequence comes from Dendrocalamus sinicus, assembly GCA_036346575.1. NCBI lineage: Eukaryota > Viridiplantae > Streptophyta > Magnoliopsida > Poales > Poaceae > Dendrocalamus > Dendrocalamus sinicus. The sequence goes on along the minus strand of CM070645.1, from coordinate 49,568,183 downwards.
ACATTTGGTTTCAGATGTCGAGCAGATAAAGCATGCAGGGAATGTTGAGAATTAATGGTGTTGATATAACCACAATAAGAGTGCACAGTGCAGTTTACTGATAAATCTTAATTACTTTCGTCCCAACTTAATTAATATAGTAGATCTAAACTAACATTGTCCATATATGAGCACAATGTATATATGCATGTTTGATTAAACTGATACATTCAAAACAAAGTTCAGATGTTGGCACATTAACTTCCATATATCAGATATAGAAACGTGTTGGGGCAGAAATGAAAGAGCATTTGCTAGGAGCAACTAGTTTGTTAAACCGAAACTAAGTTGAAATACTTGAGGATGGGAGAAATGTACGAATTCCACTAAAAGCAACTAGTTTGTTAATTATGATATAGGAACGTGTGTTTCCTAGGAACTTAGTAATAATCAAAAGCACAACTTGCACAAAACAAATTGAAACAAGGAAGAAAAGAGAAGACAAGTTGCACAAATACTAGAGAGAAATCACCTCTAATTAACTGAAAACCATCGATCAGGAACCAAACATTGCTTTATCCGAGCTACAGCTAGATATATAGCTCAATTAAGTACACAATTAATAAACACATCAACATTTAATTTAATTATTTCACCCCAACAAAGTAGTAGTACGTACTCTAATTAATTACCACTTCATCGCATGTACTAACCTAGCAAATGGCGCCACTCCACATCTCCAATGGAACAGTAACCATGCACGCCATTGCCACTTCGCTCGTTGCCATCGATCCATTGCCATCAGTACGGCGGGCGAGGGTGCGCCCACGGGAACCCATCGCCCCCGCCAAGCTGCTCGTTGCTCGGCGGCAAGTGGAACATCGGCAGCGCCGACGGGTCGGCTATCCCGTGGCCACCGGCCATATGCCGCTCGGCCCCGCCGGGGATAGGCGGGCCTGAGCCCTCGTCCTCGTCCTCCAGCGGCAGGCGCTCGTAGGTGGCGTTGGCGAATGTGGACGCGATCACCATGACCGGCCCGGCGGCGATGAGTGAGCCTACCACGCTGCCGCCGACCACCTGCCCCTGGCCGCCGGCCAGGTACACGGTGAGCCCCGTGGACCCGGGCGGCGCGGGCCCGGGGAGGAAGGTGCCGGTGAGCGAGAGGATCTCGAAGTGGCCGTGGAGCGCGACGACGGCGCCGGGGGCGGACGGCTGGCGCAGCGCGACGTTGGCGACGATCCCGGCGCCGCTGAGCACGCAGACGCCGCGCTGGCGTCGGCGCGAGAATTGCGCGATGGCGTCGGCCACGTCGGCACCGCCTGCCACCTCCATGACGTGGCTGCGCAGCGCGTTGGGGCTGTCGCGCGTCACGAAGATGGGCGGCTTCGGCTTGTTCTTGGAGCCCGGCGGGCGGCCGCGGGGGCGCCGGTTGGTGGCTGTGACCAGCGCACCCTCGCGCGGCTCGCCGCCACCGGATTCATTGTTCTCGTCTGCGTGGTCGGCCGGCACGCCTCCGATCGGGCTGGGCTCAGGGTCTTTGACTGCCGGAAGCTCGGTCTTGGGGTCCGACGAGCCGGACGGCTGCTCCGGCCCGCCGGGCAGGCCCAAATGGCCGCCAGTCCACCACCGGTTGGCCAGTTTGACGGCTTTCTGGTTAGCACTTGGCACATCACATGCAACCAACAAGCAAAATACAGAGCTTGTGAGCTTACATGGCGATATATACACACTTTAAATTCTTGGCTGTTGGGCCCTTATAGTATATGCAAGATCGATACAGCAGTAGAACACAAGAAGAGATTGTCTATGCCTTCTCAAAAAGATAAAAAAAATTTGTATGTGTATATTATTTGAAGAGATCTGAATGTACAAGTATGAACATATATTTGGGTATAGTACCTTGATGTAGCGCTGAACTTGTTGTAGAGTGATATGGAGCTAGAGAAGCATATAGGCCACAGTATATGAAAGTCTCTTCTCCGTAGCTTGGGTCGTGAAGGGGAAGTTTGGTATGTGTGTTGAGAGAGAGAGAGAGCTTGGAGAGCTCAAGAAGAAGAGTTGCCTGTGAACTGTGCAGAAGAGGAGGCAAGTGGGTATAAGAAAGGAAGAGGAAGGAGAAAGATGGACATGTATGTAGGAAGACTGGATAGAGGGGGAGGTGGGAGACTTTGGGTGCCACTATAAACTATGCAATTTAATTAGCTAGGTGGCCATCTCTTCTCTTCTTACCCCATTTCCCCCTTCATGGTCCTCCCTGGCCTGGGGTTATTTGGGGTTTTTTTGACTGGTCATTGGTCCCATTTGTCATGTGAATTCGAATGACTATATATTTTTATGGAGTATGTTACAGGTTAGCATTTCGCTTTGATAAAGTTTTTTTTTCTTTCCTTTGAAATCATACATTCAGACTGGTCCCCTGTTGAGCTGGTGTTGTGCCGTTGGTAGCTAGGTAGATAGCACGTAAAAAATAATCGCTAAAAACTCTCCCTTTATTCGTGGATAAGAATTGGTACCCACACACGTTAATAATATTCATAAAATGCGACAGGTACAGATCTAACAGGTCGATCTGTTGTAGCAGATCCTATTCAAAATGACTATTTTACCCATGATCCCCATTTTTAAACAGGAGAGACATTTTCAATGTCTTACCGCCCCACTATTTAACTTGTAGGTGTGATGTTGGTCCTGAATTAGGATGGTGATAAGGTTAGGTAGACGCAGCTTTGTTGTGGATGGTAATTAGGATTAGCTAGGCTGGAAGCTGGATGGAAATGTGTGTTGTAGTGGAGGATTAGGGTTTTGTGTGTGTGGGAGCGTGCGCAGAAGGCAGGTGGGGGGCACGTCCTTCTCTCAAAACTCCGAAATCCCAACTAAACAAAACCAGCCCTATCTAGCTTTCGTTTCTTGTTGCTATCTTTCTCAGCACTTGTAGCCAACGGGAAAGTACTCCCCCACTTATATACTTTTCTGTCTATTATGTTAAGTGTTCACCACATAAATTAATTAGTGGAGCACTCTGTTTTTTTTCTGAGAAAGAGGCAAAAAATATGGACTGTACAAGTGCCTTTTACGACGTTGTCATTTAATATTGAATTTTATAATCATTTAATTGGAATGTTTGTTTCTGAAAAACATAATAAAAATCAGTATAGTACGTACAAGTATTGTAAGTACTCATGTTTCTATCCGTACCACGAATATTGTTTCGTTTTCTATATATATCGTCACTTGCAAATTGCAGTGGGTTGTCAGCTGTGAGCTGACCACAAACAAAGAGCACATGAATAGTCTCTTTCTACCCAGCTCTGCCCTGCTTGTGATCTGTTAATTAATTATGTAAAATTCGTACGGTTTTGGCTTTTATTGGAAAACAACGTATCCAGTTTGCCAATTGTTACAAATTACAAACAATAGACAGTTCTTTTTTTTTTTTTGGTAAGAAAGGGAGATACTTTAGAGAGAGAACACATGGTTGCAATTTTAATTTCTTTTTCTTGCTCTTGATAAAGTAGTGACAATAATATCAATATTCTCATCATCTATTACAGGCATGTTTGATATGGCTACGGTTTATGGTTTTTGGCTGAAATTTTTGAATTTTAACTATTTACGATAAAGATTACGGAGAGAGATACTCGCTTGAGATTTTGGTTGATATAGATATTGAGGTTTTAACGTGTACTACAATTAACTTGAAGACTCTGTCTTAAGAAAATTCTCCATTTGAAAGTTAAGCTGTAACTGAAGTTTTGTTTTTCCTACCAATTGATCGTGCTTTCGTCTGCCTCTTTGTTGGATGTTTCAAAGTTTGAGACGAAGCAATCAATCAGTTGATATAAGCATGACTGCATGAACACCATTTTTAACTAGGGCTTGGAAAGTACTCTTTAACAAGCCCCCTCTCCCCCCGGGTAAATTAATTTTATACGCATGAACAATTACAAGGCCTTCAACTACTAGTCATCTCTTTCCAAATGGTTGCTCAAATGGCAATGGAAAAATGACATGGGATTTGTTCTCTATGTTCAGGCCTATAGCTAGCTGACTTTTCAATCTTTTCAATAATGTACAGATGAAGAGCAATCACCAATTAATCAGTTAGGCAAGAGTGTACTTCAGAGTTCAGGCAGAGATGGATTTAAGATTATGTCAGAGAGAATAATGAGATTTTGAAGCTTACAAGTAGGCATTCCTTTAACTAATCAAGGCATCGTATAAAAAACATGTATGCTTTTTATGTTGGATCTCTGTATATCACAACAAACAGAAGATGTCGTCTTGTGACCTGAAGTATGTTTTGTTTATGTGCTAGGATTAATTAAGAAACTTTCTGAAAGAAGATTCCCAGTAATAGCATCTTTCATTAGATTAAGTAATCCTTAATAGCCCCCACATTTGGTAACCTTAACTACATAAACATGTATGTACTAACATTCATTTCTATAATATATATGCTCCATCTAATTCGCAATGTAAGTCATTCTAACAGTATTTCACGTGATAAGCAAACTTTTTATATTCTTTAATTAGCAGTGTTTTGATCACTACACGCCTTCTCTTTATATCCTTGCTGCAAAAAATCACAACATTGCAACTCAATGGTGTAAGAATCTACAGGACCATATGCCCAAGCAGCCTGAAATTTAGAGATAAAAAAACCAACATATCATACCTGACTGTTGTGGTCCATGACATCACAACAAATATAGCTTTGCAAAGTACATCAAAGGCACCCAAATAAAGATCCTGTTATGGTCATGCCTCCACTCCGACCTAAAAAAGAAATGAACAAAACCAAAGTTAACTGCAACCAATTAAGTATATGAACCCTAAGCTTTTTTTTAATAAAGCATTGCCCACTAATTAAACTAGTGGCACATCTCCCAGAGATGGATAACCTAAGATTTGTCAAATATTGATGGGGTGGTGTGCATGACATATCTAACACAGCCCAACAAAACAATATATACTAATGGTCTATTCATATTATCTTTTGCTGATGATCTTTATATGCGACTGATAAATAGTAGTGCATTGATCACCCTGGTTGTTCTCACATGGGCTGATGCCGCTGTGTCAGGGTGGGGCAAGGGTTCGGAGATTTTCTTTTTTCTCGAACACGCAGGAGAGCTGCATATCATTGAATTAAGAAGAAGAACAACCCTTACAAACAACACTCAACATGAGCCAAGACCAATCCCCACTAGGGAGACCAAGACCAGCCCCAACAACCCTGACCTAGCCTTCCTCGGTGCTAGGGCGTGAGGTAAAAATATCACGTGCCCACTAAACCCCAAAGTTTCAGCTCATCTCTAACCTGGACCATGATCAAGGAAAGACTTGGCGAGACTCCATCAAAAACACAACGGTTGCGGAGGTTCCAAATAGACCAAGCACCCAGGATTATCAATGAATTGAGGCCCTGCCTGACCTTCCCTTCAACCCTGGAATTTGCATCAGACCACGGTTCGGAGATTTTCTCGATCTGCATGAGAAGATCTTCTTCTTAATGAAATGCCCGGGGGCTGTCTTACCCCCCGCAGGTCGAGTTTTTTTTATAAATAGTAGTGCATTATGTAAGAAAGAAGATGCAACGAAAGACACTATAACACTTAGATCACTATACGACTTACGGAATTGTGATATGATAAAATAGAAAGTATGTTATAATATGTAAAAGTAAAAGGTAGTAGCTAATAAATAGTAGTGTCTGATAGAAGTAGTTTATAGAAGGAGCGTTCATATTGACCTCTACTTTTAAAAGCAGAGATAAAAAATAGAAATCAGACCTTAAGCTATACAGAGTGTAGGTAGAAGGGCTGTTCACAAACAGAGCCATTTGTCGTTCACATCTGTTTTATATATAACTTGAAGGAATCTTGCAGAGATTCTCTGGGGTAGCTAGGAAGCATTGGATTATCACAAGCCTCTATTCCCAGACCATCACTCTGTAGCAAGGCATCCTCAGGCTAGGAACCAAGCATATTTCCGTATCGATCAAATGTATCTAGATTGGATGTCATCGTTGCATCCATCCTGAAATATACTTTCCGTAATTTTTATTTACAGCACCGAATATTACTATATAAATTAGTGGTCTACCGTCTTGGAGACTATGCCAATATTTGAAACAATGGTTATATATATTTGGAGTGGAAGGGTGCATGTATCAAACACTGGTAAGGAGGTATGGAAATACGAGCTATTATATTTGTATTGTACATATAGATTGGTTGGTGCAATTATCTATTATAGTTACAGATGTTCGGTGCTTGTTCCCGCACGATTAGGGCATCTTCCCCTCAATAATTGCATCCATTGATAATTGCGTTAGCTGTGATTCGAGTGATTAATCACTCGCTGACCAGAAGTCTTTTTAAGTATTATACCAATTGCTTACGATGCAGCGTTTAAGTATTGCACCAATTACTTACGATGCAGCTGCATTATTCGTCAGATTTGGATTTGCTCCCAGACGCCGCACGACATGTGTCGGCCTCACATCTACCCAAACAAGCAGCCACAAACGTCTACAAGGAACAAGAACACAAAAAATGAACTGGAGACATTAGCCTGAGGCTAAAGCTTAGAACTTATAGCTGTAATTTTTAAACAGTACGTAAAAAAATAATTACATACGATTTTATCCATTATAGCTAAACTCGATCAGTTTATACTATAATTTACCTATAGACCCTTATTTGAAAAAAAGAACCAGCGTGTGACTGTTTATTCGTACATAAATGCAAACGAACCCAGCCAAAAAATGAACTGGAGACATCTTGTAGCTAGTAATAAAAATTCCAAGTAGTACTAATCATACACATAGCAGGTCAACGAAACAGACAACAAAGTTGACTCCATATTGAGCAAAAGGACGAAAGGGTTGTAATCCTTTACACAGTGCAGAATTAGCAACACTCAGATCAACATACTTTGCTTTACGACTGTGAGATTGAGGTATATACGACATCGTAATATATAGGTTGGCACAACCATTTTCAGCATGTTCTTGAGCACCCCGCTCCACACATACATAGCTTGCAAAACAGTTCCAACCCAAGGATCCTTCTACCTGGTCAAGTAGTATACCAGCAGAAAAAGCACGACGAATGATGCTACAAGGGTCCCCATCCTCCTGCTTGATTTGGTCTCGAACACCTATGTCACGCAGACATGAATGAATTAGTTCTCAGAAGAATATAAGGAGCAGACGAGCAGCAAATTGTTACTCTGGTCGCTTACCATCTTGAATTTGTCCACTGTTCCAGAGAGAAAACCCCTCGATGTATCCATATCATTCCCCTGAATCAGGCATGATGGTAAGATAGTAGCGCAGTAGTCAGGTCTTTGAAAGACAGAAAAGGTTAACAAGGTAAATATAAGACCACACTATATATAAATACCATTCGGTCCAGCATACGGTTATGAGTCTCCACCTCTTCATGTATATCGCCTGACAACTACAAACCGATAAAAGAACTTCAGTAATCAATACAAAATTGTTTGCAGATCTCTCCAAATTGTTTTTTTGTGGGGTGGGGGGTTACCCCACAGCTATAAAATTTATAACAGGCACAACAAAATCGCGGCAAGGGCAGCCAGCAGATTCATAAGTTTGAGCAAAACACTGTAAACTACAGAGTGACTACTACTCATCTCAGTTGTCTTTTTGAGGCCCAGACCTTCAACAACGTAGTATTTAAAGCTGGGCATACCTATAGTAAGACTAGAAAGCAAAATTCAGACTGAGAAGGACCACAGTTAGACAGAACCATCTCATGTTCTGGGTCCAAATATGCCTCAGACCTATTATGCTGGCTACTTCCAGTGCCTTTTGAGTCCGCTGAAATACTAAAGGATCCTTCAAGAGCTCATTTATTCACTATCTTGTACTAAAACCTTTAGAGCCAAATGTATCCCCACACTCAAAGGAAAGTTGATCCAATCCACAACACAAGAGAAGGGAAATCAAATGGAATCAGTGCTGCCACCAACATGTCATCACAATTCACAAGGCCCATTAGATTAGTCAGATTCCTTGTAGCCACATTTAAGGGCAAAACTCATGACCAAAACCTGTGCTTAACTACTTAACAATATATCAAATTAAATGGTCTAGGAAAGCACATGGTTGACATGGATCCCAGCCCATATCTATACTAATACTGTGAATAAAGTTGCAGTCTCCAAACGTGTTCTTAAAAAAATACTACTACAGAATACAACTGTATGATCTTGTCTGTGACACAGCTTAAAGATAAACAAGTGCAATCGATATATGTGAATACACTAATTCTTTACATAACCGAATAAACAAACACAAGACATTCAGAAATTCCATCGTTAAGTGGCACTTACCCGCTTGAGGATGCTGACTCGATCTTGCAACCCATCCATAGCTTGATCATTCTCATGCTCGTCTATCTCATGTGAAGAATAGGATGAGGCTCGGATTCCACCCTCTTCAATGCCATCAAAGAGAGAAGTTCTGGTGCTTCGGTAGTTGCTAAAAGTGCAGAAAATAGCCATATAAGAGTCCGTACAGAATTTGATAAGTGCATAACAAAGCATCATATTCAAAAGAAAGGCACTGAAGATGCACATGCAAACTAAAGCAAAGTACTTAGCATCTGAAGGGATTAATCTTTCTATATTTCCAAGATTACAATACATGTATGATGTATCAAAGGGATGGAGAGGTAAAAGAGAGCAATTCACATTAGATAAACAAACTGAGCAAACTCCCTATGTTAAAACAATCCAAAGTCACAAACTATCAATTGCTGTACTAACGAGGAGAGACCACCAATTAGACCATTACTCCTTTGACAATGGTCAACTCAGCTCACTCACAATGGGCTACTCACTCCTAGTTATAAAATATATCTGACTCATAAAAACTGGCACAAGGCAGTTGCATAATCACATATGGGACCAATAAACAACTGTTTTTTGAACTGTTAGACCCAAATCATGAGACAAGTCAAAACATCATTGCCTATGGAGACGTTGTAGTACAACATGCAACTACTGGAAACCAGTGACAGAATGCGAAAAAATGACACAGGAGAAAAAGATGTGCTACAAACACATAGACATTGACATAAGTTTTGTTAGCAGTGTTGTTAGCCCTATGTAGCAACATGCAATTGTTCAGTTGGCAGCAGATCATTCTTAAAAGTTACTGGACAATTTTGACGAAGTGAGTCAGAATCTCTTCACCACAGAAAAAAAAAACTTTCGAAGCAAGGCTAGCTGGTGGTCGTACACTTCATCTACAAAACATAATTTCAACATTAAAAGGAACTAAGTTATCCCATTTCACAGGTCTTTTTGTCCCCCTTTGTGGCTCTTGGACTCCTTGTACATATCCAGTGTTTGATACGACTAAGAAGCTGGATAGGTTGACAGAGGCAAGAACAATAGATCATGCCATCATGAGGTCAGACTGAAAGTCTACCATGTCTTTTGCTCTCCTTATATTAATTTATACAAGATATCTTTTGAATTTCCTTCTTTTTTGTAATAGGACTAACAACATGTTATCTTCATACACTACCATAACAGTTTGCGATAAGTATGTAATGCATGCACACCAATACAACATTTCCACCACTTAGGCAATATTGCTACAGCCTATATGTATCGGTTACTCAGTTGGCAGAACGGAGAAATGAAATAATATTAGAATAGTAGCTCTCAAGATTCGTGAGTCCAGGCTCTACGTTCATTGATCTGCTGATGGGATATATGAGCAGAGTAAGCCCAATCATGTCAAAATCAATAGGCCATGCGACCATGTCTGCCAAGCCTAAATGCATCTCCCTCCAACTAGACAAATCAACCGAGAGTTGTTGGCGATGCCAGGAGTGGAGCATTCTTACAAATTTGGTTGAACTGAAAAATCGGAACTGCGCTGTGCAAGATTTCAATAATTTTCTCACTTAAAAAAATGTTTCATCAATCTTCGGTGGAAGCACCTTTCACAAAGCTACGTTCAGCATATCTTGTTCAAACAAGTTATCTAAAGACACGAACTTAAGCTGGTCAGCTAAAACATATGTATATGGTTCCAATGATTCAACATAGGTTTGTCCACTACAGATGCCTTTCACAGTCAAACACATGCAGGCATACCTAGTGTATTGAGCTGCTAGAGGTAACTAGTACCTAGACAAGAGTACCACAAGCAACCCCATCGGATTCGCCATGGTGTCCTGCTGTGGCCAGCGATGCAGCCAATTTCCCAAAATCCAAACCATTAACCATATAATGCAAGGCTCAACTACAAATCTGCACCAATCAACCATCTTAACCCTAACAAACAATATGTATCAATTGCACCAATCGCATGGTAATTCTATCTTGCAGAACTGTATGACCACGACATGAACACATGTGATTACTCCAGTCAGTCAGTGTCCTAATAACAAATCGCTCGCCCTCTTCAACCCTAACTCCCCTAATTCGAATCCAAATCGGAAGCTCTAAAGATGGAACAAGCTAAGCTGTAACATAGAAGCTTACCCCCTCGCGTTCATGGCGCTCGTCGCCACCCAAATCCACTGCCCTGCAAGAATCCAACACCACCCCGATCAGAACCAAGCCGCCACTCGGACTCGGGCGTCAAAAAAATCGACGAAAAAGTCGGAATAAATATTACTAATCGGAAGATCTGAGATGGATTCCAGCAAGTTTACCTCTCGATTCGCGTCGGATCCGCACGGATTTGGGGTTGCTCTGGCTTTGTTTGGGATTCGCAGCGTCTGCAAGAAGTGGATGCGAGGGGGAGGGGGTGTTTTGCCGACGGGTGATTACAAGCATTCTGTAACTGCCACGTAGGTCCAGCTTCGTAGGGGCCCAGTGACAGTGACATGATTCCCCGGGGCATGTCGTTGGTGGTGGCAGCTTCTCGAGACGGGTGACGTGGCTTATTTCAATCGGACGGCTGCGATTGCGCGGGATAGTGACGTGGCGTCGACTAAACGTATCTTCTTTTCCTCTTTTGACCCACTGTTTTCTTACAGTAGGGCTACAGGAAAAGGTCCAGGCTCGCGAGCTGTTCGAGCTCTAGGCTTAATTCTCGCGAGTTCTAACCAGTCAAGTTTGAATTCTCACGAGTCTTTAAGTTTTTACATACTAACTCTTACCGAATTTAATTGAGCCGAACTTGAGTTCAAGTTTTTCTTATTGTTGAAAATTAGTTTTTAAATTATTTTAACTGTTTTGAGCTTATTTGATCCGAGCTCGAACTTGGACCGAGCTAAGCTCAAGTTTGGACCAAGTCGAGCTCCAGCCAAGCTCTAGGCTCGGACCCCAACTCAGGCTCGCTCGAGCTCAGCTCGAGATTCTACCGAGCTCGAGTTTGGAAGGCCAGGCTCACTCAAGTTCAACTTGTTCACAGCCCTACCTTACAGCCATTGCCAGGTACTTGAGCAGCATGACCACCTTGTTGTCCAATTCTATGTAGTCACCGGCGATGGCAACTTCTTCCTCTGTGAATGGCTGTTAGGCGCGGCACAACCCATCCCGAGCGCTTCGTGCCATCTTCTCCCTCTGAAACCTCCACAGCGACACCCCCAGTTGTGCCCTACTCAAAGATATCATCTTGTCGACTTACCTCTTGTCGGTGTTTTAATACCGATCTTACGTATGATTTGTTTAGATTTGAGGAAAACTCTTATTTCTAAGGTCTGGTAATGTAGAAGAAAAATATGTGAATTTTTATACAGATTCGGTCCTTCTCCTGAGAGAATAATACCCCTATGTCCAGTGTTACTATTGCTCAGAGAGGAAAATTACAAAGTGTGTAATCAGAAATGCCTAGCACTATCTCTTATTTTTATCTCCCCTCTCTTCTCTGACGTAATCCTTTATATAGTTGACCAAATACGGCAGTTGTTTTGCGCCAAAAGACATCTCATTGGTTTGGGAGATAACCACCCAACGGAAGTTATTGTCAGAGAGACGTGGAGGCGGTTCGTCATATAACAGTTGTTGTCAGAGAGAGATCGTGTGCGGTTATTAGAGGTAGCGCTTTATTCTAATCACCGGTGAAGTCGATGAACCGCGATACATCCGCCGAGGCGATGCGGTCTGGCCTGGGTTGTTTTCTTTGATCTGGTTTATGCTGCCTGCTTCATTGTGTTGCTTTGTTTGCCGATTTTTCTCTGGATGCCAGTGAGCTATTATCCTCATTCTTCATAGCTTATATAGCTATCGGAGAAGAAGTTTGTGAATACTTGGGGCAATTTTTGAAGGCACCATTCACCCTCTCTATTGCCATTTTCAATCCTACAAAGACGATGACTCAAAGCAAAGGTATTACTAGCTAAGGCTAAGAATATGTTCCTAATCTTTTACCGGTCTTGGTGTTTGGTTGGAATACTGGATTGCTAGTATAGTTTACTGTACTATTAAAAGGGGTCATGTCTAGTAGTTTGAGTCTCATCATATGTTGATAGCTCAATCTCACCTCGTCTATCTCATCTCGGCATGAGGCTTGCATTTGCTAATGTGTTTTGCAAATAGTTAAAACTCATGTGTTAAAATCATTGTAACATGGGACTATGCATTGCGAATGTGTTTTGCAAGTGCTTGAAGTCCATATTTTCATTTTTTGTGATATGACGTTTATATTTGCTAATGTGTTTTGCAAATGGTTAAAGCTCATATATAATCATTGTGACATGTAACTTAAGTTTGTGAATGTGTTTTGCAAATGTGAGAAGTCCATGTACCTATTCTTTGTGTCATAATTTCAAAAGTGTGCAAATGTGTTTTGCAAATTGTTGAAAATCATGATTGATCCTTGTGTGCATGATATTGTAGTTTGCAAATGTATTTTGCAAAGACTGTTGAGATATCTACACTTCTCCGGAAAATCGGAACTACCAACTCGTGTCCGTGGTTGAAATCATGCGGTACTACAAATGTATTTTGCAAAGTAGGTCGTGAGCGGTATCTTGGTTCTATATGAGCGATACTCTACGGACATCGGAATCTGCCGGCATGTGTTGCGCGGTACTACCAGACGTAATTAGTCCGATCAGCTCTGTGTGAGCGGGTCATCCGGCCGTCGGAAGTACTGGCATGTGTTGCGTGGTACTACCGGACTTGAGGAGCTCTGGATTTTCCTGTAGTTGATCGGCGATGTGGCGGTCGACCGGCAGCCAACGGTCGACCGGTGTCTTGTCGGCCACGCCGGCGATCGAAGCGGTCGCCGCACACGGCGGTTCGACCGGCCTAGTAATGGCGGTCTGAATGGCATGGTCCCGACATTCAGACTAGCTTGGTGAGAGCGGTCAGATCGGCCAGCGGAACTTCCGTTCCTCACGCGGAACCTTTTTTCCAGAGAGCGACTCCGCGAGATTTTTCTAAGGCGGTCTGACCGGTGTGATTTGCGGTCTAACCGGAGCTGGCGGTCTGACTGGGCCTGTGTGGGCGGTCTGACCGGTCCTGTGTGGGTGGTATGACCGAATTTTCGTCTACAACGGCTATTTTTTGACCGTTGGCGAGGCAAGCAGAAGTACCGGCCTCTGACCGGTGGTACTTCCGTTTTCCCTGATTTTTCAGGGATTTGGCTCCAATGGCTAGTTTTTGAGTGTGAGTTATTGTGGCTACTGGCCAAATAGTAAAGAAGGGGACTAGTAGAAGGAGAGGAGAGCCAACACAGGGAGAGTTGGTGAGTGAGAATGAGAGGATGCCCCTCCTCCTGCCCCTCCTGGGGGTTTATATACATGAGTGGGGTAGAATGGAAAATTCCCATTATACCCTTTAGTACTTACAAAGGATGAGGGTACATTGGTATATTTACATTGATATATTCCTCTACACTATCGGGCCTATTACATATTAAGCCAGTTGCAAGGCCCAGTCATGGGGGTTGGGCCACCCCCACAACAGTTATAAATACCCCCTTGTGGCCGGTTGGAGATGTTGTTGCTTGACTTGTTTCTGTACTCTTGAGCTAGAGTGAGGCTCTCCACTCAATTGTGCATGTGTTGCACTTTGTGGGAGAGGAGAGGTGATCTAGAGTGCATGTGTTGCATCTAGAGGAGGACTTTGTGTCCGGATTAAGCTAGTGCATTCGTTGCATGTGGTGAGAGTCAAGTGAGGGACTTGACTTGTTACTCTTAGAGTTTGCCGACTTCTAGACGGCGTTGGAGGCGTCGTGCACAGTGATCTTCTCAAAGAAGGTTGTGAGAAGACCCGACGAAGGTGTGAAGGTTGGAGTTCACCTATCCGGAGCGGGAAAGAGCTACCACTAGTGGAATTGAGGTGGAAGGCTTAATTCATGGAGCCGGTCCGATTAGCTCGGGCTTACCTCAACGTGGACTAGGGGAGACCGACAAGTCTCCGAACACTCACGGTAAAAAGAGAACGTGTCATTTGTGGTTTGCTTTCTTGTGCTCAATTTACTTTCAAGTAATTTACATATTTAGAATCAATTTGATTACTTGTCAACCTAGGATTGCAAACCTTGACCTAGGATAGAATCGTTGGTGCACGTAGGTGAACTTATTTGTTTTAGGTGCTATTTGAGCTAAACCAATTTGATTTTAGCTTCCGCATTGTATACTTGATTTAGGCAAATAGAAAAGGTCTTGAATTGTTAGTATTAATTAGAAGAGAATTTTTAGACCGCTTATTCACCCTCTCTCTAGTCGGCCTCCTTGATCTTACATGCTTCTACCCGTCTTCTACCACCTTTGCTTCCACTTCTATGACCACTTCAATGGGCATAGTCACTTCTACTCCAACGACTGCTTCTGCCACCGGGATGGTGGTTGATTCTTCGACCATCTTCTCTTCTGTCTCTACGATAGCAGGAAGAATGGCTAGGGGCTTCTCGATAGAAGCATCTTTAGAAGATGGAGGAGCCGGGCTAAAATCATAAGGGAAGCACATCGGCATTATAGAAGACAAAAGGGTAAAATGTTATTCTTACGCTTTCAATTACATACCTTGTTTTCTTAGCTTTAATTTTGAATCCAGAAGAAACCTTCCCTAGGGAAGATTTCTTCGACTTCTTCTCTACGACCACATCTGGTTGTTGAGGAATGGGGTCACCTACGACCATACCTGGTCGTAAGTCCTAAGCAAGTGCTACTCCTCCTTGAGCTTCTTGTCCCTCCTGATGATCGAAACCAGTTTCGACCACTAAGAAGCAACTTCCCTTTTGATCATAGGTTATGTTCGTTCAGCAGTCTCCTTTACAAAAGATATAAAACTTTTACAGTTTTCTTTTTTGAGTTGCTTAACAAAGCCGTGAGAAGCGCCAACTGAAAAAGTTTTGTCATCATAATAGTAAGGTACCTTGATCTTGGAGGCTGTTTGCTTCAATAATTCGACTGGCCCTCTTTCCTCTGCAACGATCATGTCTGCAAAGAACTTCTTAATGGGGCTAGACGAGTGAGAAGCAGCGCTCGAACTATTGTCTTGCTTGTCAGCAGCGCTCGTACCATCACTTTGCTTGTCGCCAGCCTTCACTAGCTGACGTTGTCACTTTAGGTCTGCTGTTAGTAGCAGCTGTCACTGACAAAGCTCCTAGCTCTAATTATCTATCAATGTGTTTGTTGGTCCATTACTAAAAACCCTAGTGATTTAAATCAGGATTATCATGGCATTGTGACATCGTGGGCAATAGAGCTATCGCGGATAGCGGAAGCTATCCTACATCACGGTCACATATAAAATGTTGTTTTAATAATTTTACATATTGTGTAAAATACCATAATAGCTACAAGAAACTTTTGTCATATACACATAGTAGCCATTAGCAGATGGTTAACTAACTAGGTAGGTAGGCACTCTCTAAGCCACATGTAGCCCGTGCTCAATCCTCAGTGGACCAACAACTTGAGGCGAGTTGAATGGGCAATTTTCGTTGCAATGCACTTGGAGAGCATCTGTAATCTGTCAGCAACATTTCTAAAGTTGCAGAGAATAGACTGATGCTGCGTACTTCAGGTTGTACCATGTGCCAAGCACAATATGTTTCAGGCTATAAGCAGAGCTACAGAAGTATTGAAACAATAGCTAGAGCTGCTTGATAGCCTGCGCTCTATCGAACCTTTATACAACATATGAATGCTTCTTCTTCTTCTTATTCCTTTCTCAAGAACAATATCTGAATGTTTCTGACAGCCATAGATTTTCTGTACTTACTGTGTAGTCACTCTTCACCAAATTCCTTGGTTGATCGACATCAAATCCACGAAGAACAGTAAGATGGTACACGAGCAACTGAAACAATAAACAACAAAACAATCTTCAGTGAACTCAGTTGCAGCAAAATGAGGAGGTGCATTTTTCGAATTTGACAAAAAATGAACCAAACAAAGCTTACACTACTACAGAGAAGGTTAGACTGGACACCAAATCACAAATGGTTCCCAGAATCCGTCAGTGTTGTAATTATTACATACGATTTTACAAGCGTGACCATCTGTGTTACTAGCAATAGCTAGAATCGTCTGTGATACATAATTATCGCAGACGGTTTCTTGTTAAGAACTGTTTGTGAATTATCACATTTGGTAATCTTAACTAGACAAATATGTACGTACTAACATCCATTTCCATAATATATATGCTCCATCCAATTCGCAATATAAGTCACTCTAGCAATATTTCAGGACATAAGCAAACTTTTTATATTCTTTAATTAGCAGTATTTTGATCACTACACGCCTTCTCTTTATATCCTTGCTGCAAAAATCACAACATTGCAACTCAATGGTGTAAGAATCTACAGGACCATATGCCCAAGCAGCCTGAAATTTAGAGATAAAAAACCTACATATGATACCTAACTGTTGTGGTCCATGGCATTACAACATACATAGATTTGCAAAGTACATCAAAGGCACCCAAATAAAGATTCTGTTATGCTCATGCCTCCACTCCAATCTAAAAAAGAGAACAAAACCAAAGTTAACTGCAACCAATTAAGTATATGAACCCCTAGGCTTTTTTTAATAAAGCATTGCCCACAAATTAAACTAGAGGCACATCTCCCAGAGATGGATAACCTAAGCTTTGTCAAATATTGATGGGGTGGTGTGCATGACATATCTAACACAGCCCAACAAAACGATATACACTAAGCTACACAGGGAGCGTAGGTAGAAGGGTTGTTCACAAGAACAGAGCCATTTGTTGTTCACATCTGTTTATATATAACTTGAAGGAATCTTGCAGAGATTCTCTGGAGTAGCTAGGAAGCATTGGATTATCACAACCATCAATTCCCAGACTATATCACTCTGTAGCAAGGCATCCTCAGGCTAGGAGTAGGACCAAGCATATTTCCGTATCGATCAAATGTATCTAGATTGGATGTCATCGTTGCATCCATCCTAAAATATACTTTCATATATCATAATATGTAATTTTTTATTTACAACAGCATATATTACGATATAAATTAGTGGTCTACCATCTTGGAGACTATGCCAATACGATTATATTTGGAGTGGAAGGGTGCATGTATCAAACACTGGTAAGGAGGTATGGAAATACGAGCTATTATATTATAGATTGGCTGGTGCAATTGTCTATGCTAGTTACAGATGTTCGGTGCTTGTTCCCGCACGATTAGGGCATCTTCCCCTCAATAATTGCATCCATTGATAATTGCGTTGGTTGTGATTCGAGTGATTAATCACTCGCTGACCAGAAGTCTTTTTAAGTACTACACCAATTGCTTACGACGCAGCTGCATTATTCGTCGGATTTGGATTTGCTCCCTGATGCCGCACGACACGTGTCGCCCTCACAACTGCCCAAACAAGCTTCTACAAAACGCTACAAGTTACCAAGAACACACAAAAAATGAACTGGAGACATCTTGTAGCTAGTAATAAAAATTCCAACTAATACTAATCATACACATAGTAGGACAACGAAACAGGCAACAAAGTTGACTCCATATTAAGCAAAAGGACGAAAGGGTTGTAATCCTTTACACAGTGCAGAATTAGCAACACTCAGATCAAAACATACTTTGCTTTACGACTGTGAGATTGAGGTATATACGACATCGTAATATATAGGTTGGCACAACCATTCTCAGCATGTTCTTGAGCACCCCGCTCCACACATATATAGCTTGCAGAACAGTATCCAACCCAAGGATCCTTCTACCTGGTCAAGTAGTATACCAGCAGAAAAAGCACGACGAATGATGCTACAAGGGTCCCCATCCTCCTGCTTGATTTGGTCTCGAACACCTGTCACGCAGACATGAATGAATTAGTTCAGAAGAATATAAGGAGCAGATGAGCAGCAAATTGTTACTCTGGTCGCTTACCATCTTGAATTTGTCCACTGTTCCAGAGAGAAAACCCCTCGATGTATCCATATCATTCCCCTGAATCAGGCATGATGGTAAGAAAGTAGCGCAGTAGATTCAGGTCTTTGAAAGACAGAGAAGGTTAACAAGGCAAATATAAGACTACTCTATATATAAATACCATTCGGTCCAGCATACGGTTATGAGTCTCCACCTCTTCATGTATATCGCCTGACAACTACAAACCGATAAAAGAACTTCAGTAATCAATATAAAATTGTCTGCAGATCTCTCCAAATTGTTTTTTTGGGGGGGGGGGAGGATTACCACAGCTATAAAATTTAGAACAGGCTCAACAAAATCGCAGCAGGGGCCGTGTTATGAACCTTAGTTCATAACGGGTAAACACCACCAAGAAGATGACCGGATGGCGTCGGCATAGGGAGGGAGGAGAGACTATAGACTAGGAAGACTTTGTTATTACTCTGCTTCCTTCCAATAGCATGCGGTAGCCCTCTTATATAGACGGCTCCCCCTAACAGATGTAATCTAATCCCAATCATATCTCTAACAGATATAGTAACTAACATCATATCTCTAATTATATCTCTAACACAAGGAAACTAATCTTTAACTCGAATAGGAACCAATCTCTAATTCCTAATAATAACCCGACTGGGCCCAAGGCCCACGCCTATAACATTACACCCCTCCCGGAGATGCAGCTCGTCCTCGAGCTGCTAGACGGCGACCAATGAAAGACCTTCGACACCGATGTAGAGGACGAACGGTGGTAGGGTGCTGCAGCGGATGGAGACGGGCGGCCAGATCCAAACGGAATAAAGCTAGACGAAGTATAGCGCCTTCGGTAAATAATGCCTGCAAAATAAATTTTTTTTACCGGCTCCTCATCCAGTCATCCTATTAAAGACTTGGAGCGGGCGGCTCGGCCAAACAGAGGCGGGATTCGAGCGACACGCGCGGCGCGCGGCAGAAAACGAGGCCGGCGGGCCGGCGGCTCGGCGGCCTCGGCGGCGGATTCTCGGCGGGCGGCCCGACCAATGGAGCGACACGGCGGCGGCGGCGGCTCGAGCGGGGGCGGTCCAGCGGCGTCGGCTTGAGCGAGGCGGCCGGCGGCTGCGAACGAGGCGACCGCCGGCGGCGGCCGGCGCGGCGAGCGGCGGCGGCGAGTCGGCCGGCCGAATCCGATCTCGCCGATCGAGCGCGGCGGCGGACGCGCGTGCGAGGCGGCGAAGTCGCGGCGAGAACGCCGGATCTGTGGCGAGGTGTCCCGCCGGCAACGGTGGCGGCTCGCATGGATCCGGCGCGGCGGCCCGCGATCAGCGGAGAGACCGGCCGCGGCGGCCGCGCTTCGCGAGAGGCCGGCCGAGGTGGGCCCGACAGCGGCGTCGGCGTCTCGGCGTCGGCCCGGCGACCGGCGGTGGGCGGCCGCGGCGGGCGGTCGCGAGTAGCGCCCTCGAGGCGGCGCGGTTGGTCGGCCGGCGGATCTGCGCGCCGGTGGAGTGGCGGCGTCCGGCGAGCGGTGGCGCCGATTCGATCGCGGCGGCATCGATCTCGTCGGCGAAGCACGTCGCGGTCGGCGTCGGCGGTGAGGCGGCTGCGTGAAGCGGCGCGCGGCGATGTGGCGAGCGGAGACGGCGGCGTGGCCGCCGCCGGGCCTCGCGGCGGCGGCGACGAAAAACGATGGCGGCGACTTCGGGTAACGACGACCGGCGGTGGCGATCATGCTGCGCGCGGCCGACCGAACGGCGGCGGCGGTTGCGGAGCTGGATGGAGTCGCCGGAGAAAGAGCACCGCCTTGGCGGCGGCGGTGCTAGAGTGCGAGGCGATGGCCGGCGATGTCAGAGAAGACGCTGCGGCGATGTGGTTGGCTGCATCTGGCGATGGCTGTGGATCTTGATTTTGTTGTTGTTGGGGATCTGGTGTTGGGTGTTGCCGTGCCTTCATTATCTCTTGTAGCTTCTTCATCGCATCCTCAGAGGATGCCTTGATTTCTTTCAGCTGCTTGCTGATCTCCTTGCAGAGCACAATCGCGTCGCTCTAGCCGTTAGCCATGGTAGCAGAAGTCGTGGGTGGGGATTGACTGCTCTGATACCAAACTGTTATGAATCTTAGTTCATAACGGGTAAACACCACCAAGAAGATGGCCGGATGGCGTCGGCGTAGGGAGGGAGGAGAGACTATAGACTAGGAAGACTTTGTTATTACTCTGCTTCCTTCCAATAGCATGCGGTAGCTCTCTTATATAGACGGCTCCCCCTAACAGATGTAATCTAATCCCAATCATATCTCTAACAGATATAGTAACTAACATCATATCTCTAATTATATCTCTAACACAAGGAAACTAATCTTTAACTCGAATAGGAACCAATCTCTAATTCCTAATAATAACCCGACTGGGCCCAAGGCCCACGCCTATAACAGGCCGCCAGCCAAGGTTCCAAATACCGGCGGTAACCGGTTTTACCAGTGACGACCGGGAGAAAAAAACCACCGGTTTTTTATTTAATTCAAATTTAAACTTTGGAGTGTAAAAATTAGTTTCTCTAATGATATTTACATTGTTTAACACTAATAGAATGTATTACGAAGATGCATTTTCCGTACTTAACTTCATACTTTTTGCCATGAATGTATTAGGAACTTTCCAATTTTGAATGTAAAAGTTAGTTTCCTTAATAATATTTACATTGTTTAACACTAATGGAACATATTAGGTAGATGCATGTACCTCCCGTGCTTGACTTCATGCTTTTTACCATGAATGTATTAGAAATTTCTAAATTTTGAATGTAAAAAAGTTAGTTTCCCTAATGATGTTTACATTATTTAACACTAATAGAATGTATTAGGAAGATCCCTACATCTCCTGTACTTGACTTCATACTTTTTGCCATAAATGTGTTAGGAATTTCCCATTTCAAATTTGAAAACCCAGGTTTTAGCGGTTTTCCGGTTTTTAACGGTTTTTCTCCGGTTTTTTGGGCGGATACCGGCCGGTTTTTCCAGTTTCCGATTTCAAATTCAAATTTTGACGCGTGAAATTCTCTGGGTTTTTCAGTTCTTGGCGGTTTTTCTGTCACCGTGGTAACGATACACGACCACGTGGCGTTTGAGCAAACCACCGTAAACTACGGAGTGACTGCTACTCATCTCAGTTGTCGTTTTGAGGCCCAAACCTTCAACAACTTAGGCCCTGTTTGGATACGCTTATCTGAAAATCGATTTTAATTTGATCAAGATTTTCTGATAAGTCGCGATCTGAAGAATCTGCGATCTGAATAATCTGAATAATCCTGATGGGGCTTGCGGTACAGGATTTTGGATTCTCAGTGCAAATGCTGATTTTTCCCACCGCGGCGGTTGAAAGAATCGAAAAATAATCAAAGCGTTTGGGTGGGATTCTCGCTTAATTCTACCCAGAATCGGATTTTAAGCGTATCCAAACAGGGCCTTAGTATTTAAAGCTGGGCATACCATCTCAGACTAGAAAGCAAAATTCAGACTGAGAAGGACCACAGTTAGACAGAACCATCTCATGTTCTGGGTCCAAATATGCCTCGGACCTATTATGCTGGCTACTTCCAGTGCCTTTTGAGCCCACTGAAATACTAAAGGATCCTTCAACAGCTCATTTATTCACTATCGTGTATTAAAACCTTTAGAGCCAAATGTATCCCCACACTCAAAAGAAAGTTTATTCAATTCACAACACAAGAGAAGGGCAATCAAATTGCATCAGTGCTGCCACCAACATGTCATCACAATTCACAAGGCCCATTAGATTAGTCAGATTCCTTGTAGCCCCATTTAAGGGCAAAACTCATGACCAAAACCTGTGCTTAACTAGTTAACAATATATCAAATTAAATGGTCTAGGAAAGCACATGGTTGACATGGATCCCAGCCCATATCTATACTAATACTGTGAATAAAGTTGCAGTCTCCAAAGGTGTTCTTAAAAAAAATACTACTACAGAATACAACCGTATGATCTTGTCTGTGTGACACAGCTTAAAGATAAACAAGTGCAATCGATATATGTGAATACACTAATTTTTTACATAACCGATTAAACAAACACAAGACATTCAGAAATTCCATCGTTAAGTGGCACTTACCCGCTTGAGGATGCTGACTCGATCTTGCAACCCATCGATAGCTCGATCATTCTCATGCTCGTCTATCTCATGTGAAGAATAGGATGGGGCTCGGATTCCACCCTCTTCAATGCCATCAAAGAGAGAAGTTCTGGTGCTTCGGTAGTTGCTAAAAGTGCAGAAAACAGCCATATAAGAGTCCATACAGAATTTCATAAGTGCATAACAAAGCATAATATGCAAAAGAAAGGTACTGAAGATGCACATGCAAACTAAAGCAAAGTACTTAGCATCTGAAGGGATTAATGTTTCTATATTTCCAAGTTTACAAATCAATAATTATGCATACCTCATCACCTACAATACATGTATCAAAGGGATGGAGAAGTAAAAGAGAGCAATTTGCATTAGATAAACAAACTGAGCAAACTCTCTATGTTAAAAAAACCCAAAGTGTTAAAACAATCCAAAGTCACAAACTATCAATTGCTGTACTAACGAGGAGAGACCACCAATTAGATCGTTACTACTTTGACAATCGTCAACTCAGCTCACTCACAATGGGCTACTCACTCCTAGTTATAAAAATCTGACTCATAAAACTGGCACAAGACAGTTGCATAATCACGTATGAGACCAATAAACAACTGTTTTTCGAACTGTTAGACCCAAATCATGAGACAAGTCAAAACATCATTGCCTATGGAGACGTTGTAGTACAACATGCAACTACTGGAAACCAGTGACAGAATGCGAAAAAAAAACACCGGAGAAAAAGAAGTGCTACAAACACTTAGAGATTGACATAAGTTTTGTTAGCCCTATGTAGCAACATGCAATTGTTCAGCTGGCAGCAGATCATTCTTAAAAGTTACTGGACAATTTTGACGAATTGAGTCAGAATCTCTTCACTACAGAAAAAAAAAACTTTCGAAGCAAGGCTAGCTGGTGGTCGTACACTTCATCTACAAAACATAATTTCAACATTAAAAGGAACTAAGTTATCCCATTTCACAGGTCTTTTTGTCCCCCTTTGTGGCTCTTGGACTCCTTGTACATATCCAGTGTTTGATACGACTAAGAAGCTGGAGAGGTTGACAGAGGCAAGAACAATAGATCATGCCATCATGAGGTCAGACTGAGAGTCTACCATGTCTTTTGCTCTCCTTATATTAATTTATACAAGATATCTTTTGAATTTCCTTCTTTTTTGTAATAGGACTAACAACATGTTATCTTCATACACTACCATAACAGTTTGCGGTAAGTATGCAATGCATGCACCCCAATACAACACTTCCACCACTTAGGCAATATTGCTACGGCCTATATGTATCGGTTACTCAGTTGGCAGAACGGAGAAATGAAATAATATTAGAATAGTAGCTCACAAGACTCGTGAGTCCAGGCTCTACGTTCATTGATCTGCTGATGGGATATATGAGCAGAGTAAGCCCAATCATGTCAAAATCAATAGGCCATGTGACCATGTCTGCCAAGCCTAAATGCATCTCCCTCCAACTAGACAAATCAACCGAGAGATGTTGGCGATGCCAGGAGTGGAGCATTCTTACAAATTTGGTAGAACTGAAAAATCGGAACTGCGCTGTGCAAGATTTCAATAATTTTCTCACTTAAAAAAAGGTTTCATCAATCTTCGGTGGAAGCACCTTTCACAAAGCTACGTTCAGCATATCTTGTTCAAACAAGTTATCCAAAGACACGAACTTAAGCTGGTCAGCTAAAACATATGTATATGGTTCCAATGATTCAACATAGGTTTGTCCACTACAGATGCCATTCACAGTCAAACACATGCAGGCATACCTAGTGTATTGAGCTGCTAGAGGTAACTAGTACCTAGACAAGAGTACCACAAGCAACCCCATCAGATTCGCCATGGTGTCCTGCTGTGGCCAGCGATGCAGCCAATTTCCCAAAATTCAAACCATTAACCATAATGCAAGGCTCAACTACAAAACTGCACCAATCAACCATCTTAACCCTAACAAACAGTATGTATCAATTGCACCAATCGCATGGCAATTCTATCTTGCAGAACTGTATGACCACGACATGAACACATGTGATTACTCCAGTCAGTCAGTGTCCTAATAACAAATCGCTCGCCCTCTTCAACCCTAACTCCCTTCGAATCCAAATCGGAAGCTCTAAAGATGGAACAAGCTAAGCTTGTAACATAGAAGCTTACCCCCTCGCGTTCATGGCGCTCGTCGCCACTCAAATCCACTGCCCTGCAAGAATCCAACACCACCCCGATCAGAACCAAGCCGCCACTCGGACTCGGGCCTCAAAAAAATCGACGAAAAAGTCGGAATAAATATGACTAATCGGAAGATCTGAGATGGATTCCAGCGAGTTTACCTCTCGATTCGCGTCGGATCCGCGCGGATTTGGGGTTGCTCTGGCTTTGTTTGGGATTCGCAGCGTCTGCAAGAAGTGGATGCGAGGGGGAGAAAGTTAAAGAGGGAGGGGGTGCTTTGCCGACGGGTGATTACAAGTATCCTGTAACTGCCACGTAGGTCCAGCTTCATAGGGGCCCAGTGACAGTGACATGATTCGGCGGGCATTTGGTGGTGGCAGCTTCTCGAGAGGGGTGACGTGGCTTATTTCAATCGGACGGCTGCGATTGAGCGGGATAGTGACGTGGCGTCGACCTAACGTATCTTTTTCTTGCCTTTTTTGACCCACAATTTCCTTACAATAGGACTTTAGGAAAAGATTGAGGCTCGTGAGCTGCTCGAGTTCAGCTCGCTCTAAGCTCGATTCTCGTGAGTTCTAACGAGCCGAGTTTGAATTTCTCGTGAGTCTCGAGCTTTTCTTACATACTAACTCTTACCATGCTTACTCGAGCCGAGATCGAGTTCGAGTTTTTTTATTGTTGAAAATTAGTGCATATTAAATTATTTTAACTATTATCAAGCTTATTTGATCCGAGCTCGAGTTTGTACCGAGCCGAGCTCGAGTTTGAACTGAGTTGAGCTCGAGCCGAGCTCTAGGCTCGGACCCCAACTCAGGCTCACTCGAGCTTAGCTCGAGATTCTACCGAGCTCGAGCTTGGGAGGCTAGGCTCGCTCAAGTTCGCGCTCGTTCATAGCTCTACCTTACAACCGTTGCCAAGTACCTGAGCAGCATGACCACCTTGTTGTCCAATTCTATGCAGTCACCAGCGATGGCAGCTTCTTCCTCTGCGAATGGCTGCTAGATGCGACGCAGCCCATCACGGAGTGCTTCCGTGCCCTCCTCCCTTTGAAACCTCCACAGCGACGCCCTGTTGTGCCCTACTCGAAGATATCATCTTGTCAACTTACCCTTTGTCGGTGTTTTAATACCCTTCACTGGCTAGCAGGATACAAGCTGAGAGCAATCAGAGGTCACATGAAACGAAGCTCTTGAATCCAGTATCCAAGGCTGAACAACACCAGAAGTAGACTGTGAGGCGACTGAAACTGAGGCACTCTTCGCTGAAGGCTCTGACTCAAGGGCTACAGCGGTGGACCTCCTAGAAGATCCACGACGGTGTTGCAAAGAAAACCTCTTATGATATTCAGCCAGCATCTTAGGACGAAGGGCAAAACAACGATTAGATGTATGTCCAGACTTCTTGCAATAAGAACATACTACATCTCCTGAGGAAGAACCTCGATGCTGAGAGGCAAGAACATTGATGTGAGTTATCGGTGCAGTAGGTGTGGCAAGGGAGTGAAGACGTGTCTCAGCAATTAAGCGAGCAAGTGCATCATCCAAGGTATGAAGAGTTGGACAGCCAAGTAACTGGGTACGATTGTACTCAAACTCTTGCCTAAGGCCTATCACAAACTGAAACATGAAAGTTTGATGCTCATGCTTTTTTTAGCCATACAAGACTCACATCCAGAGTGACTCTTTGGAGTCATAGAGGCAAGCTAACTAGTGATGCGGGTGAAGGCTCCATAGTACTCCTCTACAGACATGTCCTACTGTTGAAGATCGCGCAAGCTTTGCAGCAAGGAAAAACGAAGAGCTTCGCTAGGTTGAAGATATCACTGTTCAAGATATTTTCATATCTCTTTGGCGGAGTGGTGATGCTCAAGACTCATTCGAAGTAAAGGAATAACACTGAGAACTAGAGCTCCCATCACCTTAGCATCAGCCCTTTTCCAAGCCTTCTTGGTAGCATCATTAGCCCTTGAATAGGGAGGATTATCATTCAAGTGATCCTCAAGACTGACTGCCCTCACAATGGTCATGGTTGAGAAAACCCACTCTCTGTAGTTTGAACCATCTAGCTTGATGTCAGTGACTAGGAGGGAGCCATCCTTTGCCATGGTAGTAGAGAACAACAGCAAAGACTTCAAGCTTCAGCTGACATATATACTCAATTTCAGCACGTCGAGCTTGGTGGAGGCGCCGGCTGCTATGCTACAACTTCACAGCGCTGAAGCGGCCGAGCAGGCGGCCGCAACGAAACCTGTAGCCCAGTGGAGATGAAGAAGCAGACGTCGAGCTCGATGGAGGCGTCGGCTGTTGCGCTACAACTTCACAGCGCTGAGGTGGCCGAGCAGGCGGCCGCAACGAAACCTACAACCCGGTGGAGATGAAGAAGATGACGACTCGACCAGCGGGAAGGTCGACGAGGGAAGAAGCCATCAACTGGATCCGTCGCCCGGATCGATTTCCCGCCGGCGATGCGGTGCGATGTAGCGGACGACGATGTCGGTGATGAAGAAGAAGACTGCACGATGCTGGTGATGAAGAAGAAGACTGTAGCACGACGATGTGGTGCGATGTAGCGTACGACAACACCGGTGATGAAGAAGGTTGCAGCACGGTGGCGGCTACAAACGAGGTGAAGAAGGCGTCGATTGGAGCGATTTCCGTCGGCGACGCAACGCGATGCAATGGACCGATGCAGTGGATGAAGACGTCGGGTAGACTGCAGCGCAGTGGCAACAAGATGAAGATGCTGGCGGTAGCGCGAAGACGCTGGTGGTGACGCTACGGTTAGGGATTTGAGGAACCCAGCTCTGATACCATGTGAATCGAGTTTCTTCCCACATACATCTCCATTGAATGTACAGCAGTAAAATACAAAGAGCTCCGCACACCGAGAGTGGGCCTCATGGTCATGGGCCACAAATGATATCTGTGAGCCCTATACAAGTATACAAGGGGGGAGAGACTCTTAACAAGATGAACCTGTATGATTTTAGCCACAAACAGTAGCACATTATCCATGCAACCATGATAAACTGGATCATACAACAATAAATTACATAACACAAAGTCTAATTAACAGATACTAATACAGAAAATATATTTGATAACTTATGATGCTCTAATTATCACTAAGATTATTTGACATAGAGCCCTTAGAATCACTTAGCAATTCCATCTCATTGTCTGTGACAAATTCTTTTTCCTCCTCTACAGTAGGGATAATTATCCTTTTCTTTCTAGTATTTACATCCTTGTGTCCTGGCCCTGTTCTCTTCGACCTATACTTCAAAAGGCAGCCAAGCAAGCTTCACGCAAATTATCCTTAGCGCTGTCACGCTCAGGTTATGTCTCAAATTGTGGCTTAACTTGATCTTCTTCCAGCCATTCATTGCCATCATCTTCAAGGATATGTGTAACTTGTGTCTTAATATAATCTTTGTTTTTGTTCTCTTTCTTCTGTTGCAGTTTTGAGTTGAATTTCACGAAGACAGGATCATTTAACCTTTTGTGGAGTAGTTTTTATCATTTCTTTGAGTGAACCTGCACATTTCCAAGAAAAAGCAATGTATATTAGACAAAAATAGCATATAAAGTTAAAGAGAGAGGCAAAGGCAGCTAAATAGGTTAAAGTGTTAAACATTTTACTTGCTCAAATGCACTCCAATTTCTTTCACAAGCTAAGGAGCTACATGTCAAGCTCAAAATCTTTGTAGCCCAGCTCTTTAAATGTGGTGTAGATGTTCCATGGTTCAACCACCATTTCGCTTCATGTGACCATGTCAAAGAGTAAAAAGCACAGTGAGTTACTAACATGACTAGCATAGTTATATAAAGATTTTTTTTTAAAAAAAAACTTACTAGGGCCAAAAATTTTGTTCTTTCTTTTGCCTTTTGGCAATGTCCTTTCTAAAAGATTCTAGGCCATCTTGGTAAATTTGAATCTCATATTGCATGATCTTGTCCTGAATGCCCTTCTCCGCTACTAATTTAGTCACACAGGTAAATAGACCACTTCTAAATGTTGCTTCCCTTTCAATCTCCACCTTGTTAGGATAGTAAAAATAGGTATTCAAATAATAGCCAACCAAGTGCAATGGTGTCTTAAGTTTGTTATCCCACCATTTGTCAATTATGGCCCAAACAAATTTATACTTGTCCTCAACCCCATCAAACCACAGAGCAATTTCCTTCTTTGCATCCAACAAACAACCATATAAGAAACCCATAACAGTTTCATCACTATCCATATGCCTCAAGACATCAACCAATGGCTCAAAATAGTTTACTACATCATCCACTCCTCTACAAAACTGATCTGACCGAACAATCTTTGCTACATTCTTTCCCTTCTTCTGTTTAAAATAACCCAACTCATCAAGCTCATCTTATCTCAATAATCTTGTCAAGTCCTTCTTACTATCTTGTATGCTCTTTAAATTTAAGTATGCAGCAGCAAACCAGGTAACACCAGATCGAACCAAATCCTTCCCAAGGAATTTTCTCATCAAATCCAACACATGAACATGAGTATAAAGAAAATTTGTCATATTTCATGCATTTTAATAGTACCTTTCACATCCTTTAGACTCCAATATCTTCTAACATGAGATCAATGTAATGGGCAGCACACCCATTCCAAAAGATAGAAGGCTGCTTTGCTCTTAGAAAATTTGCTGTAGCCTCATTAGCACGAGCATTGTCCGTTACAACTTGAACCGCATGCTTTTCACCTATGTCATCAATGCATCTATCGACCAATTCAAAAATATATTTACCGTCATTCTTCTTAGATGAGCAATCAACTAATTTAAGAAAACACACACCAAAAGAACCATGCACCACAAGATTCATTATTCCTCTACTTTTCCTATCAGTCCATGCATCGGTCATGATTGTACAACCTGTCAGCTCCCATGCTTGCTTATGTGACTTGAAATATTATACTATCTTATTCTTCCACTTCTGCAAGAAAGGACCATTAACTTCATACAGACTTGGACCCCACAAATCCCTTCCAAAATCCCCAATAGCCTCCTCTAGCATAAGATCGAACCATGGATCTTTGGCTGCATTACCTGGAATGCTGTTGTTATAGAACCATTGACAAATGTATTCACATGCTCTGTCCCTCTTCTTTTCTCTCAGTTTAGTAGTTAGTGCAGTTTGAATTTTCTCTTTCGCTCCTTTCTTTTGAGCCTCTTAAAAAAAACTGGACCTACGGGGGGAAGAGTCACCCCGGGCATTATCTCTGAAAGAAGATCTTCTCACGTAGATCCAGAAAACCCCCGAACCCCTGCCCACACCCTGACACAGGGGCACCGTAGCCCTTGTGAGAACGACCACGACCAGGGCCGGACCTTAACCTGTGCTTTGGCTTGTGGGGCAGGCGAGGGGGTTTTTTTACCCTCAGCCTGAAATTCGCTCCCACTGGGAGTCGAACCCAGGACCTGAGGGGTGCTACTAGAGCGCTCTAACCGTTAGGCTAGAGGCCCGTTCGCTTCTTTTGAGCCTCTTGTGGAGATAGTTTGCAAAATGCGTCAATTGGTCCAGGATCAACAGAGCCTTTTGAGCTTCCACTTGTTCTTACAGATTGTAGCCTGACAAGACTTTGATCATCACTATCACCTTCTCCTTTAGAATGACTTAAATCCACCTCACCTCTTAATTCTAGTAGCTCTTTAAGCCTCTTATCCTTCTCATTTCTCTTCCCAGTAACTAAATCAAACATTTGCTTCTTCACATCAGGTGGCACACCAGGATAGCGAGCAACATTTGATTTTGGAATATGGCCAAGGTGATACTTCAGCCGAGTAATGCCACCTTTACAAATTTGTGGACAGTACTTGCACTTTATTTGGTGTTTTTTTGCTTGGATCTGGACATTCTCCATGCTCCCAAGTAGGATCTATTGATTGAGTTGCCCTTTCAATTGCAGCTGTTGTTGATGCACTAGCAGCAGTAGACATCTTCTATGTCTCTATCAGTCTATCAATTACGATACACAAGTAAGGAATACTGGAATAGAGCACAGACTCAATGAGCAGCCACTACTTGGCTACTTGATTCACTGGCATATACTCGGCCACTTGATTCACTAGCAGTCTAGCATACACGTAAGGAAAATCATCAATCAAAGATCTATTCTCAGTTGCACAGATTAAAATGGGATGAGGCAATTTATGAATTAAAATTCAAGGGAAGGGAAAGAGAGAGCTGACCTGAGTTGCTGCCTTCCTCTATGTGTTGCTGCCGTGCGGCGGCGGCCGATGAGAATCCCTACGCACTTGCACAGCGGAATAGCTCAGCGCTGGCTTGGATTTGTGGCGGCCGACGAGAATCCCTGGCTCCCTGCATAGCTTGGATTTGTGGCGGCCGACGAGAATCCCTGGCTCCCTGCGTAGCTTGGTTTGCAGCGGGCGACCTCGCCGTCGGGTTGCCCAAGAGGTCGCCGCATGGAGTTCTGGTAATACAAGGCTCCGAGGGTACTCAACAGCGCGGGTACTCCGGAATTACCTGAACCTGTTGCGGAACTAGATGAAAAAGCAGATGCAACTCTTAACCCTAGGGCTTATGGAAAACTCAAACAGTAGTAATCTCCTCTTAGTTAATAACCTCCTCTTTTCTATGTTGTAGGTTTAACAGTAGAGGCAAACTTGAAATACAGCAGAAGCTGGCTCTTAAAGATGATATATTAGTTCAGTCGTAACGGATATAGGAATCTGAACCTGGTTTAGATGAGTTGTAGAGGTCCCTGCCTGAATTTTTTGAGCTTGATTCAGCATTTGTTTAACTTACTGCCAGGGTTTGCCAACACCTTGAAGTAACTCAATTGGTACTATAGTGGATCCCGGTAAATATTGTGAGGTACCAAGCAGTGGCGGATCCAGGATTGGAGCACGCCCCGGGCTAAATTTCAACCAAGTGTTGTTCGCTGCTTGTTTTGTAGGCACAGGTGGTCTGAACTTTTCATGCTCTTCGCACAGATCAGGGTAATTTCAAAACAGCAGTTGTAACTTGAGAACAAACAGAGAGAAGGTTCAATATTGATGACTTCACTAATCCCTTGAGAGAGGGATAGAATGGCATTCATACCTCTCGGTAGGCATCGAGCTGGGACAACTCCATTATGTCAAGAATGTCGAACAGCGACAAATACAACATGTAGTTACGAACCTGAGAAACAAAAAACTCATTATGTGAAGCAAGTAAATGAGAGAGCAGACTTTATAATACTATATTACACTAAATAGCTTGAATTAACCATTTACCTGGTATATTGGAAATGGTAAGCAAACTAAACTTTCTGATGAAATAGGACAAAGTTGAAAACTAAGCAAACTTACTTGGAGGTAGATACGGTATCAGATTCAGATGCAATCACAAGGTCTGATTCAGCAAGATTCAGATGAAAACCAAGCTATCTCATGGCCTAGCATTCTTAACTCCCTCTCTTTTTTTCACTGAACTGTTTTGAAGTGACTTGTATAGATCTAGAAAATACAGAAAGAATTTGCCTAATACAATTTAGTTTTATGCATGGGTCATCACTTATCAGCATACCAGAGTGGCAAGCAAACTAGAAGAATTCTACCTGCTGTTCAATCACAATCTCAAAGTATGGTCGTCTTAATTTTACAAACTGAGGTATCCATCAAGATCTCAGAATGGTGGAATTCTTGCAAGCAGCAAAATTTTGATAGTTGACATATATCAAAATATAAAGCAAGAAAATGCAGTATTAAAATTGTAAGTGGAGGAGGAGGCGGAGCCGGAGGGCGGAGGAGGAGGTGGAGCCGGAGGAGGCGAGGGCAGCGGCGGAGGCCGCGAGGAGGAGGCGAAGCCGGAGGAGGCAAGGGAGGAGCCGGAGGGCGGAGGAGGAGGCAAAGCCGGAGGAGGCGAGGGCGGCGCCGGAGGCCGCGAAGAGGAGGAGGCGTAGCCGGAGGAGGCGAGGGCGGTGCCGGAGGCCACGAGGGCGGAGCCGGAGGGCGAAGGAGGCGGCGGAGCCGGATGAGGCGAGGGCGGCTGCTGGCAGTGGGGCGCGACCACGCGAGGCGAGGGCGGCGGCCGGCGCAGCTGTGCAGGCGAGGGCCGTGCTGGGGGATTGGGGATTTTGGGGTTAGGGTTTCAATCTTAGGGGGGCACAGTAGTATTAGGCTTAGGAAGTTTGCTGGGCCTCGGGCTATAGCCCACCCAGCCCGAGGCCCAGTTCCGCCCCTGGGTTAGGGTTTCAATCTTAGGGGGCACAGTAGTATTAGGCTTAGGAAGTTTACTGGACCTCGGGCTATAGCCACCCAGCCCGAGGCCCAGTTCCACCCCTGGTACCAAGTACCAACTTTGTTCACTGGAACTTTATGGCCATTGTCTGCAAGAAGGTATGTAGTGAAGATCCTTTTTTCGCTAGGTTATTTAGCGTTGGATGTATTCGCAAAATTTGATGACATTGTTGACCAGTGACCACTATGGCTGATAGCCTGTGGTATTAGGTTACTCTTAACCCTCAAAGGTGAAACTATGAGTCTGCTATCTTGTCTTATATCAGAGTTTTGTCAGCTGTGCTAGCACTGAATGTCTAGCTCTGTGCCTATGGCAAGATATATGGGTAAATAAACAATGAAGCTATTTCTCCATTTGCCTTAAGGTTCTGGTTCATCCAGCTATTTTTCCACATGTTTTCCTGATAGTTTGCAAGTAATTTTTCTATTATGTTCTCTTCTCACCAAATGCTGCTAGCAATAACAGAGTTCTTTTACCTGCCACATGGTCATGCTCTAAGATCAATATTTTCTTGCAGTTCCTGAGAAGCGTCTTCGGTTCAGAACTACTGTTGATGCATCAGAAATGCAAATCATTGAAGCTATGCAGAGGATGACTTCACACAGGGAATCCTTCAAAATTCAGCAAAGCATCAAAACTAGCTCTGCAGCTTATTGAGGCTGGAAGTGTCAAGCCAGGGACAATCGGTCACTTCTTTGGTATACTAGAGGCTGCAATGTCTTCACCAGGAGCTTGTAATGAGCCTTCTGTACGTGCAGATTACCAGGCATTGTTTAATGTCGCTCAGGGTGTAACAGAGGTAAAGTTTCTGGTATATTTCAAACAAATAGTTGAAAAAGTCTCAGCTTTCTTCCTTTTGTGTGCAGTTCTGTTAAGCCATTGTAACATGTACTTAAGATTTGTGGTTGATGTGCAGTGTTTCAACCAACAGCAGAAAAATCAGTTTGATATATGGGTGCTGCATGCGGTGGTGGCTAATGATGTTTTTGCTGATGACAGTTTTGTGGTGAGTGTATTACGATGATACGCCCATGCTGCTTATTCTCTCAATCCAAGTATGAATTTTTTTTATTGTACTTGTATGCTACCGCTGCTGCAACCAGTGTACTTGCATGTCCTGATTGTTCGTTACGAAATTTCATTAGAATGTCTCATGGCACAATGCAATTCTGGCCTGTGTGTTTTGACTAATATACTTGCTTTTATTTTGTAGTTCTAAAAGGCTGTAAGGAAGATCAAAGATGCCATCTCAGCCCTGCCAGTAGCGACAGTGGATGATGATAATGATGAAGCAGCAGCTTTTGCAGTTGCTGAAAGCAAATCTGGCACCACAGAGAATAAAGCAGATGATAACGTGAAAGCCTCCAACTCAAGAGAAGAATCCCCTGACCCTTTTGGTTGAGATGATCTCCTTGAGCACAAGCCAAAGAAATCCGAAAAGGCTCAAGAGAAAGCGGTAGCAGCTCTGAACAGAAAAGCAGATGAGGAGGAATCAAAGAGATTTCTGAAGTTACAGCGAGAAGCCCTTCTGAAATGTCTAGAAATAGCTGCTCGGCGCTATAGGATACCATGGTGAGTTATCTGACAAAAGGCCATGTGTTACTAACCATATACTACGGTTGGTTGTGCTAAATTCTCTGTTGCTTGTCAGGACGCAGACTGCCATGGAGTTGACATCTTTGCCAAGCATGCTTACGACAACGTGAACCGGCTCACGAAGCAGCACAGGGACAGCATGGAAAAGTGTTAGACCATATGGATAATTCATGAATTTAGCGATGATGAATAATTAATATTTAGGTTGTATTAAAATTTGTGTTTATAAAAATTTCAGTCTACGTTCTTGTGTAAAACTAGAATTGCAAGAACATTCAGGATAAGCAGTCTGACCGCCCTGTATTGGATGGTCTGACCGGCAGGATTCGACCACGGACGGTAGTTGGAGGTGTGGATCACGATCGGTAGTCAGTAGTCCGATCGGTCTTGTGATGAATGGTCTGATCGGCAGGTATCGACAACGACAAAACGACCACGTCAGGTTGAGCACGGTAGAATGACCACAGCTGAACGACTACGGCTGAATGACCATGGCATGTTGACCACAGCAGAACGACTACGACAGGTCGAGCATGGCAGAACAACCACGGCTGAACGACCGTGGTTGAATGACCAAAGACAGTCGGAGCTACAGTGAATCGGTCGAAGCTGCAGTAAACTGGTCGTTGGTTATAGCAACAGTACCTGATCGGTGATCATTGCTACAGTACCAGATTGATGGCGATAGCTACAATAACCAGTCGGTGCTTCAATGCCTGGTCTGTACTTGGTAGCCGGTGCTATAGTACCTAATCGGCAGTTGATGCTATAGTACCTGGTCGATACTCAATGATTGGTAGTTGGTGCTATAGTACCTAATCGATACTCGGTAGTCGATGGTCGGTAGCTACAGTATCTAGTTGGTAGTCAGTGGCTATAGTACATGGTCGGTTATCATAGGCTTTACAGTCGGTTGTCATAGGTTTTACGATCGATTGTCATAGACCTCGTGATCGGTAGTCGCAGGCTTTGAGATCGGTTATCGCAAGCTTCACGGTCGGTATTCATAGGCTTCGAATGCTTCAATTCTTATAATCTTCGAATACCTCGAGTACTCATGTCTGTTCTTGTCTGTTGGGCATGTGGTCTGACCGGCCTGGGCATGGCGATCTGACTGATTTTATTGGGTGGTCTAAGGTTGAATTTTGGAAAGCATGGATATTGAGATCGTCGATGATCTGGTTTGTGTTTATTGATGAATAACGGTGTAATATGCATGGGTGGACTGATGTTGATCAAGTTAGAGAAAACTTCTACCAGGAAAAATTCTTTGGTCTTTGCATGTGCATGTTGGACGTGGAGATGGTCATGATCGATGACGAAGAGAACCGGAACTAAGAGGGGGAAATCTGTGGTCTAGGCGGTTGAGGATGTCATGAGGTGGTCGGGCTCACGCTGGAGCACGTGGAGATCAAAGGTGGATGATTGGTGGAGAAGCTACGAGAGGTGTGGTCCTAGAGATTTCAACATGTGATAAGTTAGAAGGAGTTAATGGAGGGTGTTCATAACTGGAAGGTTTAGAGATTTTGAAAAAAAAACCCCGTGTTTGAAAGGGTTTCGGGTCCCTTAATTTTCGGAATCGGTTAGGATTTCGTGTCCGTGTTGATGAGGACACAGGTTGGGGCTCAAGCATATAAAAGGAGGAAGAGACTAAGTGTTAACCTATGTCTTTGAGACGGCTTTTTGGTGGGTTTTATGCTAGAGTTTGAGGGGTGCCATGAGAGCATTTTATAGCCATAAAACATCATCATGCAGTAATGCAAATAAACTTCTGATTCAATCCATGGAGAAATCTTGCATCTATTTTTAGTCTTTTGCTTTGTTTTGTGGAATCATTGGTTTTCGTAATCCATGCTATTTTGATTCGATTCTTTTGAGGAATCTGTTGCAAAAAGGCCTAGGAATAAATCTGCAAAGTTTCGGCGGAATTCTCCAAGTCGCTTGAAGGCTATTGCAATTTTCAGATTTGACCTAGTTTTTTATTATCTCTTTTTGTGACATAGAATTCTTCGAATCTAGCTAATGTTTCTTGCAATTTTTTGTTGGAATAGATTCTTGAGTATCTCCAGGAGAAGTGCTCCCACGAAAAGATCAGCATTCGGCACGCTGTAGGCTGTGGCTCGGTTAAGTCGGCAAGCTGCTGCTGCGTTATCCGGCTCTCCCAGCTGGCGCAGTCTGATGATGTGCGATCGTTCACCTGGAAAAACTGCAAGGTGTGGAGTGATTCCACAACGACGGCGTTCATCTGAGGTGTTGCGTCCATGGACTTCTGTCTGTGTAGGGCGTGACCAACACAGATGATGCAATGCGTTCCTTGCTTCAATGGCGAGCATGCGATTTATACTTTGATATCCCTGTATGAGTGGTTGCCGTCTCCATTCTTATGATCTCATCTGGGTTGTAAGCTTGTCACAGAATGTGGAGCCTCCCGTTTGGATGCAACCTCCATGAGCTTCGCTGCTCGTGCAACGGTGTGCACGTGTGCGAGCTTGTTGTACGTGCGGTCTTTTCGTCGTCTCCTCGTAACTGCAAGTTGGACAATGGTTTCACTGCTTGCAAGCATGTGAAATACAGATATATACTAGTTAATGCGACGGCACTTTGATTAGGGCGGTAAATTTGTAAGGTGTTTGTTTGACTGTTTTGCACCCTTAAACTACATCGTGCGGATACTTCTCAAAAGTCACATATCAGTATCAGATACCGTATCGAATATGGATACTTCTCCAATATGCTCCGATGCGTATCCGTAACCTAGCTTTTTTAAATTTTCAAAAAAAATAATTAATAATCCCCGTACTTCTCCGATACTTTGTGGATACCCCGATACTATAACCTAATTTGTACCCCTTGCCCAGATCCATTTGCCATTCGGCCCCCATCCCACGCCTCCACGCCGTCCCCCCAGTTAGCACCGCCACCTCCCCTCCATGGCACCGCTTGGCCGTAGCCTCCCTCCACACCGCCGCTCAGCCGCAGCCTCCCTCCACATCACCGCCTCTCCTCCACGGTGCCACCCGGCCGCCGCCTCCCCTCCATGCTGCCACCCGGCCACAGCCTCCCTCCACACCACCGCCTCCCCCCACGTCGCCGCCCGGTTGTAGCCTCTCCTCCACAACGAGCCCTCGATCAGTACCACTTCTCTAATTTGTTGAATGATGATTAGGTAGATTTGTGTATGTATGGCATATTTTTGTATGTGTTTGTTACTGATTCATTGATTTGTAGAATGCACCAGGTTGTAATAGCTGTGTATGAGCTTATTCAATATTTGATCTTGTCAGATCATGGCATCTGGTTGTGGTGGATTCGAGACTCGAGTGTATCGTGCAGTACTAATACTAATGCATGTCCTGCCCAAGGAGGGAGAACTGAAGAACCAAGAAATTTGCTACATCAATATTAAGATATTCTCGGTTTCTCAATTCCTTATAAGCATTCATTAATTTCTTATTTTATCTTTACTATATATATATATATATATATATATATATATATATATATATATATATATATATATATATATATATATATATATATATATATATATATATATAAACCGTATCGATATTTTTGTAAAAATGGCAAATCACAGTATCACCATATCACGTATTCATACCCGTACTGGGAATTCGGGCAACATAGCCCTTAAAGACTTGCATGGACAGACATATAGAGCCTGTTTGGGAGAGCTCCACCACTGAAAACGTGGATCTGGAGCAACAGCTCCACCATGGAGCAGCTCCACCGTGGATCTAGGATCCCACCATAGAGTGTTTGGCTTGTACAGCAGCTCCAGATCCACGAAATTGAGGTTTTGGTGGGAATAGCCACTTTTGGTGGGATGGAGTGTGTAACCAGTGGCATTGGTGGGTAATTACCACCCAACTCCACGGTGGAGCACCCCTTGAGGAGCTCCATGAAATTTATGGATCTGACCCTCAGATCCAGGATTTTGGTGGATCCAGATTTCGCGGAGCTGGAGCGTTTGGGTAAAATTTCGTGAAGTGGAACTGTTTTTTGTGGATCTGAAGCTGATGAAGCTCTCCCAAACAGGCCCATAGCTTCGCCCTGCTATCTCTCATCTCTAATGGGAATGCAAGCAGTTGAGACATCAAACACTGAGAAGGAAACAACAACTGAGACGCAAAAAAACCACTCAACGCGGAGAGAGAGACGAAAAGATAAGAGTGAGACTATCCAGGCATGAGTTAATCGGCTTTGTCATCAGCTCTCGCGATAATAGATTACTAGATTAATACGGCACGGGCGGCGAGGTGGTGGAGAGGGACGAGTCGACCATGCAGAGAGCGGCCGTTCGGCGCGAACGAAATGCTTTCTTTATGCGGTCAGTACGTAATGCGTGCAATTTTTCAATCAATTTACTAAAAGCACTCCCAATACAGAAACTATGAGATAGTTTCTATACTTACCAATTAATGTAGACACTACACATAGAAACTATACTCCCAATAAATAGTTTCTACAAATAAAATTTTCATCCAATCATCTATCTTCTCTCTCCTATCATCTACCTATCACAGTTTTTTCTATCTTGGTTCCTGTGTAGACA
Source organism: Dendrocalamus sinicus (assembly GCA_036346575.1). NCBI lineage: Eukaryota > Viridiplantae > Streptophyta > Magnoliopsida > Poales > Poaceae > Dendrocalamus > Dendrocalamus sinicus. The sequence goes on along the minus strand of CM070645.1, from coordinate 49,529,113 downwards.
TGGTTTCTATATAAGAAACCATTTCCTTATCTCTCCTCCTTAACTCCAATGACACATCAGCATTTTGCTTACTTGGCACCTTATTTAATGCCATAGAAATCATCCATAGTTTCTGCATTGGGAGTGCTCTAAGAGCATCTCCAATGATCTGAGTCAGCTAGCTATATGCATGTACACATCAGCATATATCCTATGTGGAGGAAAGAGAGTATGCAAAAAAAATCGAGCCAGCTCTTCCTTAAGCACTAGTCTATAACGCCAAACGAGGCAGTCTCTATAAATTCTGTGTGTGCATGTAAGCATCAAATAGCTATCTTTATAGATAGTTCTTTAGAATGCTAGCTTTATTCTGTACTATATAAATGATGTGGAAGTCTTATAGTTAGTTGCTAGCTATAACCATTGGAGATGCCCTAAGAGCAAGTTTAATAAGGCTGACTGTGCTAGCTACAAGGGAATCCATGTCAGCATAGTCCTATGTGGAGGGGAGAGAAAAGGAGAGAGAGAGCCAAGCCGACTCCCATGCAAGAGTCGGGCTATAGCACAGGAAAAGATACATTATCCATGCATGTACCTATAGAACTAATTGCTATACCCATGCATGTATTAAATTATCAATACCCATGTATGTATTAAATGATTGAGAGCTCTTGTAGAGACAACTTATAGCCAGCTTATTGTATGAGTTGACTGCATCATTATCTTTTGATGACATGAAAATATATTGGAGATAGCAGCTATCTGTACTATTAAACTTGCTCTAAGATCGTTGGATACCCCACTCCCCTCCTCTTCCCTCTGTTTCAGCGCGAAATGCATCCCTGTGCAATTGCAACACTAGTATACGTAACCTTTTACTCCATGACAAAAGAGACCAAACATCTATCTATTATATTATTAAAGCAAAGAAAAAAAGGCATCATATTCATTCTCAAGAGCTAAAAATTCTCACTTTCAAATCAAAGGGAAGGAGAAAAGATCTAATATCCATCCAGTGGGCACAGGATATAATGGCTTTGATTAAAACAAATGGTCTATATCAAGTACTCTGAATTTTAACTGAACTTCAGATAAAAGAAAATTAGCACTTTGACCTTCATACGAACTTCAAAATAAAATTGGAATTCAAAATAAAAATTAATAGCTGGATTCGTATGCCAATTCTAACATAAAGCTTTGGAATAAAAAAGTTTATATAAATAGCAGTTTGATTTAGATTAAAAAAACGAGTTCATGCTAAGTACAATAAAATAACTGAAATTCGAAACAAAAAAATAGCAATTTGATTTTTCATACAAACTAAAAGGTAAAAATGAAATCTAGACCAAAAATTAAATGAAAATTAGTGTTTCAAATTTGGAATGAAAAATAAAAGAAAACTAGCAATTTGATTCCATACGAACTTTAAAGTAAAACTGAAAAAATAAATGAAAATTAGTTGTTATATTTGTATATGAATTTTGAACTAAAACTAAAGTTAAAAAGAAAAAATAAAATATAATTAGCAATTTGACTTAGATTAAAAGAGAGGGTTCATGTCAAATACAATAAAAAAACTAAAATTTAGAATAAAATAAAATTAGCAATTTGATTTCCATATGAGATTCAAAGTAAAAATTAAATTCGAAAAAATAAGTGAAAATTAGTATTTGGATTTTTACATGATTCCAACCTAAAGCTATATTAGAAAAACTCCATATCATGTACAATCCAACAATATGCAAATTCGAAATAAAAATCAAGGGAAAATAAGTAATTTGATTTTTGTATAATTCCAAATTAAAATCCCTAAATATGTAAAATTAAGAATAAAAATGAAATAAAAATTACCAGTTATATTTGTATACAAATTCCAACCTAAAACTGGAAAAAACTCTATATCATATAAAATCTAAAAATACACAAATTCAAAAGAAGCCACCATATTTGCTCTTAAAGGCTACAAATTACCATGTTAATTGGTAAAAATAAAGAAAAATCTACACCGTTAGTTGTGGCTGGTTCAGATTATCAAAATATGGACTAATGGGCCTTAAATAGATAGTACACTTTGATAACCTATAGATCTCTAATGTTATAGATGCATACAATTAACACATATAACTCAGAAAAATGTCAATATGTGTGTGTGTAGCATCTAGAAATAAGAGAAAGCAGCACTACGATTAGAGCAATAGAAATCATAGCAATAGAGAACAAGGATACTCCCTCTGTTGTAGAGATGGCCCCCACCTAACCCCATCTGGCCTGCTAAAGAGTTGTAAAGCCCAAAATGGGATGTGTGTAATGACATAAATACCCCTATAGAGGGCACATGAATGTAAGGGTTAAATTGTAAAATACACTTCATGGAAATATATGTACGAGCCCTGGAAATAGGGGGCGGTGGGCAAGCATTATCCATCCATCATCTCCACTACACTACTCTCCTACTTTACTGTTTGTTCAGTAGCCACAACCCCAGACGAGCGAGCATCAAGCTCAACCCAGACAAGTGCGTCTTCGGTGTGCAAGCAGGGAAGCTTCTCGGCTTCCTCATCTCCGAGTGGGGTATTCAGGCGAACCCGGACAAGGTCGACGCGATCCTCGCTATGGAGCCGCCCAAGATGATGAGAAAGGTCCAGAGGCTCGCCAGATGCATGGCTGCGTTGAGTTGCTTCCTGTCCAAGGCAGCCGAGCGCGGCCTCCCATTCTTTAAGACCCTCCGGGGGTGCGACAGGTTTCATTGGGACAACGACTGTGCGAAGGCTTTCGACGAGCTCAAGAAGCACCTCGCAAGCCTTCCCACCCTAGTGGCCCCGGCACCAGAGGCTCCGCTCCTGTTGTACCTCGCCACGACCGTAACAGCAGTCAGCGTAGTCCTCGTCCTGGAGGAGGGCGCCCTTCAACGGCATGTGTACTTCATCTCTAAAGCCCTCTAAGGCGCGAAGACACGATACACCGAGCTGGAGAAGCTGGCCTACACTCTTGTCATGACCTCTAGGAAGCTCCGACATTACTTCCTCGCTCACCCCATTACCGTGCCATCCTCGTTTCCCCTGGCGGAGATGTTACACAGCAAGGAGTCCATGGGGTGTATTGGCAAGTGGGCGGCCGAGCTCGCACCATTCTCCTTGACGTACACCTTGCGCACGACAATAAAGTCCTAGGTCCTCGTGGACTTCCTCGCCGAATGGACTCCACCAGCTCAGCCGCATGCACAACAGCCAGAAGACCCTGTGTGGACCCTTCACACCGACGGGGCCTACGGTGCTCCGGGCGCCAGGGTGGGCGTAGTGGTCACTACGCTGGAGGGGCATAGCCTACTGCACTCGGCATGTCTCGGGTTCCAGGCGACAAACAACACAGCTGAGTATGAAGCGCTACTCTTCGGCCTCACAAAGCTCAAAGCCCTGGGTGCACGAAGGGTCCTTGTTTGCACTGACTCGTGACTGGTCGCGGACCACGTGGACAAATCCTACCAGGCCAAGGACCCCAATTTGGCCAAGTACCTAGCCGCCGTAAGAGCGAAGGAGCGCCATTTCTTGGGCGTCACGGTAAAGGTTATTCCACAAGCGGACAATGAACATGCTGATGCTCTCGTCAAAACTGCCAGGCAGCAGATTCCTCCCCCCGAGGGGCATTTTACGAGGTCTTGCCCACGGCAACTATTGAGTATGACAACCGGGATGCTGCCCTCGTTCATCAAATTGCCCAGCAGGGCGACTGGCAAGAGCCCATCTACAATTATTTGCAGGGCATAGCTGAGCCAGACAATCCACTTGAACTCTGGTGCCTGCAGCATCACGCCAGGTCCTTTGAGGTCCTGGATGGTGTCCTCTACAAGCGAGGAGTCTGTGCTCCACTCTTACGGTGCCTCTCACACAACGAGGGAAAGTGCCTCCTCGCCGAGATTCACGCGGGACTTTGCGGCTCACACATCGCGTCGAGGTCCCTCGTCGGCAAGGAATTCATGCAAGGCTTCTATTGGCCATCGGCCATCGTAGACGTGCAAGACCTCGTGCGTCGCTGTCAAGGATGCCAATGGATGGGACGAGTCATTCACAGACCCCGAGCAACTTGCAGCCCATCCCACCGGTGTGGCCGTTGGCGCGCTGGGGCATCGACGTTGTTGGACCACTTCCGCGTGCCCCGGGGGATCTTCGATTCATCATAGTTGCCCTAGAATACTTTTCCAAATGGCCTGTAGCGGTGGCATTGGCCAAGGTAACCTCCGCAGCCATGCAGCGGTTCCATTGGAAAAACATCATTTGCCATTTTAGAGTCCCTAGGGAGGTCACCGTCAACAACGGCTTGCAGTTTGACTCCACAGCGTTCAAGGCGTTCTACGATCGCATGGGTATCACACTTCGATAAGCCTCGGTTGGGCACCCGTAGTCCAACGGAGCGGCCTAGCGGGCAAACGTCACCATTTCCGTCAGAGTCAAAAAGCGCCTCGTCGGCCTACCGAAGGGCAAGTGGTCGGACAAACTTCCCAGTGTGCTCTGGTCCCTCCGCACGACAGTAACATGTCCGACAGGGTTCACGCTATTCAAGCTTCTCTTCGGCGATGAGGCGGTCACACCAGAAGAAATCAAGGCCCACCGGAAGAATGCGCGTTATCCCTCGATCTTCTTGACGGTGACCGCGTCAGCGCTACCCAACACGTCATGAAGTACGCACACCAGGTAGCGTGGGCGCACAACCGCACCGTGTATGCGCGAGAATTCCAGCTGGGAGACCTCGTCCTCAAAATGGCATTGCACACAGCAACAGTAGGCAAGTTGGAATCCAATGGGAGGGCCCTTACATCGTCGCAACAGCTTTGCAACACGGAGCGTATCACCTCACCACCTTGGAGGGGCGAACTCTCCGTCACACCTGGAATGCAGACCGATTGCGGTGGTACTATGCATAAAGCCGGGGGTGCCCACCACTCGGCCAGCACCCTGCCTTTTGTAATAGCTCGCCTGCGCAAACGAGAAATCAACAAAGGATACCATTTGCAAAACTGGTCTCAGTTCTGTGCAAAGACACGTGGAGGCGAGCCCCCACGTGCACTCTTCGGAATATAAATAAGACACGCGGAGGCGAGCCTCCTCGTGCACTCTTCGGGGTATAAATAAGACACGCGGAGGTGAGCCTCTGTGTGCACTCTTCGGGGTATAAATAAGACACGCGGAGGCGCCCCTCCGCATGCACTCTTCGGGGTGTAAACAAGACACGTGGAGGCAAACCTCGGCGTGCACTCTACGAAGTATAAAAAATTGCGTGATGGTTTCGAGCCTCCGCATACTCTGCGGAGTGTAAAGCATCGGGAATTTTGTCGTCCTGAGCAACTCTACGGAATATAAAAAATCGCGTGATGGCTTCGAGCCTCTACGTACTCTACGGAGTATAAAGCGTCGGGAACTTTGTCGTCTGGTGAGAAAGCAATTTGGCGACAGTGAGTGAGTGGGGAGGGATGATGGTACGATGGCGATAGCGTATATAAAGCCTCTTTGCCTCCCCCACAATCTCGAAGCTCAACCGGTGCAAACCAAAGCCGCACAACCGACCAATAGCGTGCTCACACGTGTCCCACAACCTCAAGAACCAGCGCACGACCGCAGTCAACCTACCGCCTGACATCCCACGACGCGCCACTACCGTCCTGCCGTGTGTCCTAATTCGCGCCAGTAGACGGTGCAACTTTCGTCATGCGCCAGCGGACGCAACGACTCTCGGCACTATCAAGCTCCGCTATGGAACGTGGGCCGCTGGGCTGTACAACGGGCCAACGCCCATGGAAAGCAACTGGCCCGCACCAGCAAGATCATCTTCTCCGCCCAATAACACAAAAGCTCACAGGCCGCAGGGACGGTGGGGGCCAAATGGCTCGGCGGCATGGCTTCGGCCCGTGAAGCCCTTCACCATGAGAGGCTCTTGTTGTAGGGATGGCTCCCACCTAAGCCCATCCGGCTTGCTAAAGAGTTGCAAAGCCCAAAATGGGATGTGTGTAATAACATAAGTACCCCCTATGGAGGGCACATGAATGTAAGGGTAGAATTGTAAAATACACTTCATGGAAATATATTTACGAGCCTTAGACATAGGGGGCGGGGGGCAAGCATTATCCATGCATCATCTCCACTACACTACTCTGCTACTTTACTGTTTGGTCAGTAGCCATAACACCCTTCATTCTTTTTTAAGTGACACTTTTGACTTTTCACGATCTTCGAGATTTGACTTTCGACTGTTACTTTTTATAACTTTATCTTATTATGTACTAATAAATTATAATATTATAAAAGTATATTTAACAATAAATCATTATAATATAGTTTTCATGTAACCAATGTAGATAGTTTTAAACATATTAGTGGTCAAACTTTGGAAAGTTTAACCACATAGATTCTAGCTAGGGTGTAAAATAAATAAGAACAGAGAGAATATCTAATAGCAACAAGAAGGCTCTACCAAGATCGAAATTCATCAATATGGTGGTCAAATCAATGAATAAAAGTTGGATTCCATAGAGAGAAAAAAACATGAAAGAACTCAACTTTGTGTGTATCGATAAGGATTCCGCACGTGTACAAGTCAAGGAGGGCCGACTATCACCATCGACCATGGAGAGCAAATAGGTAAAGTTAATTTTGATGCATAGCCTTGATCAAGTTCCATCTAAAAACAAAAAGGTCACTATGTTCTCTCTCAAGATCTAGAAATTACCATGTTAATTGGTAGAAAAAGAAAAATCTACACCGCCAATTCTGGTAGGCCCAAATTCTAACAGTGCAAATTAACTGCTCATACAGTTGTAGGGACATGGCACTTGAAATGGCACTACAAAACATGCTTACGCAAAATGGCAGCACAGGGCCGAGGGGGAGGAGGAGTACAAACACAACTAAACTTTGAGGCCGATGGCTCCGTAAGCACTGGGTATACAACTTGCTTTTCTGCCTGTGAGGAAATTGTTAGATATATTGTTTTAGAAGATCAACCGATTATGATGGGTTAAAGTCACGCGTTCGAAAAAATAATCCAACGTGACTTTTGCCCACAGTACCAGCATGTTAGTAGAAAAACTACTACATCTGATATTTTACAGATATATCAAAAGGAACTAGCAGAGCTGAAAGAATTATTCCAACAAGTTTAGTTTTCTTTTGCTATAATCTCAGATATTTGAACATCACACTAGAGAAGTGCCTACCTTAGTGTTATAGTCCATTATTTAGACGATAATTATAAGCTAAACAAGATAGTCATAGGATTTAAAGTAATAAATGAATCACATATGAGAGAGGCTATTGATGAGCGTATACTACACATACTTGATGATTTTAATATAGATAGTAAAATTATTTCTATAACTCTTGATAACGCATTGGCAAACACAACGGCTATGAAAATTTTCACCCCAAGGTTGTAAATATATATTGATTGTTTCCTCCACCAGAGATGTGCATGCCACATCTTGAACCTTGTTGTTCAAGATAGTATGCAAGCAATTGGTGTATATTTGAACAGTATCCATGATGTCATTGGCTACCTCACCAGTTCCCCACAAGTGGTAGCTAAGTTCGCGAAGTACTGCGCAGCCAATGGAAAAGAGTCAAGAAAATTCAGTCTTGACATGAAGGTGAGGTGGAACTCGACATATATCATGTTAAAGAAGTTACAAGGGTACGAACATATTATATTCATTTTTGTCAATGCTAACTCTCAAAATAATGAATTGATAGTTACTAATTCAGATTGGCAGATTGCTAATCATTTTTTAGAGTTTTTAAGACCTGTTTATAAAGCAACAAATGTTCTATATGGTGTATATTATCCTACCTCTGTCTTAATTATAGAATTTTTTGGGTTTATTGCAGACAAAATTGCGAAATCTAGAGAGGATCCCCTTTTAAACCATGTTGTTGTAGCAATAGAGGAAAAATTATTAACTATTTTGGTTATATTTCACACTTCTAATGCTTTGCTATTATTTTCAATTCAATGAAAAATTTGGCAGGTTTATAGGTTGGTATGGAGGGAATAGGTGAATACATCGGCCTTGATTACTCGGAAGCTTTCGCACATGTCAAAGAGGAGCTTTTTCGTGTTTTCGTATGTGTCATGACAAGTTTGGTAGCAGCGCGAGATCGGAGGCCTCACAGTAGACGCGGCAAGGAAAGACAAGCCTAATATCACACTTATGGAAGAAGCTAAAGAGCAAGTCTATTTCTTCATCCTCTCAGCTTTAGACGACCTTTAAGTGGAATTCTATCTCAGAGTTGAACCACTACTTGGAGCATGTTTTTGCAAATATCGATTCTGATCTTATTGGCGGAGGCAAGATAGATTTGCTCGAGTAGTGGAACAATAACAAGCAGATATTTTCTGTGCTGTCACATTTCTCACGTGATGTTCTCCTGGTGTCGGTGCCCACCGCCTCTTTAGAAGCCACGTTTATCATAGTAGGGAGAATAATTGAAGAAAGGAGATCATCCTTTACGCCTAAGATGGTGGAGACAATCACATGCGCTAAGGACTAGAAATTAGCTAAAGAGCGGCAACAACATCAACTGGAAGATTCTAAAATTGTGCATGCGTACGTTGATGTCGAATGCATAAACGATCTAGACATTGATGAGTAGATACTATGTATGCATGTTGTTATAGTTAGTATGTACACATATTATTACTGTACTCTTTTCTTACTCAGGGAACCCCACTCTGAGGTGTAAAGTTTTTAACGAGATAGTAATATTGTATCTTTAAAATATGAAGGAAATTTCACATTTCCCTGAAATGTTTACGTCATTATGTACCCATATTTTTACACAACTAATTCAATTTTAACTAGTTTTTAACGAGGTCGTCGTGTATAATTACTTTAAGTTAGATTTGGACTGGTACGACATGAACGCCAGTACGACAGGCTTTGGACTGTACTTGGACCTAACCGGAGGTGAGGCGGACCGACAAGGCATCACGGGATGACCGAGCCGAACCGATACGGCACAACTCGGCACAAAGTACGGTAAGCCCAGCACGGCGCGCCCAATACCCATCTTCCCAATACCCATCTCTATTCCCACGTACTAGTAGTAGCCGTATATTTTAAGCTGCAGGTGGGGTGCCATAAACTAAGGGCCTGTTTGGATCCACTCAGATTTTAAGAATCTGGCTTTTGGAAACTGAGTCGGATCCAAACAGACCAGTTTTTGGAGCAGTTTTTAAAATCTACCTACCCAGATTCTTAAAAACCAAGAAGCTGTTGATACCCAGCTTTTGCCAGTTTTTTTGGCACAAATACCCATTTACCCTCATTAAAGACCATGCATGGTCTGTTAATGTCTGTTCAAGAGCAATAAATGTAAGGGTATAATAGTCTATTAGCACTAATCATAAATGAAATCAGCTTTTAAAAACTAGGGGATCCAAACACCCCATCAGTTTTTGCTTAGAAACCAGTTTTTAAAAACTAGAAGTAATAGCTGGTTTTTAAGAATCTAAAACTGATCCAAACAGGGCCTAAGCTAAGTAAGCAAAGCCAGGTCCTTCTATTCAGCACAGCATTAACAAGTTTGCTCCCTTCGAACCAGACACGCTGCCCTACTTGTCTGCACCTCCTCCTCCTCGTCTTCTTCTTGCTCTTCATCTATAAATCCATCTCGTCTTAAGTTGCAGCGGCCGGGAACAGCTAGCTAGTTTAGAGCACTTGTTGTACGTAGCTGGAGTAGTATCTTCTTCTTTTTGTCGGCCTGCGCCTGGTGCCCTGGTGGTAAGACGACATGGCTGCTGCTGCTGCCGCCGCCGCTGCCGGCGGGACAGGCGCGGGGTCGCCGTGCGGTGCGTGCAAGTTCCTGCGGCGGCGGTGCGTGCCGGAGTGCGTGTTCGCGCCCTACTTCAGCTCCGACCAGGGCGCGGCGCAGTTCGCCGCCATCCACAAGGTGTTCGGCGCCAGCAACGCCTCCAAGCTGCTCTCCCACCTCCCCGTCGCCGACCGCTGCGAGGCCGTCGTCACCATCACCTACGAGGCGCAGTCCAGGATCCGCGACCCCGTCTACGGTTGCGTCGCGCAGATCTTCGCGCTGCAGCAGCAGGTCAGCAACTAATATGGATCATGCATGCACTTCTTGGCTCTTGCGTGCATGCATGCCAACTCTTCTTGCAGTAATGAGTTACCTTACTTCTTGGCTTACTGCGAATCTGCGATCGATCATGCATGCACTTCTTGGCTCATATTTCAGATATTAATTGTACAGTAGCATCATACTAGTATCAGTTACCTTACTGCGATTTGTCAAATGCATACCACCAAATTATCAGTATATGAGTTCTTTGAGTTTGATGTTTATATGACGTTTCCAGTTCTTAAGCAATGTGTTTGCTTTGAGTTGATTTGTTTTTTCCGGTTCTTGGATGATTGTATTGCACAGGTTGCGATCCTGCAAGCTCAGCTGATGCAGGCCAAGGCGCAGCTTGCTTGCGGCATCCAGAGCAGCTCGCACTCGCCGGGGAGCCACCACCAGTGGCCGGACAACAACATCAGCGCCCTACTCCGGCAGGACATGCCATGCAACGCAAGAAGGTCCCTCGACGACAGCGCTGACTGCTTCGCCGGTGGCGCGCTTCTGCCGGAGATCATGGGCTTCAAGGACGACGTCTCCATGCAGCATTGCATCAAGGCGGATCCCGGGGAGCTCCAGTACCTGGCGCAGGCTATGATGAGAAGCTCAAACTGCTCTCTGTAGGATGAATGAAACCATTTTGCTTCAATCTCAACTGATGCAAGTGCGAGAGCTAGAATGGAAAAGGGAAATTAACTTGTACTGAACTTTTTATCAGTGTTCTGATCCTAGAGTTATAGTGGACAAATCTGCCTTGATGATTAGTACTAAATAATAGCACTTCTTGCTAGTCTTGATAATGACATCACTGGCTATGTGTAAGTATAATCTTGCTGACCTAGTGAATCCAATCTTGATGTGGCCGAAATTGAGTGACTGGGTTACAGACTTAGAGTAAGACACATGCAACAAAGTTCAGTATGTACTATTGCTAAGCTGGTCTTGCAAGCGGATCATCCTGCTTCAAGTTCTGTGCAAGCATGTCTTCATGAGTTTTGAAATGTTTTCCTGATTGAAGGTGACGATGTCCCTTGCAAACTAACATGATAAAAACTATTAGGAGTGTCAGCAATTGTCTTTTTTTTTTAAAAAAATGGGAATATTGTTTTGAAAATAGTTTTGACTTTTTTTTATTTTTGCAATTTTTCGACCTTGAGAATGCATTCCAAATGTTGAAGGAAGAGTTTGGAATATTACACAAATTTGAGTTGTCACCAAGTTTTTCCTCTCTAGAGACCCTAAAACCACCTGTATATACTGCTGAGTGCTGACAATCCTAGTTTTTCATGTCATGCACATAGATTGTCCCCTTGATTAAGGACAGGTATGAACTCCTCAGCCGTAGCAACGTTTACTTTTGGTTCAATTAACTGTAGGAGTATGTTCTACATAAATGTGAACCGTCAGCACACATGCGCACACAAACAGAAACACGGTGAAGGACACTGATCCCAATGGCTGATTTCTTGGTATAATTGACTGTAGGGTGGTACTTCTATGCTTTCCTGTAATTGGATGATTGACCAAGTTAACCAGTACCGGCAAATTACTCCTGCTAGTACATTCTTGTTGTTATCCCAGCCAAAAGAAAAACTCTAGCAATCCAAATAGATTCATGCATGCTACCATAGGAATTGAGCACACTGAACAAATAATAGCAGTACTACTCCCCTGCAATGGTTAGACATTCCAATGGTCATTCCATTGCAATAATTGAGATAGATATACTACTCCTACTACCACTAATACAGTGTTTCCTTAGTTTAGTCATCAGATAAGAACAGTACTACTGGTATAGGTTTGTAGGACTAGCATCTAGGGACTCTACAATTTCATTCAGACATGTTCACCGAATCCATTACAAAAGGCTAAGTTAAGGTCAGGAGCTAAAAGTTAAGAGCAATATCTAGCCGATGAGCAGCTAACTGTTCAGGTCATCTAGCCAATACTGCTGCAAGCAAGCAAGCAAGAACCTGCAGATAAGCTCATTGTTTAGTTAATTCAGGGGAGAGGTTGCTACAATCTGGAGTAGTAATATGTATCTGCTTGACCACCACAAATGCAAGAAAGCACAGTTGATTTAACAATTGGTATAGGCCAGTGACTTTTGTGATCTGTCCTCTTTATCGATTGGAGCAAATCCGTAGATTTAACGCGTGATTAATGTGTGTTAGTATAAGATGATCTACACATGGTTAGGTAGCCTACGATGCTAGTCATCAGCGATTAGGTGGCCCTAACGTTAGCTCAAGTTTTGTTCTTATTAGTGTCTGAAGGTAAAGAGAGATCACTCCAGTTCACAGCAAGATCAGTTTTTTGCAAACCTACAGAAGAGAAAGGAGAATTTCCAATATGTTTGTCATCTTTCTTTGCAATATTTATTGGTCAATGGCCTGAGAAACAAACATTGAAGTATACAAGGGATTGTCACTTAAAGTTGAAGGCAATTTCATTATTTTTCTTTGCTCTGGCCCTTTGTGTTTTGTAAGTACTTATCAAATAAGGAGTACCAGTAGTATATGTTTGGATTCAAGTGGTCAAGAAGCTGGTCATCGGTCAAACAAAGCTAAGCACAAAAAGCATGCCAATTATGGCACTTGAGAGTAACTAGACCCCACTAATCAAACAACTTTAGCACTAATCCCAAGCCATAAATTAAGAGCCAAATGGAAAGGAAAACTAGTGTTTTTCTGCGAGTGTGCAGTTGCTTTGGTGCAGTCTTGGACCAAAAGAAGATGATTTGTAATTGGATGAGTCAAAATGTGCAAGCTTTGGCCCTGTCTATCTCCAAGCCAATTGTGATCATAATAATAGTACTTGTTCCAAACAGAAAAAGTTGGAAGAAAAGAAGACAAGGGAGATGGAATATGATGAACAGATGCCTTGGAAGTTGTGAATGTGGCGCCTCTCCATCATTTCAGTTCATCAAGAGATTGCTTCTTCTTTTTTCCTTTCTTTTTGAGCTCCAGTTCAAGAGCTTGCTTGGCCAGGGACTTGTGCTGATCATATTACTCCTAAACCTAACTTCATTACATTTTTTTAGGGAAAGTAGGGTTTTATTCATTCATAGTGCTCACAGATACGTCGATAAAACTCGAGGGTGAGGAGAACCACACATGATGCCTCACCTCCAAAGTACGAGCATGTCTAGCTAAATTATGAGCATCTACATTAGAATTCATGCTTTCATGACAGAAGTAGCACTTAGGAAAATTTCCTGCTTTTACCTTGATCTCCTTCAGGATTGTCACAGAAGAACAACGTGAGTCCTCCTTCAGGTTCTTCACTGTGTTTGCAAATAAAAACAACGTTAAGGCCTTGTAGTTGTGGGCCCAAAATTTAGTGGGCTGTAGCCTAAAACCTGATATGGTATGAAAAATGGCTCCCAAATTGCGGCCCAAAATTGAAGCCAACTCTGGAGCCGCACCGACCCGAGAGCTCCGACGCGGTCGCCGGCGACGAGACCCGGGGTTCCTCTCCGGCTCCGGGATGGCCCTCCACGGTCTCGCGCTCTTCCTACTCCCCACGCGGCGCTAGTGAGCGTCCCCACACAGTCAGTCACCTTCTACCTGGTGCTCGCGGGGCTCGATTTGGTGCCCTTCGGATAGTGATGTCTGTTCCTGTCTTGATGCGAGTCGAGGTTAGCACTTGTGCTGTGATGAAACTGAAGTGGATCCCTGCTTGCTTGTATCTGTTGATCTCTTGATAAATCTGTTCCGTGATCTGGAGAGGTTTAGTTATGGTGATCTGTGAGCTCTGATTTGGTTCCGTGATCCAAACTATGCAATTTGGGAATTTCATATGACGCGAGTTAGAGAATTATCATCTTTTGATGTTTTCTTTGTTGATGTGAACATGAATGAAGCTTAGCATGAGCTTGGTGCTCTGTGGGTACTGGGTAGGATTTACTGGTATCTGAATTTTATGTTGGGTTATGTAGTTCTGAACATTCTCGTGTTTTCAGTTAGATGTAAGGGGTAATTGCAGTGGTTTTAATAGTGTGTGGACAAATACGGGCTTATGTCAGGTTAATTTCAATCTAGAAGCTAACCTTTTCTAGTTTATGTGTTTGTGTTTAGTTTGCAGTCACAAGTGAGGACAAACACTTCAAAAAAGGTAAACTTTTTCGTCGTAGTGGCATCGTGGTGTGTCCTTGTAAGCTTAGCTTTGATCTGATGCAGTAGTGCTATGGTTGTCTAACTATGTTTGCACATGTAGCTGATGATCATTAGTATGTTCGGGTCAAGAAATGCAGGGTGAAATTTTAGTCTTTTGATATCATCAGCTTATTATATCTACTGTCAGTTTTTGCCATTCTGGTGCCACTACTTTGCGACCATGGTTAGTGCCTGAATAATTTTTCATTGGGCAATTAATAACTAAACATTCAGTTTGGTTGGTGCGGTTCTGGCTGGTTGTTCATCCCTTTCCATCAAAGCAACACCCTTTGTTGCTGGCTACTAGTAGGCTGGTACTATTAACACAGCCATCATCTGCAGGCCATAGAAACTGCATTACAATTGCTTCAGTCACACTCACAGTGGTGGTCCTGACTCCTGAGTTTCTTGAGGTTTGGTGCATCTATGTGCAGCCAAGGTTAAGACTTATTTCCATGAGTCTAGATTTCTGCTAAATTATGTGATTAGCAGGATGTTGCACTTTTGATAGCCCTATTTTTCATTTAAAAAAATCGAGATGAAGTACATGATCCAGATGAGAGAATCAATTAAGAGACCTGAAAGCTTAAGACAACTTCCATGATGGTAACTGGCACATGCGCCGACACATATTGTCAACAACTTCTTTTTCAAGCACAGACCTAACTCTTCCAAAATTTCCTCCTGCTTTGTAGATTCCGGGCCTAACTGGAGCATGGATCTTCAGTGCTTAATATATGATCAAGTGGAGCCCTGAAAAAGACCTGCAGGTTATAATCACAAGCCAGAGTATATATGACTACATGAGAATATTTGACAATTTTGTCATTGATAGCCCAATGCCAATCGAATACGGAGCAATACTACTTTTTCACAGTTATCTTGTGACATCTATTGGGCAACTAACTATGGCACTCACCTCTGTGTTGTCTGTGTAGTCAGTTTATTCTCTGGGCAGAAGTTTCTTTACTGTTACTGCAACACTCACTCACCGACAATGTCTTCTGTGCTCTTGGATAGGAACCACCTCACACTCACTGACGTCTTCCTTCCAGAAAGCAGTGGGAAAAGGAAAAGGGAAGTGCAGAGCCATCAGCCGTGATGGAAGGGGGGAGAGAGTGACAGAGAGAGCACTTTGGTCACACTTCCAACTACCAGCAACTAAAATTTGTTTGGTGGATCTGAATCATCATCTCCCCATCTGAATTCTGATCTGGTCTGCACTTCTCCCCCCTTGTCTTCTCCCTGCAGCAGTTGCAGGCACGGAGTACTGCTAGTAACAGCAACAGCAGCAAGAAGAAGCAGGCATCTCGAATTCTCATGGCCACCAAGGTTCTTGACAGGATCACGGTGGCGGCCTCGCCTCCGGCGGCCGGCGGCGTGCTCCCCTTGACCTTCTTCGACGTGCCCTGGCTCTTCACCGGCCCGGTGGAGCGCGTCTTCTTCTACTCCTACCCCCACCCGGTCGACCACTTCACGGCGCACCTCCTGCCTTCCCTCGTCTCCTCCCTCTCCGCCGCGTTGCACAGCTTCTACCCTCTTCTTGGCCGCGTCCGGCCGTGCCCGGACGGCGGTGGCGGGTACGAATTCTGCTCTGCGGGTGGGGATTGGGACGGCGTCCAGTTCACCGTCGCCGAGAGCTCCGACGACTTCGAGGAGCTCTCCGGCGGCCGCCCGAGGGATGTCGGCCGGCTGTACTCGCTGGTGCCGCAGCTCCCAAGAACGGAGGACGGGAGCTTCTTCCTCGCGGCGGTGCAGGTGACGGTGTTAGCCGGCCAGGGGCTCGCTGTCGGCGTGTCCATCCACCATGTGGCCTGTGACGATTCCAGCTACATGCATTTCGTGAAGACCTGGGCCGGCCATTGCCGGGTGGCTGCCGGGGAGGACGCCGCCGCGGTGCCACCGCCACCGTTATTGGACCGTGGCGTGGTCGCCGACCCCGACGGCCTTGCCGCGAGGACGCTCGATGAAATGCGGCAACTGGCGGCCAACGGGCCGCCTCCGCCGCCGCCGCCTGGGCCACCACCGAAGCTGGTCATCGCGTCCTTCGCGCTCACCCGCGACTGCATTGACAAGCTCAAGCAACGTGTGATTGCCAAGGGCACGGCGA
Source organism: Dendrocalamus sinicus (assembly GCA_036346575.1). NCBI lineage: Eukaryota > Viridiplantae > Streptophyta > Magnoliopsida > Poales > Poaceae > Dendrocalamus > Dendrocalamus sinicus. The sequence goes on along the minus strand of CM070645.1, from coordinate 49,512,752 downwards.
CTGGCAATGGCGGTGGGCACGTCCACTGCTCGGCGTTCACGGTGGCGTGCGCGTTCGCGTGGGCCTGCCTGGTGAAAGTCGACGGCAGCTGCACCGGCAAGAAGCGCGCGCACCTGCTGTTCTCCGTGGAATGCCGTCGCCGGCTCACACCGCCGATCCCCCAAGAGTACCTCGGCAACTGCCTCCGGCCTTGCTTCGTCGAGGTCGACATGGGCGACCTGCTTGGCGCCGACGGCGTCGCGACGGCGATAGGCGCGGCCATCAAAGGGCTCGACGAAGGCGTGTTGAACGGCGCCGACGGATGGTTCCACAAGATCCTATCGCTGGTGCCGGAGCGGCCAATGTCAGTGGGCGGCTCACCGCGGTACGGCGTGTACGACACGGACTTCGGCCTGGGCCGGCCGAAGAAGGTGGAGCTGGTATCCATCGACAAGACCCCGGGCACGGTGTCGCTGGCGGAGGGACGCGACGGGCAGGGCGGGATCGAGATCGGGGTGGTGCTGCCGGAGGCCGAGATGGCGCAATTCAGCTCATGCTTCTCTGAAGGATTGAAGCAGCTGTGAGACCTCGCAGTGTGATTACTGCAATAGCTGTTGATCTTGCAAACTGCAACTGTTGATCACATAAGCTGTTAGCTGTTTACTATTACAAGATTGTGAGTTTTTTTTTTGCGAGTTTAACAAGATTGAGTGTGTATATTTCAGAGATGGATAATACATGTTAATGGAGTTGTATGTTCGTGTTCAATGGAGAACGATAATAAGAGAGCAAATTAGCAACATGAACAAAGTAGTAGATGATGGACAGTAGGAGCAAACAACTGAATCTGCTTTTCTTCTGAAGCATCTGAATCTCCGTTTTGCTTTAAATGTTTGATGGGCTTGTGGTGAATTCACCGATGGCGATGGGGCCACGACGAAAACGATGGTTTTGTGAGAAATATCTATTGTTTAGCCAAATCTCTTGACAAACGATGGTTTTGTGGAACGTAATGTCCTTGTCTTTGCCTAAGAGCATTCTTGCTTACCAACACAACCTCTGGACGAGGTAGTCACGGTCAGAAGAACGCTGTTCTTGAGAAAGGCACGCCCATTTCAGGTTAGGCAGTGCCAAAATTCAGCCGGAAAAGGTTTTCCAATACTGTTCGTTACCAGTATGCATCATCGCTTGACATTTCAATCCCCAGCTAAGCAAATCCCAAAAGATCATCACATCCGCTATCTTCTTCTTCTTCTTTCCTCTTTTTTTTTTGCCGCATCGGGGATGCTATTTTTGTCGGCCCACACTGATAGGGCCCAGCCCACCCACTACCCTTCTCAGTATAAGAGCAACTCCAGCAAGACCCCTACTTGAGCCCTCAAAACCAAATTTGAGGGCTTGAGCTAAAAAACGAGCTCCAACAGGGCCCCTATTAGAGCCCTCAAATTTGAGAAGTCCATCAAATCACCCTCCCACCCCTCATTCCTAGGGGCCCTGCTGGGGGCCCTCAAACGACAGTTGTTGTCATTCCTCTACCCGCCCGCACACGGAACCAAATCACGCGGCTCCTCTCGGGACGGAAGAAAGAAGGAAGGGGGGAAGCAAGAGGTGGCGCGCCGGCAAGGGAAGAGGGCGGTGGTGGATCTGGAATGGCGCAACGGGAGGAGAAGGTGGAAGAGCAAGCGGCGCCGCGGTGGGGAAGAAAGTGCCGAGGTGGGCGGTGGTGCCGAGGGAGGAAGGAGCGCCGGAGAGAGATGCGGCGGCGGAGTAGAGGAGCAGTGGGGCCGGCGGAGAAGTGGTGGCACGGAGGAGGATCCGGAGGCGTGGCGGCCGGAGAAGGTGGAGAGTGGCGGCGCCGAGCGGTGGGAAGATGGCGCGAGAGGAGCGTCGGGTGGAGAAGGAGCTGGTGGCCGGAGAAGAGATGGAGAAGTGGGCGGCCGGAGAAGGTGGAGAGTGGCGGAAGGAGAGGCGCACGGGTGGAGGAGAGGATTGCGGCGACGGAGATGGCGGGTGAGAGAAGAAGAGGGGCGGCTGGTGGCCGGAGATGTGGTGGCGCGGAGAGGTAGGGCCCGGCCCGATTGGTGGAGAGAATGGAGAAGAGAAGGCGGCGCCGGGTGGAGGAGAGGAGGAGGCGCGGCGGCTGAGAAGAGAGGAGGAGGCGCGGGTGGAGGAGAGGAGGAGGCGTGGTGGACGAGCGGGGAGCGCACGGGTGGAGGAGAGGAGGGGTAGAGAAATTTGAGAATGACGAGTAGGCCCTACATGTCATTCTCAGTTGAAATGAATTTGAAGGCCTTGATTTGAGGGCTTCTGCTGGAGTTCAACTCAAAAAACAGGGCCCTCAAAAGTAGGGGGAGCCCTCAAATCAAAAGTAGGGGCTCTGATTTGAGAGCTCCTACTGGAGTTGCTCTAATATAATGTTTACCAAGGAGTACTCCCCCCTCACCGCCGGCCGCCGCCGTATCGGTCGCCATGGCGCTACTTACGCTAATCAGGAGTGTTAGATTTAATCTTGACTCAGTGTCCTAGTCGAAATCGAGTTCGATTTTATCTGTAATTCGAGTTGAAGTAGTGTCCAATTCGAAGTCCTAGTCGTGTGCTATTAGGAGTTATAGGCATATAAATTCAAGGGCTAGATTTGTAACAATTGGTATCAGAGCTTGAGAGATCGAGAGAAAACCTAGAGTTTTTCGCCGCCCGGGGATCTCGCTCTGGGGTGGCCACCATCGCTCTCGCCGCCAGCCAAAGGGGCAAGACGCGCAGAGGCGCCGCCGGCCGCAGCCGTAGCTTGACCTAGGGTCGCCGACCCTCTGCCGCCGCCGAGCCGAGGCCGCCATCGCCGCCGCTCCTCGTGATCCGGCCGGATCCGGCCGATTCGCCGCCGCCGCTGCCGCCCCGAGTAGATCCGGCCGGATCCGGCCGCCGCCGCCGCGCGAGACGCCGCCGCCGCGCGCGCCGCTCTGCCTCGGCACCGCCGACACCACCGTCTCTCGTTGCTCCCCTCCCAGATCCAGCCGCCGAGGGCCCGCGAGGAAGGAGGAGGCGCGGTAGGAGGCGAAGGCGCGGGTCGCGGCGGCGGGGGAGGTGCAGAGCCGCCGGCGCCGAGGAAGAAGGGGGCGCAGGCCTCGGCCGGCGAAAGCAAAGGGGAAGCAGCCGAGAGCGGGGAGGCAGGGACGGCGACGACCGCGGAGGTGCGAGGTGAAGAAGGCCGCCGCCGTGCGCCGCGCGCGGGGGGAGAAGAGACGGGGGAAGCCCAAACGAACTGCGGCAGGAATAAGACCGAAGAGATTCGGGCTCAGTTTCGAAAATTCCAAGTCCGAGTCCAAGATAAAGATCCAGTCGAGCGAAGCCACTTCGGAGTCGGCTGCTCCCACGTCTCATAAAAGAGGTGCCAAGCACCAAAACCAAGCACCCAAACGCAGAGGGCAGCAAGAGCGCAAGTCCAAGCAAGAGCAAAATTCATGGAAAAGAGAAAAAGGAAAAACAGTAAATTTTCCTTCCGTTTCTCTCCGTCCAAGGGCCTTCAAAGTAGCTGAAGTTTTTTGATCCGCGCCCAAGATCATGTCGCGTAATTCGGGAAGCGATCTCAACGGCAACGAGGCATCATCCGGTGCGATGGCGAAGGGGAGTTCCGCTATCTCGCTGCATTATCTGATGCTCACGGAGAGCAATTATGCAGCATGGGCAATCAAGATGAAGGTGTACATGAAGGCTCAAGGAGTGTAGGATGCGATCGAGAACGGCAACGTCGATATGCGCAAAGATCAGATGGCATTGGCGGCCATCTATCAGGGCATCCCAGAGGAGACGCTCTTCCTACTGGCCGAAAAGGAGACGGCCAAAGCCGCGTGGGAGGCGTTGAAAGCGATGCATCTTGGCGTAGATCGTGTGAAGGAAGCAAAGGTACAAACTCTTAAAACCGAGTTCGAGGTGCTGCGTATGAAGGAAACAGAGTCGATCAATGACTTCGCCGTCAGGTTGACGGTCATCGTCAACAAGATACGGGCCCTTGGCGAGAAGGTGGAAGAGTTGTATGTGGTGAAGAAATTCCTTCGTGATATTCCCTCACAGTTTTTCCCGATTGCTTCAGTCATAGAGCAATTTGGAGACCTAAAGGCAATGACCATGGAGGAGGTCATCGGTCGTCTTAAGGCGTATGAGGAACGCATCCATGACACTAGCAACAAAGGTGAAGGACAGCTCTTGTTGACTCGCGCGAGTGGGAGGCTCAATCATCGGCGTGAAGGCAAGAACACTTCCAGGGGTGATGGCCAAGGCCGTAAAGGTCGGAGGTTTGATAAGGCAAAAGTGAGGTGTTATAACTGTAATGATTATGGACACTTTGCTTCAGAATGCCCAAAGCCGAAGACGAAGAAAGCGTTTGTTGCCGAAGCGCTCAGCGAAGATGAAGTGATCTGAAGATGAGTTGAGTCAGGGACGTTTTAGATGTGTCGCCGTCCAAAACTCATACAAGATGGAAAGAAGTTAGAAAGTCAAGATTAAGGGGGAGATTGTTAGATTTAATCTTGACTCAGAATCCTAGTCGTAATCGAGTTCGATTTTATCTGTAATTCGAGTTGAAGTAGTGTCCAATTCGAAGTCCTAGTCGTGTGCTATTAGGAGTTATAGGCATATAAATTGAGATGCTTGTAACCAATTTATGCATTGCAATATTTGCGAGAAATAAAGATTAGAATTCAAGAGCTAGATTTGTAACAAGGAGAAAGCTGGGGACACAAAGAGGTGCTTGGAGATTGCTCATGGCATACTGGGGAAGGAATTGGCTGCACCAGACAAGGTGGCTGAGGCATATGTGGAGATATCCTCACCGTATGAGATGGTAAACGAGTTTGCTGAGGCCGTTCCATAGTTGGAGGATGCAGTGCAGAGGATGAAGGCCAGCTTTGGGCCAAAGCATTATGCGGTAGGATATGTGTATAACAACTTGGGCGCTGCGTATTTGGGAAGGTACCGTTTCAGAACATCATTCCATTCAAAGACTTTTTTTAAAGAAATTTTACTACATAGACAAACAAAGAGAGAATGTTTTAGAAATTACTGAGAATGCAATTGTTTCGGATGAAACAATTCTGGGCACAATTTATGTTAGGTTCAACTTTAATATGATTTATCAGAACCAGTAACGGGCTAAGATAATTGGCATATTTCTCTGCCTGCGAGTTTATCGTTGCTATGTTTGTTGTTAAGCTAGTTTGGATGGAAGGCCAGATGTTGCAGTGTAGTTATTATTACAAATAATGCTTAGATAAAGATGGTTGTTGTACAGAGCATGCTGTAGAAAGTACAAAGTCAAGTATGCTCATTTCCTAGTGTCGGGCGTTATATACTTATATAGTTGGATTAGAGGGGAGTTATTGATGCCTTTGTGTCATATGCATGAACTAGTTAGGCAGCACAGCAGAGTGGCTGGCTGATATTATAAGCGTTCAAATTTGCTTTTCCAAAATAGACTAGATTCTTAATTTCCGATGAGAACAATTAATGAAAGTAACATACATCCTTCCCCCTCATTGCTGTGATATGTGAAGTGTCGTTTCCTCTTTAGCTAGACCTTTGAGACTAAATGAGCGATAATGCTTCACTTTAACGACAGTAAACTATTTTGTCTTTGAGTTTTAAGATCAATAATATCCTCTTCTATCTAAATGCAGCCATCCCCAGGCTGTGGAGTTCCAAAAGCTAGTGGTTGATTCATGGCGAAGCCATGGTCCCAGTGCTAAGGATGAGCTCAAGGAAGCTACTCGTCTCTATGAGCAGATCAAACATAAAGGCTCTTGCGTTCCTATCACCTGAAAATCCAGCAAATGCATTGCCTGAACCTAAGGAGAACGAAGTCGATTCCGATTCTGACAAAGCTGCGCAACACTAATTTTTAATAAAGTCTTGTACGCATGAAATTTTTTTCTATTTTCATATTATTTTGGTGTTCAGTAATAGAAGAAATTTTGATTGTAAATGTAGCTATTTTACGATCTCTGTTGCCCACTAAGCAGCCTTTTGTACCATCTAGAAGACTTGCCTAAAGTAATCAAAATGGTACCTTTCCAACATGATAAGAATCGGAACTTGATGGAACTGTTAGTTGAGGTTTTTCATGTTACATGGAGTAGCATACAGATCTTTGGTACCAGAAATCAATGTTTGGTGAACTGCCAATTTCCTGCAACAAGGAAAACCTGATCGTTCAAGCTAAGATGTAATGTAAGGCAGAAATTTCAACGTAATGTGTGCTTTAAGAAGGTTTTGGTGAGACTTTGTGGTTTGGGTCAAGATCAATACACGGTAAATTCAAAAGGCTACTGCTGGTTCTTTTTGTTCACTTCACGTTTTTCTTTGGTTTGCCTCCGAAGTTTCATCTGCTATGCTGAGGCATTACTGTTTTTCTTCGTCAGCTGATTTGCTTTCTGATGTACTTTCACTGTTTACGTGTCACTCTATGAAACTTGAAAATAGTTTATCATCCTTTTTTATCCAAGTGTAGGAGCAACTCAAATTGCTCTGAAGGAATATTTCAGAGGAAAATTTTGCCATGTTAGAGTTGGAACTTGGGACACCTCAAAACCGTCATTGACAAATAACGATTCTTCATTAGAGTATCACCTCCTGTTTTGATATATGTAGCATTTTGCAAAAAGAACAAAAAAAAACTAAAACAATAAGATCGCCCAAAAAAAATGCATTTAGCGTGTCCCAAGAATGTGCAAGCCAAGCGATCAAGCTAAAATCCCCACAATGTGCTACTGCTGCTGCTGTCACTATCATCCCCATGGAAATGAGTGTTGTTCTGCAAAAATCTTTTGAACCTACAGGTGAACCTCCCCCCCATCCAGTGAGTCCATGGAGAAGGACCTCCTCATTGGAAGAACATCTCTGTCCCTCTTCACTTCGATGCACTCATCTCCCTTACTGGTCACATCATGCCATGGCTTGATGTTCTTCCTCTTCTTACTACTGGCCTGTTGATCTGTAGTAGTATCACCTGCGGATTCAGCAGCTTCTTGCTGCTGCTGTGTCTGTGTGCCTTCTTCTGCAGTGCCAGTGACCACCTGGATGACTACCTCCTCTGGCCTCGGGAGCTGATCCATCAATGGAAGCTGGCGGTGGCAGCTGCTGCTGGTGGCCGTGGTGATGGCTGCCCTGCAGAGTGGGCAGTTGGCGTTTCCCTGGAGCCAAGTGTCGATGCAGTCGACATGGAAGACATGGAGGCAGCTGGGCAGGAGCCTGACCATCTCCTCTTCTTGGAACTCGCTGAGGCACACCGTGCACTCATTCGAATCGACGGTGTTGTTGATGGCCTTCCGGTACCTGAACGCTGGCAGCGCCTGGATGGCCGACTCCTCGAGCCCGCGCGCCCCGGCAGGCGCCCCGCGCACTGTGGCCACCGGGAGGCCGCTGGAGGCGCCGCGGCGGCGGGAGATGAGGCCAGGCACGTCGGAGGAGCTGTGCCAGTTGAGGCAGCAGCGGATGACGAAGACGTAGTAGGTGAGGAGGAGGACGGAGGTAGTGAGGATGCCCAGCACGGTGAGCACCAGGATGGGGAAACTCGTGATGGACGGGTGGTGAGGTGTGGTAGAAGAAGACGAAGAAGAATAAGCTGCCAATGGCGGCGGCGGGAACAGCAGCATTGGGATCTGTTGCATTGGGAAGGCGGGGTCCCTGCCTGCTCCTGCTGCATCCATGGGTTGCAGCCTTCAGCTTAGCAGGAACAGAAACTGAAACCGATGGTGATAGACAAGAACCTGCAGAAAGATTATGGATGAATGGAAGGTTCGATGATGTTGATGCAACATATGTAGTGTGCTGCCTGGCTTCAAGAGTGAATGGTGAGGGGTGGCCAGGTAGGAGGGAAGAAAGAAAAGAAGAGGGCAGGTAGGAAAATTGGACTAAAGTGGTGGAAGAAACAAGGGAAAGGAAGAAAAGCTTGCAGGTTCTCCCAACAAGTCCAGAAGAGGGAGCAACAGAGAGCAAATGCAGCAGCGATGGTTGCTTGCAGAATGCAAACGTCAGCTACTGTCTGCCTGTATGTACATGCGTAGGCGTAGGAGTACTACTCCTTTGCACGGTCAGTTAGGGAAGGAGGTGAGCGTTCAGATTCAGATGGTGCATAGCGAGCTGCGTACTATAGTATACAGGGAAGAAGCGATGGCGCGTTGCGATTGGCGTGTTGTGGATGAGTTGAGTGACAAGAACGCGGCCTTTTCTTTGTGTGTGTACGACGCCGGTGTTCCCGGCCGGCCTACGCAACGTTTGCGCCCCCTCGGAAACGCTGATCGCTCCCGCGCAGTTGCGGCTGCTTCCTTGATTGACGCGAGCAACCATTGCAAGGTGGGAAACCTTCATTGTTTCTTCTCTTCTAACTTGTAGACTGGAGTGGTACTAGTACTTATTATTACTAGCGTAAATGTATTATTCAGTGATAACATGCAATCGTGAACATTGGCTGTTCAATCTATCCTGAACGGCTTAGATCTGGACGGATGTGATGCACTGCCTCACTTATGCATTTTGCATATAACCCCTCACCTCCCCTTTAGTTTTTTGCGCCATGTCCCTCCTCACTGGCCCCCTCCTCGCTGCTCCTTCCTTCCGATCTAGTGCCTCCCCCTTTCGCCTTCTCCTCTTCTGCTCTTTTCTATCCATGACCTCCTCCTCCCCTCCAGCGGCTCACCTCCCCCTCCCCTCCGGCGGCTCGTCCTCCTCCATCCATACCTCCCTCTCCTCTCCGGCGGCTAGTGCCTCCCCTCCCCCTCCCCTCTAGCGGCTACCTTCCCCTCCCATCCAGTGGCTCCGCTCCATCCTCGATTAGCGCCTCTCCCTCCCCTCCGACGGCTCCCGCCTCCCCCCTCCGATGACTCCCCCTCCATCCTCGGTTAGCACCTCCCCTCCCCTCCCCTCACACGGCTCCCCTTCCTCCATGGATGCCTCCCCCTACCCCTCCCCTCTGGCGGCTCCCCCTCCTCCATCGGCGTCTCTGTGAGTCAATAATCTAGTTACAGTCGAAACGTCTTGTCAAAGTGTCATGGTCGAAGCCGTAGTTGAAGTGCCGTAGTCGACGTCGTGGTCGAAACAGTGCGTGGTCAGGGAGGGGGAGGCGCAGATGGAGGCGGGGGAGGCGTCAGGAGAGGCCAGAGGGGGTGGCACCGGGGGAAGCCAGGGGAGAGGCCAGGGCGACTCCGAGGGAGGCTAGAGGGGGCGGCGCCGAGGGAGGCTAGAGAGGGCGGCACAGGGAAGCCTAGGAGGGAGCCGGGGGGAGACGCCAGGGGAGGCCGGGGTGGGGGGCGACGCCGGGGGTGGCCGGAGGAGGCGACGCAAGGCTGGTGGAGAGGAAGGCGGCGGAGGGAGTGGTGAGGAGGGGCGTTGCACAAAACACTAAAGGGGAGGCGGAGGGTTAAGTGCAAAATGCATAAGTGAGGCAGTGTATCCCACCTATCCAGATCTGAGCCGTTTGGGACAGATAGAACGATCAATATTTATATTTATATGTTATCACTGAATAGTCTATTTACAATAGATATGCTTCCGTCAACAAATTACTTAACTCTCTTTTAAGTGTGCCTTTGGTCTTGTCCGTAGGAGCCTTTTGCTGGCACGGTGGTTGACTAAACGTTTCTGGTCTGCTGCTTGTCGGTCTTCAATTATTTGTTGCTACTAGTAGTACTAGCCTCATAGGCGCGGCGGCACGCCGCGCCAGTCATCGTGTGTACCGAAATAAAAGAGGCGAAAATTCGTAGCTAAAGGAAAGCGTATGGTTTTTTCAAAAAAAAAAGCGAGGGGCTTTTCGCAATAAAAGGAGACCAGATGGGTTTTTTCATAAAAATCAGGGACTGTTTTGAAAGAACCGTGGGTCTGTACGTAATTTCAGAAACTGCGGATCGTTATCAACGAAAAATAAATATGCGCAGGGTCTTTTTTGAAAAATTCTGGGACCTTTTTGCGATAACAGAGGACCTTTACGTAATTTCGGGAAAATGTAGCGGCTTTTTCACAAAAAAACAGCACCCGACCGTATGCAAATTTCCCCCGCCACGCGCCGGCCGGAGCGCACACAGGGGCGACGTGGCAGGGCTCTTCGCGCGAGGAGTCCCCCGGTTCTAATATAGGTATGATTTAGCCTTACTATATATCCGAAAAAGAAATATGAAAGAGTGATACTATTAGCTAGACTGATGATCTAGCACTATATGTACTTTGTTCTCCATTCTTGTTTGTTAGGCAGAAGGGGCCTACAAGTTCGGCTCAGGAGGGATACGGTCGTGGCGATTGACCATGATCATTCATTATGGAATGAACCGATCAAAAGTCAAGCCCTGCTCCGACTGAGGTATGGCTTTTTGGTTGTAGCTTGATTAATAGCTTTTTAATAAAAAATAAGAAAAATAGGGGAAATAAAAAATGTTATATAGTCACGGACAATGCAAAGAAACAAAGAAAAAAGAAAGGTAAAAAAGCTAAAATTAGAAATCGACGTGTTCCAAATGACTTCTGACTTAAATAAGCTGAAAGCTAAAATAAACTAGAAGCTAAAACCGTTCGAAGGAGATTCTAAGAACATACTGTGAAAGTCACATCAGTAATATATTAACGCGTCAAACTTTTCAGGGGAAATGAACAAATACTACAAGCTAGGTATCTTCTATTGTATTATTATTAAAGCAGATAAAAAAAACTATCACGTTAGCTCAATTCCCAAGTTAATCAAAGGAAAAGAGAAAAGATAAGCCGTCTATCTGGTGCGACTGAATCTTGCCAAATTTTTTGCCAACTTGAGAGTCGAGAGCCTGAACTAAAGCATGAAACAAATTTTAATAAATCTAGCCTCGCAAATTGCGTGGCCCATTGGGCGAGGGTGAGTATGTTCAGACTGTTCGTTCTAACGTGTTATTTATTAATACATTCAGATTGTGAGTTCCGTGCACAGACCACACTCTGATTGCTAGTCTTTGTTCAGATGTTGCTGTCGTCCGTCCAATTAATTCATCACCAGATTGCGTGTGCATGACCTCGTTTAAAATGCAGGCCAGCAACACCGACCGACTGGCTGACTTCACTGACTCGGCAACCTGGAGAGATTACCAGTGTCCAACTCTCGTATGGACCATGCACAGGTGAAATGCTGTCTGATGATAGCAGCATGGACAGATTACATTGCATGGCATGTTTCACAGAGGAAGTAAACAATGCGTGCAAGAAGCAACAAATTTGCTTGCAAGGAGAAGCTGAGTGATCCAGGTCACTGGTTCTGCTTGATCATCTTGAAATGCCCCAAGACAAGCATCTCTGTCTCCAGTAGCAGAGGTGTACACGCCGAGGAATTCGCCGTAAGAGTAGGGCCTACACAGAGGATCAGGCTTGCCGTCATCGACCAACCCCGGCGCCGGCGCGACGGTGCAGCCCATCTCAGGCATGGCGAACGTCGCCAGCGACGTCCGGGCAGTGCGCGTGTTCGTCACGACGCGATGCTCGCCGCTCCTCAAGTCTCCATTGCTGATCACGTGCACATCCAAATGAAAGAAATCAAAGTATGCGCTCAATCCTGACCAGTGTTTAATCTTTTGGTTGCAAAAATTTTTCGGCTGCCGACGAAAGGAGCGAACGAAATTTCGTTCATTCGAAAATTCGAACGAAAAAAAAAATCAATTTTTTGATAAAAATTTAAATAAAATTTGAATAAATTTCAAATAGGACCAAATTTGGTCAAAATTTAGCCGAATAAAATCTATTTCGTTGGGTACCGAAAGGGACGTGAAATTTCGGACAAAATTTGTAACCCTGATCCTGACTAGACTAGTTTCCTCCTGAAATCCGAATTTACGCTTCTTTCGAGCAGCATTTTTCATCAATGAACCGGCCATGATCACCTCTATCTGATGGCCAAAGTTGACGACGAGAGCGCCCGGGCGGGCTCGACGTTGATCCAGCCGCCATCGTGCAGCATCTGCAGGCCATTGACGGCGTTCTCCACGAGCACAGTGACGAGGTTGGCGTCGCAGTGCGGCGCGAGGCCGAGAATGAGGTTTGGGTACTTCGGGCACGGCACGTAGTAGTTCACGTTCATGATCACCTGCCCGGCGCTGAGCTTCCCCTCATGTAGCCCTCGCCGAGCCCCAAACCCGCCGCGGTGAGCCGCAGCACCATCGTCCTCACCGCCACCGTGTACGCCTCCAACACCTTCCTAAGTCTACCTGGCTTTTCAGGCCATTGGTGCCTGAATTGCTCGAATGGGTAGCAACCGAGCTTCAGGCAGTTCCCCAGTACAGAACCTTCTCTTGGTCGTTCCCGGTGCTTGTGTGGAACCGTGGAAGCTTCTTACTGTCGGTCGAGTAGTGCACCATCTTCTCCTCGGCTGGGAGGCTGAAGAACTCCTCTGCTGCGCTCATCATACCGTTCATCACCTCATCCGGCACGACATGGTTCATAACCTGTCCAAAAAAGAAAATTAAACTTGAATAATGCTTTCACCTTATCTCATGCATTTGCTTTGCAACATGCATAAATAATTTAATTTTCCATCACATATTCATTTTGACCCAAATGCTGTTATTGTAAATGGATTTGTCATCAATCACCAAAAGGAAGAGATTAAAAGATCAAGCTCCATTAAATTGGTTTTGGTGATAATGAGAAATACAATTATGAGGTTTTGGTGATAATGACAAATGCATTTGTGAGACTAACTTTATTTATCGATTATGATATCATTTAGTACCATAGGGATGAAAAAGATGAAAAAGACTAACTGTATTTATCTCTTTTTTTCTCCCTTAAATTGTTTTTATCCATTGTGTTTGGATTACAAAAGAAAATGCAGAGTTTTGGCTTGGTCATCGGGATGCTTCTACTCGAGAATGCATGCAAAAGGAACTGTAAAATGATGGATGATGCAACTGTAAATTTTATTTTCTATTCTAATGCAATGCTTGCAATTTATCTACTTTTAGATGCAAGATTTGTACTTTGTAATTGTTTAAATATTATAATAAATTTATTTTGTTTGCAAGAGTTGTATTTAATTGGATGTAATTCACTGTGTTGCAATTAATTTAATTGCTTCTTAATTACTGTTAATTAAGTTAATCTTACTGTTAGCTTTAGTTAAAATTTCAGGTTATTTCAGTAATATGAATTACTAGTCACTGGTTCGATTCAGGCACTGGACATGATTCCCTTTGTTAAAAGATTGCATATAATTTGCTTCAGATCAGACGGTGTTAGTCTAACACTGAGAAGCTATCGAAATCGGATATACAGGCAGGCACCTCAAAGAAACCGAACTCCCTCCCTGCATGGACGATTTGCTTGGCAATCTTGCCATCATCATCTCCACTGAGGTCAACTACAGGCAGTGCCGCCGCCGCCTTGCATTGCACAGAAGAAGACCGCAAGCTCTCTGGCCTCTTTTATGCACCGGGAATATGCAAGATTCAGGTACTGACTGGTGGCAGTGCCATTGGAGAGAGGCTCTGCCATCTCTTGGGTTTTCTTGCCTGAGATTGGCATCGCTGCATCCATATCTCTGCATTTTATGCACAATGATGAACAGAAGCATCTTTGGATTCAGGGCTTTTGAGTACAACTGAGGAAGATCCCTTTGTCATGATATGGAGAGTATCCTAACATGTTGACTTTTTATATAAAAAAGTTCAGTGCTTATTTATTTGGCCGGCTTGATGGATGCAAGAAAAATATCATTGGTATGAGAATTCTTGGTGACAGATGTTGATTAGTTATTTATATTTCATATTCTCCAAAGAAAGCTATAGTTTTGTTGATTCGTATATTTTTTCTGACCCGAAGTTGCATGCTGAGCACATCAATATTTTTTCGTCAGATTGGGGAATGGTGAGTCACTTTGCTTAAACTAACATATTGCTATTTCTTCTTTTTTTTTAAAAAAAGAGTAGTATAATTTCTAGTGCCTATTGATGCGTCCATTTAATCTTATTGGTGTGATTACTTCCTGGCACGATCACGTATTTTTGCTACATTTTGCGAGGGGAGAAAAATGAATAGAGTAGGGACTGAAGAATCTTAAGAGCACTCAAGATGAATCATGCATAATGCAGGTTGGTGGTGGCCAACAACAAAATGCTTCCTAGTTTATAGTGCTGCCATCTTGTTTGTCATGTCAAAGCAGCAAATGAAAACGGCGCATCTGGGAAGCATGCAGATCCTGCTGCAAGATGCGTAACAGCACAAGACCCTGGCCTGTTTATCGTTTTCTTTAACACTTGTTCATCGTTGCTTTTGCTATGAGGGGTCCATGTTTTCGCAGATACATCCTCCAAGGTCTTGAAAATTACATGACTAAGCAATCTTCATACATAGTGGTACTAAAAATCCATTCCCTTTTCCCAGCTGCTGCCTGGTACTAAATGTGAATGCATGTGTGGCCTGCAGTATCTTGTGAGGAACTAGGGATATGCTAGCTTATGTACATCTGGTAGATACCACCAGTCGTTTATTCCAAGCAAAGATAGATGGTTGATTTTATTTTCGTGTCCGGTTTAAGCGACTCTTCTTACAGCGACCTTTGACGTGGAGATCTAGCAAATCTCAAAGCAGACATGACACACACATTCTTTATGGTTTGTTATGCTTTCTTTATTGTGATTTTAGTCCTTAACCCAATTTAGGAGGCTAATTAGGGTTTTCCCTTTTTTTTTTCCTTTTAGGGTGTTATAGCTCTCCCCCTTAGAAAGATTCGACCTCGAATCGATTACTTCCAAGGATTAAGATGTAAGGAAAAGGGGTAAAACATTTAGGTAAAGGAAATCATGAGAACCCCAACCTGGATTAAAGAGATCAGGATATTTCTCGCGCATTTGGAACTCTAATTTCTAGGTAGCTTCACATTCCGTCCGATGAGACCACGATATCTTGATATAAGAAATGGTCCAGCATCACAGTTGACGCTCCGAACGCTCCAAGATACACACCGGCCATGCAACGACAGTAAGATCTTCTAAGACCTCCAAGGTAGGTAATTCCAAAATTTGATCAGGATCATGCAAATACTTCCTCAACATAGAGACATGGAAGACATTATGACATTAGCCAAGGAAGAAGATAACTCCAAACTATAAGTAAGCTTCCCGATCCTTTCAATGATGGGAAAGGGTCCAACATAGCAAGGTTCAACTTCCCTTTAGCCCCAAATCGAATCACATCTTTTGTTGGTGAGACACTCAAAAGAACCTGGTCGCCCACTTCGAATTCCAGCAGGCGATGAGAACGGTCAGCTTAACTCTTCTGGCAGCTCTGGGCTGAAAGCAAATTATTCCTGATGTGATCAATCTACTCCTTCCAATCACTGACTTGTTGAGGTCCAAGCAACTCCTCCCCAACCTCATCCCAATGGAGAGGAGAGTGACAAGGCCTACCATAAGTGCCTCGAAAGGAGCCAAGCCAATACTAGAGTGAAAACTGTTATTATAAGAGAAATTTGCAAGAGGTAAGTGATTCTCCCAACTGCCCTTTCATGTAAGGATACAGGAACGCAGCATGTCCTCCAATGTGCAAATGGTCCTCTCAGATTGACCATCAGTTTAAGAGTGAAAGGCAGTGCTGAAGTTGAGTTATGTACCTAGATTCTAATGCAAGCTCTTCCAGAAGTGTGAAACAAACTTGGTATCACGATATGAGAAAATGGTTTTAGGAATACCATGAAGACGGATAATCTCCTTGACAAAAATTCTAGCAAGATCACTGGCCGAGTAAGTAGTCTTAACTGGAATGAAGTGAGCTGTCTTGGTGAGACGGTCGATAATGACTCAAATGGAGTCCATCCATCGGGGTGACCTAGGAAGTCCAACAATAAAGTCTATAGTAATATCCTCCCATTTCCATTGGGTAATCTCCAATGGCTGCAAAAATCCAGTAGGACTATGGTGTTCTGCCTTCACTAGCTGGCACACCACGCACTGAGACACAAATTTAGCTATGTCCTTCTTCATTCCCAACCACCAAAATTGCTGCTGCAGGTTCTTGAACATCTTAGTATCACCAGGATGTATAGAATAAGGAGTTTTTTGAGCTTCATAAATAATATCCCTCTTCAATTGTGAATCAGATGGCACCCAAATGCAAGCACGAAAACGTAAAAGCCCTTTACCATCGACAGTAAAGTCTGACCCATGCGGTTTAGCCCGGATGACCTCACCACGGAAGTGTCGAATCTCTGAACCTGAGGCTTGGGCCTCTAGCAAAGCATTAAACAGAGAGGATGAAGTCTCCGGTTTCTCCAAGGAAAATGCTAAGAAGGCAAAACAAAGTGTGGTTTGGAGATCCTCAAGCTCCTCATGGACTGATGTGGGAATAGGAACATCATCACTTTGCTTCCTACTTAACCTAGCTTAGGAGGCTAATTGGAAAGAGAGAGACCTATTTGGGAAAAGGTTGTGCACAAGAAAGAAGGAAGGCCCCCCTTTTTAATAGTCCTTAACCCAGCTTAGGAAGCTAATTGAGATTTCCCTTTTTTTCTTTTAGGGTGCTACAGAGAGAGAGAGCACAATACATTGTTTCATGAAGTCATCATCGTGCATGTGAAACAAGACGTGATGCGACATTTGTGCAGGTTATTGGAGCGGAACCGTCTACTCCCCATGCGGTGGCGCGATGGATACCGGTGGACTTGATGGTGCCCGGCCGTGGCCAAGTGGCGAACGGCTCAACAACAGTGATGGCGATCGACGACGGTGACAAATGGGAGGACCACTGGTTGACTGCTAGATCCTACCAGCTAGAGTCTGGATTTGGCCAAATCCAGTCAACGGTGAGCTAGAACTAGCCGAATGCGAGCTCAGGGAAGGTGGCAGCGGTGACGGTGCAGGAGAGGGTGACCGAGAAGGAAGAGAGTTGGCGACAAGGAGGGGGAGTGGGTGGCGGTTGGAAGTGGTAGGACAGAACGCGACGAGGGAGGAAGGAGAGAGATAGGGAGAGGGCGGTGGCCGAAGGCGGTGGGGAGAGCTGGTCAGAGGCGAAGGGGCGCGAGCTGGCTGGAGGCGATAGGGGTGGCCGAAGGCGATGGGAGGGAGATGTCCAGGAAGGAGTGACGATAGGAGAGGGTAAAGTTAAAAGCAAAATTGACATGTGGGCCCACTTCAAAGAAAAAATATAGAAAATAGGTGTGGGAGAGTGTGCAAGAGACTATCTATTAGAGATATTGTCTCTAAATATGATGTGGCACAAGTTAAAGACAATGTTGTCACCAAATCTAGCTAAATGAGCTAGGCCAATCATGCCGGCCTGAGGCACGATACTATTATCCCGGTTCAGGCACGGCATGAACAGTAAACGATTCGTACCGACTCGGCCTGACTAGGCGTGCCGTGCTTGGCCCAGCCCGTCACACACAATACCATGCTGAAGCCCTACCCAGCATAGCACGACACACCATTTACCCCCAAGCCTCACAGGAGGCCAGGTCTACTCAGAAGAGTGTAGTAACTTTTTTGTAGTAGTGCAGTAAAATTGCTTGCATATAGCAATAAAAATGCTTATGTTAGAGTTACTGCACTCTTCTGAGAGCGGACGGGTGGCCTGATAGTAAAATTACCTACAATTGGTAGTAAAAATACTTATGACTGATAGTAAAATTACTTACAACTAGCATTAAAATTACTTATGACTAATAGTAAAATTATTTGTAATTAGCAATAAAATTATTTGTAACTGACAGTAAACTTACTGTCGGTGTCCCCCTTTGTCCTTACCCAATTACTCTTCCCTTGCCCCCTGCCCCTGCCCCTGTGGCCTTGCCACTGTCACACTATTGCATGCTGTAGCAGCACTGGTAGTGCCACCGCTGGGCGATGGGGCAGCTGCCCCCTCCACCTCCTCCCTCACGGCTCTGCCCCCGTCGGCCTCCTCTCCTCTCTCCTTGGTCGCTGCCTCCTCCTTCCTCCCTGCTAGCCGCCGCCTCCTTCGTCCCTGCCCACGCTGGCTACTACCTTCTCTCTTCAACTCTCCCTCTTGTTAGCCTCTCTACCGACCACCGCCTTCAGTCTTCTCTCACACGGGCCAACAATGGCAGCGCAAGGCCACAGGCAGTGGTGGCAACTGCGGGTGGGGCAACATCAGACCGAACCACCATGCTCAACAGGCCATTGGTGGCCTATTGGGCTAAGCATGCCTGGGCTAGCCCGGCCCGACCCAATCCCTCTCTATGTTGTGCCTAGGTTGAATGGCAGGTACGTAGGATAGCACGTTACGACATAATAACTTATTCGAACTAGCCGCACTAGATCTTAAGTTGTGCCCTGTTTAGACCTATATCGTGTTGTGCCTGGCCAGGTCTAACTAGTAACTATGGTACATGACTTAACACCACACCTACTTCCTCAAAGAATGAAGAGGTCGAGAAGGGTCAAGCTCCAAAATACTACTAGCATCTGGAACATGCAATCTTGCATCATTGAAAGGGTTAACCTCATAACAACTGATGTTATCGATCAATGCACACTACCTCTAGTGCTAGTGGTTGCAAAATGGCTGTCCTAGTTTAAGACTATATTTTGATCGTCACCAAGTGGTCGTGCGGAATTTCCTAGTGCTTGGAGAATTGTCACTTTGGATACATCATACATCTGATGTGGTCTGCCATCTTTTCCATTAAAAAGGAAAAAAAAAACTACCTACAACATGTGACGGTGGATAACTTGAAAGCTTTTTTTTTTTTCCCTAGAGAGCAGTAACTAACTGAAAATCGATAACCAACAAAATCGAAAAAGGTCTTAAAAATAGAGGCAGTCAAAATCATGTACTCCGCTAACAAATTCTGCAAAACTTCCACATATAAGTCATCGTTGTGAAGATCGAATTATGAACATGAACGGTTAGTACGGTATAAACACTGGCATATATTGGTACCAACTTCTTTGGCAAAAATCTCGAATTAACTAGGTATGCTGATCATGGCATTACTATTACAATTACCAACTAATATGACGAAACATGCAGGTACAGAAAAGAAGAAAAAGTCTCCCCAACTCATAAATACTTCCAACCATTTTTCTACAAACATCAGCGTTGCACACTGATGACTCTTAAGCATCTTCCATCCATCCAAAACATCACTCGTGTGCAAACCAACAAAATCTCAGACCACCGAAAGCAACGAAATATCAAATGAAAACGAGATGGGAGGGAGAAGAAAAAGAAGGAAATTTACCAAAAAAATGTTCTTGTAACCTCCAACCAAGGACCCAATCAGAATACATCCAATGTCCAGAGGGCTTAACCGTAAGAAGGATATGCTTTTATTCCGAAGTCCAATACAAGTCTTTGGGGGAATTGGCAGTTGGCACAGGCAGGAGAGAGAGAGAGAGCGCGACCATTGCCAAGAGCAAGAGATCAGAGAGGCCAAGCAAAAATCCAATCCGAATCCCTTCCAAAAACCCACCAAGCAACCTCCCCAATCTCCAAGAACAAGAACAAGAGAGCATCCTAGAGCACAAGGGAATAAAGAAACCCAGAAAGGCCAAGAAAAAGGTAGTACCTTTGAACCCTCCAATACACTGATCACAAACCGAGAGCCGTCTCGTCCTCCAATCCCTCGCAAGAGCAAAGCAAACAAGATTTCTTCGATCTCTGCTTGAGTTTTTGGTTGTGAAGTTTTTCCTTTCTTTCTTTAACTGTTACTGCTCTTGCGTTCTTGAGAAGTTTCAAGAAGAGTGGGAGGGCTCTAGAACTCGGACATGGGGATGGATCCGGCGTTGCTGGACGATATCATTAGGAGGCTGCTTGAGGTAAAGAATCTGAAGCCGGGGAAGAACGCGCAGCTGTCGGAGGCGGAGATTAAGCAGCTCTGCGCGGCCTCCAAGGAGATCTTCCTGCAGCAGCCCAACCTCCTCGAGCTCGAGGCCCCCATCAAAATCTGTGGTAATTGTTCTGTTTCTTGTGACGCCTGAGCCATTTGTTGATGTTGGTCGCTCTCAAAATGCCATCTTGGGGATTGGTTTGGTTGGTCAACGGGTAGCAGTTGATTAGTTTGTGCTTTTTGGGTGGTGTTCTTGATGTACTAGACCCGATCTTTCGATTGATAGCCATCAGCTGTCTAGTTTTTTGAGGCATTTCATCGCTTGATGAGCCGATTGTGGACTGGACTAGAGGTTTATTGTGTGCAGGCAGCGGCTTCTAGTGATTAGGTATACTGAGAATGGACCCCTTTATTTGATGATAGAAAGCTGGTAGTTCTCAAGGCGAAGGTCCTATTCTAGATTTTACTCGTTTTTATTGATGAAAAGGTAATAAACTTACAAGGTATTAGATGTGTACTGAGTGACTTAGATGAGTCATTGTGGCATCAGTGTGGTTATGATGAATTGATCATACCTGTTACGGTTGTATTTTAGGTGTTTTGAAATATGCATTTCGTCAGGTTTTGGAGGGTCCTGTTGTTTATAGAAAGGTGCTTAGGTGATGATTCTATCTAGGATTTCATGTTATGAATTCACTTAGGAGAAATCATAGATCATAGATGCTTATCATCGTGCAAAGTTGCTACAACACTTTCCGGGAAATGAAACCAGTTTGATGAAACGAAAGTTCACTTTGGTAAATTAACTGTAAGCTGGAGAATTTGGCAGCCCTCATCTTGTATGGAAGAGTATCGAGTGGTTAGTTGTTCACATATATTGTTGTCAAAGGGTGCAGTTTGAGGTATCGAGTGGTTAGTTGCTCACATATATTGTTGTCAAAGGGTGCAGTTTGAGATAACAGCTGACAATTATCATGCTTTGATTTACTGATAGAGCTCAACCATTTTAGTTCCCTTTCATATTTTTTCATATTGTCTCGTTGTTATATTTGATGAGCAACAGTTGCATTATGCAGGTCTATAGGTCATGCTAGCAATGGTCCTAGTTAGCTTTATACAGTGATATATCACTATGTTCCAAATCAGAATAGAATCCTTCATTTAGCACATTGTTAAATCAAAAACATTTCAACAAAATATTGCAACAACTTATTTATGTTTTTTCTGAACTTGAGTACTGGTTTAGAGAGAACCTTGAGGCAACAACCTATTTATGTTTTTTCTGAACCTGAGTACTGGTGTAGAGAGAACCTTGAGCTGCTTTAATAAAGCTTCAGTATAAATTGTTAAATCTTGCATAATTTCTTCTGATCAGGTGATGTCCATGGTCAGTATTCTGATCTCCTGAGGTTGTTTGATTATGGTGGATATCCACCTCAGTCCAACTATCTTTTCTTGGGCGATTATGTGGACCGGGGAAAGCAAAGCCTTGAGACAATATGCCTTCTTTTGTCTTATAAGATCAAGTACCCTGAGAACTTCTTTCTTCTAAGAGGCAACCATGAATGTGCATCCGTAAACCGCATCTATGGGTTTTATGATGAGTGCAAGCGCAGATTCAGTGTAAAACTCTGGAAAACTTTTACAGATTGTTTTAACTGCTTACCAGTAGCAGCATTGATAGATGAAAGGATTCTCTGTATGCATGGAGGTCTTTCTCCAGAGTTGAACAAGCTGGATCAAATACTCAACCTCCATCGCCCAACAGATGTGCCTGATACTGGGTTACTTTGTGATCTTCTTTGGTCCGATCCTTCCAATGAAGCACAAGGGTGGGCTATGAATGATCGAGGTGTTTCATATACATTTGGTCCTGATAAAGTGGCTGAATTTCTTGAGAAGCATGATTTAGACCTCATCTGCCGAGCCCATCAGGTGTGTTATTATGCTCACAAAGTACCCGTCCTATTTATTTCCTTGTCAATTGAATTGATTGACTAGTTCTTTTCTCCTTGTTGGAATTCAGGTTGTTGAAGATGGATATGAGTTCTTTGCTAACCGCCAACTTGTAACAATATTCTCAGCCCCTAATTACTGTGGAGAATTCGATAATGCTGGTGCCATGATGAGTGTAGATGAGACACTGATGTGCTCCTTCCAAATACTGAAACCTGCAAGGAAAATGTTGGGCGGTTCAACTAATACCAAATCTGGCTTCAAGGTATGCATAACTAACACGGGGACAGTTGATATTTGCCCTCTAGATATATACAGCAGTGTGCTTCCCTGCAGCCCCTTACAATAAAAATGTAGAGGATTTTTTACAGTACATTATACTGGTAGTAGAAAAATGGTAATAGAAATAAAATCTAACCGTTGATTTGTGAGGGTGTTATAGGCTTTTGTTTTTCAACCTAGTTTTTTAGGTATTTTGGACTATCTCATGTAAACATCTGTGTGTCAACCGCAGTTTCCTCTTCATTCCCTACGTGCTATGAATTGAATCAGTTTAGCACAACTGGGGAGTTAACCGGATCAATTAACATGGTTCTAGCCACACGGGCAGAGCCGACAGAGCACGTGCAATGCCACCTTGACCGCCTTTGCTAACAACCTGTCTGCTACCACCCTCACGACGCCCTCGACTAGCTCGGCGCTCACTGAGGTCAGCCACGTGGGAGGCATCGTCGACATTGCCACTTCTGTCGCTGCCTTCCAAGACCCTCTTCAAGCTCTCCTCAGAGAGCTTAAGCAAATGCAGAATGCTCAAACTTGCCTCCGGCAAGCTCGCCTTTGGCGAATTCAGCACGCTGCACATATCTTCTTGGGATACCAAAGGCTTTTACGTGTCCGATGCAGTGTGCTTCTTCACAACGGACACGAGAAACTCCACCAAGCCGGGCGCGCCCTCGACGCAGCATCGATTGCAATCGCTCTCGGTGACGATGTCCGCAAGCTCCCTTAGGGAAGCCATCAGCTGATCCTACTGATCGCCATTCTGCCTAGCGGCATGCACGATAGCTCCCACGTGCGCCGTGTCGACGGGCAGGCGCGGGGTGGGGAACCGCTCGACGGCGTGCGCAACACACCAACAGTAGATGAGCCTGCAGAGCATGTGGTTTGGCGTGGGCTTCCGGTCAACA
Source organism: Dendrocalamus sinicus (assembly GCA_036346575.1). NCBI lineage: Eukaryota > Viridiplantae > Streptophyta > Magnoliopsida > Poales > Poaceae > Dendrocalamus > Dendrocalamus sinicus. Next base: position 49,489,856 of record CM070645.1, on the reverse strand, counting down.
GCACCCAGCTGCTGTTTGGTCACCGAGCACCCACCGTGCCCGTCGGTGAACACCCACCATTCGATGTTGTCCCGGTTATAGGTAATTCCCAATGAGAGCGTCATCGGGTCCCGCATGATCTCCAGCGAGATCGGGAACACGAAATCGCAAAAATTAATCTTATGCCACTTGTTTCGTTTATAATTTTACTCTTTTAAAAGTTCTATTGCTAGTAGTGTGGATGGTATTATAACTAAATCCTAATTAATATGAACTATTGGATTGCAAAAATTGGACAGCTCATATTCATTTTAAGGTATCGTAAAAAAGCTCAAATTTAGATACTTGCCATCTGCTAAATGTGCTACTGTTGCTCTGTACAATTGTTTCATATGGTTTTCTTTTATCCTTTTTTTAATCTGCAAAACTGTTTGGACAGATAACATGATATGCTAATTATGCCATCCCCTACAAAATTTTGTATCCTGACATGAACCGGGGTAAACACCACCAAGAGGATGGCCGGATGGCGTCGGCATAGAACGAGAGGGAGAGGGACTAGAGATTTAGACGAAGAGAGACTTGATATTACTCTGCTTGATTACAATGGCATGCGGTAGCCCTCTTATATAGACGGCTCCCCCTAACAGATGGAATCTAATCCCAATCATATCTTCAACTCATATCATATCTCTAACTCTATCTCTAATGCAAGGCAACTAATTTCTAACTCAAATGGAAATCAATCTCTAATTTAAATAGAATCTAATCTCTAACTTCTAATAATAGACCGACTAGGCCTTGGGCCCAAGGCCCACCTCCCTGACACTACACCCCTCTCGGACATGCAGCTCGTCCTCGAGCTGCTAGACGACGGCCCATGGAAGACATTCGACGTCGATGTACAAGACGAACGGTGGCGTGGTGCTGCATCGGATGGAGACGATCGACCCAAATCCAAACGGCACAAGGCTAGACGAAATGTAGCGCCTTTGTTTATATAATGCCTGCAAAATAATTATTTTTTATTTTTATTTTTATTATTATTTTTTTTGTTTTTTTTGTTTTTTTTTGCTTCTTTTTTTTCCTTCAGCTGCCGGTCGGTTTTAAAACCGACCGTAACTCCCGAACGCATCGCTAGTCGGTCTTGGGCCTTGAAGACCGGGCAGGAGCGCCGCAGCGGCGTTGAAGACCCGGCGACGGCGACGAGTGACGGCGGCGTGGCAGAACGGTGCGCTGAGCGCGCGAGGAATGGCGGCGGCGGCGGCGGCGCGAGCGAGCGGCCGCGACCGGCGAAGCGGGCCGCCAACGCAGCGGCTCAGCGAGGCGATCCGCGAAGGCGCAGCAGAGGCGCGATGAGGCGGTCCGGCGAGGCGGCGGCTCGGCGGCGGCAGCCCAGCGGCGGCGGCGACGGATAGCGCGGCGGCGAGACGGAGACGCGCGGCGCGGAAGCGCGACCGGCGGCGTAAACGCCGGATCGCGGCGCGCGCCCAGCGCGAGGGCTCGAGTGGCGGCCGGCGTCGGCGGTGGCGATTCGGCGAAGACGGCGAGACGGCGGCGGCGGCGCTTCGCGCGATGCGCGGTAACGGCGAGGCGGCGCGCAGCGGCGGAGCGATCGAAGCGGAAGCAGAGGCGGGCGAAGCGGCGGCGATCGGCGGCGCGGAATGGCAGCGCGAGGCGACGGGCGGGCGGCGGCGGCGCGGGCGAGATCGCGACGCCGACGTCTAGGTGGCGACGAGTGCAGCAGCGCCGTCTTGGCGATGGGGGACGACGCGGTGGCCCACGCGGCGGAGACGACATCGCGAGATAGCCGGGCGGTGGGCGGCGCGCGGGGAGACACAGTGACGGCAGCGTGACGCGAGGATCTGCAGCGACGGTCGGAGACGCAGGTGGGGGTGGTGCGGACGGCGGAGGAAGCGCCGCGGAGGCGCCTGACCGGGGAGGAGCGACGTGGTGGGATGGCGGTGGTTCTTGTTTTTGTGGTTGATCTGGTGATACGGTGATTTGGGGATCTGGTGTTGAATGATGACGCGCCTTCATTATCTCTTGTAGCTTCTTCATCGTATTCTCATTCGATTCCTTGATTTCCTTCAACTGCTCGCGGATCTCCTTGCAGAGCGCGATCGCGTCGCTCCAACTGTTAGCTATCTCATTAGCGGTAGCTCTTATTGCGGCCAACGGATCAGCAACAGGAACCATAGTAGCAGAAGTCGTGGGAAGGGATCGACTGCTCTGATACCAAGTTGTCATGAACCGGGGTAAACACCACCAAGAGGATGGCCGGATGGCGTCGGCATAGAACGAGAGGGAGAGGGACTAGAGATTTAGACGAAGAGAGACTTGATATTACTCTGCTTGATTACAATGGCATGCGGTAGCCCTCTTATATAGACGGCTCCCCCTAACAGATGGAATCTAATCCCAATCATATCTTCAACTCATATCATATCTCTAACTCTATCTCTAATGCAAGGCAACTAATTTCTAACTCAAATGGAAATCAATCTCTAATTTAAATAGAATATAATCTCTAACTTCTAATAATAGACCGACTAGGCCTTGGGCCCAAGGCCCACCTCCCTGACATATCCATTTTCAACATATGATCGCCAAATGTTCTGCTGTTGCTCTGTACAATGTTTCATATGATTTTCTTTTAACCTTATTTTAATCTGCAAAACAATTTGAACAGATAACATGATATGCTAATGATGCCATCCCCTACAAAATTTTGTATCCATTTTCAATATATGATTAGTCGAGCACTTCCCTGTTATAGGCGTGGGCCTTGGGCCTAGCCGGGTTATTATTAGGAATTAGAGATTGGTTTCTATTTGAGTTAGAGATTGGTTTCCTTGTATTAGAGATATAATTAGAGATATAATATCAGTTAGAGATATAATTGAGATTAGATTCTATCTGTTAGGGGAAGCTATCTATATAAGGAGGCTACCACATGCTATTGTCATCAATCAGAGAATTATCATAGTCTTCCTCATTGAGTCTCTCTCTCTCTCTCTCCCTCTACGCCGACGCCATCCGGCCATCTTCTTGGTGGTGTTTACCCGTTATGAACTAAGGTTCATAATAACTTGGTATCAGAGCAGTCGATCCCTTCCCACGACTTCTGCTACCATGGTTTCCGGCGAGGAGGCCCGTTCTGTCGGTGCAATGCTTAAGGCGATCCAGGAGCAGATGGCCGATATGAACTCCCAGATTGCAGATTTGACACGGCAGAGCATCGCAAATAACGCCAGATTGCGGACTTAAACCGGGGAGTTTAGCCGCCGGCCACGCCCACCGCCGCATCAACTCAAGCCGAGGATTCCACCGTCGCAAATCTCCCGCAGTTTTCTCGCCGCGGCGTCTCGTCAAGCTTCCACGCAGCGCCGAGGAGTTCGGTCGTCCCCGTCGCCGCTTCCGCAGCGTCCTCTCCACTTCCGCCACGCCGCTCCTCCGGCCGGCCGCTTCCAACCCCGCTGAGCTGCCGCTGCGCTCGACGGCCATCGCTCAGATCCGGCGTCCAGACTGGTCTCCCACCGCCCGCTGTTCCAACCTGCGCCGCCCAACCGCCGGACGCCGCCTTCGCGCGCTCGACCACGACGGCCTCAAGATGGAGGTCGCCGCCGGCCGCCGCGCCCGGCGCCCGAGCGCGCCGGATCCGAGCATCGCGGATTCGCCGCCGCCGCCGCCCGCCCCACCTCCACCGGCCACTCCGTCCGGTCGCAGCCGCCGCCGGCGACCGCCTCCGCCGAGCCGCCTCCACCAACCGTCTGAGCCGCCCATCGCCGGGTTGCCTCTGCCGCGCCAAAGCCGCCGGCCCAGCGGCTAAAGCCGCGTTGCTTCGCGGGTCCGACCTCCGGCCGTGATCTGCGGCCGGATCCACCATCGCCGCCGCCGGCCACCCGAAGCTCGCGCTGAGCCGCCGCCGCGAACCCGCCGCCGCTGCTGTCCGTGCCGTCTCGGCCGAGCCGCACGTGGCCGATCCGCCATGCCTCGCTGCGCGAGACCGCCGCCGACTTCAGCGGTTGCGATCCGCAGCCGCCCTCATGCCGTCGATCCTCCGGCCGCCGCCTCGTTTCCGAGCCGCCGCTGTTCGCCGCCGCCGCCGCCGTGGGACGCCGAACCGCCACCCCCGCCGCTCCTTCGAGTTTCGACCGATACGCCGTGGGCTCGTGGGTGTCGGTCGGTTTTAAAACTGACCGGTTGAGTTAAGGCGCAAAAAAAATCAAAAAAAATTAATTAAAAAGAATTAAAAATAAAAAAAAATTAACAATAAAAAAAAATAAATAATAAATAAAACAAGTATTTTTCAGGCATTATATAATCGAAGGCGTTACACTTCGTCTAGCCTTGTTCCGCGTGGATCCGCCACCGTATTCATCCGCCGCAAAGACACCTACTCTCTCGTCGTCTTCTTCATCGGCGTCGAGGGTCTTCCATTGGCCACCGTCTAGCAGCTCGAGGACGAGCTGCATGTCCGGGAGGGGTGTAGTGTTATAGGCGTGGGCCTTGGGTCTAGCCGGGTTATTATTAGGAATTAGAGATTGGTTTCTATTTGAGTTAGAGATTGGTTTCCTTGTATTAGAGATATAATTAGAGATATGATATCAGTTAGAGATATAATTGAGATTAGATTTTATCTGTTAGGGGAAGCCATCTATATAAGGAGGCTACCACATGCTATTGTCATCAATCAGAGAATTATCATAGTCTTCCTCATTGAGTCTCTCTCTCTCCCTCTACGCCGACGCCATCCGGCCATCTTCTTGGTGGTGTTTACCCGTTATGAACTAAGTTTCATAACATTCCCCAACCACCAAACCTTTCTCCAGAACTCCAGTGACGCTTCATAAATTTTCTTTGTTTCAGTGTATCAATGTATTGCTAAGGTTTAGCCTACAAATTATAGAACACTTTTGTTTTTGCGCTTAAATACTTCTCGAGTTCTCATGCTAAGACTTTATTGCTTAATGGCACTTTCAAGTTGGCTGAAGTGAATGTGCTAGTTTAGCTTATCTCCTGCAGCTACCTACTTTTCAACAGATGACTGCAACTCTCTTTTTAGTATTTTGGAATTCAAATGTGATGCCTTACCAATTGTAATTGCTTCTTAGCTTTTTTGCTTGATTTTTTTATTCATTCACACACCATTCTGCCACACTGTATTGTTTTTGGTCATGTGAAAACACATGCATCAAATTGCTTTAGAACACCTTAAGGCAGATTTCAGGGGTTTTTTTTTTTTTTTTGCTACCAGATTGCATTTGTAGTTTCGTGCCATGGCAATGCATGTCATAATCATTGGTTGGTGTTAAGACACTGACCTTGCATGACAGTTCAACCCATATTTGACATTATTGCCTTTGACCTACCATGTTTTGTTGAACTGTTCACACAAATGTGATTGTAGCCATTTTTTTTTTCAAATTTGGCTTCTAAATACTTGTTTTTGCAAATCTAACCGCCTCCATGGACCTACCGAGCTCGGTAGATGACCTGTCGAGCCCCCATGCACGGCAACAGGCTGGCCAGCACTGTGTGCTACTGTACATGCTTAATTAGTGTTTTAGTTAGTGCTAACCGTATTTAAGTAGCACTAATCATGATTAATTAGCACTAATCATGAACTAATTAATCACTAATCATGAGGTAATTAATTAGTGCTACTGTACATGGCTTGTTGCCGCATTAGGGTGGCTCGGCAGATTTCTGGCGAGCTTAGTAGGTATATCTACAGAGGGGCTAGATTTGTAAAAACGAGCGGGGCCAAATTTGAAAGAACAAGTGGCTACAGTGCCAGTTATATTAACAATTCTGTTTTGTTCCCCACCAAGTGAGTGTGAACAGATGGTTAGGCTAAGTGCAAGTCTAATTTCCTGATGCTGGATCGGATACAGAATTTGAAGGAAAATATAATTCTGTATATGGCTAGATGCTTGAATGAACCCCTCCATATATGCTGGATTTTTGCATAAGAACAAGAAATATCCCTGGCATAGCTGGCCTTGGGGACCTAGCTCTGGGGCACTACTAGTACTAGATTAACTTAATATCATGCTGATTGCGTGGACAAAACAATTTGGACATACTTGTTGGAAAAATTAATCTGGGCATGCAGATTGGTTGCACAATAAAGGGAGCTACATTCATAATCATGAATCATCACGAATGCCTTCATGATATATGATAAATTGATGACGTCAATGTTGAAATGCAACTAACCTTCATTTTTTCCGCCTCTTTGATTAGTCAATGAGAGGATGGTGACGATGACATGGTGAGCAAGCTGTGATTTGATCTGCTGGAGCTTACCTTCAGCGGCTGCGACTAACTGGCATTTTCTCCTATGTCTCGGGCCGAAACAAGAACGCAGATGTGTACAACTCTCCTGTCGATGGAACCGTACATCGTTCATGTTGGATTAACACTCTTGTAATGTATTATTGGTTTTACCATGCGGATCTCTTCATCATATGAGAGGATATGAATGAAGACTGTTCTCCCTTCCACCCCTAAAATCGAAAAATTCAGACATACGCTAATAAAATAGAGGTAGAGTCTGAATGCTTTTGGACCAAATTTCCATCCAGTGAGCAACGGTGTTATGGTAGTATCATTACGGGAAGCACCGTTACCTGCGATTTTTTAACATATTCTACTGGATTTGCTTTGCATGATTTGAACTTCTCACAAGAATCGGTAAACTCACGTCTTCTTTTGTTCATCTCATTTTCGAGGACCGTTTTACTGTGGTGATCAGAATATCCAGCATCTGCGTTGACTAGAATGGAAATTTTATTATGCCTTATAAGACAAGGTTGTCACTAGCGCTTTGGCAAGTTGTAACGAGACCAGGGATGCCTTATAAGACAAGGTTGTTACAACGCTTCAGCAAGTCATGGCAAGACAAGGGCGTCTCGACGTCTAATCGATTAGGTATTTGTCATGGCGATAGTTAGACGATAGTTATCTTAGAATTTCTTAACTTCCAGTTAATTTTTCTAGTCCTTAGATCTAGAATCAACTATCTAGATCATTTTCCTCATTCTATATAAACACATCCTAACCCTTAGATCTAGATCTAACCATCCAGATCATTTCCCTTATTTCATATAAACCTTTTCTAACCTTTAGATTTAGATCTAACTATTCAGATTATTCTCCTCATTCCAAATAAATCCATCATGATCCTAACCTCACTCAATTCCTACCCTTACCCCATCAGCAGCCGGTAGCCGCCGCCCCCATCCCTCCCAGTGTCGCCTGCCACCTCTCCTCTACCCGCAGCCGTCTCTGCTCTCATCCCTCCCAGCGCCGCCCGCCTCCTTCTCTCCTCTGCCCATAGCTACCGCCATATCGGCATGGGAAAAGCCAGAGGTGGCTGAATTTAGCCTAAAGATAGTCTAGCTCCTCAGCCCTGGACGATGAGTCTTGACGTTCCTCTCGGACCACCTAGAACGCCCATGTTATAAGACATCATTAGACTCTAAAGGTTATCTTCGAAGTGCTTGCTTTTTGTTCTCAAGAGTCAAGATCGATTCAGAAAAGAAAAGGAACATCCTTTTGTTCCCTGTACGCTTTACGAGAACTCCCAGTGTCTAACGTTCATTCGATGTAGAGCCAAACCAGAGGGGCTCCATAAAAGATCAAGGCACATGAACTCCCACCCCATGCGTCTAATACTCTAATATTCGATGGATGGGATGTTCTTTTCTAACGCGTCAGAATAGGTTGTCTAAAGCCGACAGTGGATCTGATTTTTACGAAGAATTTGTGCAACCTTTACCTGCAACCTAAAAAAATCTTGCTATATCAGGAAAAAGAGAATAGAAACCCTGAACAGAAAGAATCGGATTCGTCATCACCGCACTCAAAAGACATGATGCAATGCAATTCTATCCGCTGAAACTAGCACTGCCGGAAAGATCGAACAGAAAGAATCGCATTCGTCGTTACCGCGCTCAAAAGACATGATGCAATGCAATTCTATCCGTTGAAACTAGCACTGCCGGAAGATGAATCTGCCAAATGGGAAAAAGACACATCCATCAATCAAAGGAAGACGAAGACGAAACAAGAGCAGTTTTTTTACGATCCAACATCCATCAGCATCGACAAAATTCTCACATCCTGATAGGGACATCTTGAAGACATCAACTAGACTGATTACACAAACACGAGCTAAAAAAATTAATCAACAGGTGAACTCGCTTCTAATTGAATCTGGTTTTAATTTACAAGAAAATTGGATATTACCTCATGCAAATGTTGTGTGCATGCTCAGGTTTGAACGATGTGAAGTTTTTGGAATTGAAAACATGGAGGCGAATCTAACGGAGAAGAAGTATATGGAGCTAAGCAAGGGAAGATATGTTCAATTCCTCATTAACATGTTGGATCGTCCACAAATTCAATCGAACTCACAGAGATTCTCTAGACATTTAAACGATTTCAACTGGTATCAAAAACTACTTTCGGATCGGTCTGATTGACCTCAGATATGTTCAGGACCGTCCGATCTACATCGGGTGCTGGCAAGACCTTCGGAATGTTCGGACTAGTCCGAATGGTTTCGACTGTCCGAACCGTCTGATCAGTGTTGGATGCTCAGATGCTTCAGAGACATTTAGACCGCTCCAAATGATCGCGCCGTCTGATCTTCAGCTGATCGCCTGATTGCCTTGAAAATGTTTGTACTACTCCAAATGAGTAATACCGTCCAATTTTCAACGGACCGCTCTATCGCCTTGGAGATGTTCAGACCGCTCCATACGTTCGCCCTTCTGCGTCATATAATCCTTGTGTGCATGATATCATAGTTTGCAAATATTTTTTGCAAAATCTATTGAGATATCTACACTTCTCAGGAAAATCAGAACAACCGGCTCTGTGTGAGCAGTGCTACCGGACATCGGAAGTACCGGCATGTGTTGCGTAGAACTACCAGATATGAGGTAATCAGACCGGCTTGACCAGATCTGCCCAGGCCGAATAGGCAATCTGACCATGGAGCGGTCACACCGGTGTTGACCGGGCGGTCAGATTGGCCTGCTAAAGGAGGTCAGGCCGGCATGGTGAAAGCGGTCTGACCGGCTCGCGGAACTTCTGTTCTTCGTGCAGAACCTTTTTTCCAGAGAGCGACTCGCGATTTTTACGAGAAGCGGTCCGACCGCACTGGTGGTCCGACCGGTCCTCGTGGGCGGTCGACCACCCGTGGGGCGATCTAACTAGTTTTCTCACGCAATGCCTATTTTTCTGACCGTTGGCGAGACGAGCGGAAGTACCGACCTCTGGCCGACGGTACTTCCGATTTCCCTGATTTTTCAGAGATTTGGCTCCAACGGCCAGTTTTTTGGTGTGGGGTATAAATACCCTCTTGTGGCCGGTTGGAGATGTTGTTGCTTGACTTATTTCTGGTCTCTTGAGCTAGAGTGAGGCTCTCCACTCAATTGTGCATATGTTGCACTTTGTGAAAGGAGAGAGGATTTAGATTGCATATGTTGCATCTAGAGGTGGACTTAGTGCCCAATTGAGCTTGTGCATTCATTGCACGTGGTCAGAGTCAAGTGAGGGATTTGACTTATTACTTTTGGAGTTTGCCGACTCTTAGACGGCGTTGGAGGCGTCGTGCACGGTGATCTTCTCAAAGAAGGTTGTGAGAAGACCCGGTGAAGTTGTGAAGGTTGGAGCTCATCTACCCGGAGCGGGGAAGAGCTGCCACTAGTGGAATTGAGGTGGAAGGCTTAATTCGTGGAGCCGGTCCGATTAGTTCGGGCTCACCTCAACGTGGACTAAGGGAGACTGGCAAGTCTCTGAACACCACGGTAAAAAGAGATCGTGTCATTTGTGGTTTGCTTTCTTGTACTCAATTTAATTTCAAGCAATTTACTTACATAGAATTAATTTGATTGCCTGCATACCTAGAATTGCTAACCTTGACCTAGGCTAGAATTGTTGTTGCACTTAGGCGAATTTATTTGATTTAGGCACTATTTGAGCTAAACCAATTTGATTTAAGCTTCCGCATAGTTTACTTAGTTTAGGCAAATTGAAAAGGTCTTAAATTGTTATTAATAACTTGAAGAGAATTTTTAGACCACCTATTCACCCCCCTCTAGTCAGCCTCCTCGATCTTACACCAAGCCGTACGAAATGATGTCGTGTAAATGCTTCATTTTTTCATCCTTGTTTTGCACCGCCTCCTTGGCTTAGTAGCACTGTCTGGCTCCTAGCTCAAAAACCCAAGCTCTAGACGAGGATCCACGAAGTCCCAGGCGTGTGCAGCATGGTCGATTATGAAGTTATATAGTGCCATCGTGGCAGTTATGATCCGTGTCTGCCTCTATGTTGGGTACGCAATTATGTGTTGAGGATGCGCCGTTTCGTCTTCTATACGCCAAAAGCTCGCTCGATTACATTGCACAACAAATTGTGGCGGTAGCTGAAGACCTCCTTATGGCCACGTGGGGCGCCGTACCCAAAGCAAACTTGGCTACATGGTATTGGGTGTTCCGATATAGCACGAAATACCTTGCCCTATTAGGATACCCAGAGTCAACAAGGTAGTACTTACCTGTAACGTGGAAAACCAAGTTAATTACTTGATGAGAAAAAACCTTTCACATGCCACATATTGCAAGGCAGCCCGAACACACCTAGTGGCGAGTGTGGAAACAAGTGTCGGTACCTAGAAAGGGTGTCCAGCAAGATCCGTGTGTCGTGCATCGACCCTGGCCATACCAAGGTCACGAACATGAACCTCATGTCAAAACCGTAGACGGTTAGCTCGTTCTGACTTGTGTAGCCGTGACGGTTGGTGTAGATTATTCCGGAGTCATTCGGTACGAGCACTGGGAATTTGTGTAGGAAGTAATTATTTAATCCGTACTTTTCAAGCAGCACATAAGTGATTGTGAATATTGAGTGAGTGAAGGATAGAGATACCTTAGATTAGCGACCACTGTTGCTCTGGACCAACATGCGGCACAACCAGGCTGTGCGGTGCTCCGGGCACTTTATGGTGGCAAACATGTCTTGGTTCTTCTTGTCCCGTAGCAGGTCGGTAGCATTAGCATTGTATCACTTGTCCGATCTTCTGGGTAGCCATCCTCGATTACAAGATTAATAAGAGTGTCGCACTCCTGTCGGACGATATCTGGCTTAGTCAACATGGGGAGAAGCTGCTGCTGGTGCAGTTCATAGACCTTGTCAGTGTATTCAGATGCTCAGTCCCTCTTGGAACGCTTGGAAGAGTGAGAATCCCTGGACTTGTTCCCGACTGACCGCTTCCCGATCCCATGATCTCCAACACCCACATAGCCTGCAGATTTCGAGGAGGCGTCTTCGTTGCTGCTTTTGTCCAGATTAATATGGCTACCTAGTCTTGGGGTGTCAGCGTGCTTGTTGATGCATAGCAAGCCTTCGAATATGTTCGCCATCAGCGACTCGTGAGCAAGGAGTGCTTTCTGGAACTTTGTCAAGGATCCAAGATTCTACCAGACACCAAAAAAGCATTGTGAACGTGAAAGGTCAGCAACAACAATGACATAGTACAATTGAAACCCAGGACAAAATTCACCTCTTCCTGCTGCACCTACCATGATTTGTCTGCAACAATTGCGCCCGTCTGAGGATTGAAGCCTGATCCTGATGCGTTGTGCTTCAAGGTCCTCCATTTCACATAATCCTTCATGCTATCCCACCGGTTCTTGAATTTCTTGTGAGTGTACTCCCGGCCGGTGCGCTGCTTGGGCCGGCCGGCCGGCGCACCATAAGGAACCTGTTCTTCAGAAGTCAGGGCCGCCCCCACCCCCTGTCCCTCGCTTCGTCCCGCGGTCGTTTCTCCCCAGGTCCGCCCTGCTCGCTGCCGCTCTCCCTCTGGCCGTCTGCCCCGGCCCCGGCGTCCAGATCGGCGGCGTCCTCCCCGCCAGCCATCATCGCGCGCTATTGGTTCGCCCCGCTTCATGCCCTGTGTACGGCACCTAGGGCTCTCTCTCTCTCTCTTCCCCAATAAGAATATATAAGCCCGGCCCATTGCGAGAGAAGGGGTTGGTTCTCGTTGCCCTCTCTCTCTCTTCCCAATAAGAATAGAAGGAAGGCGCACACAGGCACAAGCCTCCCCTCCCTCCGCGGCTGCTCTCTCTACTCCTCCGCCGCCATGGCCGCCGCTCGGCTGCTTCCCCTGGTGCGCCGCCGCCTCGCCGCTGTCCTGGCCCAATCGCCTGCCCCATCGTCCCGAGGTGAGTCCAACCTGTACTTTGTTACTGCATAAAAGCACGCCGCCTCGATTTCTTCCCTTGTAGTCGGTCATCGTCCCCCCCCCCCCTCTCTACTGGACTAGCGTGGGGAATCGGATGAGCCCTATGTTGCTTGGATGGATTTGATTGTTCTAAGAGTTCGCAATCAAACCCAAATCTTTCGCTCAGTTAGATTGGTGGGGTTGGAGAATTGGAGAGGGGGAGATTTCCAGACTGATTCGATTGGAATTAAGGTCATGTGGTGCGGTGCTGGTGGGACTTGAATTCTTTGTGATATTAGGACTGTGCAACAATCTAGCTAGGAGTATGTTTTCTTTCAGCTGTATTAAAATGACCACGAATGTGGCAATGGTAGGCTCGCAGCCATTTGGTCAGTTCATCACTACAAAGATTGAAGAGGGTTGTGGATATCTTTAGTGATCACAAGTTTTTACTTTCCGATGAAGGTCACTCACGATTGATAGTGTTACAAAAAGAAAATCCAATATACTTAGACTTCAAAATGTAGCATGCCACAGATGGCTCATAAGAGGAATTTATAAGAAATGCAAGATGTGTTCCTTATCACGAGGGAGAGAACTAATTATTAGGTCGTGTCATATGGAAGTTCAATTTGTTTTGGATATCACCATGGCACCACCTCATGTGGTCATAAGATGAAATGTATGCCGACACAAGCTCCTCATGTTAGTAGGCTGAATGAATGTGGGAATGGAAAACTCAGCGCTATGATCAGTTTGTGCCTAGGTGTTTCTTGAAACACAGTAGACATTGGAAACTGGCGTCTTTACGATGGATACACAGCTGTTCCTTATGTTGTATTCAGTATTAGAGCAACTCCAGCAGTAGCCCTCAAAACAGGGCCCCTACTTTTTATTTGAGGGTTCTTCCTACTTTTGAGGGCTCTGTTTTTTTGGCTACACTTCAGCAGGAGCCCTCAAAACAGGACCCTCAAATTCATTCTTAGAGGGGATGACACATAGGACCCACCCTCATCCTCATCCTACTTTTGAGGGCCGAGGGGTAAAAAACTCACTCCAGCAGGGCCCCTACTTGAGTCCTCAAAAGTAGGGGCTCCCTCCAGACCCCCCAGGAATGAGGGCTCGAGGGGGAGATTTGAGGGCCCCCTACTTTTGAGGGCTCAAGTAGGGGTCCTGCTGGAGTGAGTTTTTTGCCTCTCGGCCTTCAAAAGTAGGATGAGGGTTCAAGTAGGGGGTCTGCTGGAGTTGCTCTTAGTTACATTCTTTTATATTACTAGGGAGCTACCCTGACTTCTGAAGAACTAAAATTGGGTTAGTGATAACCAAAAGAAAAAAAAAGTTGTGAGAACATGTTTGTTTGTGAGTAGTTCTTAGTTCCTGCCAGATAGGAAAATATCTAAAGCACGTACCAATTATCATTTCATCAGTATATATGATAGCTAGTTGCATTTTTGCAATATGAATGAGTTAAGATGTGAACTGGAAACTCATTTTATTGCAGGATTCTCGTTTCCTTCACCTGTAACTGCAGGCATGAGATCCCTCCAAACAATCATTGAAGTGAGCAATAATGCGTCAGATGAGCATTCCCAGGACCTAGATGATTCCAAAACCGACACCCCACCAGCTTCAGTCCCTACAGTGGAGTCCAGCTTCAAAGTCAGAGGTGCCTCAAACTTGAAGATCTCACCTAGACATGATCTCGCCATGATCTTTACATGCAAGGTGTGCGAGACTAGGTCCATGAAGATGGCCAGCCGGGAATCATATGAGAAAGGAGTGGTGGTCGCTCGTTGTGGTGGCTGCAATAACCTCCACCTGATAGCCGACAGGCTTGGTTGGTTTGGGGAGCCGGGGAGCATTGAAGACTTCCTGGCAGAGCAAGGAGAGGAGGTGAAGAAAGGATCAACTGAGACACTCAACTTCACTCTAGAGGACTTGGTTGGGTCTCAGGTCAATTCTAAGGACCCTTCTGGCCAAAATTAGGTTTCTTCGTAATACGCTGGCTTCTAGTCCAGAAGCTATAGGAAGCTTAGTTCCTTGGGGAAGCCCCATATGATTTTGGCTCAACTTCATGGCTTCTCAGGTGCAATTCTACATGTTACCTATGATGTTATTGCAGTGTAGCCTTCTTGCTAAAAGTTGTGTCCTGGGGGTTAAGTCCATATATCACAATAGTAAATTTCTTGTAATGGACTAACCCACATTCTGTAGAAGGTTGTGTTTTTTCTTGTTCAATTATGTTCCGCCAAAAACGACTTATGGAAATGTTTCCTTCTGAACATCCTGTTATGAAAACGTCTAATCTGAAAGTACGAACGACTGCTGCTGAAAAGAGCTGCAAATCTCACATTGAACAGCGACAGATAATCTGTGGTGATCAGTTGGGCTTAAAAGCTCTTGGTTTATGGCTGAAAATATTGTAGTTGGCTGAAAAAAATACTGTAGCTGACAGAGGCTTATTTAGCATAATTAAATTTAAAAAAATTAAAAATATAAAAAATATGTTAGCCCAATATGTATAATACAAACGAATACAGGAAAAAAAGAACCGGCAAAAAAGCTCAACAAAAAACCAAAAGTTTAGAAAAAGATAAAATTTATAAATAGTGAAAAATAAGTCAGAAGTCAAAAGCTCAAGCCGAACCAATCATGATTGCGTTTCAAATTTTTACACTGGAGACAGTAAGTGAACGCGTGATGTTTGCTTTAACATGTAGTGTGAGCTAATCTGAAAGCAATAACGCCTCTCTCTATATTTTAGTTCATTCCAGTCCAGTTGCCTTGTAATCAGCAATCTGTTGTATGGACAGAGGAAGTGTTGGGTTTTTCTTGCCTTTAGGGCTTCCGAAAGGTTACCATGTAGAAGAATGCTACGCAGCGCAAGACTAACCCATTGACCAAAAGAACCACAATACACTGAACTTTTGTCGTTGATGTCGTAGCCGCTCTTGATCAGTGAACCACACCGTGTTATTAGCCAAACCGCAGAATAGCTGCAACCACAGACAGATCAGTGTATATTATGTTACAGAGTTATAAGATTGCAATGGATGGCCAGTTGAAGCTTGGAGTACTACATATCGACAAAGGGATGAGATGGCCATACTTCTGAGCATTTGCAGTCACAAACGCTTCCAGAGCCCATTTTTCGTAGCACAGATCAGCAAAGAAAGTGTTCTGCTGGGTTGCTATCAGAGTCAAAACAACTGGAAGCAAGGCGGACCACTGCATACAAAGCATGCATCAGTGTGAACCTGTTCTTTTCATGGTCTTGGAATTGAGCGAGCGAAGCGTACACAACTCACCAACTGTGCAGAGCTTGGCTGGAAGAAGATGGCGAAGGTGTAGCCCATACCAGTCACGTAGTAGACGAGCGCCACGAGGACGACTTAGTTCTCCCAGATGGATGACCTGGGGTTGTTGAAGAAGTAGAACATGGAGAGGTAGACGATGGGCTTGACGATGGTGTCTTTGGACAGGAAGTAGGCGAGCGAGCTCCACTAGTGTATCTTGTCAAGCGCGAATGATCTCAAGGCTCCGATTTTGCACAGCTAAGGCTGCACCACAGGCACAGGCAGCTTTAGTTCGTGAGGCCAAGCTCGACTTTTTTTTTCTTTTTAACTTGCAGGCCTTGCTCAAAATTGAAGAGAAACCAAGCCCTACTTACAGACAGCAATGACAGTGTCCGTGTATGCAAGCGCCCCAAACGTCTCATCGCTCACTTTGGCTAGTGTCCCCAGACATATCCCCACAAGACAAAGTATCAAGTAGACAACTCCCTGTATTCTAGCTTCACGGAGCCTCTGCTTACCACACCTGAATGAGAAGAGGTACAAGCTGATGGACCATGTGGAGGTGACCATATGTGTGTGATGAGTAATTGACATTAGTTTAGGTGAGTCGAGTTTGGTTTGAGTGGTTCGGAGTCGAGTCGTTGCGTGGCACAATCGGGCTCGGTCGGACTTGGTCAAACTTGGTCGTATGGGTTTAGGACGCCTATTCTTGGTTTCGACAGGTTTGGACTTCATCTGTGGTAAGTATGATGGTATTTACGCTTTCATGTATCGAGCGGTGCTATTTGACGTGTTTCTTGTCTGTGTGACTGCAGGATATCGAAGCGGAGCTGTGGTGAGACACGAGGTGACCGGACTAGACACAGGGAGGTGTCGAGGTCAGAACGGTCGGATGTGTCGAAGACGGCGGAGATTTGACGTGGTTGCGAGTCGTGGACGACAAGGAGCGTGGAAGCTTCCCGGAAGGTGCAGGAGGGGCGAATCGGGAATTTCGCGTGGCTGCACAAGCGGGAGCGGGCTCCGTTGGATTTAGCGGGCGTAACGGGGCGGAGACCCGTTAGCCGTAGGCTATAAATACGTGTGAGGGGCTGCAACCTCCAGATCGGCTGACGCACCCTACGAGACATGCTCGTGCTCAACGGAAGGTAAGGCCATGCACGGAGAGGCAGACGCAGCGAGGAGATAGCAGTGGCTCAGATGGGTGAGCCATATCGCATCCCGTGTGATGTATTTTTGTACTATTATACATACTTTTACAAATATTCATAATGTATGAAATTCAAAAAAATAGAGGTCACACATTACAAAAGATGCTGAGCATCTGATGAGCTAATATTGTCCCGATATTTCAATGAGAAGGATAATTTCGATTGGACGATGATCAACTCTCATGATACAGGCTACAAACGCAACACGTACGAACTAAGCAGTCGCTGAACTAATCATCAAGTCGTTATTAACTGTGCCAAAGACCTGATTGACCTGATCACGAGGATCAATTCCTGCAAGTAATCGAAGAACAAGTAAGAACAAAGTAACAAGTAATCTGAATTGCAAATATATGCATTGAGTTGAAAAAGGTGGGATTCCACAGAGGTTCTTTACGGTTGGTCTAGTCAGCACAAGTGAAAAATAAAAGTTTTCACAATGGAGAAACTAAGCAAACGAAATCCAAGAAAAATAGAAGGGTGCGGCCTCCTTAAATAGAGGAGGGAAAGCTGCACAAAACTAAGAAATAAGGGTGATACTATTCACGGTATTGTTTACATGAATAGTACAGCCGTGAATAGTATGGGCCAAGAGAGGGGGCGCCTTCTACTTGGGCTCAAGCATTACAAGGCCCAATTTGACCCAAACAAGTGATGCGATACTTTTTTTTAGTGATTGTGATACGCACAGGGGGAATTTGAAGGTGAGGCTAGATTAATTGGAAATAGGACGAGATAAGTTTTTCATCAAGTACTATAGACCTCAAACAGACTCTGTATGTGAAAGTTATGCACATTTGAAGTTGGACCTGTCAGGTTGAATCCGAATTGATCTGAAGGTCAAATTGGATTCCACAACGTGTCCAACTTGAACTATTGCTTGAATTAGTCCAAAAGTGATGTGGTGCTACAAAAATATATTTTTTCATCATTAGGTTGCATCATATAGTTCATGTAATATAAATATACTCCTAAAACGAGCCCACCTAATAATTTAAGTGAACTGTATGAGCTTTTGTAATTAGAATAGAAAGAAAAGCAGATATGGCTGTATCCGTAGGGGTCATTTCCTCGTCAGCATTGCTAATTATGTGATTAAACTAACATGAATTAATGTGGTAAATTTGGAGCACTTAAAATTCCTAAAAAAAATTACACAATTAGGTCGATTGTGTCGAGAGGCTTCCCATAAAATTTTATAATTTTTAAAGCTCATTTGCTATATGTAACAACCCCAAAAGATGTGCGAAGGACAATTGTGCGAAGGATACAGTAGGAAAGAAAAGATAGCAATAACAGGGCAACATATGTACGAACAACAGAGGTTAGGCACTGCAAAATATGACTGAGCATCGCTAATTTTGTGATTAAATTAACATGAACTAACATATCAAATTTAGAGCACATAAAATTCTAAAAAAAGTACATAATTACTAGGACTGTGTTGGTAGACTTCACATAAAATTTCATAATTTTTAGAGCTCGTTTGTTATATGTAACAACTCCTACAAATATTAAAATCGTACGAATTTTTTGAGTAATATTCATTGTGGATAAAATTATCAAAAAATTATATAGTCAAATATGTTATGTCGAGAGGCTATCCATAAATTTTCATAATTTTATAAATTTATTTACTATATTTAAAAATTTAAATAAATAATATACAAAAGATTAGACAGGTGGGATGGCAGGCCACCAAAGTGCACCAGCCTAGGATGCAAACAGTGTTATGTATGACAAAAATTCGTGGTGTGATGTGGTGTAGCTGACTGGTGTGGATGCAACGCCAACCTAGGATTAATACTAGATGGACCCCCTCCAAAAAAAAAAAACCTAGCTATGGGCTGTGTCATGGCGACTTGTGACATGACCGTTGCTGCAGTGTAATCCATCTCTGTTGGTTCATGTTACAGCAGCGTAGCCTTCATAATTTATTTATTTATTTATTTATTCTACACGTATACTGTATATGAGTATGTATAGAGTATGCCCTACGTTCTTTTTCATTCGATGTTTTTATTCTTTTACGGCCTCTAACATACGTTTTGACTATTACTTTCTTATAACTTGATATTAAAATATACTGATAAAATTATAATATTATAAAAATATTTTAAGGATAAATCTACTAATAAATTATTTTCATACACTAAATTTAGATAATTTTAAATATATTGACAGATAAACTGTACCTTTCACTTCCACGTGATCTTTAATACGAGTGCTCATGATTAGCCAGATGCCGGAGGACGGATCTATCTGAATTCTCAGGTAGTAAAAGTGACCTAGCTGCCTGCCTGTCAGCAGCATGGCACGGCGTTGTTAAATTAATCGACCACTTGGCTGGTGCAGCGGTGGCCACACCATCTGCAAAATGTTTTCTATGGGGCTCAGAATGTTTTTCTATTACTTCGTTGCAAAATTTCTGTGAAAATCTCGACTTTATACGGAGTGTTTTTTAAAAACACAGTCCACAGATTGGTTGTAATAAATATTGTCCCGACTTTATTTATATTGATCAAAATCGCACGCGAATATCTCTCTATACTTTCTCATAAATAACTAAAATTTTAAATTTTAAACCAAAAATCATAAACTGTAACATAAAAGAATGCACTTTTTATTGTTGCCATCAACTTCTGGGATTAACTTATTTGAGTAGCATTATGGCCCCGCTCGATTGAGTTGAAAAATTGTGGCTTATGGCTGAAATTACACTGTAGTTAAAGATGATTTATTTGGCGTAATTAAAATTTAAAAATAGAAAAAATATGTTAGCTCATCACGGACAATGCAAATGAATACGGGAAAAAAGAACTGGAAAAAAGCTCAAAAAAACAAAAATTTAGAAAAAGATAAAATTTATTAATAATAAAAAATAAGTTAGAAGTCAAAAACTCAAGTCGAAATAAATGGGACGTTTATCTTTCGCATTATCTTGCGTACGCTTTTTTACATTACAGATGGAGTTGTTAGGACTTGCGTAGAATGGTCACGTGTCATTGAGTCTCCATGCTCGCTCTCAAGAGTTCTCGAGGTACTGCTAGTGCATCATGTGACAACACATTGATATACTCACTCATTTTTTTTTCTAAGACGTATTTGGCTAAGCACGGGAATTGAGAAGATTACAAAACCAAAAAAAAAAAAAAAGACAAGACAAAATGACTATGTTAAATGTGCTGCAAATAGCTAGGAAATATATGAAAAAGTAGTTTATGAGAGTGTTACTTATAAATGCGGAAGAGAGGAAGTTGTTATAAAGAAAAACATCAATAAATTCTCATGCATATCCTATATTTTAAAATAACCTTGTAAAAACTATATATTTTATATTTTGAATCGGTGATAATACTATGCAACCACCATAAAGTGAATCAAGCTCGTGACATCTTTCATAACTACAAACGAGGTGTCATAACCCTCGTAATCGCCTGACTTTTGCCACGTGGAGTACTGACTCACTCCCATTTGTCTCCTAGACATCATATGCCTCTGCTCTTTTTCCTTTTCCTTTGTTCTTTTTGGGATCCATGCATGTAGTAGTAGGAGTGTAAATTCATGTAGGGGAGTGCAAACGAGGAATTCTTCTTCTTCTTCTCACTCGCATTCCTGAGAGGAGAGAAGAAAAGGAAAGGGAGTATAAATGAAAGAAGCGCTCTTCGCTTTGCAGTTTCTCAGTAGGTGAGAACCTGAGTGTGGGAGATGAGAAAAATATCAGGCAAGCTCCTAAGTTTGACTGCTGCTGCTTAGCCCCAGTCCAAAGTCTTCCTCTCTTCGCTGAACCTTCCTGCCTCCCGTTTCCCCGTCGCTTCCTGGCTGGATCAGAGCTACTTCTCAGGATTGTTGCTGGGCCTTCCTCCCCCCCCCCCCTCCCCGATCGTCTTGTCCTTCGCAAGATAGGCAAGGTTTGTTCCTGTAATTCTCTGCAGCTGCAGGTGTTTTTCATGGCTTCCTTTCTTGATGTCTTCCTGTTCGAGATTGCTTGCATCCTAGGCTCTGTTCATCTTCCCCTCGTTTTCCTCCCAAATTTCTATCGAGATTAAGCGCGTGTTTGATTGAATTAAGCCTGCCTGCAGGTCCAGACTTTCAGTCCCTGTTTAGGTTGGTTCTGGTTTATTCAGTTTTCGTCCTCGTGCTATTTTGGTCTTCTCATGTTTGTTCTTTTCCTGTTTTGCTCTTCTCATCTGGTATGTAGTTCAGAACTTACTCATGCTGCTGGTACATAATTGTTGCACCCAAATCTTGCTTCCTTGAGTACAAAGGTCCGATTTTTAGCCTAGTTTCGGCTTATTGTTGGCGTACTAGGCCTCTGGAGTATTCTCCTTTCTTTGTAAACGCTTCTTTTCGTCAAGATTTGTTACAGTGTTGATAATTGTGAGAATTTCCTACCTTTCTTACAATTAGCGTTCAGAATCTGTATAAGTTCTCACTTCAGTTTCATTCGTTATGGAGTACTTAATCGTTTTATGAGAATTCATCTCCATAGTCCTTATTAAAATATTGGTATACGGAGGAAGAAGCATTTTGCCGTCAGAAAACTCGGAAATTGGTGTCTGTTCGTAGCTCACATCAGTTGGTTGCCAGAACATTCTTTCCCCAAATCTGACTTCAAAACTTTTGCTAGCTCTTCTCAGTTCAATCTTCCATTTGTGTTTGTATTGTCTGGAGGAAGCATGAACTCATTCCTAGATGTTTCCCTAATTATTTCCCACTATCTGCATTGCAGCAATGAGGTGCCTGCCTTTCTTGCATGGGGAGATCAAAGGGGAGGATCCTATCACGAAGTCGGCCTCCGTGCAGTCCTTCAGCACAACGTCGACGGAGCGCGATGTCCGGTCCGGCTCCGACCTCAACTCCATCAACGTCTCCGACATGAGCGCCGAGTCGATACGGAGGACGCAGTACCCCAGCTTCACTGACCGGCCTTGTAACCTCAGGGTGTTCACGTTCTCTGAACTGAAGAATGCTACCCGCAATTTCAGCCGGTCGCTCATGGTTGGAGAGGGTGGGTTTGGGTGTGTGTATAGGGGCATCATCAAGAACTCCGATGAACCGAATGAGCGGATTGAGATCGCTGTGAAGCAGCTGAATCGCAAAGGAGTTCAGGCAAGTTCTTTCACCGTCTTGTACTGATTGTAAGAATTCACAACTCATCAATTTCGTCCGTCGCCATAGCGGGCTAGAATCGTCGTTACGGATTACTTTTAAGGTTGTTAGTAAGTACATACAAATCTTACAATCAACTTTTCCACATTGTGAAAAGGAGTCCAAACAATGTCATTTGGACTTAGTTATGAACTTTCAAGCTCGGCATAGTGAAAATAAAACAGGATCTCTTACTCATCATTTCGTCAGAGAAGAAACCATTCAGTAGGCCGACTTGCTTCGGGAAATGCACACTAATTTATAGTACTCTTTAAATTTCCTTGTGTTTACAGTCCATGCTTACATGTTGTTCTAGGGTATGATGAGTCAACTAGTGCCAGCACATAGAAAACACTGGTAAACTAAAATTGTAAGTCAAGCATACCACGAAATCATTTAAATTCCACTTGCTTGCTGAGTCCTTTTTAAGTCACTTGCGCTGGAATCTAGCTCTAGCTACTCGTTTTGGTTCCTAACAGAGTATGATCTTCTTTCAGGGGCAGAAGGAGTGGTTAACAGAAATGAATGTTCTGGGAATTGTTGAGCATCCGAATCTCGTCAAACTGATAGGCTACTGTGCTGAAGATGATGAGCGAGGAATACAACGGCTTCTAGTGTACGAATACATGCCTAACGGGAGCGTGGACGATCACTTGTCGAGTAGATCAACTTCAACTCTGTCATGGCCAATGAGACTAAAAGTAGCTCTTGATGCTGCTCGGGGGCTGAAGTATCTGCATGAAGAGATGGATTTTCAGGTAACTTGCTTGCTTTCTGATGATCAATACTAATACCAATTGTATGTGAAACATTTGTGTAATTTTAGCATCACTGCATATCTACATTCAGCAAATAGGAACGAATGAAATATGAAAACTTGTGTTTTTAGCTGTTTCAATATGCTATTATCTATATGCGTGCAGATTATTTTCCGAGACCTGAAGACATCTAACATTCTATTGGATGAGAACTGGAACGCAAAATTGTCAGACTTTGGATTGGCTAGGCATGGACCAACAGAAGGTCTGACCCATGTCTCCACAGCGGTATGCACATCTACAAGCCAAGAACTACTTCACATCAATGTCTTCTGACTCCATGCTCTTCCATAATCTTTTAATTATTGAGCTGGTAAAATGTATGATGACCTAAAGAATAAAGATAAAAGAGAAGTGCTTCTAGTATGCTGTTTCTGTTTCACTTCTATAACATGATTAACTTTTGATGGCAATGAAGTTGGCTAATGGATACCCAGTTTATCCACCTCAAGTGATATAATTATTTTCCATTACGCTATTGATCTCTTAGATCAGATGTATATATTTCAGTTTAAAAAGCATTCATTAAAAACAGAATCAAAACTTTTTGAGAATGGAAACTGAAGTCCTAGAAAGGCCTGAGTACTTCAATTTGAATAAAGCATTAAGAGTTCTATATCCATTTCTCTAGCAGCTTCAGAATGCAGCATGTACATATAATCGAGCCAAAAGAAAAGAACCGAAAAGGCCAATCTCTTTTTCTGAGAAAGCCAACTACAAGTAACAGTTGTGCAGTTTTAAAGCGCTCATCCCAACTGTCATAACAATTTTCCCTGTAGTAGTTTTATGAAGTTTAATTTTTTCCTTCCTGTCAATGCCATTAGTTTCTAGAACAATTTGAACTTAATAAATCCATCTAAACTAACATCTCAAATTCTTATGGTTCTATAGGTCGTTGGAACTCTAGGCTATGCAGCGCCGGAGTACATGCAGACTGGACGCCTCACTGCAAAGAGTGACATATGGAGCTACGGCGTGCTCCTCTACGAGCTCATCACTGGCCGACGTCCCATCGATAGGAACCGCCCAAAGGGCGAGCAGAAACTTCTGGACTGGGTGAAACCATACATCTCCGATGTCAAACGGTTCCCCATCATTGTTGACCCCCGGCTCAAGGGACACTACAACCTCAAGTCCATGACAAAGTTGGTCGGCGTGGCGAACCGTTGCCTTGTCCGGCTACCCAAGTCACGCCCAAAGATGAGTGAGGTGTATCAGATGGTTCAGAAGATTGTCAACAGCATTGAGACCGGCATGCCACGTCCTCCTTTGCACTACCACGGCTCGGTTTCTGAACCAGGCGCAAAGCAGACAAAGAAAGGATCACTGAAGAGAAGGTTCCATGAATTCAAATTCGGTTGCCGACAGATTGTATGGCGGGGCTGGAGGCCTGAGATCATAAAGACCTGCTGAGAAGAGGGTATCTCCTGCCTGTAATTTTAGCTGTTCATAGGGATAAGGTTCTTCCCCTGTATGATTCCTGTCATTAGGGTGATGTGAGTTCATACCAGGTGCACAGTTGCGTTGCAGTGTGCAACTTTTTATCTTGTAGTGTTCTGTGTAATACAATCCGAGCTGCAAGGTGGTGATCAATAGGTCCCTTGTGTTTTCAGTACAATTTCTGGCCTTTCTTCTTATGAACTCCTCTCTGGTGGAGTACTACTAATCTTGTGTGTGCAAGACCCGAAAACATAGCAAATCTTGTGAGATTTAGCAAAGCGTTCTCACCTCGTCACGAGGCCGCGTAGCTCTGTTATATAGCTGGCAAAACGCAGCGAGATATTACAAAGGAAGTTGAGATTGAGAGGGATACGGAATACAACAGCCGGACTCTTTCTATCTATAGAAACAGACTTTCTATCTATCTCTTAGTTGTATCTTGGAAACTATCTTATCTCTAACATCCCCTCAATCATAACTTACATAAGTTGAGATTGAACTTAAACATATCTAGCTTCTTAGCACATAATGCCTTTGTGAATCTGTCTTTTTGTCGTGGAGAGGATTGCAGGAAGCGTGTCTTCGTGCGGACGGGACCGCCGCATGCAACCACTCGGATCCGCCACGCCGCGCGCGGAGGAAACCAGTTCCGCGTGCGGGTTGGCGCCAATGATTCGGATTCAGGGAATATATGACCTGAACGACTGGATTGCCGCCGGCCAATCGGAAAATGCGCCTTATCTCAAACTCAATTTCGGAATGATCTGATGGTGGCGGCAACCGATGGCCGGTGGTACATGCCAGCCATTCTTTTGATCAGATAAGGCTCGGCTGCGCAGATCGAGACTGTCCAATTGGGAGAACAGAAGGTGCAGATGCAAATCTTTCATTCTTCGATCGGACGGTCTGCTTGACTGTTTGCTATCCAAGATGATCCGGTTTTTTCATTGTGGATTCTGTGCAAAGCATTGTGTGGTGGTTATATCAGTTGTAAAGTTTTCTGAAAGCTTTCCGGCGGTGGTCTCCTCCCGTTCCTATGTAGAAAGTGTTGAGGAACCGACGCTGGAGACCAGTCCGAGCGATTCCTCTGCTTAGAACAAGAACGAATCAATCACAGAGATTGAACACAGAGAGGTAGAGAGAACTCCTGGTCTTTCTTTATTGCTTTAGATTGCATCGGGGTACATAATGAGGGGGTCTAGATCCCTATTTATAGTCTATGGTGGGGTGCCCAAATAGATTAGGACTCTAGCCATGGAGAGTCCAGGTTTCCTAATAGAAAGCACTGTGATTGGAAGCAAGGAATTCTGCACGCTTCCCATTCCATCGTCAAACATCACCTTCTGCCCTTTTTTATGATATGATATACGTGTTGAGCAGAACAAAATTTTTAAATAATCCAATTTTTATTCGAAATAACAGAAATATACATACGCAAAATTTTTTTACAAGAATGACCTCCAGTCACCCAACCTTTGGGCGATTGAAATCTATCACCCAACAGCCGCACAACACGCAGGCTGTCCGTGCGCCGCCAGGTGACAGGTTCCAGTTGCTCGCTGAACGGCTCGGCGACTACGTTCCAGTCGCTAGACTGTTCGGTGACTACAAACAAACCATTTTTGCGTGGTAGGGAGACAATGTCGGTTAATCCATTTGTAATTTTTGTGGATTATGAATGATAGAAAATCTGTTAGATTGGCAATAACAATTTGTGATCATCATATGTTGTTGTAGTGCAAGAAATTTTGTAAAAAAATTTTAGGATGATTAAAATAACAACGATAGGTAAGCACGAAAGTAAGTGATATTGCGATGCAAACGATATACATGAAGAACTTGTTTGTTCATATTGTTGGATGACTTGCTACGTGAATAATTGAATGCGAAAAGACAAGGAGATGCACTTGTCCGAATTAAAAAGACTTCATAATAAAGTTCAGAATAACACGGCGCGTAGGATTTGGTTACATGTATAAGAAAGAACTTCAGGCACAATACAACAAACCAAAGTATTCATATGATACATATGCGTCTTTTTGAAATGGAACTAAATTCGACCTTCCGGGGACTAGTATGGGATGGCCCGACCTACTGTGTGGACCGGGGCCATTTTTCCTTTCTTGTGAGCTCGGCGTTGAACTCCTCGGCGACCTCTTTTGACTTGGCCGCCACTTCTCTCTTTCTTTCCGCGCTCCCTCTCGTGAGCCTCGCGCTTCCTACGCGTGTACGCCTCAAGATAGGCTTTCGTCTCCTGATATATACATTCGGTTTAATCATCGTTGCGGTGCTCGTCCTTCTGGATCTTGCAGGCCCTTTTGACATTCCATTCCTCGAAGTCGAGAGCCCACTGGTAAACCATATTATGTGAAGCAGATATTTTAGATAATGGCAAACCATAAATAGTAAAGCTAAAGCCAAATGAGCAATAATATAAAATTAAACATATTTTTAGCATGTTAAGTTACTCAAAGTCATATTTTAGCCAAAGACATCTAAAAATGAGGCAAGCTATGTCAATAAACTAAATGGGGCCAAGAAGCTACAATTAAGTCAATTGAGTATAATTATTACATTTAACACTTGCTAAAATTCATTTTTGGTTTTATCTTAGCAAAATAAGTCCTGAACTAGGAGTCATCCATAACTGCCTCCTAAGTTTGAACCATTTTTCATAATTTTTATTTCTTAGCCATGTGTTAGATCTTAAACGTTACTATGACCATCCCAAGCGGAAAGCTTAAAAAGTGGTCTAGTCATCCAACACTCCCCATGAGTTTATGCCTAGTGCAATGGTAAGTTGTCTCATGAGAAAGAATTAGTGAGATCAGTTTTTTTGTACAAAAAGAGATTATTTTAATATTTTATTTTTAGTTCAAGAACAATAAGCTACCCCTTAGTTCGTAAGCTATACCCGACTTAATCTGCAAAAGCCTAGGAGAAGTAAACTCATGTTTCAATAAAGAACTAGCATAGCTCAATCTAAAACTCAGTTTAGGTTAAAGACTTAACTTTGCCTATTTGACGTGGTATAAATCATAAAAGGATCACTCGAGCAAAACTAGTCAAAATATCTAACAAGATATGATTTAACTCAAGTTTCTCTTATTTAATGGAGCTAGCAGCAATCTAACATAAAAATATGGCAAAATATAAAGTAAGATATTATGTCACATAAAGATAATAGTCAAAGCTTTATGTATTTATATCACACAAGGGTCATGCTGGTCTAACCGACCTCTGTCCAACACAACCCGACGTGGCTCTCTTTTGGCACAACTTCTACATTATAAATTCAAATGTTATGAAACTTTGTACACACCTTACTTAAGTTCTAAGAAACCTATTCCACTCATGGATCAAAAGAATCCATGTCAAAATTCAAACCTTTTTGGGATTTGAAGCAAGATTGCATCAAAACCAGACAAAATATGAAAATGGTGAATATGACTTGCTCGTAGGCAGAGAATAACTAAGATAGCAATAGATATATTCTCACATATCACAACAAGCAATAACACTAAAAGAATCAAACCAAAAACCCTTGGATTATGAAATCACTTGGTAAGGCCAAAATCAAGCTAAACTGAGTTTTCTCATGAACTTGCTATCAAAGTGTCTAGATGGGTTGTGATTAATTTTCAGAGGATATCTTCATCTCTTATATGTCCTTGGTATAGCAAGATTAAGAAGAGGGAAGAAGAGAGGAAAAATAATCAAGACAAGAGCAAATCAATCGACACAAAGAGAGATTCATATAGATGAACAAAGATTGGTATATTGCTACCTTGAGGATAAAGGTTTTATAGCCACTCTACCTAGAAGACAAGAGAACATATCACAACACTCAACTTCTCTTAAACCTTAACTCTAACATATGAACACATAGTCTCAAGAGAGAATGGTTAGATGGTTAACCACAAGTCTCCATCTAACCCGTTAATAAATGGGCTAGCAAGTCACATCTAACCTTTAGTAGATACTATCCACTTAGCTTAATGAGAAAACCTGATAACCCCATATACACTGTTTTAACTCACACACTACACTTTAGCACGATTTCAAAGCACATAAGCCCAATCCGCTAAATCCTTAGTCTTAATCCAACTTGATCTTCTTAGCTTCTCCTTAACCTAAACCGCTCTTCCAAACACCACTCAAGCATCACTGTTTTGATCCAAGATAATTTTCAGTATTTTGGCTAAACTATCAAAATACTCTTTCTTGACCTGGTCTTCTCCTTTCATTGTAAGCAATCGTCATGCTTTTCAGGTGTAGGTGCATCACTGACTTGCTACGTGTCGGCAAGTCTCTTCTGTTTTGGTTCTACCGGAATAGTCCTCACATGGACCAAATAAGCCACATGGAGCATCCCGTCGTTTGAACTTTCCTTCAATATTTCCTGTCTTTCTTGTGCCATGCTTAATCTCTTCCATCTCACACGGCATTCTTAATCGTTCTGGGCCTCAACTCCTTCGTAAACATAGCTCAATCCCCACTGTTGACCATAGTTGACTCCAAGCGACCCTACACATCCAAAGACAAACAAATCGTTTTCAGGCACAAGTTCTTCACGTTAGCAGTAACATGTCTCATATAATCTATAACCACTGATCTAGGTCACTCAAACTCTTTCCATGACTCAAACCCCTCAAAACCAAAAACTGGTCGAACTAGATACTCCCTAGCTAGTCTGATCGGCATGGCCCACCGATCAGACCAGTGATGAACTCCGGTCTGGTCGCCTCCTCTTTGGCTAGTCTAACTGGCCGGTCTGAAACCATGCAAAAATCCAATAAAATGCTAATTCAATTTTTCTCATCTTTCTAAATTGCAACAATTCATCGTAATATAATCCATAACTCTCTCGCATGATCCTTCATCATGTTTCTGACCTAGAAAGAATTATACCAACCAACCTTGTGCAGGCACATGGTTTGCCTTTGTTTGGTTTACACCCATCGCTTTGCCAATTGCAACTGATGGTGAAGTCTGCCTGCCTTGTGGAACAAATTCTCTAGGTAGTACGTTGCTCACCAGCCACTATTGCAACTAGTTGGATTCGGATTCTCCTCTTCAACTAGAATTGTAGAAGGTCACAGGCCGCAGGGACGGATGGAGCCAAATGACTCGGCGGCATGGCTTCAGCCCGTAAAGCCCTTCACCATGAGAGGCTCCTGTTATAAGGGTGGCCCCTACCTAAACCCAACCAGCCTGCTAAAGGATTGTAAAGCCCAAAATGGCACATGTATAATGACATAAACACCCTCGCGAAAAGGTACTTGAGTGTAAGGACATAATTGTAAAGTATTCCCCATGTGAATAAGGACATAATTGGCACCAATAAATACCCGTTGATTTGCTTCGAGATTCGCAACGTTTGATGTGGGTATCTTCATATACCCATAAAAAGTATATTTGGGATGTCAAACTCCAAAAAATTATATATATATATATATATATATATATATATATATATATATATATATATATATATATATATATATATATATATATATATATATATATATATATATATATATATATATATATATATATATATATATATATATATATATATATATATATATATATGCCTTGGACATGGGAAGGGGTAGTATTGTTCATCAGGGGAAGGGAAGGGGAGTATTGTTCATCAGTCATCTCCACTACCATACTCCCATTTTACTATTTGGTCTATACCCACAACACCGATAAAATGCTATTTCAATTTTTCTCACCTTCCTAAATTGCAATGATTCATCGTAATATAATCCATGACCCTCTCAAATGATCCTTCATCACCTAGAAAGAATTATACCGATCAACCCTGTGCAGCTTTCTACCGATCAACCCTGTGCAGGCACATGGTTTGCCTTTGTCTGGTGTAAACCCATCGCTTTGCCAATCGCAACTGATGGTGAAGTCTGCCTGCCTTGTGGAACAAATTCTCTAGGTAGTACGATTGCTCACCAGTCACTATTGCAACTAGTTGGATTCGGATTCTCCTCTTCAACTAGAATTGTACCAGCTTATGATTAATTGCAGCTTATGAATAGCACGAACGAAACGATAACATTCTCGCAAGAAATTAGAATCGACAACTTCTTGTCATCTGTCTGTATGATGTACTGAGATTGTTTGATTTCTAATCTGACGGCTCGAGCCTCTAGCAAGGGAAGAACAGTAGAGCACCCTAGCGTCCTAACGACGGTCTCTATCTGAATGTCGTGGCACCGTCGCCTATCAACGCCAAAAACGCGGCAACATTCATGCACCTTTTCATTTTTCAGTTTTATTTTTTTTTATCGCCTAATTAAGAATTAAAACCGTCCAAACCTCACTAAATTTGTTAGGTTCTGAAAAGTGAAATTTCAGTTCTCCATCCAATCGTCGTCATTCCATCTTGTAAAAGGACAGGTCGTCGTCATTACTTGGACGTTTCTTTCTCATACTTTTTCCCTACTAGTCATATACTCGTATGTTGCAATAAAAAAAAATAAAACTTAGAAGTAAATATTATGCTGCAGTTATATATTTATGCTGAATGCAAAAACTTGTGCATATACTGTACCTCCTCCTTTATATACATGTATAATATGATTTGCATGCCAAGCATTTCCCTTGGTTCATGGATAAGTTTATCTAGCTAGTGATACAATACAGTATCAAAAAATGCCATACACATTAAACCGGCAAATTAACAATGCTAACTACTCCTATGTTCATTAATATTTGTAAGTTCGAACCACAGTACCCTGCCATCCCCCTAGACATGCAAAAGGGAATCTAACAATAGCACAAAACATTGGAAAAATATGGTATCAGAGTGCAGCACTTACAGTTTCCTTCTACTTGCAATATTTTTATAGTAACATTTTTAATGTATTATTGTCTCTTTTCCTTGTGTAAGAGTTTAATGTATTTGACAAGCTTGAAACACCAACGAGCGGTGAAGCTCGTCATCCTGGATCGGTTCACGGCCATTGCTGTCATAGAACAAACGCTGCTCCGAGATCGCGTGCTGGATCCATGTCATCCTGATTATGATCTGTGACCCTACTTTTTAAGCCTGCCTCCGTTTTTTTCTTCTTGTCCTCATGGGTTTCTGTCTCTCAGAAACACTGAAAGTACAAGCTTGTGCATGACCCCTCTGTTCCAGCTGACATCTCCGGCCGTGTGGTAATCAGAGATCGCGAAAGAACAGCAAGAGGGTATGTATAGTCGGCAAAAAACCTACTCAACTTTCCGGTCAGGTATGAAATGAAGATGAAGCTAGGTTTGCTTTCCTGATCTAAAACATAATAAGCAGGGCACGCAAATTATTAAAAATATATATATTTTTGCTAACTGTTCCCATGAACAGCCATGGAAAGAGATGGCCGGCCGCGGAAAAGAGGAACAGTTATATGGAGAAATGGCGGGGCGGAGCGACCATTCTTCAGACGAGTCTCCAACACGTGATCTCTTGCTCTTGCATACGGGAGTTGAGATTCTCGAGTTATGTCAAGGTTGAGATTTCGAGGTTAATTGCCAAGTTGACCAGGGTTAGGTCCGGCTCGTTTCAGCTTCAACTACTGTTTTCTAGCTTTTTTTTTTACTATTTATAAATTTTGTTTTGTTATTTTTCGCTTCTTTTTGAGTTTTTTTGCTGGTTTCTTTTTTTCCATATTCGTTTGCGTTGTCCGAGCTGAGTTAACATATTTTTTCTGTTTTAAAATTTAATTACGCCAAATAAGCACTTTCAGCTACATTGAAATTTCAGCTAGTTGCAGTGTATTTTCAGTCTAACTGAGCAGGACCTGAGGGTCCGATTGCAATACGGAATTTGTTTTTCTTGAATCCTACATAAATTAAACTGTTTTCTATAAAATTTATGTAAGGCTTACAATAAAACTATTGCGTTTCAGATGAGACCTAACCAATCAACAGAACCCGAGCTTACTATCCCCCCAAAGGGCCAAGCACAGCATAGAATTTGACCTTGATGTTTCAGGACAAAAAGAGACTGGGACATTTGGCCTTTTTTTTTTGTTGCCCATCACCGTGACCGCGGGAAGAGCCAAGCTCCAGTTGGACGCATATGGGGACGTGGTACGATCCGCGGGGCCCACCGACTGACAACCGTCAGATGCCGAACAGAGCGCTGAGATTCCCTCGGAACGCGAGCGGGTGCGCCGCTGGCCCGCTGGCCAAGTGGGCCCTCATCCGCTGACGCGATTCCGATGGTCGAAACGCCCTTTTGCGTTTCCAACCCTCTGCTTTCTTCAAAATACTACCCTCTACGTTCTGGACAATGAATAATATTCACTGAAAGAAGTGGTTTTACAAGTCTCATACGAATGGTCGGAAAAGTAAGTTCTCACTTATCTTCATCTAAGCCATGTAATCTAAATCGGACGATCCACATCGTCATTAGCACCTTAGCTCTAAAATAATCATTAGCACTATATATATATATATAGGACGAGTGTTTCATGCACCAAGGTGCCTAGGCACCCAGGGGCGGAACTAGACCAAAAATAACCGGGGTTCACCACTTCATCATATATATAATAACATATATAATTTTCAATCAATTTTGTGCCTAATAGTAATATGTCCGGTAATTTTTAGCATCAATACTTCAATACGACCGATACCCGTATATGATAATAAAGAAGTAATGATCAAAATGCTTACCAAAATAAATAAATCCAATAATAATATTGGTTAGTTGCAACAAACTAAAGTAACTAAGTGTGAAATCTTAGACAAAAAAGTTGTTCGGCATTAGTAAAATACATCATCCGATCTCATTGGCCTATAAAAATAAAATTACTTAAAGTTTTTAACTAAAAAAATAGAACGATCAAATATAAATAAAAGCATTACTTTTTAATATTTGTGTTCTTTCAAATTCATAAAGCAATGAACTACAATATCATTGATATTTTTTATAATTCTTATTTCTCTACATAACAAATAAGTCTACCATTCATCAAACATCATCAAAAAATTGGAAAAGGTCAATTAGATATTTGTATGTTCAGCAATTCAAGAATAATATAGTAAAAATACGTTAAGTGGTTTACTTACTTAATCGTGATCAAATTCTACATTTTCATCTAATTTGCAATGAGCAGGACAATATTGCACAAATTAAAATTGAAACACTAAGTCTTAAACTTATAATTTGACAAAAACAACGCCACTCACAAATGTAGCCCTATTCTTAAAATAAATTGGAATAATTGACAAAAATTTAGAGCAAAATACATACTCACTAGGTAGGTATAATTTCCTTCGACCGACGAGAGCACGAGGCAATAGGGACCATGCGCACTATAGCCGATGGCAAACGAGCCACCGATGGCATCGATTTCTCTTGTTTTCTTGTGAATATTTGCCGCTTGGTGGGTGTGGTCAGAAGCGGGCGTGATGCGCATCTTCGCATGACCTTGCGTGATGAACATGCGTGAGGGGTCGCGCGGTGACACGCTCAGATCGATCAAATAGACAACATGACTCGCTGCGGTCCTCCTCTTGGGCGGTCTGCAGCGACCTCGTGTCCGAGGGACAATGGAGATTCCTCGTGGATTACTGCTAGTTATCGAAAATTTAGGTCGCTAGTATTCCCTTCGCTTGGCTTCAAAGAAGATACCGGTGCACCGAGTTTAGGTTAGAGGGTTCACGCATGGAATTGAGATATTAATACCTGTAGAAAAGATTTTTGGACCCGGTGTCCTGTGACACCGGGCCCCATGTTGTGGCTCCGCCCATGTAGGCACCAATATTAATACCCGTTGATTTGCTTCGAGATTCGCAACGTTTGATGTGGGTATCTTCATATACCCATAAAAAAGTATATTTGAGATGTCAAACTCCGAAAAAATTTAAATTCAACTTCAGTTTAATTAGTTTGAACTATTTTTTATGGTATATACTCACTGTAGTTGCATTGAACTCAAAAGTAGTTTAAACTAGTTTGAACTGAGTTCAAAACTAACTTACCATAAATATATCAAGGGTATAAAACATTTTCATACCTAAACTTAAAAAAATTATCAATCATACACATGTATCGGATGTTGGTGCCTAGGCACCATGGTGCCTTATATAATTTTCATATATATATATATATATATATATATATATATATATATATATATATATATATATATATATATATATATATATATATATATATATATATATATATATATATATATATATATATATATATATATATATATATATATATATATATATATATATATATATATATATATATATATGAGAAGTATGGTACGCAAGAGAAGTATGGTACGTAACACGTACGTGATCTCCTGCTTTATCTCCGAAGCAAGAAACCGACTCGAAAAACCGAATGTCCATATTAGTTTATAACTTCTTCAATCAAAGCCAGAAACACAGTCCGAACATGCCCTTAGTTCTGATACCAAACCAAATGCAGCTTGCATGATTGAATTTGACACACCAAATACAGTACATAGATGCCTTCAGTTTATGAATTCATTCATATTCCTTTTAGCATCTCATGTATTACCGATCAGTACAGTGCGTATTTTAATACACTGGTACGCACACGTGTTAACTTGATCTACGGCGGTAGCATTCCTTTATCATGCGAAGTTGGAAAAGTTTTGCTTCTTTCTCTCTTCATATCTGGTAAGACATGTTTATATATGGAGTAATAAAATAAGAATAAGTACCGTTTAATGCATAAATATGCCTTGTACAAAGTTGAGTGAGAGCATAAAAATATTGTTTGTGTCGTGCAATCAACAACAGTCAGATGATTATCATGTCGTACGCACCACACCTTCAAGCAAATCCGATGCCTTTGCCTTGTATAAAAGGGCATTTTCTTTTTCAAAAGCCACTAGCCGCCCATGCCGCCGTACTGGCCACACCGCTAAGCTTTTTCCTGATTAGAAGAAAGACACGTCATACGCACATTTGAGTGCATCTCTTTAAGACATACCTAAAAACACAAAGAATAAAGATAAATTCTTACCTCTCCGATATCTCATAAAATTCCCATTAAAGTATATTTACGTGTGTTTAAAGCGGACACCAGTATTTGAACCCTCGTAGATAAATTCATATATCCGTAACTTTACTATTTTACCAAGAAGTGGTTCTCCTTATCGTAATACTTAAGTTTTATTCTTTTTAACTTATATCTTATATCTTCCTTTGAACGAACAAACGAGATGGCTTCTCCGTCGCCTTTTCGAAATAGTTTATCAGGACAGTTTTTTTCGAAACGGCTTATTAACTTATCGTCATTTAGTTTGTTCACACAAACACCCATGCTAGGATAAAAAAGAACCATTAGCCGCAGTCACAAAGAATTCACCGTTGTTCCCTTTGAATGCTTGTGTTTCTGATTCTGCAACACGTCCCCCTTACCCCAATTTCACCATGTGGTTCCTGCCCATGTTTGCAGTGTATCGTCTCCATGGTATCAAGTGGCGCTACTATAGACGCTACCGTCGTCCATCCCTTCTACCCAGTGCTCAAGGTCAGATGGATAGGTAAAAAAAAAACGAAGGGATTGATCATTGGTGCGCCATGACACAGAGTCAACGCAACGAGCTCTCTCTCCGAAATAATGTGCACCACCATTAGTGTTCCCCGAGGCTAGTATTTTGCCTAAACAAATATCGCCCCTCAATTTGTTATCTAGCATTTTGCCTAACTGTGTGCAATAGTGGAAGAAATAGTTGCAACATAAAAGGAAAAAGATGTAAGCTGCATAGCCGTTTTTTTTTCTTTCAATCGATAACCAAATAATTTGATCCTAACTCACTTGAACAATCA
This sequence comes from Dendrocalamus sinicus, assembly GCA_036346575.1. NCBI lineage: Eukaryota > Viridiplantae > Streptophyta > Magnoliopsida > Poales > Poaceae > Dendrocalamus > Dendrocalamus sinicus. The sequence goes on along the minus strand of CM070645.1, from coordinate 49,453,894 downwards.
CATGTCCTTTTGATCAATTTACAGTATTGTCCTTTCAATCAATTTACAGTACATGCTTCAACCTGCTTCTGTTTTCTTAACAAATACGAATAGAAGGTCAACAATGCCGGAAACAATTTCGAAGAGGCGTCCTCGTGCTGCCACAAGATCAGAAGATCATCTTGCTCACTCCAAGGGTTTGTTAAAGCCACAAGACTGCAAGGTTCTATCCACAAAAATCCTCCCCCCCATCTCACAGTTACTGTATGGAACTAAATGTCAAATATCCTCTGCCGTTGCTGCTATAAAGACACCCTCATGGCTTTACTTTCATCAGCTCACGCAATAGTTCTGTTCTTTCCGGGTTATAGTTTATGGTTCTATTGAATAAATAAATAGAATGATTTTTTATTATTATCAACTTATTAATATTTATCATAACAGCATTTTTAAAACGATTTATCGGCTTATCTATATTTATTTTATTTATATAAATACTTATGATAAGACTAATAAAGGCTCCGATCGTTTCGGTTTCAGCTTCTGGCTTATTTTTCACTATTCCTAAATTTCGTCTTTTCTAATTTTTTTTTTTTACCGGTTCTTTTTTCCCTGTATTCGTTTGCATTACACGTGATGGGCTAACCCATTTTTTCTATTTTTTAAATTTAATTATACCAAATAAGCCACCTGCAGCTACAATATAATTTCAGCCAGCTATAGTGAAATAAGACATAAGCCACAGCCCAACCGATTACCACCTAAAAGTCATTAACCATAAGGGCACTCCCAATGCAGAAACTATGAAGTAGTTTCTATACTTGCTAATTAATGTAGACACTACTCATGAAAACTATACTCCCAATGGATAGTTTCTACAAATAAAATTTTTATCCAATCATCTATCTTCTCTCTCCTATCATCTACCTATCACAACTCTTTCTATCTTGATCCTCGTGTAGACATGGTTTCTAAGAGCAAGTACAATGGTGCTGACTAGGTTGCCTCTAGTGAAATCCACATCAACACAATCCTAAGGCCATCTCCAATGGTAATAGAGAGATAGTCAGAAGAGAGAGAGACAAAAGCAAAGACTATTTTATACTGTTGGACCCACATGCTCCTCTCTCATGTTCTTGGACTACGTGAAATAGATCACCATTTGACTACTCTCTCTCTCTACTTTTTACTTGCCACATCACTAGCTAGCTAAATAGCATTAGATGCCCTACAAGAGAGAGAAAAGAGAGAGAGAGAAGCAAGTCGCCTCAAACTACCCTCATTATACAAGAGAGAGAGATAAACTACCCTCATGCAAGATACCCTGATATATTTATGTAAGTATTAAATGTTTGAGTGCTTTAGTAGAGGTAACCTCTACTCTACTCATTGTATTAGCTACCTCCACATGAGTCATATGTAGTCTTTTTGCTTATGTGGCTAGTCCTAGAGGTGGCAGCCACCTCTTCTATTGTACTTGCCCTAAATAAGAAACTATTTCCTTATCTCTTCTCCTTAACTCCAATGACATATCAGCATTTTGCTTACATGATACCTTTTTTAATGCCATAGAAATCATCTATAGTTTCTGCATTGGAGTACCCTAAAAAAAACATAAGACCAGCAGCCAAATGAGGACAGCTACGTCGCCACCATACCGCTGCGGCGCTGCTATCTTTTCTTTTGCACGGCTGCATCGAGGCAGCGACGCTAGGACTGGACTGTTCACCATAAAATTGTCTCTCAAGTTTTCCTTTGGGATTCTTCTTTTTCGCATGGAGGTAGTTTTCAAGTGACAAAGCTCCGTACTTTGAAACACAAGCCGCATGCCAGCCTGCCAGCCCAAAAATTAAAGAATAATAATAATAATAATAATAAAAGGTTGTCTTCTCCCCTCTTCTCCTTCCTTCCCCCGTCTCGCTCGCGCTTCTTTCACCCCCTCTTCTTTTCCCCTGGCCACTCCCGGCAACGCTATCGAACCGGACCCTCCCTCTCCGCCCTCCTCCTCCCCCTCAACCTCCGCGCTACTGGATTGGCGTGGCGTGGAGATCCATCCCATCGGGGCTTTGCTTGGATGAATTGATTCCTTCTTTCGTTGGTAAGGAATCCCTAGCTTGCTTGGATTGACTTCTTCTTTCGTTTCGTTGGTAAGGAAGCCCTAGCTTGCTTGGATTCTTGTTCTGTCGTTTTGTTCCGGGGGATCATTTCCTTTCTCTGCTGCGAGCAATCAGTCAATCTAATCCAAATCCTTTTCCCCCTATCCAATCCAATACATGCTGTTTGTTGCCGATTTCTTGCCTGCGTGGTGGTGGAGTACTAGATTTACTACTGAATAACACTTTATAAATTTTCCTAAATTTTTGGCGGCTTCCACGTTAGGTTCGCCCCTGGGCAATAATATTGGATTAGGTCTTTCAATCAGTGTGCAACTAACCAAAAAGCTTTGAACTTGCATGTTACTAGGTTGTTATTTGGTTGCTTAGAGCGATAAGAAGATATAATATGATCGTGGTCCCTGGAGGATTGTGTATTGATTTGTTAGTTGTCTGCAATCTGTCATTCTTATCACTGCTAAATAATATATTACACATTAATGTGATGATGATACCAAATCATTCATTTATGTTAAATCTCACCAGATACTTGCCTTCGAGGCAATCAAGTGAAGTTAGCAGTATATCAGGCATTGCTTTCCCCCCCATTTAGTGTTAATGCGCTAGTGCTAAAATCACTGAATCTGCTTGCTAGGGCAGTGTTTTGACGGAGAACTTGAGTTCAACGGATGATCATGTGCGAGAAAGATCAAAATTTCCACTGGGGTTACGACCTATTCCGTGACCCTTTTGCTCCTACCGGGTACTATGGACCTCCTAACGGTTACCATGATGGCAACTATTGTGACCTTCCTTATGCTAGAGGTAGTTTTGAGGAATATCATGCAAGTATTTGTGCAGCGCCATGAAAAAGGAAGGCAGTATTCCTCATGTATATATTTCTGGTGATGCAGATGCATCACATCCAGACGAGATGCATTTGCATTCTGCTGCACTTACGTATGATTTGTACAACAACCCATCAGCAGGCATCTACCACCCTGGTAGTGAAAATATCCATAATCTGACTCAACGTTTAACTCCCCCTTTTTGCTCCCCTCCCTAATGTTTTTCGTGCGTTGCAGGAAATGCTGGTGAGCATGAGCACGAGGTTGTCTATATAGAACCATCTAGTTCCTCTTCATGCCCTGGCAGTGACGACTGTTTTGCAATGGAGGAAGAAGTTGGGAAGAGGTTTTACCCCATGGTCCCAGTTCCCGTGAGTCTATTGATCCTTTGAGGCCAGGTTTTTGTGATTTGCTTCGTTAACCACCAGAAGAAAGGAAGTTTGCTTCTAAGGAAGCTTGGAAGAACCCACCGTTTGTTTCACTCACCAAAGAAGGATTCATTAAGAAGTACCTACTAAGCAATGACTAAAGTAGCTAAGATCATTGTCAAAATACCTGTATATGTTAACATATAGCTAAATTTCATTCGAAAAATACATCAATATCTCTGTCAGTTACACCATTGAGCTTAAATGCCATTTGACTTTAATAAATGATGTGACAGCAAATTCTTCCAAAAGTCTTTAGATACATTGTAAGGCCAATTAAATTTGATGGTCTGGGTTAATTAATGTCTTGGAAAAATTACCCAACATCCAATTGAAAAATTGTGGCTACCAAGTTTTGCTTACACAGCTGTGAAAGTTGACTCCCTTGTACCATCATGGACACACATTATTATTTGTACCTTAACTATCTTAAAAAAAGAAAACAGGGAAAGGTAGAAAGAGACTAGTTTGGTTTGAGCACAATTGCAAGTTACAGGCTTACAGCTGGTATCTGTACAGTCAGTCTTGAAGTGTTCTTTTCTTTTCCAATATTCTTATTGTTCAGAAGGAAATGAACCCATCGTGATTCGTGAATGACTGCTGCGTCTGTTGTTAGCTTCCATTCAACTACATTCTCAACTTTGGTTAAATAATTTGTTTTTTCTTTGTTTAGCATGTACCTAGAATTAATGGGGAAATTCCATCAGTCGACGAAGCCACCATGGACCATGACAGGCTGACAGAAAGGTATTTCTTTAGTTTCAGTTCTAAGTGAGCCTTTTATGTTATATGCAAGTCTCACATCTCTCTGGTCTCTGTTTGTTAGTAAAATGATATGTAAGCATCGCAGTTTGTAATGGATCAAATTATTAACATAAGGCTGATAATGTTTCTTTCATACATTTGTTTATGTAAGATGGTCCAGGTGGAGTTCTTTATTTTTTTTCATTCATGTAATTTTTGTAGGTTGAGGCTGTATGAACTAGTTGAGCACAAGGTGAACGGTGATGGTAACTGTCAGGTTAGTGCCATCCTCACCTGAATACTTCGTTTTCCCCCCTTTTTAACTGTTCACCTACTTTTTTTCTCACAGTGAGCTCTGTATTTCTTTTTTTTTCTGCTTGTTTTTATCTCTGTTTTGGCGCATGGTGATCCCATACTGCGAAATTTTAGTAAAATAAGCATAGTGGGCTTGAAAATAGTATGTGCTTATTCACTGGGGTTATTCCATCATTACAGTTATACATGTGTTGTGAAAGCCATAACCAATTGATGCTAATCTCATGTTCTTAATTCCCCAGTTCCGGGCACTATCAGATCAGCTGTACCAAACTCCCGACCACCATGAGTTTGTGAGGCAGCAGATAATTAACCAGGTAATCAACAGTATTAATCTTTGTTTCGTGATTATTAGTCTCTTTTATTTGTCATTCTTCCATCTTTTGTCTGATAAATAATCCCTTCCAGCTTAAAGGTAACCGTGATGCCTATGATGGATACGTCCCCATGGCATATGATGAGTACTTGGAAAAAGTATCACGGTATGTTGCACAGTGCATCAAATGTATATGACTAATACAAATTAAGCGCATGCGATTGCTTACCCAACTGATGTTTTAGTGGATAAACTAACAGAAATGGTGAATGGGGAGACCATGTGACTTTACAGGCTGCTGCTGACAAGGTATTTATATTATCTCTTCTTACTCATGGCACGTCGCATTTTTTTTTGTCATTCTAATGTAATGCAACAATCCGATGCAGTATGGAGTGAAAATTTTTGTCATGACGTCGTTCAAGGATACATGCTACATCGAGATCCAGCCTAAGATTCAGAAGTCCAACAAAGGTATATATGCATATTTTTCTTCTTCCAAGTGGATGGTCAATTGGTCATGATCATAGTGTGTGGTTGCTGCTCCATTTGGTACTTAAAACTTTATATCCTACTGTTTTCTGCTTGCAGTGGTGCTGTTAAGCTTTTGGGCAGAGGTTCACTACAACTCCATATATCCGCAGAACAGTGAGTAGGCCTGCCATTGGCATACATGCAATGCATGCCCGGTCTTCGTCGCCAACGTACGCAACCAACATTACATGTTGACACTGCAGCCTTTGTCCCAATAATAACTGCTCAAGCCTTTTTTTTTAAAAAAAAAACTTATTTTCTGTCTGGTTGGTGAACAGATGCACCGAGGTTGCAGACGACGAAGAAGAGATGGTGGCCGTTCTCGGACCACCACCACCACCACCATTGATGACGGAAAGTCCCGGCTTGGCGCATCTATGGTGGTGTTTGGGCATGCCAAGATTTTTCCTTGTTTCGTTAAGATGGACCCGGAGGCGCTCCCCTTGGAGCATAAACTCATCATCACCATATCCTGATATCGGTCTGATAAAAGGACGACGTTATGATTATCATTAGATAATATAGATACATGGAATGAATAAGCATGAAATTGGTCCCGTACGTATGTTACATAGCTGCTGCTGCTGCTGAGCTGCGGGGCCTGTGTGTGTGCCTTGTATTACTCGTGTTTTGTATTTACAAAAAGTTTCGCTGGAATGAGGCAGCCGACAATTATTATTCATTCATTCGGGAAGAATGATTTGGTAATAATCATGATGATAATTTGGGTTAGGATTGAGCCGAGTAAGCAGTCAGCTGTTGGCAAAGTGAGAAGTGCGGGCGGAGGACGTACAAGCACGGCCCAGCCGAGGCCCACAATGTGGAGTCTAGCATAAGAGGGAGGCACCGCAAACTGCGTAGATGATGGAGGCTGAAGCGACCCCTTCGCCTGTGTCAAACTAGCAAGCGCGTGAAGTGACGTCTCCGCTTGTCTTTGTTGACACGTACTTTGACAGGCGGCCAGCTGCAGGAAAACGTACGTGGCGCACCGGCACCGCCGCTGAATTCTTCTTCTTCTTCTTCTCCTTCTTCTCCTTCCCTCCTCCTGAAGAAAAAGAAATTAAAGAGATTAAGGGGGGACGCACACACTAATTAATGTCAGTATATATATATACACGCCACTACAAAGTCTCTAGTCTACACGGACGGCGGTGCCGAGTACGCCTTGACCGGCTGACCATTTCCTGCATGCAGATTCGGACTAGCTAATAAAGTAGTGCTAGGAGCTGGTCCATGCCATGCATCGCTTTCGGTGAGTTTTCCGGGGCTTAAGGTTAGGTTTTATATAATAACTAGTTTTTTAATAAAATATTTTTTAGATAAAGTTTATAAAGTCGATTGCAATAAATATCACTCTAATTTCATATATATCGATCAAAATAGCACGTGAATATCTCTCTTCGTACTCGAACGTGAACTAACAAAATTCAAAATTTTAAACCAAAAATCTAAGCCACACTCACCCGAATCAGGGCATGTTCTTTTCCTCCAAACCTGGCGGTTTTTGGTTTTTGCTACAGTATCTAACTTTCAAACGAAGTATTTTCTCGAGACGGGGCCTACAAGTTAAACGATGTACACGTTAAAAGCCCAACATCTGTACCATTTAAAATCACAAGTGATTATCTATCTCTTCATAATCTGTACCGTAAACAGCCAAAATTCAAAAATTTTAACCAAAAGCTATAAACCGCAGCTGTTGCCAAACAGGCCCTTCTAGCGGCGCTGCACGTTGCATGGATCCCCTTTGTTTTGACCATCCATGCACTACGTACGCCGCTACTGCTCCAACAACAGTATGATTACGATCGAGAAGATTAAGGGACTGTTTGGTACAGCTCCTGCTCCCAGCTTCTCTGTTGAATCTTGTGAAGATGTGCCAAACAACCTGCTTCTCAAAATTAACTGATTCTGCTTCTTGTGTGGAGCAGGTGCCAAAATGAACTAACCAGGAGAAGCTGGGTTGAGGTGGATTATCGTGGGGAGCCAACACACCCTAAATACAATAACCCATAGAACATCAACATATTTACCCGCAAAATGCCATCGAGCAAAATGCCGCGCCGCCTCCCTCTGTCGTCCCGCCTCCCTCATTCTGCTCTCTCACGCCGCCTGCTCCCTCCCCTCTCGCGACGCCCGCCGACTCCCTTCCCCTCTCGAGCCCCGCCGCCTCCCTCCCGCCTCCTCCCTCCCGCGACGGCCGCCGCCTCCCTCCCGCCTCCTCCCTCTCGCGCCGTCCGCCTCCTCCACTCCACACGGCCTCCTCCCTCCAGATCTCGTCCCCAACACCGGTACCGCCGCCTCCTCCCTCTCGCGCCGGCCGCCTCCCTCCAGATCTCGTCCCCAGCAACGGTACCGCCACCTCCCTCTCGCGCCGGCCGCCGCCTCCCTCCCGCCTCCTCCCTCTCGCGCCGACCGCCTCCTCCACTCCACACGCCGCCTCCCTCCAGATCTTGTCCGACGCCACCTCCTCTGGTCGCCAGCACCGCCGCCACCTCCTTCCGCACCTCATGACCGCCGCCGCCGACTCCTTCCGCCCCTCAGGACCGCCGCCGCCTCCTCCCTCCCCTCAGCAAGGTGAACCCCTAACCCAAATCTCCCCCCTCTCTCCTAACCCTAGATTTGGGCTTGTAATTGTTCATGGTATTCACTTGCTACTGTAATTGTGCTTAGCTGTTGCATGCGATTATGTTATTCACTTGCTGTTCATGGTATTCACTTGTTGTTCATGGTATTCAACTTGCTGTTCATGGTATATCTTTTGAGCTGTTCCAGATGAGTAGAATACACTGCTCATTATCACCGACAATTTCATGATTATCACACAACAATTTTATGAGACTGGAAAAAGTAAACGAAGAACATGTGCTATGCTGATTCACACATACATATATGTGCTATGTTTGATCACATATATTGTATTGTCCATTATATCTTAAAGCTTTTCTCTCTGTTCTTTATTTTTGGGGTATGTGTGGGGGTGGGGATGCCTAACACTGCCGATGCGGGTCCCAAGCCCGGATAAAAGTGGAGGGGGCATGAATTCAAGTTGATTTTGCACAGTGGCAAATCAGAGGAAGAACCAAGTTGATTTTGCAATTAAGAAATCCTTTGCTCTTATTTTACTCATGGATATGGTAGCTCATTTTGCAATGTGTAGCCATTCATGAACCCTTGGCTTGGCCCAATGCACCGTCAATCGATTATTTGTATGAATTGGGGGAAAAAGCTATTGGTATTGCTTTCCTGCAGGGTGGTGAATTGGGGGAAAATCGATTATTTTAACATCCGTTTTGTTCAAGCTAAACTCAAGTAATCAAATTTCTTTCCTGCAGGGTGGTGATTTTTCAAGAGGAGATGGTATTGCTTCATTAGCCGAGTTGGAGTCTTGGTCTCCTGGATAGAGGCATAGCCGCATAGACCATTGCCGTATTGTTATGTGGTTCTCAATTTGTGTAATTGTGTCAATGATAATGTGGTATTAACAGACACCGAACCGTATTATAAATTGTACCTACTTTTTGCCTGTGGCTCTGTGAATGCACAAATATATATACGATCAATTTTTTTGACGGAAAATATCAGTGCGAGGTAGGCCGAGGTATTGCCGATCCCAGTTCACTATGAGAATGTTCTACATAAAAATATACCACCAGTCAAAAAGGAAAAAAAGAGAAAGAAAATCTAGTTAAATTGAAGTGTCAAAACTAGGGGTAACATGGTCTATTTCCCTCAAATCTCCCTTTTATGAATCTGGAGCTAACCTAGTAGCCAAACACTTTTTAGATGCAGCTCCAGATTCTTAGAGAAGTGGATTCTCAGAGAATTCAAAGCAAAAATTGAAAAATAAGAATCTGGAGCTCTGAGAATTCCTCGTATGACGCGCGCGGCCGTGTTTTCAGGATTCAGCTCTGACTTTGGGCCTGCGCTGAGTCCATTCCTCCCTCCATGTTTCTTAATCAGCTGGCACAAGCAAGCAAGCAAAAGGAAGAAAGAGAAGATAAGAAAAAGAAAGAGAACGATTCTCATTTCTAGCGTAGCTGTGGAATGTCAAATGGTAGCCAACCGCACACGTGTCGTCTCATCTCAATGCACATCAGATCTTGCTGCCTCCTTCCTCCTATCTCCGCCGTCCACTGCCTCTTTTAATCTTGGCCGATAATGCATATGAAACGAATGCTGCAATTTATTCGTTCCGGCACCAAAAAGGCACGAACAGGAGCCGCAATATTATTCCATGATTGCAGTCCATCGCAAAAGCGCATCGTACGTACGTGCTGCTCTTGATGGCCTACTCTGCTTTTTTCTTTTTCTTTTTACTCCTCCCGTCACACATATACGTGTCATTGAGGAACGTAATTTTCATCACTAATTTATATTATTTATAAGATATAATAAAATTATAATATCAAGAAAAAATTTTAAGACAAATTTGTACGTATAATTTGCATGTAGCTAATCTAAATATTTAAAAAGATACCAATAGTCAATTTTTTGAAAGTTTGATTGTATACAACCTAAAACGACTTATATTTATGATTGGAAGGAGTATTTTGTTTTTATCGCAACGTTCTCCATTAATTCCTTTTCTTTTAGACTTTGCGTCGCCTTCAAGCTACAACTTTGCCCTGCAATTTCTATGGGACTTTTGCTGCTAGTGTAAACCGGCAAATTTATAAGGATTGTTTGTGGGAATATTTTTTGACAATAAAGCCGATAACACAGTCTTCATTTGGCCAATCTAAATACCACCTCCAGTCACAAATACTCGATGTTTTGGATGTCAACACAGTCTCAAGATGCAACTTTAATCACTAATTTATATTATAATATATTTTTAAAATCTAATAAAATTATAGTATTATGAAAATACTTTTCGAGACAATCTATTTATATGATTTTTATATATCCAATCTAAATATTTAAAAGATATTCAGAATTTCAAAAGCTTAACTACACACGTCCTAAATCTATGTGTATTTGTGATCAAAGGGAGTACTTGCACGGATGATTTTTTTTATGGCCAAATCTTAATAGACGCATAACCATGCTAATCTCCAAGGCATCATCATCATTTATAGAAAAAGGACGGATGGAGCAGTGGCTTCCTTTATATAAATTGCTTCCTTTTGCTTGCGGAAAGTTTAACTAATCTAGTTATTCTTTGGACGTGATATTAAGCCACCGCCTATTGTTCTCTCGAATCTGAGGTCTGAACACATCTTGTCATACGGCTCCAAGATAACAGAATACTAGCACGTACTACTAGTAGTTTATTTAGCAGCTTGATTACTTGTTGATCCCATTAGTGAATGGAAAAGTAGAGAGCAAGAAAGATTCAGAGACAAGAGTAGAAGAAGAAAGCACGGCAGAAGAAGAAGCCCGAGTGGGCCCCACTCAACGCGGCCGCGTTGTGGTGTGCTAATTTAGGTTTAAATTTGTGGCTTTTGGTTTTTGTTGTTTGAGTTTTTTATTATAGTTGTTAATAGCTTTTCAGCGTAATTAAAATTTCAAAATGAAAAAATGTTATCTCATAATAGATAATATAAATAAATAGTTAAAAAAAAGATAAATTAACTTTAAAAATTAAGAAGTTAGAACCAAAAACTAAAAGCTAAGCCTTTTTGGCGTGCCCCGGAAGGGGTCGTTACTAGGCACCTGAGACCCACCATAACCATTTAATCTCATTTCCTTTTTTTTTTCTCATTTATTTTTGACGGAGAGACTAGAGTAGCCTTTTTCCTTTCGGCTTTACAGTACTAGTACTAGTATTTTGCTGGGAACGCTATTCGATGCGAAATGTCGCCAAAAGAAAATGTGTGTGAGAGAGAGACTCATGATGTTAAGGACAAAGGAAAGGAGATGCCTTCTTATTGAATTTTTGGTACGAATAATCTATTTTTTTATTCGAAATTACAGAAATATACCTGTGGAATTTTTTTTTACAAAATTAGGCTCAAGTCGCCCAATGAGAAAGCGATTGGAGCCTATCGCCCAACCAGGGGGCGACAAAGTTCCTGTCGCTCTCTCATTGGGCGACTGCATCCAGTCGCCCTCCCATTGAGCGACTTTCATGCAGTCGCCCAATGGTTGGGCGACTGCACTCAGGGGCCGACAAAACCGTATGTACCGATCGTTTTATATACCGATGCAATATAAACAACTAGTCTGAAAAGATAAAATAGCAAAGTTTTATATGACTTATATATACTCATTTGAAAGGTTTTGACGAGATCTACAACTTTTCAGTTGAAGCAAAATCCAAATTCCGAAAGAAAGACCAAGAAAAAGGACAAAAACAGAAATCAAAAACTTGCGATGCAGGTTTAGATCCAAAGATGGCCGATTTTTGAGGTCTTGGAGGGCGACTGACGCAAGTGGGTCATTTTTATTGGATCGGACTCGTCGTTAGATTTCCAACGAGTACAAGAACGTCAAAACGGACACCGTATGCAAAAGTTATGCCCGTTTCTTCAAGGTGTGTCGAAATGCATCGAAACTGCTATAACTTTTGATCCCGTGGCCGAAATTTCTCAAATTTTTTTCTAGAGGCTGTTGGATGTATGAAGAACAGCTTCACCAATTTTCACTATTTTTGGCAAAGGTTTGATGCACTTTCCAAATTTCGGCAAAGATAGACTCTTTCCTCTCTTTTTTCTCTCGGGGCTCGAGTGAAGTCGCCCAACCATTGGGCGACTTTCATACATCGCCCAATGGGAGGGCGATCGATGAAAGTCGCCCAACGGTGGGCGATCGCAATTAATCGCCCAACGGTTGGGCGATTTTCCGATTGTCGCCGCTGGTTATGAAGGCTCCATCGCCCAACCATTGGCGATCGAGCCTATTTTTGTAAAAAAAATTCACAGGTATATTTCTGTAATTTTGAATAAAAAATGGATTATCCGTACAAAAAATTCCCTTCTTATTTATTTACAAACGGAGTTGTTTAATACTAGCTACGTAAGCGTAGCGTCACGTCATATTAGCTACCGTGTGGACCAAAGTAAAAGAGACGATAATTCGTGAAGCGTTTCTTAAAAAAAATCGAGGACGCATGCGTAATTTCGAAAAAACCAAATAGCTTTTTCGCAAAAAACCAAGGACCTGTACGTAACTAAACAAGAATCTATACATAATTTTGGAAACCGCGGGCTGCTATCGGTGAAGGGGAGGGTGCTTTCTGGAAAAAACCTAATAGGGATCTGTTTGCGAGAATGGAGGACCTCTACGCGATTTCGCAAAATGCAGGGGCTTTTTCGAAAAAAAATGTGACGTGGCACAGCTCCCCGACCGAGGAGTCCCCCAACTTTAATATACGGAGTATTAACAAATTTCATAGCGATGAATGGAGAAATTTTTTATTCCTACAGAAATTGAACTGTTTTCCATAAAATTTCTGACGTTCCGAACGAAGGCTTAGTTTGTAAGTCACCAAAGGAAGAAAAAAAGAGGGAAATATCTCAATCTTGTGTTATACTATAGGGAACTCAATTCTGAAAGATTATCCACCGACGCACATGGGACTCAAATCCTTGGCTTGCAGTGCCACGCTATATTGCTAACTATACTACTGACAATTAGTATAAGCTAGAAACCGTGCCGAATAATATTTGAATTAAAAGATCTGTCTCGTCCCTATCGCTGCACGTAAACAAGAGTGTTCGTCACGTACTGCAGCTGCAACGGAGCTGCCGCATCCAAAGTTTTACTTTGTGCTTAGCTCTCACATGGGAACAACGAAGCATACATTGACTTACGAGAACAAAGCAACCGCTTACCTCATGGGTCTGTTTTTCATACTATAACTTATAATTTTTAGATCTAATATAAACGAATCGAAAGTCAATATGTCATTTATAAAAGAATATCCCGATAAACCGATTCAAAATGGTGGGTGACGAAAAAACTGTTCCGTTTGTTTATTCAAAAAGATAAAGAACATGTCTATAGCTCTATTTTTTTGTTTTTTGGCTTCGGCTTTTTTGAAAGTCAAAATAAATAGGACAGTTTTTTCAAAATAACTTTTTCAGCTTATTAGTGCATGTGCTATCTATATCAACGTTTCCACCGATTGTCACCGTCTCAAAAAACATAATAAAAAAATCATTTGTCACGGACTAAAAGAACAGAACAGGGCGGTATGTTTTACACGATGCCATGCGCATGTAGAGGACAAATGCACGGGACTAAAATATATGTTTCCTTTGTGCAAGACTTAGCCAAGTATCTAGAAAAATGCAAATCGTGTACTCTATCTCATTAGGATCTGGGCTTCTGATTTTCAGCTTATTTTTTACTATTCCTAAATTTATTTTATTTTCTAAATTTTTGGCTTATTTTGAGTATTTTTGCTAATTCTTTTTTCTCATATTCATTTGCATTATATGTAATGGCTAACCCGTTTTTCTATTTTTCAAATTTTTTAAATTTAAGTATGCCAAATAAGCCACCATCAGCTACAGTGTAATTTCAGCAGCTACCGCCATCACATGCTTTCGACATTATTCCCATAGTCATAGTTAATTAGTATTATTTAGTTAGTCCTAATTAGTGTTGTTTGTATTTAATTGCTAAGGACAATAGTAATGAATCACTTATAATTTTTTTGGACAGGTAATCAAATTGTCAGTAATTAATGAATTATTCATATATAATTACATGTACGTAATCACTAACTTGTATTATTTTACTGTCATTGTCAATCTTCGCACTAAAATTTGGTCTATCCCATTTATTGGAAGGTATGGTGTTACCGGAACTTCTCGAACAGTTCTATGATAAGAACCACCGGTACCACTCATGGATGACGGGTGACACAGCTGGCCCTCGCCCATTCAAGCTACAAGGAGGGAGGGATCATTGAGAGCTGGATGAGCGCTACGCCTAATCCTGCGGAGCATGGGCTTGTTGCTCTTTACAAGGCAAGTTTCCATCGGATGCCAATTCATCATCGATGGCAGCCTACTTGCGGCATTGGTGGACAGGCGGAGACCTGAGACACACATATTTCACTTTCAATAGGGGTGAGATGACAATCACTCTGTAGGACGTCTCATTCTTGACCGGTCTCCCTCTCCGGGGTGGCGCATTTGTTCCAGCCCCTACACCTACAGACTGGAAGGAGAGGTTGGCAGACCGGTTCGGCCTGCCTATCTAGGAGGGTGCTCGTGGCGTTCCCCATACTTGGCTGAAGAATTTCATTGTGTGCTTGCAGGATGCACCACTCGAGGTCATCAAGGGTTGTGTGACACTTGCCAGCGCGGCACTGCTGATCACCCCAACATGTGCATGTACTATGTGCTCCTACAGCTGTGAAGTTGGGAGCACTTCCTTGTTAGGCGTCCGACCACCGTGACACCAGTGCACCCATTCGGCGAGTTCACTGACCTGATAGACGGGCTCACTATAGGCTTTCGATGGACTGGTGCCCGTCATGACCTAGCGAGTCTGGCCAGCCATCGCAATCTACCGAGTCTGCCCAACGTCGTCGTACTAACCGCCAATCATTCACGGGTCGTATCGACGAGGAGGTAACTTACGTACAAACCTATGTTTTATTTTCCTGTTAGGCATTACGTTCCACTAAGATCATGTCATTCTCTCACCATAGGTCCATCATCGTGATACGTCACTTTTGATGTCTGCAACACCTAAACAGACTACTGCTCCCCATCGTTCATCTTCGCTGCATATTTGGGAGATATGAGAATTGCACGTGGGGGTGACGTCGAGTCCACCGATGACGATATGGGCCTCCCGAGTTTGGATACTTTCGGTGGGCAGAGCTCCTCTGGCTTCATTGCCATGTCGTACAGTCAAGACGAGAGCTCCTTCACACCATGAGGGATATTTTTAGAGTTTTTCATTCATGACATTATTTCTGGCGGCTCGCAGTTTGGCATGTTTCAGTTGGAGGGTATTGACCCTTACCAGACCCAACCTGCTGTACGTGATATTACTGGACTACTGCTGGCCACTGGGCAAACGAAATAGTCTTCATACCTCCTCCGAACCGAGACGCAACCTCCGGACTAGCTGGCGTACCCCACGGGACATGCTCGTGCTCAATTAAAGACAAGGCTACGCATGGGGGGTAGACGCGGCGAGGAGATAGCATTAGCTCACATGGGTGAGCCATATTGTATCTCATACGATATGTTTTTTTGTACTATTATATGTACTTCTACAAATATTTATAATGTATGAACTGCAAAAGATGTCAGAGCATCGTTAATTTTAAGATTAAATTAACATGAATTAATGTGGTAAATTTGAAGCACATAAAATTCACAAACAATTACAAAATTACTATGACTATGTCGGGAGGCTTCTCACAAAATTTCGTAATTTTTGGAGCTCGTTTATTATATGTAACAACTCCTACAAATATTAAAATTGTACAAAATTTTGAGCAATATTCACAGTGAATAAAATTACCAAACAATTACACAGCTAAGTATGTTATGTTAGGAGGCTGCACATAAAACTTGTAATTTTTTGAGCTCATTTACTATATTTAAAATTCAAACAAATAGTACATAAAAAATAAATTAGGGTAGGTAATTAGACCGGCTAATCAGCGACCTAATCACCTGCTACCTGGTGGTGGTACCTGCCATTCGACCACGACCGCGGGACGGCAGCGACTACACGTCAGCCCACACGCACTGTCGTCCAGCCACCGAACGATAAAAACACTATTTTTTTAATACCTATACATACGGCTATTTTTATAAATATAATATCAAATAGTGTCAAATATACTAAAAAGTCTTCAAAAGGAGCGAAGGCATTTGGTGTGAAACCCACCAAGGGAGGGAGGTATATATAACAGGCACCAACACAAAAACAATAATAAAAGCGGAAGAAGAATTATTCGAGATAGGATTTTGCCCCTGAAAATAGGAGAAAACCAGGGAGAGATGCAAAGGGCGGGTGACGTTAAATAGAGAGAGACAGAGAGGCAGGGAAGGAAGAGGCAAGGGAAGGGAAGGGAAGGGAAGGGAAGGAAGGCGACGCGGAGGGAGCAGAGGCAGAGGGCGCGGGGGGAGAAGCAAACAAGGTGCGCGCGGCCATGTGGACGCCATGACAACTGCCGCCGCCCCGGCCTCGCCATGCCCATGCCGCCGCAATGCGCCTCAAAACCCCCCCCTCCTCCTCATCCTCCCCAACTCGAGGTCTCCCGATTGCCGCCGCTTCCTACTTTGATCCTGCTCCGTGTGGTCACCGTTTCTTGATTTGTCTGCTGCTCTCCTGGTTGCAGGTAGGGGACATGGCGGAGGCGCCGCCGCCCAAACTGCTCTACATTGCCGTCGCCGATGGCGGCGGCCGGCGGGCGTTCCGGTACACGCGCCCCGTGCTGCAGAGCACCCTCCAGCTCATGGGCTGCAAGGCTCGCCATGCCTTCAAGGTCCCTCTCCCTCTCCTGTTTCTCCACCAGTCTCTCTCTCTTGTGTGTGATCTTGATCCCAACTATGGAGGGCGAGGTGGAAACCTGTGTTTGCTATATCTTTGCTTCGTGCGGTAATCTGGCGGAGAGGTGGCGCCGTTGATTTGGAGTTTGCATCCGATCTGATAGGCTCACGTTACGCTTCCGCTGTGATTAAACTGAGGATGAAACTGCCTACTTCCCTTTTGTTTTTGGCGCGATAGATCCTTACATGGAAAGGTTGCTCCTTTCTGTGGGGTTGGTGCTTGAACTGCTTGTTCTTGGTTCAAATGATCGAATTACATGTCTAGTATAGTATTCGGCGGAAGGTGTGGTTTACGATGGATGATTTTGACATGAGGAGGTGACAGACAACTTTTAGTGGTTGATGTGCAGATTTATTCTGGGCTCAATCCAAACTCCCTTAGTTCTTTTTCACTGCTGTGGATTAGACCAAAAACTCTCGTATCCTTTTAATGATCTATTCGCTGGGGGCGTTCTTTGCAAGGGAAGAGAGCCTTTGCCAAGCTTGAGGCCCCAACGCTTCGATTGGATCCGATTCGGCGTATTCTGGATGTCCAAAACACACCATACCTTTCCAAGTTCTTGTTCTTGTTGCAAACTGAATTTGTCTTTTGGCTATACTTTGCTTGCGGGTCATTATCATAGATATGCTATCATGCAACTGTTTCCTCTTTGTTATGGATAGTATGAATTGCTATTCATTTCTTGGGATTATTATGTTCTACTGACAATGACAACACCATGCTATATGATGTAGACCTATTTGCTTGCCTTGCATGATCTTTTTGCTTTGGGACTACAGTCTGATGGTCTGCTTGATATCTTTTTTGTTTTTCTGACGGTCCATTTAGACTACTGCGAAAGTAATTAATTGTTGATGCCTACTGTTCTGTAGACTAAATAAGTGCTGTTTCTTTCTTGACTTGTGAAGATAAGAAAGTTCTTTTTTCATCCCTTGTTGGCATCATCAGATTAGCAAGAGAGTATTCAATGTGATGAGGAGTGAATTCTTAGACGCATCAAAGTCGGATAGGGCTGTTAAAGAAGAAAATGCCCTTACCCTTGGCATTGGGGAAGATACTGAGATTTTGAACCCAGAAATTCCGGACGCAAGTGGTAGTAGCATTCCCTTTGAATTGTACAAGACCCAGAGAACCATTGTTGTTTCAAGGGAGAGGTTCCTAACTGTTGTATGCGATGCCCTCTCTTCGTACAAATATGTGGGACCAAACCAGAAGGCTGACTTGCTTCTTGCTTGCAGGTAACTTGCTTCTCCCTGTCTCTACCTTTCTGAATTTCACATGAATTACAAGCAATAGGCCAACATATTTGTTCATCCATTTAATTCACATCCTTTCTTCATCTCTTATCTATGCAGAACAGACTTAGGAGAGACGTGCATGCTTAACATGCTTTATTAAAGTCAAATTATTCCCTAGCAAAAAAGAGTCAAATTATTCGTATGAACACAATGCATGTATTATCCTTCAAAAGAATATGCATTTATTACTCGTCATCAGTTCATCACAACCACAGGAAAGCTACCTGAATGTATGGAATAACAGTTCTTTTGTGCAATTGTGCCTTTTCCAATTGTTCTGGTCAGAATTAAGGAGAGAAAGGAATCAGTGACAGTACTCTTATGCGGTACAAGCGGATGCGGCAAGTCCACTCTATCATCTTTGTTGGTATGTTTATTACCTAAGAGAGTTGTCCATTTCCGGACGAGTGATTGCTATACCATATAAGTAACACCATAGATTGTTTACAAGCATGTATCTGTAGAACAACACCCACTTGAAATCACCTAAATTCCTTTCCAGTTCCATTTCCTGTCTCATTTCTTCCAGAATATTGTATCATAAATCAAAGAAATGAATGATTATGACTCTTGCTGGGTGCTTAATATGGTCTGCCTATTTTTTTCCCAGGGTAGTAGATTGGGTATCACGACAGTAGTTTCTACTGATTCCATACGCCATATGATGAGAAGCTTTGCAGATGAAAAGCAAAATCCTCTTCTCTATGCCTCAACCTATCACGCAGGCGAATACTTAGACCCTGTTGCAGTTGCTCACGCGAAGGCAAAACGCAAGGCAAAGAAGCTCGCCGTTGTTTCTCATTCTAATACCAATGAAGGCAAAAATGACCCTTCAGATGGCAAATCTCATCATGGATCCTCAGAATTACCTCCTAGAACTGAGTTGATTGGGAAAAAGCAAATGGCAATAGAAGGGTTTAAGGCGCAAAGCGAGATGGTTATCGACAGCCTGGACAGATTAATTACATCCTGGGAAGAGCAGAAAGAATCTGTAATTGTTGAAGGAGTTCATTTAAGCCTCAATTTTGTGGTGCGTACTAGTCAAGAAACAATGCATAGATCTTTCATTGCAGTGTTCTTGATGTCATTTGCATCATTTATTTATATTTTGGTGCACTCCAAAGAACTGATTAAGCTCTTTTATTTCCAATATCTAATAGATGGGGCTAATGAAGAAACATCCTTCCATAATACCATTTATGGTCTACATTACAAATGAGGAGAAACACATGGAAAGATTCGCTGTACGTGCAAAGTACATGACACTCGACCCAGCAAAGAACAGATATATCAAATACATCCGGAATATCAGAGCTATCCAGGAATACCTTTGCAACCGTGCTGACAAGCATCTGGTGCCCAAGATTAACAACACCAATGTTGACCAGAGTGTGGCGGCCATACATGCCACGGTTTTCAGCTGTCTTCGCCGACGAGAAGCTGGGGAGCAGTTGTATGACCTCAACAAAAACACTGTTGCTGTAGTGGATGAGGAATACAGGAACCAGCGTGCAGCTAACTCCTTGGGTTCCAAAGGCATGTTTCAGCTGATTCAAAGGAAGGGATCTTCGAGGAATCTGATGGCCCTCCTTAACACTGATGGTTCAGTCACCAAGGCTTGGCATGTGGATACAAGCGATGGCAATGGGAATCTCAATGGTTGTACAAGCAGCGAGAAATCAGTTGGAAATCATTTGTTTGATCCATTACATATTGGGAAGGCTGAGCCAGTCAATCTCCAGTTTGGCTCTTTTGGGATCAGCGCGTGGCTGAATGATACAGGTGGCACCAGCCATACTGGAAGTGCAGACGACTTGAGGGCTGATGGCATGGAGACAGGCGGTAGATACTTTTCCTCATGCTGCAGTTCACCAAAGATGTCAGATTGCCCTTCTAAAGAGGTATGTATCCATAGGATTATTTTATTAATAATATAATATAATAATGTGTTCATATTCTGCTTGGTAGAACGCTGATGGTATACATTCCAATCTAACAAACGCTCTTGCCTTTTCAGCTTATGGAGGATTATTCAGTCTACGGTAGTGAAGAAGAAGCCGATGATCCTCCTGATGCTGAAACTGATGAAGATCTAACTGATGAAGAAAGAGACGTTCACGAGGTAGTGAAAAAAGTTCTCCATGTTGTTCAGCAATTTTGCTAACGGGATTTCTTTCCAACCGTGGCAACAAACACCTCGAATGCAGTTGTTTCCTGAAACTATAGCAAGTGTACTGTGTCATGTCTGAAAAATGTCAGTAGGGACAAAAACATCAGTTGGGACTGCAATTGATAGTTGATGCGCGTCATTTTAAATCATGTGCAGCAGTAAGCCAGTAATCCCAGCGCTAGGAGACGCTAAATGTTTTTGTATCAATGAAATGCCTGCAGATAGAAGCAGGCTCCGTCGACGAGCACTCCACCAAGTCCGACGAGGAATATGACGACCTAGCCATGAAGGACGTGATGGATAACGGTAACTGGTCCGACGATGAGCAAGCTGCGACCAGCACCAAGAACTCACCGGCCCTGGAGAACATCCTTGGAGCAGCTGATGGTGACGACGCCATGGAGGACAGGTACCGCCACAACCTGGACTTCTTCCTCAAGATGTCCAAGGAAGTAGCTGCCACAGAAATGCCATGCGCGTAATGCCAGCGACCCGTCCGGCGATATCGTGAATTGTTCATCGACGGTGGTGTTTCCATTCCAGCTGGTTGCTGTCTGACTGTAAGAGAGGACCTGGTGCATATCTAACGCATGCATACGTATTATATCCTTGGGTATTGTATTCTGGCTGTTAAGCTCGTTGAGACTATAAATTGTGTCATCCAAGAATGCCCTTTGATGAATAATACAGAGTACCAGAAAAGTGCATTCGAGAGTGAATTCCCAAATATTTTGGCTGTACATCTTCGCAGGCAGAACCGCCAGTGGATTCACAAAGATGTTTCGAGTTGATTTGATTAATGGCTACTGAACTGGTGGTAGGGATGTTTGTGGATTCATCAATTACTAGATGGTAACTATCCATCGTGTTAAATTTTGTAACACTCACTTTGATAGTATGCATATAATCAGAAAATAAATCCTATAGGACCTGGATGGATCCTAGGCATCAGGTTGGCCTATTCATAGCATGTCATGTAGCACTAACTTTGATTCCATTAACAAACTCTAATTTGCATGAGTGAAATGATAGTGTGTACACATGAAAAATAAAGACAAGTTTGATATTTTTATATATTCATTCATGCAGGCATTTGATAAACAGACATGAATTTGTTCCTGCAAAATGCCAATAAAATAAAGAACCTTTACAGAGATGGAACCTTATGAACCTTACACACTGATGAAACCCAAGGCAAAAGGATCTACTGTGTCCTTGCTTCCCATCATCTATCCTAAATCTTTCCGCTAATTGCTTCCATACTTTGCCATTTATCTTGATTGAAGAGGGGCAAACCGTACAAATATACAACTTCTTTCCTTAAGAACAAGCAAAAATCTCTTCTTTTATTTCCAGAGGCCATCCTTTATTTACATCAAAAGCTTTGCATGCTTAACTTCTCCGATTGTATTGGACAAGACTACTGGTAAGGCTAGCCTCGCTATCTGTCTGTACAGGTGTTACTATGTCAAACTAACCGTTGCACTCTCAGGAAGATGACGAGACCCCAAGACGCCTTTCTGAAATATAATAAAAAAATTAGAAGCAAACACATCAGTAACAAGGAAACACAAATAATTTTTTTAAAAAGATGAATTGCTATCAGCATGGCCAAAGGATAATTTACCTCCTGCAGCAATAAGCTTCTCAACCCGGGTGACAATATGTTTCCCGTAGGTGTATCTCTTTAGTGCATTCAAGTGGACCTTGATACGCGAAAGAATCAATTCACGATTCTGGTCATCACAAGTCTCCAAAACCTTCTGTACTACGTAGTTAGCAAACTGGTCTTTCATCATAGCCTGGAGAACAAACATTTGCATTAGAAGAATCTGAGAATGCCTGAAATTCAGCCATACAGTAACTGAACTATGGTATCCACACCAAGGTTCCAAAAACCGGTACCGGCCTAAATCCCGGCTGGAGGCTGGTACCGGTTCCCGGCCGGTAACCGAAAAAACCGGGGAAAACCCGGTCAAATTTTGAATTTTAAAATTTGAATTTGAAACCGGTAACCGGAAAAACCGGCTGGTTACCGCCCCAAAAAACCGGAAAACCCGCTAAAAAACCGAAAAACACAAGAAAAGGTTGAATTTCGGATGTTTCGAAGCATATTTAGCTCATACAATAGGTAATCTAATACAAAAAGGGTTTAAACCAACCTAGAAGATGCATTATACAATCACAAAAGACTCACAAATATAAATGCACTTCGAAAAAACCCGGCCGGTTTTTTTCCTCCCGCTCACCGCCGGGAAATCCGGTTACCGGCCGGTAACCGCCGGTAATCCGATCCATGATCCACACTTTTCATGTTGAAACAGTGGATACAGCAATGAAAAACGTTTCACCGTATACATATATCATGTCAAACAAACTTTTGAGTTCCTCACACATAAACAAAATAAGCAATATATTGTGCCAATAACATGTTTCCAAAATTCAGCAGCCATATCACATCAACATTCATGTATTCAATAAATACTATTTTTCTTTCCTATCAACAGAACATGTTCTGCAATAAATAACTAGGATCCTTAGGTTGAAAACACACCTGTAATGGCTCATTCTCATCAGTTGTGCCAAGCATTTCATTAATTAGGATCTGGCGTTCCCCAGGAGTACCATAAGAAAGACACTTCTCAACAACATTGGAAGCAAATTTCTGTTGGCTCATCTTCACGATCTGTCCAGCGAGTTGCTTAATTATAGCAGAACGTTCTTCTGGTTTCCCGCGTTGCAAAACATGCTACAAAATAAGAAACAGCAAGCACTTTGTGTAAATGTGGGATACAAAAACTTGAAGCGGAACCTAATGGCAAGTCCATATAGCACATCATATCACAATATGAGAGGCAAGTAGAAAAACAGAAAAACACGGTAAAAAGCTAATATCATATATGGGCATGATAAAACAACGATAACAGCAACGCCAAATCAAAAAACGTGTTGGTGAACTAAAGTGTTAACAAAACAGTAACAGAATAATAGGTATATGTGAAACATAAAAACTATTTGAGATAAATAGGCACAAGAGAAAGCACATTCAAATGGAGGGCAACTGACAGCTTAGTAGAAGACAAGTCCAACACAGAGCATCCCTCACCCCATTGCTTTAATAGGTATAGGAGAAATTGAAGTTTCAACTAAGTACAACAGAAAATTAGCACACAAATGAATATGCAGTTACCTGGATAACATAATTGCCATACTGGTCTGTTGTCAAAGGAACCACAGATTGCATTATCTCTTCCATCATGGCGCTTTGTGTGCTTTCATCATCACAGTGCTCCAAAACTCTCTGGTAGTATCCAATTATAGTTAGGCACATTTAGCAAAAATATAAAAGGAATACTGCCATTGGAACCATATATAAATTGATACAGCACCTGAATAACACGGCAGCCATATGGATGGGTGGAAAGTTCAACTACATGTCCGTAAAAAGCAGAAATAATAAACTGTATCCTTTCTTGAGGGATGCATTCTATGCACTTCTGGATTACATGGTTGCCATTCTGATCACGGACACATTTCATGATAGATCCATCAAGCTCTAAAGCCATTTGCTTTTGTTGTTCCACATCAACCACTTCTAAAGCCTACACCAGAATAGTATACTCATAAGCCTCCAAAGAGATAAGTTATTGATGACAACTAGTCTTTAAACTAATTTGGAGGAAACACTGGGCCTGTAACAATACACATACCTTCTGAATCACCCTGCAACCATACATTTGAAGACTCAGTTGCAACACATAACCCTTGAGTAGGCTTGCCAGTTTCTTTTTTTGTGTTTCAGTCCCGTATTCAAAGAACTGCCAAGCTCAAGTAATTAGAGAACTAGGAATTCTCAAATGGTAACATAAATTCACAAATCATTATAAAAACATCAAATTTATTAAATACTGATGAATGAGAGGGTTAAGCACCTTCTGTATAACATAGTTTCCAAATACATCAGTCATCAAAGTTCGTGCTTGGGGAAGGATCTCTGGAAAGATGGTGTTCTTCTCTTCAGTAGAAGCTGTTTCTAGTTTCTGCTGTATAAAGCGACTCCCGTACTGGTCCGAGCTGGAGTGAGAAAACCATATTAGCATCACATCAGAACACAACAATTTTACTCTGTTGAAAATCCAAGGATCATTACCTGAACTCCACCACATGACCTACAATGTCTAACAGCTCAAAAGACCTGGATTTGTTTGTCTTGAATTCATCCAGCAGAGAAGAACTGTAACCACTATCCATTAGACCATTCTCAGAATTCCATGATACCGTAGATCCACCAGTTGTGCTCCTCGCCACAGATGGAATACGAGTTAGCTTCTCTCCTTGCCTGACATTGCCCTGAGGAGACGAGATAAAAGGGCTAGATGTTGGACTTGACAAATATGCCATTCCCATGCCAAATGCTGGGTCGCTGCCATAAAGACTAGGGCTAAGACCACCAGACTTGCCCAGGTATGGCATCCCATATTGTAGCTTCTGCTGAGCAACTAACGATCCAATATAAGCTTTTTGGTATCCAGGACTATCCAGGTGCCCTGATCCAAGGGGAGAGTTTGCCTGCAAGTATGGCGCATACATTGATTCCATTGGTTGGCCCTGAAAACCGGATCCCCCTTGGTTTAGAAGGTTGACATATTCACCATCTGGACAGGAAAACACAGGTCACAAGACAAGAGAATAGAGAATGGAAGCGGAGAGAGAGAGAGAGAGAGAGAGAGTACCAGCATTGAGTTGATTGAGCATGGATGAACCAAAACTGCCTGCATGAGTTTTTGTATGTCGTCCAGATACATCAAGGTTGGAGCTATCACCATTCAGGTTCTGGTAGAGAGACACAGATCCAGTTGGGCTCAGCAAAGATCCTTTCTTGTGGGCATTACCATGTGGTGACTGTATAGGAAACTTGCTCTTGCTATCAGCTGCCAGCTTAGTCATGCTTGAATTATTGAAGTTACTGGTACCATTTGGAAAAACTGCATATTCCAGGGCATTTATCGACTCTTCAGTTTGAGCTAGCTTTTGCTGAGAAAATTGTCTATGCTCCTTTGGAATATTAAAGAGCACATCTGTTTGATCACCAAAGTTCTGGTAAACATGATTTTGCACTTCAGTTTCTAAATCGGTCATCTTGTTCCCAGAAAGGCTTAAGTTGGACATAGCAGATAGTGCTGCCGAAATGTCAGCACCATCATGATTATGTGAAGCAACGGATACACCTTCAACCTTTTTATCGGTGCTTCCCATCCTAACTCCAACAGGAGGAAGGCAAGGGCTTGGAGTCCTCCGAATCAACTGGGGGTCAGGCGTGGTGCTTCTTGAGATAGAGGAGCCTACTGCAGAAGCAAATGAATGAGAGATTGAAGAACCTAAACTTTGGACCCTGACAAGACTGGGTGAAGTGGATCCAGATCGCAAGCCATTCATGGATTCCGATCTACTCTGCAGTTTTGCTTTCAATGAACCAGTGGATCTAATTGGATTTGGGCTCTCAAAAGCATTGCGGCTATTTGAGTGTGAAAGATAACCGGCAGTAGCAGCAGGACGGCTAATATTTTCCTGTCATGGAAACCATTCCAAATGAGAAAACAAACAAGGAAACAGACATCTACATGCTGCAATAGACATAATTACAAAAAGGTGATGAATCATAGTAGCGTCCTATCAGTATCTGTGCAAGAAGTTTCACATCGTATTATCGAGTACAGTAGTACACAAATACAACATTCTTTTCATGCATCAAATGCAGGCATGAACAGATCTGATATCTCTGGTGGATCCTAAGGTTATTAAACAAATTACACATACCATCCCCCATAGATCAATCTAGCGATAGCTACAAATACATAGGCAATGGACACCTCATGGTAATTTATTTATATTCATATAGAGCATCTACTTAAAAGCTTTGTTGCTGCTGCTGTTGTTGTATAGAGCATCTACTTCTACTCAAGGTTTGAATATATTGATCAAAGCAAAATTAAAAACCAACAAAGAGATTTCTCCCAACCTGCAACGCATCAGCAAAGCTCTTGTGACGGGAGGCAAGCCCACTGACATCCGACAACCCAATGAGCCCGTCAGTGCCTCTCCCAAGCCACTCGGATGATTGCTGACGTGTGAGCCCATCCCTTTCACCTCTGCCTATCCGATCATTCACCAGCAACTCTTCTACACTACCTTCATGTGCTCCTGGCTGCACCGAGAATAGCGAGCTTCCACTCCCCACCTCTGATGGCCGCCTCCTCCTATCCCCAATACCTCCGGACACAGCCTGAAATCGCTGTGCCGCACGCCAATCCTCCTTCGACACCATCGGTGGTGGCAGCCTTGGATTGAGGTGCTCATTGGAATAGTAGTATGACAGGTACGCCGGGTGTGACCGTATCTCCTCCTCGGAGAGCATGTCACCATCACCACCACCACCCATGCTGCTGCTTCCACCACCAAGGCTGTTGACATGAGCTGGCGCAGCAGAGAAGAGGGCACCGACGGCAGTGCGAGCGCCCTGAACAGTGGGGGGAGCGCTGCCACTGCGGAACATGTTGAGCTCATCAGCAGACGCGGCGTGGTTCTGGTCCATCAATACCGCCTGCAGGTCACGCTCGAGGTCCTCGAAAGTGGGGCCAGCCGCCGCCACCGGAGATGGAGCCATCGCTGCAGCGCTTGCCTTGGTCGCAATCTGCTCGTTCCTCTTTGGCTTCCTTTCACGCAAAGCCTAAACCAACACCAGGGTACTGATCAACATTTATGCACCAAATTCCGCGTGCAACCAAGGATAAATATTAAGTTTTGCAAGACCTCGATTAAAAGAACGATCGGAAACACTTTTAAGGGATCTCCAATTCCAGGTTCTATTCAATAATTCTCTCTCGACAGTCGAAAAACCACTAAAAGTCCCACCTTTAAGGCAACTCCGGCACCAAGTTGCGGGAGCATCAAGAAACAAGCACTGGAAGGCACTAAAAACCCAAACTTTGTGAGGAATCCAACCAGAACTCGGATTGAAACACCAGGAAAAGAATCCCAATCCACGGAAGCAATCAATCGAGCATTCCCAAGCCCGACAAATAGAAATCACCAGAAGGAAACCATCGCCAAAAAAATCCCATCTCCTCTGCGGGGATTCGATCGAAAAGCGAAGAAGCGGCGATAAAAATCTCACCTTGAGAACAACTCCAGCGATTAAGCCCACCCCCACGAGAGCCTTCAATCCACTACGGAATCGAAAGCGCCTGCCACCTTCCCATCCAAAGGAGGACCGCCCCTCGCCTCCGCAAAGGGGATTGGATTCAGCAGGTGGATTCTGGTGCGGGATTTCTGCGAGAGAGGAGGATTTATTTAGGGTTTGGGGATTGGGGAATTTCTGGAAGCGGCTGCCGCGCGGGGAGAGAGCGCGAGCGAGGATGGGAAAGGAGGGTAGAAGAGGCGGAAACAGAAAGCGACGTGTGGCCTTTCCTTCTCCCCTTGGACCCGTTTGCCGCCTCTGGAGACCGTCTCCACCGTCCGATCAGAACCTGCACGAATCGCCGTACGCCTTTGCCTCATACGTTTCGTACACCGGCGAACAACAGTTCATATGAGATGGTTGTGCAAATTTCTAATCAAGTGAGGAGGAGCGATTAAAATCGAGATATATCTGTATAATACCAATACTAAACCCGGGGGGATTCACGGCCCCCGGGCGTGTCCACGTCACCCCCGCCCGCGCGTCCGGCCGGCGCGTGGCGGGGGGTTTCCCGTACGGCCAGGGGAGGAGTTTTCCTCCGGTTTTTCGGAAATTACGTATAGGTCCTTTTTTCTCGCGAAAAGGTCTCTGCAAGTTTTTTTCCCCAAAAAATTTTTTGATTGCGCCCCGCAGATTCCCGAAATTACGTATAGGCCCTTATTTACTTACGTACAGGTCCTTACAAGTCCTCGATTTTTTCCGAAAAAACCCTTTAGCTTTCTCTAAAATACGTATGTGCCCTCGATTTTTTTTTTAAAACTCCTCACGAATTATCGCCTCTTTTACTTCGGTACACACGGTGGCTGGCGCGGCGTGTCGCCGCGCCTATGAGGCTAGTATATCTGAATTCTGAATGTTTAACTTACTGTCTGACTTGAATCCCTAATCCTAACAAACTGCTGCTCTGTATCTCATGTTTGAAACAACATCCTGTATGCCAATTTGTTTGTTAGTTCCTGTTCTCATGCGTTGCTTATTTTCAGGAGGACAGCTCTACCGTGCCGCACCATATTCATCTGAGTCTGCACAGTGGGGCCGAGAGGAAAAACTTTTTTTTTCTTTTTTGCTTAGCTTTCATTACTCATGAACAGGGTTGCTATCGTTTGGTACACTTGATAAGAGGAAATCAGGCACTTGGTTCAACTATGTGCACCACTATCTATTTTAATTATTTGGTCCACTTGTCGGTCGCGGGTAAATGGGCGAGACGAGTACGGGTGGAGTTCATCTATACCATGCCCATTTACCCGATGGGCAGAGAATTCCCCTATTTTCATACCCGTTGGCAAAGAATACATCCCATACCCGGCTCTATTAGGGTATTTACCCACGGGCACACGGGTAAACGGGCACAATTGCCATCCCTAACCACTATCTATCTAAATTAGCTTGTTTTGCACAAAGATGAGCAGCAAGATTAGCTCTCCTTACAAAACGAACTCCCTGCTCAGCTTCTAGATTTCAGTTAGAACGGAACAAACCTCAAAACGATGAAGCCGCTGGTTCTGCCAGAGATTAACCAAGTATTGAGAGTCAGTCTCAAAATGCACCTTCTGAAGACCCCATAATCTCGTAAGTTGATTTGATGAACTGTTGTCAAGCCAAACAGATAAGTGAAGTGGTGAGAAGAGTCTTTTGGGGGCTGTGTTTCTTTTTTCTGAATTGCAGGGTGTAAATAAAGAACAAAATATAGTGTTTTGCTGCGGTTTTTAAAATTCTAGACACAAGAAAGTGCTTAGATTGCCATCATATAGCAAATGAGCTTAAAAAATTACAAATTTTTATGTGCAGCCTCTTGACATAGCGTACTTTATTGTGTAATTTTTCTATAATTTTATCCGGTGTGAATATTGCTCAAAAATTATCTACATGTAAAAGTTTATAATTTTTTGAGCTTATTTGCTATATTTAAAAATCAAAGAATTAGTAATATAAAATAATAATTAAAGCAGGTAATTAAGCCGGCTTAATTATCTACCGCATGGTGGCCAGGCGGCATGCTGGGAGGTGCACGGTATGCTACTGTCGTCCGGTCATCGTACGACAGAAGTGCCATTTTTGCCACTCTCACACGTATACTGATATTTTTGTAAATACAAGTTCAAATAGTGCCATATGTGTTGAAAACTTTGCCTGGTACGTTACGTACACCGACGAACAATAGTTCAAATATGAGATAATTGTACAAAATTTTAATCAAGTGAGGAGGAGTAATTAAAATCGAGATATCTCTACTTCTAAAAAGAAAAGTTGGTGGTACGTATGTTCTATATTTCCACTCCTCCCTTCTTGGAACCATTCGCACAACTCATCTCACCCGTTGGATGAGTCTTGCTCGCTCGCACACATGTCTCCTCCTCCTTTCCTCCCCATCCCCACCCCACCCCGCACCACCTCGCCCCCTCTCTTCCCATCCCTGCCTCCTTCCCCTCTCTTATCTTATGCCTAAATTTATTTCATTGTCAATATTATGTACATCTGTCTCGTATGCATTTTATGCTTTCGTATGTAATGCCTTTTGAATGTGATGTGTATCATTGCACTTGGGACATTCAGAATGACTTATTGACTTTTACACTAGCTCGAGGACTGAAAATGGATAATTGATGAGATAGGCTTTCTCCCGATGACTGCAGGAATTTGTGCATTCACTCTCTTACTATTGGACCTGTGCATCAACAATTCCATTTTTGGCCCTGCAAAAAAATTCCAAAATTGGACCCCTCTCCACGAACGATATATAAAGTGGTAAGTGACTTTTAGGGTTTGGTATGTTTTAAGGGTTTGCAATATGCGTGATGTTTGTATGTTTTGTCAATTTTGTAGTTAGAATCAGATAAAGTTGCAATAGAAGTTTATGTTCAATGTAAGTTGTAGATGCATAAAAAATTTGGTAAATTTTTAGGAGCGATTGACCGTATATGCAGTCGATACATAAAGTGGTAAGTGAATTTTAGGGTTTGGTCTGTTTCTTAGGTTAGCAATCTCAGTGAATGTTTTCGCTTTGGCAATTTTGTAGTTATAAACAGGTAAAATCAGATAAAGTTGTAATAAAAGATTATGTTCATTGTAAGTTGTAGATGCATAAAAAGTTTGGTAAATTTTTTTAGGAAAGATTGACCGTAGAGCAGTCGATACATAAAGTGGTAAGTGAATTTTAGGGTTTGGTCATTTCTTAGGGTTTGCAATCTCCGTGATTGTTTTCAGATTTGCAATTTTGTAGTTATAAACTGGGTAAAAATCAGATAAAGTTGTAATAAAAGTTTATGTTCATTGTAAGTTGTACATGCATAAAAATTTTGGTAAATTTTTTTAGGAAAGATTGACCGTAGAGCGGTCGAGACATAAAGTGGTAAGTGATATTTGGAAGGTTAGTGAGAATTGCATGCGGTGAGGAGCGCTATGTTAATATTGTTAAATGAGGTGATACGTGAATCATGGAATGCGAAATACGAGATATTGAACTTCATAATACAGTTGGGAGTAACATGCCGCGAGACTTTTATTACATGCATAACATATAGCATGATATGCGACTAACCCACCCAGCTGCTCAGATCGACCTCGTGTGTGGACGGGGCCACTTTCCCTTCCTTGCTCGCTCGGCGTTGAACTCTCGCGCCTCTTTTGCCTTAGCCGCAATTTCCTCTTTCTCGCGCTCCATCTCGCGAGCCTCCCGCCTCCCCTCGGCGTGCGCTTCAAGATGAGCTTGCGTCTCGCGCCTGTATCGCGGTGTGCTCGTGCTGCACGGCGCTCCTCCTCGACAACTCCTTCTCCTTTGTGACATTCCACTCCTCAAGTCGAGGGTCCATTGGTCTCGTGGATCTCAAGATCGATCCATTTGCGGTAGCCACAGGGGCTCCGGAGACGTAAATACATGGGAGATATTGTTAGTGCGAGCCGTGAAGGAGAAAAGGTAGGGAAAAGGAGAAAAGATATTATTACCGCCGATTAGGTTGCGCGCCAAACAGCGGTTGGGGTAGTCCTTGAGTAGTTTGTGCAACCCAAGCACGCATACCTAGATTGATGTTGTGCTTAGACTTGAAGAACTTGCACACGCCCCGCACCAACAAAGGGAGTGTCTCCTCGTGTGGTAGTTGTGGCGAGCGCTCGGTGGGGACGTCCGGATGGGGTTTTGCTCGTGGGCGCTCTGGGGACCTTTCATCGTAGCACGATGGGCTTGTTCTACCGGGCTGTAGATCGCCTTATTTTCTCATCGCGTGCGGCATCGCGGCCGCGGTGACCACCGCTATGTCACGGGTCTCCTCCCAATCCTTCACCATCTTGTCCCATTGCTTCTTCTTGCCTTTGTCCATCCTTGCCAGTGGGTGAGGCGCGATGTAGTATGGGGTTTGGATGGGCAATGTTTGCTGCGAAATAGAATGCATACAATTTATAGGGCCGTTTGTCTCTACTGCACGCGTCTAAAGGGTCCGCGTGGTGGTGCCTTGGAACCATTCGCACAACTCATCTCACCCGTTGGATGAGTCTTGCTCGCTCGCACACATGTCTCCTCCTCCTTTCCTCCCCATCCCCACCCCACCCCGCACCACCTCGCCCCCTCTCTTCCCATCCCTGCCTCCTTCCCCCTCTCTTATCTTATGCCTACTCTTCATCGCCACCCACTGACGCTGATATCACCAACTCTTCCCTACGCTCCGTCTCCTCCTTTAGTAGTCGTTGTGCCCTAATCAGGACCTTCTCACAACTATCGTCTGATGCGTCGCCTACCTTGCCACAACCATCTCCTCTGCCTTCTAATCATCCCTCCCTCCCTCCTCTAAGCCAACCCTCGCCTCCCCCTCTAAACCCTACTCCAAACTCCTTCCCAATCTCTCGGTGGCCCCGCGTCGCCATGGGCTACGCACAACTCATCATCAGCCCCACCGGGAGCGGCAATGTGATGGTCCCCAACTCCCCGCCTACTGATATGGTTTGTGCTTTGAAATTTGATTACCCCTTTGCTGTTTTGAATGCAAAATTTTGGCCATGTCATGATGGCCCTTATGGTAGATGTTTCTCATTTTGAAGGAGTGCCAATGGCACCTCTAGACCCAATTCTTGGGGCTTTAGAAGCATTTAAAGTAGATAAAAATGACCTAAAGCTCAACCTCGGCGTTGATGCCTATAGAACAGAAGAGCTACAGCCCTATGTCCTCAATGTAGTCAAGAAGGTAAGCCTAATCATCCCTAACATTGTCTGAATAATTGAGGTTTCGACTGTGACCCACTATCGTTACATGTGATAGGCTAATAATCTTATGTTGGAGAAAGGAGAAAGCAAGGAGGTATGGTGCAATTCAAATGATAGGATCATGAGGAATCCATTTTTGTGAATCATCTGTTGTTTTTATGTCTGAAAGTGAAAGGTTAAAACTATGGTCTATGGTGCAGTATCTTCATATTGAAGGCTTAGCTGCATTTAACAAAGCAATGTAGAGCTATTGTTTGGAGCTGATAATTCTGCCATCAAGGAAGGACGGGTATGTACTATACAACCCTTGTTGTCATTACTGTAATACTAGGTTTCTTTGCATAGAGAGGTGTTTCCTTTGCTTATTTTTAGTTATCCTCATTTAATAATAGCTCCGACCATAGGTTGCTACTCTTCATTCTCTCTCAGGGACTGGATCACTATGCCTTGCTGCAGCATTTATGCAAAGATATTTCCTGAAGGAAAAGTACTTATATCATCTCCCACCTGGGGTATGAATACTGATGCAACTATTCTTTATGGCTTCACGTGCACATGTCTTTAGTCTTGAATTTTCATTGTTTTTTGTGGAGTGCTTGCTGGCAAACTTTTAACTTTATGTCTTTATCCAATCTATATGTTAATAGGGAACCATAAGATCATCTTCAATGATGTCAAGGTACCTTGGTCAGAGTACCGGTATTATGACCCCAAGACTGTTGGGTTGGATTTTGAGGGAAAGATAGCTGACATATAGGTACTTGATTTGCATATCCTCATAGAGAACTACATTTGGCTATCTTTCATTTGATGAACTTTGTTAAGGGTGACTTTTTTATTTAGTTGGGGTGCATTCATAATAAGAAATTTGCACTCTGGAAATGAACATGCCCTTTTTGTTTTTTTACTATTGTTAATTTGTAATACATTAATTATTTGTTTATAATATTAGTTTGTGTGTTTACTCTCTGCACAATAGGCTGCCCCAGATGGATCTTTTGTTCTGCTACATGGTTGCGCTCACAATCCAACTGGAATAGATCCAACTCCTGAACAATGGGAGAAAATTGCAGATGTTATTCAAGAGAAAACCATATGCCTTTCTTTGATGTTGCGTATTAGGTGATCTATTTTCATTTGAGTATTTCCTATTTGTTTATCACAATTTATCTCTTGCTGACTAGTAAATTTTCTTCCTCTAGGTTTTTGCCAGTGGAAGCCTTAATGAAGATTCATTTTCTGTCAGGCTTTTTGTTGAGTGTGGCCTGGAAGTGTTTATTGCATAGTCTTACAACAAGAACCTTGGTTGTATGCAGAAAGAACTGGAGCAATAAATATTGTCTGCTCAGCACTAGAAGTTGCAGATAGGTAATCTTACGTTCTAAATGATTGCCTGCCCACCCAAATTTTTTCTTATTCATTCAATTGCAACAAATGCTAATTTTGATTTTTATGCACCTTAGCCCACCACCATAGAATAGAATAATTCTGCCTAGGCAAGCATTATAACCATTCCATTTGTAACTATTTCTCCTTCATTGTTAAGTACAACGAGTAACAACCAATGTTTGCAATAGTTGCTTCATTTGTAAGAATCTACAGGAAATTATCCTCTTATTTCTCCTTCATTTTTTCTCATCAATATTGATATCTGAATGAGAGTTTGTCATTTTTTAGTTTTTATGTACATTGGAAGGATGATTCATGTACTAAATACTTCTCTCTGAAGGTAAGCAAAATGAAATTTTGAATACATCTGTAAATACTTGCTACAATGTTTTCTATGTATGTTGTATGTGTGGGACTAGATGAAGACAATGCAAAATATATTTTCACTGTAGGTTAAACCACATCCATTTTCATGAACACCATTACCCCAAATCTGAGTGATGATAGCTCGACAATGATTGTAGGATCAAGGATAACTGACTTGAGGGAGGTGAATAGGAGGTTTTAAAAATTTTCTTGTCTTCTAATTAATTTCTACAGTTTTAATATGGTAGCAATTTAAAACAATTGAAACCTACACAATTCTAGTAAGTTTATGGCACTACAAGTAAAAATATCTACAAGAAACTCTAGCACAAGTAAATAATCACAATATACTAAATATACAAGAACTGAAAAAAGAGACAAGAGGAAACCAATGAACACACGATGTTTTTATCGTGGTGATCGGAAACTTGCCGGTTTCCTCTAGTCCACGTTGAGGAAAGTCCAAACGAATTGGACCGGCTCCACGAATTAAGCCTCAGCTCCTCAATCTACTATTGGTAGTCCTTCCTTCACTCCGAAGATGATGGACTCCAAACCACTCATAAGTCGATGCCGTGCTTCTTCACAACCTTCTTGAAGAAGTCACTGTACAAACTCCACCAAGTTGTTCAGGTGCCGACAAACACCAAGAGTAAAAGATCACAAGCTTCGCTTGACGACAATCAAGTACCAAAGGATCAATCTAAAGATACAATGCATTTGTTTGGCTCAACCACCTCAAATAAATGCACAATGAGAAAGAGAGGTATAGAGTAAATGCTCAATGCTCAAAAATATTCAATAGGGTCTATCCATCCTGTCCTTGAATAGGTGAATGGGTACTTATACCCTCACCAACCAAAACTAGCCGTTACAAGGAATTCGGAAAAATTGGGGTGAGCGAATGCAGTAAGCCAATGGCGTGTACTTCCTTTTGCTCGACGCAGCGATAACGGCTATGTTAAAGCTTCTGAACTAGCCATTAGAAGTCGGCGCGAAACTACCGCCGTTGAAAATCCGGTAGTTCCGTTAACCAGAAGTTCCGAGAAGTCGGCACGGTACTTCCATTTAATCAGAGGTCGAGAGTTGGCGCTCTCTGAAAAAGGTTCTACCCGGCTTATTCGGAGCTTCCGTGCTCCGGAAGTACCATTTAAGGCTGTGGTACTACCGCTCTATGGTAATTCCACTGTTGAAACTCTGATACTTCCGTTTGTCGCAAACTCAGAATCATCCTGAGGGAGCTCTTTGGAAAAAAGGTTCTGCTCGGTTTTGCTGGAGCTTTCAGGAAGCGGAAGTACCATGGTTTGCATGCCGGTACTTCTGGTTGTCCGGATAGAGCATGTATCGGTTCCGAGGGTGCTCTCTTAAAAAAGGCTTCGCTCGGTTTTTCAAAGCTTCCGAGTGCTGGAAGTACCATTTAAGGCTGCGGAACTTTCGCTATATGGTAGTTCCACCGTTGAATCTCTGGTACTTCCGTTTTTCCAGACAGAGCACATATTTGGCTATCAATTTTAATTTTCAATGAATGCATGATTTTAAATTGATCCAAATGGCACAAGAATATAATATCAAGCTACTTGCCATGATTCCTCTTTATAGTACAACATTTAGCCTATAATCTGGTCTTCCATCATTTCTCCTAAGACCGGTAAAAATAAAAAGGAGGATCCTAGTCTACATATACCTTTGCCTTGAGCCACTTTGATATTTATGTTGATCCTTGGTATGCGTCTTGTCATTATTTTAGGGACTAAGCTTTTTAAACACTTAATAAACAAGTTAGCCCCATATTCACATAAATTCATTAATTACCAAAATCATTTTTAGGGGTCTAGATGCTTTCAACGATGCCAAAAAATGCCTGTGCTGTTAGTTTTCAGTATTTGTCATTCTAATGTTGGTTACCTCCAATTCAGGAGTTAGGCTTGCTTCCTGGGACTCATGTTGGAACTTCACTTTTTGATATATATATAAACTATGATGATGCCATATTTGCATTCTACCAGTTACTCACATTAGTCAACTATGCTAGGTTTAGGTGTGCCGATTGCATACCTCTAAGACGCGCATCTCTAGGTTGGTGAACAAATTAAATAGTTGTTGGTTGGTTTGACTTAACAGGTGCCACTTACCTGTTGAAATGTAGGGATGTTAGCATCCATGTTGCTGGTTATCAGCCCTTGCAACAGCTCCATCCTCTCCTTCCTATTGCGGAACATCGCCTACTCATCACTTAAACAACACATATATGTGTCAACTAACCAGCCAAACCCAACCAACACTGCATTCCTACACAAAAAACATTCATCCTCCAGCTCTTTGCCATGCTTTCCATTGTAATAAATTCTACTTTTTTAAATAAACAAAAGTGTAATTCAACTTCATTTTTTAATTGAAATTTAGGTAAGATTCTCGTTCTTTTTTATAAGAAATAGTAGGAGATATTTCGGTTCATTGGACTTGTAAGTTTCAACAACTCCAATTTTTTTATTGTATTTTTGAATTGCAGTTTACTAAAGCAAACATAAGTTGAGGACTTAATCCAGACCGAGATAAGTGAAGTTTTTTGAGCCCTTCTTTTCTAGCAATATAAGGTTAAGCAAAATTTTTAAGTACTTGCAGCTACTTTTCATACATCTCATGATTTTGGTTTCTCATGTTACTTTTTAGTTTCTCCTGAACTTAATGAAATTCATGTATAGAAGTTGTAGATAAGATAGCTTGGCCCATTCGTCTTCCATGCTACAAGAATAAAACCATGATTGTAGAAAACAACAGTATTTTAGCATGTTCTATGACCTCAGCCTATTATATGATAGCTATGTGCTATGTATTGTCTAATTTCAATATACTACTTGCATAGTTAGTTTAGCTTTTCTTTCTAATGTTGGTTACTTCCAATTCAGGAGTTAGGCTTTGTTCCTAGGACTCATGTTAGAACTTCACTGATTGATGCTCATGCTGATGGTGGAGTCATGGAAAGTGTGTCAGATGGCCTAAATGTAGAATCTAAAGCTGATTGTTCATGCTGATTCATCTTTGTTTTTCTAAAGAAATTACTTCTAAAACTTTATATTTATTTACTATGAAACATTTCATTTTTAGTGTTTGATGAAGCAGCAATATGCTACATGGTCTTGGTTTGTGGGACATCTACGTGCCATATGGCTGTCTCAAAGAACAAATTATTTATAGGTATGTCTAGGGGCATTTTGGTCTGGAAGAGTTGCCTTCTCACATCACATATTTACTTCCATATATTCCTTGTTAGTATCTCTATTAGTTTGTTTTTGTACTTGGCTCTCTGTTATCTTTTGTGAACTATAGTAGTTAATGCTATATCGTGATTACATAATTAGTGATGGTAACTGAGTTTTGGCTCATAGAAGGTAGCCAAAGTGCAACTGGTGCTCTACTTGATTACATTGTTGAAAACCATGTTGCTGCTCCCCTTCTTGCTAATCATGCTGCTTCTCAAAGTAAGTTTCATGTTTGCCAAAGCTCATTAGCTTTGTAGCTGTACCCTGTAAAAGGTGTGTAATTTTCTTCTCAA
The DNA here is from genome assembly GCA_036346575.1 of Dendrocalamus sinicus. Classification (NCBI taxonomy): domain Eukaryota; kingdom Viridiplantae; phylum Streptophyta; class Magnoliopsida; order Poales; family Poaceae; genus Dendrocalamus; species Dendrocalamus sinicus. The sequence goes on along the minus strand of CM070645.1, from coordinate 49,415,955 downwards.
ATTATTCATGTGTATCCATATATGAGTTGCTGAACAAGATACTGCTTTCAATGTCACATGAGCAAAATATTCCCTTTCTTTCTGCCTTGACTCAAGACACCCATGTACTTCCAGATTTTCATGGAAATAGGTAAGAAAGTCATTACACATTTAGTGCTTAAACAAGAATGTTGGTTATGTAGGTCTCCTTTCTTCACAGTTTTGCTATGTGATACATAAAGATCTTAGACCAGATCGACCACAATAGCCATTTCCTCTCCTGAATCTCAGCCAGTCATAATTTAAAATTAATTTGTCTCTGGCATCTACAATAACTATTTCACTCTAGGTGGTGAAACTTGGTTGTATTATGTCAACTTTTTTGTGATTTACTTTCAAAAATATTTTTCTTTTCTTGCCATTCTAATTAGATGTACTCAACTAACAATATGACAACAAAACACAAATAGTGAGGCAGCTAGCAATCTCAATTGTTCCTGGTGATACTACGTACTGTTTAGTAGCTGCACACAATTTGTTATCCCCTCAAATATTTTGGTTATTATTTACTTGACACCAAATGGCACTCTTCCAGAGCAAGTCTCCTCTTCTTGCAATCATCTCTGTTCATCTCCTTCCCTCCCTGATCTATGAATTTTAACATATACTTTACAGGATGTCCAATAGTACTTCCTAGAGAGAACGAGTCTACTTTTAGGTGCTGTTGTTCTAGGCGTTGTTGCTGCGAAGAAGGTTCCTGGTGTTCGGGACAGAGGGGTGATAGGTTTTCTAGGATAGTACTCTTGAGTATGCCTTGCTCTGTTCTTTGAGTTCTTCACCGGCTTGGTACTCGTCTGGACCGTTTTGAGTACCGTCTGCACCGTGAGTATTTCGGTTCTTCTTCAAATAGCAGCAGCTGTATTTGTTCTTGAATTTTTGTTTAAGTTCAAATACTTGGAATGCTATATTTACTTGTGGGCTCAGAACGTATGCTTTGTGATGAGAATGTCAAATACTGAAATCAATCTTTCTGACTGAATTAGAATTGAGCTCTTTTGAGTTGGTGTCTACTGTCTGTACTGTAGCTAAATACATTTCGGTTGAGTAGATTTGTTTTCATGCAATTGGTGGTTCCTGTTGATCTGTAGTCACCTCTGTCCAGTTTGTTCAGATCAGTTTGTTTCTTCATCCTGTGCGTGTATTCTGATTACTTGGACATTGTCTGGTTACTGCATGTTGTCTCATTGCCTGTGAACACTTAAAACCGAAATATATCAGTGGACTGTTCTCTGTTTTTGCTCAGTGTATGATAGTAGAAAACTCAATTCAGAGCTCAAATCCTAATCTCTAGTTAGTAGATTGTTAATGAAAAGGTTTGACATTAGCATGAGAAGGCCAAGATCTAAAATCTTGTGCAACTCTGTTCTGAGAGCAATCCTAAAGCAATTATTTTGTCTAATGCTAGATTTATTACTTTTCTGCTCGACTGCTTTACATGTTATTTTCAGCAGATTTGTGTTTATATTCATTGAATATTTACATGTATATGAATGGCAAGATGGAATTACATGATTATATGCAATTTATGTCATTCATGTTATGCTAGAAATATGTTGAATATATGTTTAATTTGGCTGGAATTAAAACTGAAAATAAGCTCATATCGCTTTATTTACAACAGAGTGTCATTTGTGGGCTAAAGCAGGTGCCTCTCACCTAGACTCATTGCTTTCTAGTCGAACTCCTCAGTCGCCTTGATCCCTCTTTAGTATGCCCTTGTGTTTTTTCAGTGTTTCAGTTGTTCTCTCTGTTTTCTGTTCTCCCCTCTCTCTATTCCGCTCCGTTTTTAGGTCAGCCATCTTTGTAAAACTTTGTTCTCTGCTCCTTCTTAATTGAACGAAATGCTTCTCGCATTTTCGAGAAAAAAAATCAGGCACTATGTTTAACATGTGCACAACTATCTATCTAAATTAGCTTGTTTTGCACAAAGAGGAGCAGCAAGATTTACTCTCCTTGTTACAAAACAAACTCCCTGCTCAGCTTCTAGATTTCAGCTAGAACGGAAGAAACCTCACAACAATGAAGCCGCTGGTTCTGCCAGAGATTAACCAAGTATTGAGAATCAGTCTCAAAAATTACCTTCTGAAGACCCCATAATCTCCATAAGTTGATTTGATGAACTATCGTCAAGCCAAGCAGGTAAGTGAAGTGGAGAGAAGATTCTTTTGGGGGCTGTGTTTCTTTTTTCTGAATTGCAGGGTGTAAATAAAGAACAAAAGATAGTGCTTTGCTGTGGTTTTTAAAATTCTAGACACAAGAAAGTGCTCAGGTTGTGATCATATTAAGAAATCATTAGATAGAAAAAAACATTTGATAATGTTTGTTGCTGAAAAAAAAAGTAGTATATCCCTGGGCATCCAATGGAGTATTAAAGCATGTAAGGACAAATTGAGCTAGTAATAAAAGGGAACCTGCTGCCACTTCTCCCGATTGAGTACTCCTACCACTTCATTAGCAGTTTAGCACACTTGGGTTAGGGTATACAGCATGGAGTTGGCACCACAGCACTCAACATGTATTCTGAAAATGTCATTGACTCAATATTATTACCTACTAATGACCAATATAAAAGTTGGTCAGTACATGACCATGAAGTCTTTTCTTTGATTGCAAATTCCAAAAAATACACATGGATACATCAAGGACATAACAAGAATGCAGCCACCAGTAGCTATATTCTGTCAAGCCTCTAAATTCTAAAGAGGACTCCAAGAATTGATGCCTCCCTTTTTTTGGAAAACCCTGGGAGTTTATGAATGATGATATGTGATTATGTGTTGGTCTTTGACTGTGGATGTAATATTGCAAATACATCACTAAACATATTGCTCAATTCCCATTTAAGGGCTGATAACTTGATACTGCTTGGCTTTTCTCCATTTTGCTACACTGAAAGTTCGTCTTGTTGCAAAATCATCGTTATGCTAAAAAGACACAGTGGATCATTCCTCCTGCTCAATCATCCTGCGAACATCGTCAATTGCAAGCCAAGATTTGTGCCCACCAATCACCTCAGCCTGTTTCCGGGAGTCACTCCACAGCTGTACAGGACAAAAAACCCACCTAAGGATATACAATGGCAAGATGGAAACCATAAAGAAAGAAACAAGCTTAACATGTACCTGTATAGCAGGCATCTTCTGCTCGAGCTCCGCATAGCAGATCACACACATTGGACAAAAGAAGGCATTAGTGTTTAGATTAACATATATACTTGGGATCCAATTCGTTATATATATAGTTGCTGCAGGACAAGATAACAATGAAGCCAAAAACATGCTATGGGGATCATTGGTATGGTACTCTGTTACCAAAGCTAAAGGATAAGGCTAAGGAACACTTGGATACAAGTTGCAGAAAGCCGGCAACTAACAACAAAGTTTCCAGGGGCTCTAGAGGAAACTGCTTCCTCCAAAACAGGGAAAGAAGAACAGGAAAGGAGGTCTAGAAGTTTGTTATAAAAAAGGAGAATGAAATGAGTCTAGAAATGCCTTTGAATATTTTTTAACAACAAGAAGCATAATTGGGTCTAAAGAGGGAAGTTTTATATTCATTATTCACTATGAGAGACAACACTGAAGAACCAACATAGTGCACAGCAAGACTTACTGTTACTCCTGGACGATTCACGAGCTTTTGTTGAACAGCATTGACATCGACACAGTAGAACCGAATTCTGCATAATAAGTACTGACGGAGATCATCAATTTGCCAACAACTCCACTTCTGCGTACTTTCATACTTCGTCAAAGTAGAAAAAATCTCTAACCTTGGATAGTATTGTGCTGCCAACTTCTCTAGCTTAGGCTTCAAGTACATACATTTTCTGCACCAACTTGCCATCCTACATATTTTTTTTCTCGAATACGCAGGAGAGCTGCATATCATTTCATTAAGAAGAAGAGAATACAAAACACAACACGCACACCAAACACACCCCTTAACTATCAGTTACATTCGCGCCTGTCAGAAAAAAAAACACGACCAACTACTAACAACGGCGGCAAGCTTAACCGTTTGCTACGAGGAGTGTGCAAGCTCCTTGCTCGGCTAAACACCACAGTTGTGCTTCCTCTTCAATGTGTGTTAGGATCCTCTGCACGTTTAGCGTCGCCCGTTGAAAACACAATCGTTTATTGCTTCGGATCATCCATGCACCCATGGCGGAACCGGATTTGCTACGCCGGGCTGAACTTTAACCACCTAAAACTAACGCCAATTTGTACCCATACCACGATATAACAAAAGTATATCATAATTGGCTAATTATATTCTTGATATGAAACTTGAGTTCAATACTAAACAAGCACACATAAAGCATATCTGAAGAACATGGCATAATCTCAAAGTACAAAATGTAACATAATAGAGATACAATTTGAGTACCTAAATTACGATGAATTGCTCTCTATCCTATCTGTCATTTCTTCATTGATAGTTGGACATGAACGAGAACACAGTAAGAAAACATATGAGAGTAAATCAAACATAATCGATCGGTTTAATGTCTATGATAAATTTGTGAATTGAGCAAAAGAGCTAGTACATTCATGATTCATTGGTAAATGGTAATAGAAGAGTATATACATAAACATTAAACATAATACTTACATGGGCCAAATCGGCCAACACTATTACACAACCAAATGTCCAAATCCACGGCTTCTTCATACACATTCCACAACCAAATCCATCGGACAAATTCATCCTTTGGACAAATCCAAATCCACGGCTAACGGCTTCTTCCGACTTCCGATCATTCGATATTTCTATTAACGATCGGTAAGTCACGATCACCATTCACAGTTTGATGATTCACCAAGCAAAAATTGGAAATCTTACATCATGAGTTCATGACAATTTCCATTTGTGATTTCCATTAAGTTTTTACAGACTTCACTGGGCGGCGGCGCAGCAGGGAGGCGGGCGGGCGGGAGAGAGGCGGTGCGCGCGGCCGGGGCGGGCGGTGAGGCCGAGAAGATCCGCACCGTAGAGGCCGGAAGGCGGCGCGGGAGGCGGGCGGGCGGGAAGATCCGAAGATGCGTGGCGCCGGGAGGAGGCGGCGGGAAGATCCGAAGATGCGTGGCGCCGGGGAGGAGGGCGGGAAGAGTCTGCGCCGGACGAGGCGGCAGCGGCGGCGTCAGCGGTAGCGGCGAATTTCTGGTTAGGTTTACTGGCGGTGAGCAATCGGGAATCGGGGGCTGGGAGATTTCGCGGTGAGCAATCGAAACGGGCGCGAGGCGTCTCGCGCCTAGGATGGCCGCGCGTGAGGATGAACGAGCCCGAGCGGCCAGCGCTGATGGGCCTTGCGCGGAGCGAGCGAGCAGCGGCGAGCGGCAATGGTGAGGGTGTGGACTGACTCTGGGTGAATACTAATTATATTACCGGGTGGGCTATATATACAGGCTATACATAGCATTTTTGCACGCCGGTGGAGCCCATGTTGCCATGGGCCCAAATCCGCCCATGCACCCAAAATAATCGAGAATTGATTCCCTTTACGAAGATGGTAGGAACCAGCTTGTCTATCTTGATCCACCAATCCTCAAATGAAGTGTCCGCAACTTGAGGGCTAGGGTGAGAGTCCCACTTTACTAAGCAATTGAAACCACACTTGCCTAGCGAAAACACGGTGAGGATGTGCCTGGATGTCCTCCTCGACTTGATCGCGAGCACCTGCAGCTTGGGTGAGGTAGTGCTCTTCTCGCTAGTCTGTCGCGTCCGACCAACGTTTGTGAACCGCCAACCGGATAAAGCGGCATTTCTTAGGTGCCCGGCTCTTCGGATGAGCTCCATGGTTCAAAAAGAACCGCTCCAATGAAGAAAGTCTCATAAGTGATTTCGACGAATACCGAGTCCGGTGAGAATCTCCATTGATGCTTATCACGGGACTCGACATTAGCGCACTTCCTCCAGCGAGTCCACGATTCCTATGAATCGAGCGAGCAGCGTGACAACGAGAGCACCACGGATGTCGTGAGTCCATTGAAGCTCATGCACCGCTTCACTAACTTTACGTCGCCTCGTAGCCATTTGGGAACCGGGCGAAAATGTGAGGGGCTAGGACAGCAATGGACGAGCCGTGGAGCCAATTGTCGGTCGAGCAGTGGTATTTCCATCACCCACAATTGTGTTCATGGCGGCGGCAAAGAGAGCTTTCACCGGCTCGCACTTGAATTGGGAAGGCAGCCCATGGTTTGTCCTACTGAGTTCTTTCTAACCATAACCATCTCATCCAAGTGCCCAACACAATGATTTCAGATCATGAATCCCAGACCCCAGTTCTAGCGGTAGAGTTACTTTCGGCGGGCCGATAACAGTGTCCCCTTTGCATCTTTCCTTCCTCGCCAAAGGAACCTCTACGGATCTTATCCATGGCCTTGGCGCCCAAGGTGGTAGGTCCACCGCCATCGCCAGTAGATAACCATGGAGGTCATGACAAATCTAACTCGCACGATTAAATCAGGCCCTATTCATAGTTGGACATGGGCTTTCGTCGGCTTCTTGGTGATAAAGGTAAACCAAGATATTTGCAAGGAAACTCAAGAATCTCGCACGGGATCATTCACGCATTACTAGATCCAACTCCTCGGTGGGCGGCGGGTGGGGTGTGTGCTCTTTTGAATATTTGTTTTCAACCCGTAGCTGCGCCAAAGACCCGTAAGATATCCACGACAAGATCAATATCTGTGGCAGCCGGATGGAGGAACATGACCACGTCACCCCGCATAGAGGGAAACCCGATGTTGGAGAGGATGTCGTGCTAAAGGTTGAAGCAGCCTATCTCACATATGTCCTACATATTGCAAAAGCTAAGTAGAATTCTAGTGTGAGACTGAAAGGCGAAAAAAAATTAATAGCTACTACTATCTCACATTACCACTTGAAAAAAATTGACACCGCTAGTATATTTATCATATCATGTATCATTTTGTAAGTAAAGAAATCGCTGTTGAAACTGATAAAAATGATTAATTGCAGACTTTTGAAGTAGAAGATGAAAAAAAGGTGCTTTCCTTGAAGCATATATGCGAGGTAAACATTTGAGTCCTCGGACATCAGGTACAATTGTAACGCCGATAGAGAAACAAGCTACTACTAGAAATAGAACCACGAAAAGGAAATGCCAGATCTAAAAAGAAAGAACACTTACAAACACGATCATTCTCTGCTGGCGTCACCTGCCTCGTCTCGCGCGTGCACCCGTACTGCCTTCGCCACTTCTCTGCAAGCCCTGCCTGCCAGTGCCAAACCATGGTACTACTCACCATCACCTCGCCTGCAGCTTCCCCTCTCCGAGAGCGCCTCTCTCCTCTCCCTTCCATGCACCGGCACGGCCATTGGAGCCCTGCTCCCACCGCCTTCCCCACCTGTAAAACTCAATTGCATTCGCAGAGAGCTCTGCACCACTCCCGAACGCTCACCCGAACCACTCAATTAACCCTTCTCGCACCACACCGCCGCCGCCGAACTCCCTTGAGCCCAGTAAGCCCTAACCGCAATCCTCCTCTATACTTGATTAAATTTTGATTGCATTCGCCCATAGCACCTTTGTTGCACCCTGATCACTCTAGTGAAGTCTATTTTGATGAGCATTTCTCTAGAGCTCTATCATCGTGATTTTCCGCCGACCGTAAAGCCTCCTCCGTGGATAGCCCAAACCGAGCATTCCCAGCTAAATTCCCCTCTGCCACCAGTTTTCCCTCGTCCCGTAGATGTTCAAGCCGACCTTGACCTCGCCGGAAAGCCCTTGAGCCGTAGTGGAGCCCGTGAACATCTCTCTTGCCGTTCGCCGCTACCCATCTCCATGTCTCCAAAAGTTCTAAAATGGATCCACCAAGTCCCAGATAAGCTGTCCAGCACGGGAAAACCCCACCGTATCGGTGAAGCGCCCTGCTTTTGCGGAGGAGGAGCCGGGGTAGAAGACGTTGGGGTGGCGGCGTGGCACAATCGGGGTCGTCCGCGTGTCAACCATTGGCGATCGGCCGCGCGATGAGTGGCGGCCGCGCGCCGGGCAGTGGGCGCGCTCGCTCGTGGGGCATGCGCGCGCGCGTTGCAGCCGGGCCGGTGTGGCCGCGCAATGTTGGGCCGAATCGTCGACCCACTAGCCGTTTTGATTTAGAAATCGCGTGGGTTCTGCAATATTCACCTCGTGGCGGCCCAACACTGTTTACTTCTATTCAAAACACTGTTCATATGAACCCTAATTTTCAAAAATACTACCATTTTAACCGTTTTGACCCATCTTGAATCCATTTCTGACCTCTGTTTCGCCAAATCAAGTCTCGATAAAATTTAATCCACCCAATTTGGCTTATTGCATTTTAATTCTGTTTATTTTATTTTATTTTCCCTAGCTTGATTAATTTCAAGCACATACTTTTTATTATTTTATATGTTTGTGCTAGCTCTCAAGTACTTCAAAGTGACCGTGCAAAGACTGGATCCGAGCATCAAAGTATAGGAGCCACAGAGCAGTAAGGCAAGTTACAAGGTTTTGATCATATTGAATCCCATAAAATTTAAATTATTTAATTACAATATTTATATTAATGTTATTTGCGCAAAGTTATATAATTAAAATAAATATTTAGAATGACTTGTTAATTAGATATGTCCTATCACTGAAAATATGTCATGTTTAATTTGAGGTCATATTCACTTTGACAACTTTAATATTATTTAATTATTGTATAAATAATTGTAGATTGACTTATCTAATATTTGTACTACTAAGTGACCTGGATTTTGGCCAATAAATTTTTTAAACAATTCTAGGGTAAGGAGGTGAAAGGAGATATCGTGGAAAGCCATTAGATGGTTGGAGTCTATGATCTTACCCTAGCGAGGAGGCTTAAGTAGATGGGTGGTAGTGCCATCAAGCACTGGGGATCTGGATTGTGGATGAGAGCCTCAAGTGAAAAGTAAGAACTGGAACCTTATATTGAGGAAAGGACATAAAAATCGCTTAATCATAAGAATTGACTTGTCAATCCTAGTCTAGTAGCTGCTCAATTCGATTAAATCTCTACAAGTTGTAGGAGTAAAGATGAAGGGGTGTTGGTAAGGGAGCGGTGTAACCTTACCTAACAACGGTAGGTGCCACTTAGAACAGGCAAAAGTGTTTAGGCCTAGTGAGTAGATACTTGGATCTGAGTGGTGATCTACCGAATAGAGTCTATATAAAGAGATGAGCAGTGAAACAATCTTATTTTCTTAACTCAGTCATGAGGGTTAAGAAATCTTGTACGTAAAGCTGGACAACTCTGAGAGTGAATCAAATGGTATTCGAATACATGGTGCTCCTGATTAATAGAGCTGTATTTAATGGGTGATTGCAACATGGGTATAAGTAGATTTCTTTATGTTTTAAATTGGTGTAATCTGATAAAGCAACTGTTAAAACCCCCTTAGCCTTAAGAATTCATTTTGTTCTTTCTTGTTTAAAATGTTTACAAATAAAATTGCATCCACTCTTATTAATAAAACTAGTATATTCCCAACCATTGGCAATCCATGCAAATAGATAATGTAGGATTCTTGTTGGTTATGGTTGTATTTATTACTTACTAAACAATAAACAGAGAATCAATGGAACAACGATGAATAAGCTGTTGATGAAGATCTAGACAAGCGTTGTTTTGTCGACGCCTAGTGGTTTTAGGTCTTAACTACGCTCAAGTATGCATATGGGAGATTCTTTTGTACTGTAAGTTAACTTTAGGCTTGCACGCCTACTGCGTTCAAAACTAGGCTGTTAAGTCTTATTTCTGTAATAAAGTTTGGTTCTTATTTGTAAACATGTGTTAAACTGGTGCTCATTCATATACAATACTCTACAACTGAACCTGAACAGTTACAGGGATTACCAGCGCTCCCAGAAATGAAGACATTACATAATGCATGCATACATAGTATATCCTTGGGAATTATATTCCGGCTGTTAAGCTCGTTGAGACTATAAATTGTGTCATCCAAGAATGCCCTTTGATGAATAATACAGAGTACTAGAAAAGTGCATTCCAGAGTGAATTCCCAAATATTATGGCTGTACACCTTCGCAGGCAGAACTGCCAGTGTTTTCACAAAAAGATGTTTCGAGTGGATTCGATGAATGGCTACTAAACTGGTGGTAGGGATGTCTGTGGATTCATCAGTTACTAGATGCTAACTATCCATCGTGTTAATTTTTGTCATTCCGGGTTGTCTAGCAAGTTTGCAAACTTTCTAAAGGATGCATATAATCAGAAAATAAATCCTATAGGACCTGGATGGATCCTAGGCATCAGGTTGGCCTATTCATAGCATGTCATGTAGCACTAACTTTGATTCCATTAACAAACTCTAATTTGCAAGAGAGGAGTGAAATGATAGAGTGAACATACGAAAAATAAAGACGAGTTTCATATTTTTATATATTCATTCATGCAGGCATTTGATAAACAGAAACATGCATTTGTTCCTGCAAAACGCCAATAAAATAAAGAACCTTTACAGAGATGGAACCTTATGAACCTTAACACACTGATGAAACCGAAGGCAAAAGGATCTACTGTGTCCTTACTTACCATCATCTATCCTAAATCTTTCCGCTAATTGCTTCCATACTTTGCCATTTATCTTGCTTGAAGAGGGGCAAACCGTACAAATATACAACTTCTTTCCTTAAGAACAAGCAAAAATCTCTTCTTTTATTTCCAGAGGCCCTCCTTTATTTACATCAAAAGCTTTGCAAGCTTAGCTTCTCCGATTGTACTGGACAAGACTACTGGTAAGGCTAGCCTCGCTATCTGTCTATACAGGTGTTATTATGTCAAACTAACCGTTGCACACTCAGGAAGATGATGAGACCCCAAGACGCCTTTCTGAAATATAACAAAAATAGAAGCAAACACATCAGTAACAAGGAAACACAAATAAATTTTTAAAAAAGGATGAATTGCTATCAGCATGGCCAAAGGCATGGAATTTACCTCCGGCAGCAATAAGCTTCTCAACCCGGGTGACAATATGTTTCCCGTAGGTGTATCTCTTTAGTGCATTCAAGTGGATCTTGATTCGCGAAAGAATCAATTCACGATTCTGGTCATCACAAGTCTCCAAAACCTTCTGTACTACGTAGTTAGCAAACTGATCTTTCATCATAGCCTGGAGAACAAACATTTGCATTAGAAGAATCTGAGAATGCCTGAAATTCAACCATACAGTAACTGAACTACGGTATCCACACTTTGCATGTTGAAACAGTGGATACAGTAATGAAAAACCATTTCACCGTATACATATATCATGTCAAACAAACTTTTGAGTTCCTCACACATAAACAAAATAAGCAATATATTGTGCTAATAACATGTTTCCAAATTTCAGCAGCCATATCACATCAACATTCATGTATTCAATAAATACTATTTTCCTTTCCTATCAACAGAACATGTTCTGCAATAAATAACTAGGATCCTTAGATAGGTTGAAAACACACCTGTAATGGCTCATTATCATCAGTTGTGCCAAGCATTTCATTAATTAGGATCTGGCGCTCCTCAGGAGTACCATAAGAAAGGCACTTCTCAACAACATTGGAAGCAAATTTCTGTTGGCTCATCTTCACGATCTGTCCAGCGAGTTGCTTAATTATAGTAGAACGTTCTTCTGGTTTCCCACGTTGCAAAACATGCTACAAAATAAGAAACAGCAAGCGCTTTGCATAAATGTGGGATACAAAAACTTGAAGCGGAAGCTAATGGCAAGCCCATATAGCACAACATATCACAATATGAGAGGCAAGTAGACAACAGAAAAGACTGCAAAAAGCTAATATCATCTATGGGCATGATAAAACAACGATAACAGCAATGCCAAATCAAAAAACTTGGTGGTGAACTAAAGTATTAACAAAACAGTAACAGAATAATAGGTATACGTGGAAAATAAAAACTATTTCCAATGAGATAAATAGGCACAAGAGAAAGCACATTCAAATGGAGGGCAGCTGACAGCTTAGGAGAAGACAAGTCCAACACAGAGCATCCCTCCCCCCATTGCTTTAATAGGTATAAGTGAAATTGAAGTTTCAACTAAGTACAACAGAAAATTAGCACGCAAATGAATATGCAGTTACCTGGATAACATAATTGCCATACTGGTCTGTTGTCAAAGGAACCACAGATTGCATTATCTCTTCCATCATGGCGCTTTGTGTGCTTTCATCATCACAGTGCTCCAAAACTCTCTGGTAGTATCCAACTATAGTTAGGCACATTTAGCAAAAATATAAAAGGAGTACTGCCATTAGAATCATATATAAGTTGACACAGCACCTGAATAACACGGCAGCCATATGGATGGGTGGAAAGTTCAACTACATGTCCGTAAAAAGCAGAAATAATAAACTGTATCCTTTCTTGAGGGATGCATTCTATGCACTTCTGGATTACATGGTTGCCATTCTGATCACGGACACATTTCATGATAGATCCATCAAGCTCTAAAGCCATTTGCTTTTGTTGTTCCACATCAATCACTTCTAAAGCCTACACCAGAATAGTATGCTCCTAAGCCTCCAAAGAGATAAGTTATTGATGACAACTAGTCTTTAAACTAATTTGGAGGAAACACCGGGCCTGTAACAATATACATACCTTCTGAATCACCCGGCAACCATACATTTGAAGACTCAGTTGCAACACATAACCCTTGAGTAGGCTTGCCAGTTGCTTTTTTTGTGTTTCAGTACCGTATTCAAAGAACTGCCAAGCTCAAGTAATTAGAGAACTAGGAATTCTTAAATGGTAACATAAATTCACAAATCATTATAAAAACATCAAATTTGCTAAATACTGATGAATAAGAGGGTTGAGTACCTTCTGTATAACATAATTTCCAAATACATCAGTCATCAAAGTTCGTGCTTGGGGAAGGATCTCTGGAAAGATGGTGTTCTTCTCTTCAGTAGAAGCTATTTCTAGTTTCTGCTGTATAAAGCGACTCCCGTACTGGTCCGAGCTGGAGTGAGAAAACCATATTAGAATCACATCTGAACACAACAATTTTACTCTGTTGAAAATCCAAGGATCATTACCTGAACTCGACCACATGACCTACAATGTCCAACAGCTCAAAAGACCTGGATTTGTTTGTCTTGAATTCATCCAGCAGAGAAGAACCATAACCACTATCCATTAGACCATTCTCCGAATTCCATGATACCATAGATCCTCCAGTTGTGCTCCTCGCCATAGATGGAATACGAGTTAGCTTCTCTCCTTGCCTGACATTGCCCTGAGGAGACGAGATAAAAGGGCTAGATGTTGGACTTGACAAATATGCCATTCCCATGCCAAATGCTGGGTCGCTGCCATAAAGATTAGGGCTAAGACCACCAGACTTGCCCAGGTATGGCATCCCATATTGTAGCTTCTGCTGAGCAACTAACGATCCAATATAAGCTTTTTGGTATCCAGCACTATCCAGGTGCCCTGAACCAGAAAAGTTACTTCCTTGGAAAGGACTCATGCTTGCAGCTACGCCAAGGGGAGAGTCAGAGTTTGCCTGCAAGTATGGCGCATACATTGATTCCATTGGTTGGCCCTGAAAACCGGATCCCCCTTGGTTTAGAAGGTTGACATATTCACCATCTGGACAGGAAAACACAGGTCACAAGACAAGAGAATAGAGAAGAGGAGAGAGAGAGAGAGAGTACCAGCATTGAGTTGATTGAGCATGGATGAACCGAAACTGCCTGCATGAGTTTTTGTATGCCGTCCAGATACATCAAGGTTGGAGCTATCACCATTCAGGTTCTGGTAGAGAGACACAGATCCAGTTGGGCTCAGCAAAGATCCTTTCTTGTGGGCATTACCATGTGGTGACTGTATAGGAAACTTGCTCTTGCTATCAGCTGCCAGCTTAGTCATGCTTGAATTATTGAAGTTACTGGTACCATTTGGAAAAACTGCATATTCCAGGGCATTTATCGACTCTTCAGTTTGAGCTAGTTTTTGCTGAGAAAATTGTCTATGCTCCTTTGGAATATTAAAGAGCACATCCGTTTGATCACCAAAGTTCTGGTAAACATGATTTTGGACTTCAGTTTCTAAATCGATCATCTTGTTCCCAGAAAGGCTTAAGTTGGACATAGCGGATAGTGCTGCCGAAATGTCAGCACCATCATGATTATGTGAAGCAACGGATACACCTTCAACCTTTTTATCGGTGCTTCCCATCCTAACTCCAACAGGAGGAAGGCAAGGGCTTGGAGTCCTCCGAATCAACTGGGGGTCAGGCGTGGTGCTTCTTGAGATAGACGAGCCTACTGGAGAAGCAAATGAATGAGAGATTGAAGAACCTAAACTTTGGACCCTGACAAGACTGGGTGAAGTGGATCCAGATCGCAAGCCATTCATGGATTCCGATCTACTCTGCAGTTTTGCTTTCAATGAACCAGTGGATCTAATTGGATTTGGGCTCTCAAAAGCATTGCGGCTATTTGAGCGTGAAAGATGACCGGCAGTAGCAGCAGGACGGCTAATATTTTCCTGTCATGGAAACCATTCCAAATGAGAAAACAAACAAGGAAACAGACATCTACATGCTGCAATAGACATAAAGGTGATGAATCATAGTAGCGTCCTATCAGTATCTGTGCAAGAAGTTTCACATCATATTATCGAGTACAGTAGTACACAAATACAACATTCTTTCCATGCATCAAATGCAGGGATGAACATATTACAAATTAAAGAAATTACACATACCATCCCCCATAGATCAATCTAGCGATAGCTACAAATACATAGGCAATGGACACCTCATGGTAATTTATTTCTATTCATATAGAGCATCTACTTAAAAGCCTTGTTGTTGTTGTATAGAGCATCTACTTCTACTCAAGGTTTGAATATATTGATCAAAGCAAAATTAAAAACCAACAAAGAGATTTCTCCCAACCTGCAACGCATCAGCAAAGCTCTTGTGGCGGGAGGCAAGTCCACTGACATCCGACAACCCAATGAGCCCATCAGTGCCTGTCCCAAGCCACTCGGATGATTGCTGACGTGTGAGCCCATCCCTTTCACCTCTGCCTATCCGATCATTCACCAGCAACTCTTCTACACTACCTTCACGTGCGCCTGGCTGCACCGAGAATAGCGAGCTTCCACTCCCCACCTCTGACGACCGCCTCCTCCTATCCCCAATACCTCCGGACACAGCCTGAAATCGCTGTGCCGCGCGCAAATCCTCCTTCGATACCATCGGTGGTGGCAGCCTTGGATTGAGGTGCTCATTGGAATAGTAGTATGACAGGTACGCCGGGTGTGACCGTATCTCCTCCTCGGAGAGCATGTCACCATCACCACCACCACCCATGCTGCTGCTTCCACCACCAAGGCTGTTGACATGAGCTGGCGCAGCAGAGAAGAGGGCACCAACGGCAGTGCGAGAGCCCTGAACAGTGGGGGGAGCGCTGCCACTGCGGAACATGCTGAGCTCATCAGCAGACGCGGTGTGGTTCTGGTCCATCAATACTGCCTGCAGGTCACGCTCGAGGTCCTCGAAAGTGGGGCCAGCCGCCGCCACCGGAGACGGAGCCATCGCTGCAGCGCTTGCCTCGGTCACAATCTGCTCCTTCCTCCTTGGCTTCCTTTCCACGCCTAAACCAACACCAGGGTACTGATCAACATTTATGCACCAAATTCCGCGTGCAACCAAGGATAAATATTAAGTTTTACAAGAACTCGATTAAAAGAACGATCGGAAACACTTTTAAGGGATCTCCGATTCCAGGTTCTATTCAAAAATTCTCTCTCGACAGTCGAAAAACACTAAAAGTCACACCTTTAAGGCAACTCCAGCACCAAGTTGCGCGAGCATCAAGAAACAAGCACTGGAAGGTACTAAAAAACCCAAACTTTGTGAGGAACCCAACCAGAACTTGGATTGAAACACCAGGAAAAGAATCCCAATCCACGGGAGCAATCAATCAAGTATTCCCAAGCCCGACAAATAGAAATCACCAGAATGAAACCATCGCCAAAAAAATCACATCTCCTCTGCGGGGATTCGATCGAAAAGCGAAGAAGCGGCGACAAAAATCTCACCTTGAGAACAACTCCAGCGATTAAGCCCACCCCCACGAGAGCCTTCAATCCACTACGGAATCGAAAGCGCCTGCCACCTTCCCATCCAAAGGAGGACCGCCCCTCGCCTCCGCAAAGGGGATTGGATTCAGCAGGTGGATTCTGGCGCGGGATTTCTGCGAGAGAGGAGGATTTATTTAGGGTTTGGGGATTGGGGAATTTCTGGAAGCGGCTGCCGCGCGGGGGAGAGAGCGCGAGCGAGGATGGGAAAGGAGGGTCGAAGAGGCGGAAACAGAAAGCGACGTGTGGCCTTTCCTTCTCCCCCTTGGACCCGTTTGGCCGCCTCTGGAGACCGTCTCCACCGTCCGATCAGAACCTGCACGAATCACCGTACGCCTTTGCCTCATACGTTTCGTACACCGGCGAACAACAGGTCATATGAGATGGTTGTACAAATTTCTAATCAAGTGAGGAGGAGCGATTAAAATCGAGATATATCTGTATATATCTGAATTCTGAATGTTTAACTTACTGCCTGACTTGAATCCCTAATCCTAACAAACGCTCCTAGATGCGTGAGGAGACGCTAACACAAAGTTCTTTCTTGCCCATGCAAAATATCGCAGCAAAAGAATAGGATTTCCACCCTCTCCTTTGAAGGAGTCTCCTATCATGATCACGGATTTCTTCTTTGAAAAGCATTGGGTCTTGTAGCTCAAATGATGAGGTTCGAAAGTAAAGTAATCCAGCAATGCCTATTATCAAGGATGAGAAGGCTCGGGCTTCCAATGTGGGTTTTGGACCCAAGCATTCTTCAAATCATCCTGGCCTATTGTCAAGTCGGACTTCATGTCTTACAACAAAAGTCCGCATATATTTCACATACGCCATCGCTGAGCACGGCCAAGACCTAAAGCCTCGGGCTTTTCCAACACGAAATCTTGAATCACCTTCGTTTCCTTCCGGTATCTATGGCATGGCGACGGATCAACAAAGGAAGGAGTATATTTGGATTATTACCTTGAGTGGATGCGGTTTTATTTGCAAACATTTTGAGGGCTTCCAATGGCTCAACTCGACCCTTATCACCCTTGTTCCCAAGAAACCTGATGCTCAACACCTTAAAGATTTCAGACCCATCAGCCTTCTTCATAGTTTTGCAAAAATTGTAGCAAAATTTCTTGCTTTGCGCCTGCAGCCTCACATGGATAACTTAGTCAAAGCGCTTTCATCAAGAGGCGAGCGATCCATGACAATTTCTAGTTTGTTCAAGGCACATCCGTGCAATTCGAATATCAAACGAGCACAAAATTCTCCTCAAGATAGACATCGCTAAAGCGTTTGATACCCTAGCTTGGCCTTTTTTGCTCAAAGTCCTGTAGCATTGATGTTTTGATAACCGCTAGTGCGACCCTTGTCAACTGCATAAGTCGAGTTCTACTAAATGGTGTGGCAGGATGTAAGCTTCTCCATCGACGTGGACTGCTGAAAGCATCTAAGCCCTAAAAATGGTTTTGATAATAAATGAATTTATGTGGATATGGAACTAACATATTTAATGAGTATGAAAAGGTTAAGTCCATATGTTGGTAACAAGATGCAAGTCAAAGGATAAATGTGAAAATCAAAAATGGCTCAAGACATGTATACTTAGAATAGGATCCCTTTTTGTTTTTACCGGTCTTAGGAGAAAAGGTGGAAGACCGGATTATAGGGTAGATGATCGTATCATAAAGAGGGATCATGGCAAGAAACTTGATAGCAAAAATTATGTGCCATTTGGATCAAATTAGAAGCATGTATTCATTCAAAATCATCTTTTAAACCAAAATTGTGCTCTGTCTGGAATAGCGGTAGTACCACAGTTTTCAACATCGAACTACCACAGAGCGGAAGTTCCGCGCCCGATTGGTACTACCGAACTCCGGAACCGGCGGAGCCTTTTTCCAGATAGCACCCTCCGGATGCATTTTAGTTTTTGTGGGAACGGAAGTACCAGCGATTTCAACGCAGGTTCCGCTATCCAGAGCGGTACTTCCGGAGCCCAGAAGCTCCGGAGGGGGAGCGGAACCTTTTTTCCAAAGAGCGCCAAGTTTGGGACTTTTGGGAGTTCGGCTCAAGCGGTAGTACTGCGCTGACTTTGCGGAACTACTGCAGAGTGGTTGTACCGGAAGTTACAACGGTAGTAGTACCGCGCCGACTTTCCAACGGTCATTGCAGAGCCTCTGACATAGCCGTTCTGTTGCATCAAATAGGGAAGCGGTAGTTCCGGCCTCAAACCGGCAGTAGTCCCGCTCGCCCTGATTTTTTCTGGAATTTGTTTCAAACGGCTAGTTTTGGTTGGTGGAGGGTATAAATACCTATACCACTACTTAAGGACAGCAAGAAGAGACACATTGAATATTTCTTGAGCATAGAGCATTCACTCCACCCCTAGTTTACACATTGAGCATTAAATTTGAGGTGGTTGGACAATTTAGTGCATTGCATTCATTAGTTGATCCTTGGCACTCAATTGCAATCAAGTGAAGCCCAGATCTTTTACTCTTGGTGCTTACCGACACTTGGACGATTTGGAGGAGGATTGATCGGTGATCTTCTCAAAGGAGATTGTGAGAAGACCCAACATTCATGTGAAGGTTGGAGCTCACTTACCCGGAGCGGAGAAGAGCTACCACTAGTGATCGAGGTGCTTGACTTAATTCGTGGAGTCGGTCCGATTAGTTCGGGCTAACCTCAACGTGAATTAGGGAAAACCGGCAAGTTTTCGAACATCATGGTAAAAACATTTACTTGTTTTCCTTCTAGCTCTTATTCATTGATATTATTGTGAGCATTTACTTGTTTTAGAGCTAGCTTTGGTATCTCTTGTCTAGAATTGTGTAGTGTTAATTGTTTTACATTCTTGCTATTGAAATTGTAGAGAATTAATTAAGTAGTCAAGAAAAATTTTAAAACCTCCTATTCACCCCCTCTAGTCGGTATCCTTGATCCTACAACTGCGCCAAGGAGATTCTCTGTCACCTCTGCTATTTGTCATTACTATGGATGTGCTACACAGACTTGTTCATTTTCGAGTCCAACAAGGTGTTCTCACCCAAAGTGACATGCTGCGATCCTTATGCTCCCTTTACGCAGACGATGTCATGATCTTCCTGACTCCTAAAGAGCAAGAGATGCATGCAATTTTGGAAATTCTGCAGCTCTTCGGTTCGGCCTCGAGTTTGAGGGCTAATCTGGAGAAATCTTTCATCATATCGGTCAACTGTGCACTGTTGGAGCTCCAGCTAGCAATTGCTACCCTGGGGTGCGCCTCAACTTATCTTCCCATCAACTATTTGGGCATCCCTCTATCCTTCACGAAGCTAAGGAGGCGAGACTTAGATCCGCTGTTTGACAAACTATCGTCCCATCTACCCACTTGGAAGGCAAAGCTCCTCTCCAAAGCAGGCCGGTTAGTCCTCATCAATTCGATTCTCTCTTCAATGGGCACCTATCCCCTAATTTCTACCATCCTCCCCTCCTGGGCAATTAAAGCTGTTGACAAAAAGTGTAGATCCTTTCTTTGGGTCGCAGATCATTCCACTGTGCCTGGCAAATGCTTGATTAGTTGGAACATGGTCTGTCGACCAATTCTTCTTGGGGGCTAGGAATTTCAAATCTCAAGTTGGCGGGAATGGCCTTCACACTCCGTTGAGAGTGGCTAGTGAGATCTAAGAAGTAACGGCTGTGGCTGGGTCTTCGGGACCCCTTGAACAATGACCTGCGTGACTTCTTCGCTGCTTCCTCAATGGTTCAGTTGGGAAATGACACTTCAACTAGATTCTAGACAGATTGCTGGTTACATGGTCGAAGCATTAGAATGCTGATGCCAGCTCTGTGGGAGAGGTTCAAAATCACTTGGCGCCACAAGACTTTGGTTTTGGAAGCTTTGCCTAGTAATAGCTGGATTCAAGACCTATCCCCCCTTCTATCTCAACGCTATTGCAGACTTCCTCCATTTGATGAACATGCTTTCGGATTTCCACCTTCAGATGAAGCAAGAAGATGTAATTGTTTGGCATTAGACATCAAATGAGGTTTACTCAGCTAAATCGGCTTATTTGGCCCTTTTCATGGTGCAACCTCCTTCCCTTGGGCTAAACAGCTCTGAAAGAGATGGGCACCTCTGAAAGTTAAATTCTTCATATGACTAACTTTGCATCAAAGATGCTGGACCTTCTCTTGTCTATGCAATCACAACATTCAGGCTCCGGATGCTTGCCTTCTTTGTGATCAAGAACCAGAAACAATTGACCATTTGCTCTTGCATTGCAGTGTGGCCAAGACTGTTTGGTTCAGAGTTTTCCACTAGCTCCGTTGTCCCTCTATCTTTGTTTTTTTCCAACACCAACACTTTGAGTGACCACATCCCCCAAGTCAATTCCTAAGTGTGATAGGAAAGGGATGGATAACCTTTTCTTGCTAATCACTTGGATGATTTGGAAGGAAAGAAACAATGTTTGGTTCAGAGGCAAGCAATTCAGGGTTGATGATCTCACCTACTGCATCCAGCAAGAGAGTCATTTGTGGGCTAAAGCAGGTGCCTCTCACCTAGACTCGCTCCTTTTTAGTCGAACTCCGCCTTGATCCCTCTTTAGTTTGCCCTTGTGCTTTTTCAGTGTTTCTGTTTTTCTGTCTCTCTTCCCCTCTCTCTGTTTTCTATTTTCCCCTCTCTCTGTTCCGCTCTGTTTTTAGGTCAACCATCTTTGTAAAACTTTGTTTTGCTCCTTCTTAATTGAACGAAACGCTTCGCGCATTTACGAGAAAAAATCAGGCACTAGGTTTAACCATGTTCACCACTATTAGGGATGGCAATCGGGCGCGGCGGGTACGGGTAGTGCTCGCCCATACTTGTACTCGTGACCCCGATTTACGCCCACGGGCATACCCGCGAAGGACGACGGGTAAAAAATCTCGCCCATACCCGTCGCCCGCGGGTATACCCATTTACCCGCGAACTGAGTTCTGTATCTATTACCTAATCTATTTTCACCGGAAGCACACAAACAACCAAATCCGAAACCGCCAGCTCACCTTTGATCCCGAGGCCGAGCTCGGCTGCAGCAGCGCCGTTCTGGTGGACGTAGCGGCTGAGGAGGCGAGGGCAACCACGAAGAAGAATTAATCAAACGAATGGTACTCACGTCGGCGAGGGGCACGGAGCAGATCCTGACGGACTCGACCTGGCCGAAGGCCACGAACTCCTTGGTGAGCGCCTTCCGCTTGGTCCTCAGTGGTAGGTTCCCCACGAACAGCGTCCTGAGCAGAGAATTCCTGATGGGCAGAGAATTCCCCCTATTTTCATACCCGTGGGCAAAGAATGCATCCCATACCCGGCTCTATTAGGGTATTTACCTACGGGCACACGGGTAAACGGGCACAATTGCCATCCCTTACCACTATCTATCTAAATTAGCTTGTTTTGCACAAAGATGAGCAGCAAGATTAGCTCTCCTTCTTACAAACAAACTCCCTGCTCAGCTTCTAGATTTCAGCTAGAACGGAAGAAACCTCACAACGATGAAGCCGCTGGTTCTGCTAGAGATTAACCAAGTATTGAGAGTCAGTCTCAAAATGCACCTTCTGAAGCACCATAATCTCGATAAGTTGATTTGACGAACTATCGTCAAGCCAAACCGATAAGTGAAGTGGTGAGAAGAGTCTTTTGGGGGCTGTGTTTCTTTTTTCTGAATTGCAGGGTGTAAATAAAGAAAAAAGATAGTGCTTTGCTGTGGTTTTTAAAATTCTAGACACAAGAAAGTGCTCAGGTTGCGATCATATTAAGAAATCATTAGATAGAAAAAAACATTGGATAATGTTTGTTGTTGAAAAAAAAGTAGTATATCCCTGGGCATCCAATGGAGTATTAAAGCATGTAAGGACAAATTGAGCTAGTAATAAAAGGGAACCTGCTGCCACTTCTCCCGATTGAGTACTCCTACCACTTCATTAGCAGTTTAGCACACTTGGGTTAGGGTATACAGCATGGAGTTGGCACCACAGCACTCAACATGTATTCTGAAAATGTCATTGACTCAATATTATTACCTACTAATGACCAATATAAAAGTTGGTCAGTACATGACCATGAAGTCTTTTCTTTGATTGCAAATTCCAAAAAATACACATGGATACATCAAGGACATAACAAGAATGCAGCCACCAGTAGCTATATTCTGTCAAGCCTCTAAATTCTAAAGAGGACTCCAAGAATTGATGCCTCCCTTTTTTTGGAAAACCCTGGGAGTTTATGAATGATGATATGTGATTATGTGTTGGTCTTTGACTGTGGATGTAATATTGCAAATACATCACTAAACATATTGCTCAATTCCCATTTAAGGGCTGATAACTTGATACTGCTTGGCTTTTCTCCATTTTGCTACACTGAAAGTTCGTCTTGTTGCAAAATCATCGTTATGCTAAAAGACACAGTGGATCATTCCTCCTGCTCAATCATCCTGCGAACATCGTCAATTGCAAGCCAAGATTTGTGCCCACCAATCACCTCAGCCTGTTTCCGGGAGTCACTCCACAGCTGTACAGGACAAAAAACCCACCTAAGGATATACAATGGCAAGATGGAAACCATAAAGAAAGAAACAAGCTTAACATGTACCTGTATAGCAGGCATCTTCTGCTCGAGCTCCACATAGCAGATCACACACATTGGACAAAAGAAGGCATTAGTGTTTAGATTAATATATATAGTTGGGATCCAATTCGTTATACATATAGTTGCTGCAGGACAAGATAACAATGAAGCCAAAAACATGCTATGGGGATCATTAGTGTGGTACTCTGTTACCAAAGCTAAAGGATAAGGCTAAGGAACACTTGGATACAAGTTGCAGAAAGCCGGCAACTAACAACAAAGTTTCCAGGGGCTCTAGAGGAAACTGCTTCCTCCAAAACAGGGAAAGAAGAACAGGAAAGGAGGTCTAGAAGTTTGTTATAAAAAAGGAGAATGAAATGAGTCTAGAAATGCCTTTGAATATTTTTTAACAACAAGAAGCATAATTGGGTCTAAAGAGGGAAGTTTTATATTAGACAACACTGAAAAGGAAATGGTAGATCTAAAAAGAAAGAACACTTATAAACACGATCATTCGCATTTTAGGTAACTAAAAGCAATTCTTGAATTAAATTCAGACTGATCATTTAATGCAAGATACACCCAATGAATAATCACTTAATCCAACCAATCGGGCTGCCAAGTGCGGCAATTTGAATAGGTAATCCTGTTTCATCCAAGATGAGTACAAAATTTCAACTCCCAAAATGACTATTTCACCCAAGGAACTAGACTTGCCAGTTCCGGAATAACCATTTCATCCAAGATCCTAGGTTGGTAATCCTTGATAGTCCCTTTATTGCCGGCTGCGTAGGCGGAGGTGGTGGACATTGCCGACGTGGGAACCAGAAAGGTGGGTGGGGTTAGCTTCGTTTTTTACCTGCTGCGACGAAGAAGCCGTGTGCTCTGGGAGACGGAACCTCCCCTCCTCTCTCTCCCACCATTGATTTGCACATGGATCGCCTCGAGATCTGTGCGTTCGCCGTGCGCTCTAGCACTCAGCCAGGCGCTGCCTTTTGTTCTTTGCCAAGATGTGTCGCTGGAACCCTCCCAAAAAAAAAGATGTGCCACTGCAGGTGGGGCCAGAATTACCACTACGAAGAATATCAAACAAAAAGTGCAAAACTTCCTTCCATGGTTCCATTCCCATTATGTGCGATTTTCGGACGTCAAATTATGATATACATATTCTGGTTAATTTTGCAATCCAAGTTTCGATACACAAACAATGCTCAAACTCAAGCCACTCTACGCCTACATATAAATTGAACAAATACACGGAAATTGGGAGGAATAAAGCAAGCTAAGCTTTGAATGCTGTTACAAGAGTGGGGGAAATGTGGAGCTTTCTACGGCTGCCCTGGTTGACAACAAGCCAATGGAACAAACGAGCAATTTGGTCACCAAATAAGCTTGCAAATATACAAGGTACGTATGTGGCAATGCTTTCCTTTGATCCCATCAGTTGTTTGTGATTTGGAACTCGGTGCCGTCCTTGAGATGTCCCATCGCAGTCGGGCAAAGCCAGCAGAGAATGTTTGGACCCATGATCTGTACAAATGAATACAAAGGTTCAGCTAATTGGAGCACCAAAGGAAAATGCGGGAGAAATGTCTAAACCATGCTAAATCTTCAACACCAAAGTTGAAGGCTTGAAACTGAAGTATAGTGATGGCAATGAACGAAAATTTCTGATGTTATGCGTAATTTTCTATTTAGTACTACCATTTGAACATTCTTCCTCATGCCAAGATCAAACCGGTGACGGTACTTCTGTCCACTCTTCTTTGCAAGCCACTTTGCTCTAACAGCCTCTCGGTACTGATGTAAAGGCAGCAGGACAAAATCAAACATGGTATAAACCCACCAAGAAACTATTGAGGTGAATGGATGCCTGGAATTCCAAATATTAACTTACCTCTATTGTTGTCATGTTATGACGTAAGAGATAGATGTGCCAGCATAGTAGAGAACCTATTGTCAAGCTTAAGAAGAACAACAGGACACCAGCCAAGATCTGCATTTTTGTGGTACTCTTTAACACTAGATCATAGTTTGATTCTTATAGTATGACACAAAGAAATAGACTGAATAAATATACCACAAACCACAACAGAGAATGACTGCATGACATTTTAGTCCGGCATGTTAAGGCTCAGTTAATGAACCATATAAGTTCCAATGACACCACTTGATGCAGAATAACTCTGTCATTTGAATATTTTTATTTTAACTAGCATATTTATACCAACGGCACAATCATGTTTTTATTTCAGTAATGAGCTTGCTAGATCAGCTCAGAAGAAAACTCTTAGTTTTCATTATTATCCCATGAGTTTTACAAACCTTAAAAGTCTCTCCTGCAAGTTCAGATTCTTTACAACTATCCTGCAACTAAGTTACCAGAGTCTTTTTCCTCCTTGACAAACTCACAGCTTACAGGAATTGCAAGAAAACAGAGCCACTCTCTCATGCGATATAGTTAAGGATTCTTCAAAACCACTTCCCTTGGATCCTGGCAAGTCAAAATACATCTACATGTGTCAGCATAACCTCCAGTACAGGACTGGTAGTGGCGGCTGCTGGTACCCCAATCAACTGTTGGGTAGTGTAAATACACTGTCCTAGGTGCCAAGAGCTATCTAAATATGTACATGTCATCGTAGGCATATAACAGGCCAGAACTGTCCTTTGAGCTACATGACAAAACAGGCGCAAAGGACAATCTCGCTGACAATAAGCATAGCAGTGCAAATATTAGCGAATCTAGGTATAAAACAAAAAACAATGTGCCGTGTCGAAGGATAATGACATGGTAACTAAACAATGGGTTAAATGTTACTAATTGTGCATGTAGCAGGAAAGAGATTGTTGATTGTATAGTGAGCTTCTAATTCAAAACGATGGTCAGTGCACTTACATGGATGATCTTCACGTAAATAATATCAAAGTCATGCTCTGTCTGAAGGAGATCACAAAGAAATATCACCTGAAACATATTTTGACGAAATTGTGAAAATTGCTCGGTGAAAATGTGCAAATTTTGGTCCAGCATAGTCACTTACGAGTGAATAAAGAGACCCTATTGTTGCATTTAGGACACAGATGATGAAGGGTTTGTAGTTTGCATAGCCCACACAGTTGTTAATCCAGACACAGTGGTGATCCTGCCATTGAAACCGTTACCAAGCATTTTTAACACAGCTTCATTTTGCAATTAACAGAATCACTACCAACAAACATAACCACATCCGCACCTACCATTTTCAGAACACACCTTTTGCAGACTTTGCAGTGGTGAGTTCGAGCAGGCTTGTACATGCAACACTTATCACAATACCTTGATTTCAGCCCCTGTTGGAACCAAATAATGAGTGATATTAGGGTACTTCTCCGATATTCAGTATTCGAGTGCTCCTAAATTTACAGGTGTGGTAAACAATTACTAGCAGCTACCCGCTGCTGAATCCAAGAGTCCTAATTGCGCATGGTGACACAATGAAATCAAGAAGATTACGCAATTGTCACTCCATATGTATACAAGGTTCACATTTAGTTCAAGGTGATCGGCACACAGCTGATCTACTGAGAGATGGGTTCCATTTAAGGTTGAATTGATGATGGAAATTTTACGTCAGTTTACACTTCGAAATGCAGCAATTGAACCAAGCTGCATCGAAACTCTCTGGAAACAAATACATCCATAGCCCCTCAAACTCGAAAAGAAAAGCGCCTAAATTCCAAGAAAATGGAATAGAAGGGCGAGCGCAAGAAAAGGCCGAGAGATCTGGGACCTGTCCCTGCGGGTCCTCGGCGTCGGGGGAGAAGGCGGCGGGGATGGAGCCGGGATCCGCGGCCGCGGCGCAGAGGAAGGAGAAGAAGCAGGCAGCGACGGCGAGGGAGAAGGCGGCGGCGTTGGCGACGCCGGCCGTCGTGCCGAGGCCGAGCCAGTGGTCCAGGAAAACGAAAACCGTGGAGTAGTACCCGAGCGCCATCACGGAGACCGCCGCGACCACGGCCGGCGAGGCCGCGGCGACGCCCCTCCTGCGCGCCATCTCCGGCGAGGTCGTGCGCTCGTCCCCTTCCTTGTCGGGCCGTTCCGAAGCTTCCGCGAGGCCTCTCTTCTCAGCAATTAGCTCAGTTCTTAGCTCATTTGAACCTGGGCCTATCAAGTGTTTATACTTATGGGCCGGGCTTTTTATGGGCCGTTAGTCACAACACTAGGCCCAGGACGAGCCGGAAAGGATAGAGGTAATGTATTTTGCATTGTACCCTCCGACAACGTCACATTATCATTTCTAGCCCGATCGCAGAATATGTGCCATCATAGGAGCCGTCCGATCAAATATGCACGCCTCAGATTATAAGAGGAACAACGTGCATAATGGTCCCTCTAGTTCCCGCATATAACACCAGCTACGACTTGGGGAGGAGATGTTGCGGCGGTTGGCGGCGAATCCCTCCACCGGCGGCGGATGGCGGCGCATCCCTCCACCGGCGGCGGCGGCGGCGTGAGCCAGCCGAAGTGGGAAGCTCCACCCCCGTACGCCCACCAACTCCCCATGTGCAAATTTAATTTACCTCTGTTCTTCCGTCATCTCATCGATCGAATCCTCTCGCCCAATTCCGCATATGTCAAGGCATCTTCTAACATGCCATGCAAACGAATTCCAATTTGTTCTGCATTCCCGCATGTCAAAGAACTCCAGCGGTGACCTGCATCAAATTTGATCATGGCATGTGTTTTGGTGGAAACCTTGCTAGAAAGAAACTTGTAGCAAACCAGAGATGCATGGTCTGAAACTCCTAACTAATTGACCTAGTTTACCAAGCTCAATATGCATGGTATACTAAGGGAATAGCATTTCAAGAATTTCTCCGTATATTTGTTGAAAATTTTGTACTGTTTGGAGGCTGCATATAATCTCAAATTTGCAAGTCGTTGAGGAAAATGCACTCTAATACGATGATATCCGTCCGAAATGGAAATACCACCATTTTTTAATACCACAGATGGACATTGGTGGTGCTCATTTGAGTACTTTTTTTGTGGCTTATGGCTGAAAAGCATTGTAGCTGGCTGAAAAAACACTGTAGCTAACAGAGGCTTATTTAGCATAATTAAATTTAAAAGATTAAAATTTTAAAAATATGTTAGCCCATTACGTATAATACAAACAAATACGGAAAAAAGAACCGGCAA
Source organism: Dendrocalamus sinicus (assembly GCA_036346575.1). Classification (NCBI taxonomy): domain Eukaryota; kingdom Viridiplantae; phylum Streptophyta; class Magnoliopsida; order Poales; family Poaceae; genus Dendrocalamus; species Dendrocalamus sinicus. The sequence continues at coordinate 49,388,018 of CM070645.1, read as the reverse complement.
AAAAGCTCAACAAAAGCAAAAATTCAGAAAAAAATGAAATTTATGAATAGTGAAAAATAAGCCGGAAGCCAGAAGCTGAAGCCGAAACGAGCGGGGCTATCTGGTCACATAATGGTAGTGTTTATTTGGGTTTATAAGTCCAAGTTTCTATCATCTTTTTGCACTACAGAAATTAAAAATGTAGATTTTTTTTTGCATTATAGTGGCTAGAAATGTACCGCATCTGATGTTAGTTTTTAGTATAATTAAATTTAAAAAATAAAAAATTGTACTATAACAGGCATATAATCCCGTTGAAACAGAACCAGTTCACACGATCTTTGCATATTGACATAATTACACTGTCCTTCATCACAGCCTACCGGGCTGGCCCCGGAATCCTGACCGCGCTTATCTCCTTGAACAAATCGAATCAAATTAAGGCCATGTTTGTTTCAGCTGTAGATTCTGAGTAGCTGGCTAGTCTGAGTAGCAGCTGGTCTGAGTAGCTAGCCTGTTTGGCATCTTGGATTCTAGCTGTGTAGCTGGTGTCCTGATAGAAGTATTGACTGAAATGCCCTTAGGTGAGTTGATGTCCTGATTATGTATTGATAGAAGAGATATACATGCTGTAAATTTTGTAGTACTTAGTTCAAACATTGATAAACTAATATTAAATTTCATGACAATAAATTTGACTCCAAATCATAATTTTAAATATTAATATGGATAACTACCATGTCTCCATACAAAAGGAACGTACAAAAGGTGTTCATAGGCATATAAGGCGCACATATCAGCATCAAAAGGAACTTCTATGGTACTATCTATATTCTTGAAGTCATCAAGCCGTTAGCTATGGAATCACAAAAGGCACACATATCACCATCATCTTATGCCGTGCCAATGTAACCACCTCCTGTGTTTGAATCAACATGTGGCATGTACTCTTCATCATCATCACACCTCTCAAAGACATGGTCACGCAAAGCACTGTCTCGAATGAAATTATGAAGCGCCATACAAGCAATGATGATCTTCTTTGGCCTCTCAACCTTATAGCTTGGCATATGCAATAGAATTCGCCACTTCATCTTTAGCACGCCAAACGCACGTTCAATCACATTACGAAGAGAGGAGTGAGCATGATTGAAGACCTCCTTTTGGCCACTTGGGCGGCCTCCCCGTTGAAAATCCAGCAAGTGATACTTTTGCCCTTTGTACGGAGCGAGGTATCCCTTTCTATTAGGATAACCGGCATCAACTAGATAAAATTTTCCTACAAGAATCAAATCGGATTAATGACAATGTATAAAATGAGAGTTAGAAATAGATAATTGTATTACCTTCTTCAGGGTGTGGGAAATATTCCGAGTACCGAGATAGAGTGTCATTGAATATACAAGAGTCATGGGCGATCCGTGCCATCCAAAGAACAACAAAAATGAACCTCATATCAAAGTCGCAAATCGCCATAACATTTTGAGTAGGATACCCATGACGACCAATGTGTGCAATTTGATCCTTGGCTGGCACTACAACTGGGATATGTGTGCCATCTATTGCTCCAATGCAATTGTTGAAATAGGGTGAGAACCGAGAATCTTGAAGTGGGTGCACAGTAGATCGCGACTCCTTTGGTTTTATGTTGTGCTTGGCTAGCTCATTAACACACTTAAGGACTTGTCTGAATTTTGTACTAATTGTTTCGGTTGACCGTTTAAATCGGTTCTCAGCTTGGCTAAATGATTGAGGTGCACCACACATCCACAAGAACATACCAAGAGTTTCAACGGAATTACAATCTCTAGTTGATTTCATACCATAACTTTCTACTAGTGTGTCATGCAACTTGTAAAAAACTGCAGGAGCCATCCGAAACATACGATAACAATCTTTTGTTACCCTAAGTTGATCCATAACCCACTGATTCCCAGATTGCCGTGGAGTAACTCTTTTCTTTTTTTGGAGATAAGTTTCAGCATGGTGCATACCTATGAGAGCAACTGTTGCAGCAGCTTGTAGAATTAATTTACGACGCTTAACCTCAACTGATGATCCATCGCTGTCATTTGAGTCATCACTCTCACTGGATGTGCTCATCTACAGTTCATGCAAAAATTGATAACATGAGAAATGTACATCAACACAACAAGATTACGTAAAAACACATAGGTGTGAATAGAGTATCAAACACAACAAGATTACATAAAAAGCATAGTCTAAAACAAGATTACATACAAAGCATAGTCTGAAACAAGATTACATAAAAAGCATAGTCTGAAACAAGATTACATAAAAAGCATAGTCTGAAACAAGATTACATAAAAAGCATAGTCTGAAACAAGATTACAATCAGGTTCTACTTCTTCCTATCTTCATATATCCTCTTAAGCCATGCAACTCTCCCTTCATCGGTTTCAAATGAACGAAACACTGCACGATACTGTTGTTTAATAAAAAGTTTGGTTGCAATGTAGTGTTCATCACTTCCTTCTTTGGCTCCACATCTCACAGCCATGCGCAAGTGCTCTATGATCTCATTGTCCAATTTCTCATTTCGATCAGATGTCACAGAATTGCTAGTAGCAATCACGTCAACTAGACGTTTCACTTCCTTGATCATAGGACTCTTCTTTTTATTTGGGCTAGGCGCAATGCTACCTCCCTTATGCTTTCCAACCTTGGTCTTCTTATCATGAGAGCTGTCATCATCCCCAATATCGACGATATCATCGTCAACATTAATTGGAGTTGCGCTTTCACGACTACCAGGAATAATAGAAGACGAACCAGACACATGGATGTTCTGGAACATAAATTCCAGCTCATCTAGGTCCTCCATTGGTGTGTACCGGAACTTGCCATAGTCTTTGTTCGCCTACAAAAAAGATATGGAGAATTATTTACAAAATGGTGCCACAAAGCATTGAATGGAAGATAATTTTGCAAATGTCAATGGCATACCGCTATTTTTTCTGTCCACCAATCGTCATATGCAACAATTGTTCCATTTTGGACATCCCAACCAAGACCGGTTGCATTCTTTTTTAGCTCAATCCATAAGCTGTATTCCCTCTTCAAAGTATCCCAACGATTCTTTAACTTGGTCCGATCATAGTTTCTATTTGTCTTTGCATTGAATCACAACATCACAGCATCACAATCACAGCCATGAAACATTGAGTGGTGTATTTTTTAGAAGGAAGATTACTGCATTTATACTCACAACATAGAGCATGAGAAAATTGAAAACCAGCATAATGTTAATGTTAAACCAGCATAAACCAACATAGAGCATAATGTTATTGACCACAATTGATTTCAATTTACTTTCAGTTAACAGTGGATGATCAATACCAAAATATCCCAAAATAGCAGTATGCTCAGTAAGCCAACTTAAACAGTACACAGTGAAAACAGATCACAGAGCATGCTAAATCACAACTGAAAGTAATCGGCTCAAGAGGATGACAGTGGTAAGCAATATACTTAGAGGAGGAGGAGCGGCGGCGTAGAGGAGGAGGCCGGGCGGGAGGAGGAGCGGCCGGCGTGAGGAGGAGAGGCGGGGGGAGGAGGAGCCGGGCGTAGAGGAGAGACCGGGGGAGGAGGAGCAGTGGCGGGGATCTGGGAGGACCGACGGCCGGCGGGAGGCGACGGGCGCAGGGGAGGGGCGACAGGCGCGGCGGATCTGGGAGGCGACGGGCGGCGGGGGGGGCGGCAGGCGGGGCGGGGGCGGGGTGGGCGGGCGGCGGGGAGGGAGGAGAGTGGCGTGGGAGGAGGGCGCGGGGGGGTGCGGATGAATCGGGGAGGGGCGGGGGGCGGGGCTATTTTATCCGATGGCATTTTGAGGGTAAATAACATGAACTTTAATGGCAGTGTGGCATTCAAGTCCGCAGAATCTGTGAGAAGCTGGGTTTTTGCAGCTTCTCGGTCCCAGTACAATTGTGCCTTCCCCAGATTTTCAGTAGCTGGCCCAAAAGCTGGGCTGTTTGGGATAGATTTTGGCTACTAGAAGTAGCTAGCTTGCCTAGAAGCTGAAACAAACAGGGCCTAAAAATGGTTTCAGATTCTGTAGACCGGCTAGGGCCGCGACGCGTGACATCGACGGCGGCACGGCCGCCAGCGCAACCGAGCGCCAGCGCGCGCCCAGCAGCACAATGGCGTGCGCCCCGGTGCATGTAACGCCCCCGTTTTCAGGGGCGCGTACGGACACGGCACCGCGTAACTATTCACTCATGAACAGTTATAGAATGTTGCGCAAGAGTATACCATCGCATGCTTACAACAAAGATCCAGCATATATTTTACATATGGATTAACATCCAGTTTTGACAGCGGGGCGTGCAAGCCCAAAGTATAATTACATCACAAAAGACTCCAAGATCCGCTTGAATGCGGCGAAGACCTAAAGCCACAGGTCCTCGTCGAAGAAGGGATCCTCCGGGACGTCCTCGACGGGGAGACCTTCTTGACACGAAATCTTGAATTGCCTTCTTCTCCTTCTGGTATCTGTGGAATTTTGCAAGCTGAGTACTCCAACCCCGTATTTAGCAAATCACAAGGGAAACCCTAACTTACTACTTGCACGGATCAACAAAGGAAGGGAGTATACTTGGTTTATTATCCTTGAGTGGATGCAGTTTTATTTGTAAACATTTTGATAAAACGGACCCAAAACTACTTCTCAAGATCTCAGGGGTTTTCAAGAAAGGTTAATTAACCAACTGAACAAGTTAAAGCATGTACAAAACTACTTAAGCTTTGCGGCTGGAATCACCCAAGTGACACGGCTCCAATAACCGGGAGCACGGCGTATTCGAATACCATTTATTTGACTCTGCAGAGTTTGCTCAGCTTTACCCACATGATTTCTTAACTTCCGCGTCCGGGTTAAGAAAGCCAGGTCGTTTCACTGCTCAACTCTTTATATAGGCTCTACCCGGTAGAATTCACTCGGGTCTGGCACAATAAAACTCCCGTCCGCTTCGAGTGAACTCTACCGTTATTAGGCACCCGCAGCACGACCTACCTAACCTCGCTTGTCTCAACACCAAGCTTTCTCAACACCTGTAGAGTTTCAATCGAGTTGAGCAACTACTAAACCAGTGTTGACAAGTCAACTCCTGTGGTTGAGCGATCACCATGTCATTTGCTCAGCGTAAGAGTCTAGTCCTTATATTTTTCTGGGGTCCGCAACCTCGCCAGGCCCGTGACCCCAACCTAGGGTAAGCGGTGGGCGAAAGCCATCTCGCGGCGCCCCACAACACGCTTACCCTAACTTCAATCCTAGAGTAAGAGGTGGGCGAAGACTAACTCGCCAGCTCTTCCCCAACCCTTTTTCCATAATAAAATGTATTTTAAAATTGAAGAATTGAGCTAGGATCAATGAATAGACAATGTATTGTCATGAAATTGCATTTCGCTAATATTGTTTGCTGAGTATTTTTGTACTTACTTTTACTATTAATCCCCTTGTTCTGAAAGCTACCTTGTGTTATTGTTCTGAAGGAGTACAGTGGGAAGAGCATCACTGAAGGGTTGGACAGGAGGTTCATGTATGTTATTTATATAATCCGTATGTCTTAATTAGTAAGTTTGGGTGCCACTTGTACTACAGAACATGTATTAAGACCAAACTTTGTTAAGATCTATCCAAGGTTTAAGCTGTGCGATGGCATGATATTGTAATATTAATGGACTTCTCTAGCTATATATTAACTGTTGCAATCTCTTATGTGGCTTGTTATTTGACAAAACAAGTTTTTGTAAGTAATAATTAACAGGCTGATGCTATTATCTAAAGTAATAATGCCATGAGTCATCACATACACATACGTACATTCATGTATGCATGCATACATACAATAGATTCATTTTTGTTTTGTTCCAACTTTGATTTGATGCAACAACTAGAGCAAGGAATAAAAGAGCTAGACATCGTCTTCGATTAGGAGCGTGCCACTTTCTAAGTTGCTTGACTTTTCTAAGCTCCACACATGATCAAATTATACAGCGAGTGATAAGGATAGACCTTGCTAGGTTAAACTCGTAGGATTGGCCTGATTTCACAGTGATGATGATTATACGATTGATAAAGATAATTTTAAAAGGCAACATGATTTGATAAACAAGATAAGTTTATGTCAAGCACAAGAACACTACCACCACAATCACCTCCTAACTTCACAAAGTACTAATCCACACAATTAGCTTGATGGCAAGCGCACGAAGAGGTTGATCTCAACCTATCAATTCTTGCAAATTAACACAACTCACAAGAACACAAAAGAGTAGAAACTCTCAAATTTTCTTGTGCTCCGAAACACCTCAAAAACCTCTTTAGGGCTTTTCTTAAACTCAAAATATCATTCACCTCATTGCACAGGGTGTACCCTTCTTGTATAGATACTAGCTGCATAAGCGCGGCGCACGCCGCGATAGCTACCGTGTGGACCGAAGTAAAAGAGACGATAATTCGCAGGGAGTTTCATAAAAAAAATCAAGGACAAATGCGTAATTTCGGAAAAATCAACGGGTTTTTTTAAAAAACTGAGGACTTGTAAGGACTTGTACGTAAGTAAATAAGGACCTATACGTAATTTTGGAAACCCGCGGGGCGCCATCCAAAAAAAATTTTTAAAGAAAAAACTTGCAGGGACCTATTCGCGAGGAAAAATGATCTTTACGTAATTTTTAGAAAATATGAGGAAAGTGGCTCGGCCGGCCGTACGCAAATTCCCTTGCCACGCGCCGGCCGGCTGAGCGCTGGGGGCGACGTGGCCTCGCGTGCTGCGCGGAACTCCCCCGGGAATATGGCTGTTATGATTTAGGTCGAGGTAAACCGACATGCTACAGTACTGGTTTGCTGCGGTAGCCAACAAAGCTACAGTGCCTGTGTTGGTGCTACAGTACATATTGCGGTTGTTACTATTGGAATTACGACTTAGACTGTTAAGAATACAAATACAAATTGGATTGTCCTTTCTAACAAAATATCAACCTCTTTAAGTCTTCTGAAGTCTGCCAAATATGGGTCTGTTATTTTTAATTGAGGTTTATGGTTTTTACTGTGGCTTATGGCTTTAGAGTTGTTTGTGTGAGATATTGCATAGTAACAGAAATTCACGTGCAGTTTTTACCGATATAAATGAAATCGGTATAATATGTACTATAATTAACTAGTAAATTTTATTTTTTTAAAAATACTTTATTTAAAAGCTATCTATAATAAATAAAATTAAAAGTAGAAATAAAAACTGAAAAAGAAAGGTTCTATGTCGGCCCCGTAAGTGAGGCTATTTGGTTGCAGCAAAATTTTAACTTTCTTCCAGTGGGTCTTTGGTTCATTGCCACAGGTTGTGGCTTGCCACACTTTGTTAGCCATATGGCCCACGCGTCATAGACTCGCCTTTTGCTGGCGATATCCTCGTCGGTGCGTATGATGCAACCCAAAAAAGTACCAAAAGAATAAATAAACAACGACGTGTCACCTAAAAATGCGGGTACAAACAAAACCGGCTGAAGAAAATTCGGATAAAGTACTAGTGCTATGAAGTTATCACATCACATGAGTGACTCCACAAAAATATATATCATCAAAAGGAGAGGAGGTCTTTAATTTATACAGATATAACAATATAATTAGATACCTTGCTTTTAGTTAGTTGAATGATACACCAAAGTCGTGTGATGGCATTTGCTCTAGCTACCAGCAATAAGCCAAATATACAGTGTGCTACTATTCATTAGTACCGAACTGCATTTTGTACTGGCTACCTAGTCACAAAGAAAATTAAACGATAGACTATTAACGAGGATATAACAATCATCCTATTATTCTTTATCTCTAAATAATATTATCACGTTATTATACTTTTTGAGTATATCTTTTATCTATAAAATACTGTTAGATCATGTGGCTAGGTCTAGAATATTATAGTGATGAATAATGGACAATGGTTAATTTGTTATGATGAATAATTGGTGATTTTGTTTAGTGTTGTTATGCGAGTTGTGTTGCATATGTGCGGATTAATATTGGTCAAGTTGGAGAGAACTTGTGTCGGAAGAATGTTTTTTTGATATTTGCATATGCAAGTTGAGCGTGGAGGCGATCATAGTCGGTGATGAGGTAGACCGGGACTAGGATGGGGAGATCAGAGGTTCAGATGGTCAAGGAGGTCACGAGATAGTCGGGCTCATGCTTGGGGTCCATGGAGATCAGAGATGGATGATACGTGTTGGAGCTACGGAGGTGTGGTCTGGAGGCTACGACACGTGATGGATGATGCGTGGAGAAACTATGGGAGGTGCGATCTTAGATGCTTCGACACGTGACGCGTTTGGAGAAGTTAGAATTTTGGAAAACCCGTGTTAGGAAGAGTTTCGGGTCCCTTTGCTATTGGAATTGGATTAGAATTCGTGGACTTAGGACAAACCCAGGTTTTGCGCCCTAGACTATAAATAGAGGTAGGGTTGGAGGCTAACCTCGTGGCTTTCGTAGAGATTAATTTCGTGCTAGGGTTTAGGGGTGCCAGGAGAGCACTTTGTAGCCACCATGGATCAGAAATAAAGTTTAGATCTATTTCGAAAAAAAATTTGCGCGATGACGTGTGGCAGTGCATCGCTCGTCGCCTGATTTCGCGAGGTGCGCAACGCGGGTGTTCTGATCGGACGCGACGGCGACGTCTTGGTTTTCTCGTCTTCCCGTGCGTAGGCATCATGAGAAAATAAATCGATCGGGTGCAGCTTTTGGAGATTGAGCGAACAGAAAAGGAAAAAGTTTGCGGCGGATGCAAGTTGAGGTTGATGGATGAACAGTACTCGCATTTTTTAATAAAAGTCCGTAAGTTTTTTAATTCGCATATATTATCCTTTTTCTGGTTTTCTGATTCCTATGAATTCTTCATGCATTGATCTATGTCTAGATATTTTTCTTGCTTACATTAATGAATTAATTTGAATTAAAAATCGATTGCTAGATTAAAGGGAAAACGATGTTTTGCTATTCGATCGGAACATTTTTCTCGCTACATAAAATCGCTATAATGCTCGCTACAATACTTTGTTTGCGAGAATCGCTCTGATGCACGCTACATTAATTGCTACATTAAAATCGAAAAAAATTGCTTGGTTTTTTGTTATTTCTGGTTTTTGCAGATTAAACAATTAAAAGGTAGAAAATTAAAAAAAAGTTTCCACTGTGTGCTGCAATCATTCACCCTCCTCTGATTGCCATCGACGATCCTACAAATAGAGATTTCATAAGGTAGTCGTAAGCTTTTATACGGTAACTTCTTAGTCGTAAGCTCTTTTACAACCACTCCTTAGTCGTAAGTTTTTCTACGACCATGACATAGTCATCTGCTCTTCTAGACTTCTACGACTATGACATAGTCGTAAGTTATCCTGTGACCACCTTGTGGTCATAGATCCTTCACGATTAAGCCAATCTTCGACTGACCTGTCTACGACAACCCAATATATCATGTGTCTGTCTGATGAGACAGTTAGCACGTGCATTTATTCTCTGAAATAACTGCGCATAACCTCTCTCTCTCTCTCACAATAACCGTCGCACGACACATGAGATACAACGTCTCTCTAACAATAACCCCTATCGGACGGTTATCATCTGAAACATGAAGGCGTCTCTTAATATGGAACAACTGCCATCACTTCGCAAGCTATATAAAGGTTGACGTCAGAAAGAAGAGGGGGAGAAATTTGACAAACCCGAGGAAGGATAGAAGTAGAACAAGACATTTCGCATTCCTCTCTCGATTGTAATCAATTCATTGAGCAATAGCCACACAGGAGTCGGGTTGTTATCCTCCTAGGAGAAGTCCTGAACCTGTAAAAAAATCCATGTGTCTTTTATTTGTGTGATCACAGCCAGGTCATAGAGAGAGATCCCTCGAATCAAAAAATCATACACAAGATCGATACAAAAACATCGACAGTTGGCACTGTCCATGGGGAACTTTTTCCAAACTTCGATAATTCCTTGTTGTCAAGTTCTCTTCTTTCTGATATCCTTATGGCAAGAGAATAGAACGAGGAGAATTGGTTCAACCTGGGTGACTACGCAGACCTCAACATGGATGCCTGCTATGACTACTATCAAAACATGTTTTCATCCGAGGGTGAGACTGTCTCTAGAGATCCATTACGAGATAGCAGAGATTGCACTCATTGGAGGAACCAATTTTCCCAAAGGGTAAGGGTCAATCTGACCACAAACAAGATTGCACCAAGGCAGGTCCGCAACATGAGGAATTCACCTCAAGTGTTCAATACCTCATCGACCACTCTATCTGGGTCAGCAAGCCCTGGAATCTATCATTTTGGGAATCGATCAACATCTAGTGGTTGTCACCCTTCAGTTGTCTCCGTAGAGAATGTGGGTGGGCTACCTTCAAGTCCGTCCATACTCTTGCAGGGTTCAACTCCGATCAGAGATGATTATAACACAGAGTTTCTCTTTCTAGAGAGGCATATTCCGTACCGTGAGGCTCTGTCATTTGATAACTCCTCAAGCCAGGAGGTGTGTGATGCGAGTAAAGATCATGTTCAGGAGGTCTTCGCCCTCCCCTCAAATACTAATCACTCTCTCGGAGGAAAGCCTGACCTCACACACTAAAACCCTCATAGTGATGGAGAGGAGTCCTCCAGTGATGAGCCAGGTGAGTACTTTGATAAGTGTGGCAGAAATCCTAAAACAATTGCTCTCCTTTAAAGCGGCCTCAACCAGCCTCAGACATTGAGGATCCTAAGACTAGACGAAGGAGAAGATTGGCAGCCCAGAGGTTTTTGCCTGGGCGCGTCCAATACCAGTCTGAAGATGCTCTGGAGCTTCAACGCATAGATGATATGCTCAAGAATCCAACTTAAGAACTTGCTCGAGCATCAGGCTACGACCACTTCATTTAAGGGATAGTACGAAGACTCTGAAGCATGATGGCTAGGCTCAAGCAATTTAACAAAGGATTTGTTTTTATAAAGTTCCCTATTACAAACTATTCTGACAAATGAGATCCGATTTGCATCTCCTCCGCGACCTTCTGATCAGCTGGTTCTATCTCTTCGATCAGACAGACTACTTCTGCTTTAAAACAGTCTGAGTCGTGGTCGATCGGTCAAAGATTGAAGCTTTGGTTGCATGCCTTGAGTTTTGCCAAGGCATAGCTTACCACACCTTTAACTGCCTATCATTGCGAATCAGCCTGGTTGGTCCTTAAAGTAGCTATGACCTTCTCTAGAGCTCCGACTTGCTGTCCAATCGTACCCGCGTAAATGGACATAGTGTTTTCAGAAGGATTGACCTTCTCAACACCAAGCCCTTCGAGTAGATTGTTTAGGAGGAAAAACATTGTCTTGAAGAATCATCTTCATTGACTACGAGTCGAAGTCTCTACGGGTCGCTTTATTTTGACTACAGCTTCTGCAATAACAGAGTGAAACTTAGTTAGAAAACATATTTTCTAAAAAGACTAGTTACTAGAACTGGTCAAGGGTAAATATTTCCTTACCTGCTAGTCGAGACTCAAGCTTCTCGACTTCTTCCTTGTGCTAGTCTTCTAGTGACCTTATTTTCTAGCCTCTCTATTTGTCACTACGAGTAAGCTCATTGATCACTTTGGTCTTTTCATCGACCTCAGTGCAAAGCTTACCCATTTCAATCTCTTTATCTATAAAAAGAAAAAGAGTTAGAGAAAGACAAGATAGACATCCGAATAACCAGTCGTAAGTTCAAGACTTATTGTTTATCTTGTCTCATAGCTTGTTAGTTGCAAAATTGGCCTTTAAGAGGTTAATCGTTAGGTCAATATTTTTCTTTTTGAGCCTCTGTGTCTCGACTTTCTCGTTATTGAGCATGGCTTCCAACAATCTTTTGTTGCTCTTAGACCTGTAAAGGTTAAAGACAAACATGAAAGAACTAGACTAGTGGTCTAAACAGGAGAAGACTACATATACCAATGGCTTACCATTTCTTCGCCTCTTCATGCAGTTCGGCGTTCTCTTGCCTTAAAAGCATGAGTTGTCTGTGGTATTTAGCCACAGTAGTCATGTCTTCCAAAGCTCCCTGAATAAAGGAAGACAATGAGAATTAGGGAAAGCCAATTACAAATAACTAAGCATTAGATACTTACGTTCATGCTCGTACGAGCAAATTTAGCGAGTACTCATTGGGAATCCTCTAGTCGGTTGAGGTCATCAGCCTTGTTTCACCACACCTTCTCGAGGCACTCATCGTCAAAAACATACCCTTTGTTGGGGATATCTTTAGGGTGAGGAACTTGGTCATGAGATCGACACGAGGAAGATTCAACTACAAAAGCAGGAGTAAAGTATTTAGAGAAGAATTTGGGCTGTTCTTCTTCTTCATCCTTAGCTATACCTCCTCGAAGAGGAGGAGGAATATCCTCGGTGATCTCTTCCTCGGCGTGGCAGTCAGAAGGAATTCCCACTTTGAGACCATGTGCATCTTCTTTTGCCTTTGCTTCTATTTCAACCACCTCAGTGGTCGTAGCTGCTTCTGCTTCAGAAGCAGTCCCTGCTATTGTCATAGTGGTCGATTCTTTGACCATCTTCTCTGCTGCCTCTTCAATTGAGGGCAGAGTTGCACAGGGTTTCTCGACTGAAGCATTCCCTGGACGATGGAGGAGCCAGGCTAAAGACACAAGAAGATAGATGAATTAGCATTTGAGAAGGGAAGGAGGTAAAATGCAATTGTTATGCTCTTATTTACATACCTTGATCTCTTAGCCTTAATCTTTAATTTAGAAGGAACCTTCGCTAAAGAAGGTTTCTTCGATTTCTCTCCCACAACCGCGTCTAGTCGTGGAGGAGCGGGGTCATCTCTGGCCACGTTTGGTCGTTGTGGCGCAGGGTCACCTACGACCACATCTGGTTGCAGGCCTTGAGCAAGTGCAACTATTTTTTGTTCCTCTTACTCTTCCTAATGGTCAAGACTGGTTTCGACCACCTGAAGAGCAGTCTCCTTCTCGATCACAAGTTCTGCTGCTACAGCAGCCTCCTTCATAAAAGATACAAAACTCTTCCAGTTCTACTTTTCAAGTTGCTTAATAAATTCTTGAAAAGCACCAACTAAAAAAGTTTTGTCATTGTAATAGTAGGGTACCTTGATCTTGGGAGTTAGCTGCTCTATCATAGGAGCCAGTTGCACCAGTACGATTGCTCCTATTTCCTCTACAACAACTACATCTGCGAGGAACTGCTCGATGGGAGCAGACAGATGAGGAGAGGGAGGAGCAACGCTTGAGCTCTCACCCTGCTTGTCGACAACTTTTACCAGTCGACGCTTCTTATTTGGAGGAGCTTTAATCTCCTCTATCTCTTTTTTTTATTACCATCAATTCGACCTCTTGGTAATTTTGACAGTTTTCTATGTCAACTTTCTACAATAGAAAATGATCTTAAGTTCTTGTGGTTTACGACAACGAAAGTCTAAAGAAGAAGTCAAACTTCGTTACCTTTAGGTGTTCAATTTTTTCCTCGGTGGATACATCTACCAAAATGCGAGGAGCCTCCACATCAAGTATCAGAGCCTTCTCACAGATAGCTTTGACTCGAGAATCAATCTCTCCCAAAGCAAGATTTGTATAGACAAATAAAAGTGGTCAGTAACTAGAGCTCGAAAAGGGAGAGATTTCACAAAGTAGTCGTAAGCTCTTTTATGACAACTCCTTAGTCGTAAGCTCTCCTACAACTATCATATAGTCGTAAGTTATCCTGCAACCACCTTGTAGTCATAAATCCTTATACGATTAAGCCAATCTTCGATTGGCTTGTCTACGACAACCCATTACATCGTGAGTTTGTCTGATGATGCAGTTAGCACGTATATTTCTTCTCTGTAATAACTACGCATAACCTCTCTTTTTGACAATAATCGCCGCACGACGCACGAGATACCACATTTCTCTGACAATAACTCTCGTTAAATAGTTATCATCCAAAACGTGAAGGCGTCTCTTGGCATGGAATAATCACCACTGGTTCACAAGCTATATAAAAATTGACGTCATGAAGAAGAGGGGGAGAGATCCGATAGACCCAAGAGAGAACAGAAGTAGAGCAAGACATTTTACATTCCTCTCTCGATTGTAATCAGTTTATTGAGGAATAATCACACAGAAGTAGAGTTGTTATTCTCCCAGAAGAAGGCCTGAACCTGTAAAAAAAATCTCTTTGTCTTCTCTATATATGATCGTAGCTAAATTATAGCAAGAGATCCTCTAAATTTAAAAACTCATACGTAAAATCGATATTAAAATATTGATAACTATATAATATATACACACACGCGCGTACCAGACACGGCACGGCATTCGACCTAACAGTAGAAAACGAATCATCCGTGATCCTGGACATGAACAGTTACAGTGCTTTCACACTACTCTGTCAAAAGAAACAAAATCTAGTACCAGCAGATTCATGCATGTACAATAATGCATGATATTGCCATGCCATTGTTACCTCTTCTCTCACAACAGTGGTACTGGCATTACTAATTTGCTATTGCTACAGAATGAAGAAAAGACAGGGACACGTGTGTATATAGGAAGAGATGCGGGAGAAACACCATCATCCAATATGAATATATATGAATCCATCGTGCATACGCTATTCCATCGATCCATCGTTCAGAAATGTTCAGAATTCACTAATTCAGATCAAATCAGGAAGGACTATGTATTACCAAAAAAAAGTGAGTAGAGGACTAGCAGTAGGTAGTACCAAGGAGAGGAGGAAGTATATGTTCTTTTAAGATACGATTGATGGTTTTTAGTTGTGGTTGATGATTTTTATTCGTGTTTTTTATATGGCAGTGGATAATGAAGACGTCGACGTGAATGATGCGCATGATTTTGAATTTAAGAAACCGTTTGAAAAATACATTTTGAAAAGTCATGTTTATTTTGATTTTTGAAGAAGCAAAATGTTAAAAAGGATAGGCTAAAGAGCAAGAGAGCAATAGCTTGGCTGGCTAGGGTGTGGGGCTGGGAGAGCAGAGGAGGGCAGCAGGGTGGCAGTGAGCGATGAGTAGTAGTAGTAGGGTTCGTTTACATTGTCTTTTAGTTTTGGCTTTAGAATAGTAATAACTTGTAGAGAAGTTTATAGAGAGGTACTCGTGTACAATTTTGATCGACATAAATAAAGTCACTACAGTGTAGGCTACTGTTGTGGTTACAGACCAAACAGAGAGAGTGTGTGGTAGTGGAGAGTTAGGTGAGTGAATGGCTTGGCCTTTCTCCCCATGGCCTGTGTTGCATATATACATCCACATAGGGAGTGCTTTTACAATAACACCCTTACATATGAGTACTCCCCTCAGGGGTATTCATGTCATTATACATGCCCCATTTTGGGCCTTACATTCCTCTAACAGGCCTGCTGGGCTTAGGTGGGGGGCTGAGGCGAAGCTGGAGCCCCAAATTGGTGTGTGTGTGTGGGGGGCTGAGGCGGCCGAGCCGCAGCCGAATGGGGATGCCTCGCCCCAAACTCGCCCTGATGGTCGATCCGGCGCTTGCCGCAGTTGTCCTTCGGACGGCGGCCAAAGTCAGGGCGGCGAATACCTCGTTTGGACTATTGCGGTTGAAGGGTCCGAAGAACCACGCCGACGTGCGCGAAGGCTATGTCGTCGTGCGACCGCATTTATTCCTCATACGATCGACACGCGGTGGGACGCTAGTGGGGCGTCGTGCGGTGACAGGACTCTGTACGACCACGGTCATATGCGGGCTACATGTACCGTCGCGACGCTTCGGCTTCGCACGTGGGGAGGTGAGCGGTTGTTGCTCGCCGTTTGCGCTTACCGACGGTGGGAGGCGAGGGGCCTTTAAATACCCCGTGGTACTGTGCCTGCGCCTCCTCCTTACGCTTTCTGGTTGCTCACCCTATTCCTGCGCTCCTTTTTGGCGTCGAGTTCTTCGTGGACGCCGATGGCGACTTGCGACGAGCGTGCTCAGGTGGGCGCTATGCCATCCGCCGGCGGTCCTCACCGCTTGAGGTGAAATACGCGCTCGAGGAGCGCGATCCGGCGGCGGCAGACAAGTGGTGGGCGGCGAAGAAGAGTTAGGGTCCGTACTCTGGCGAGTTGGGCCGCACGCTCGTGACGGAGGACACGATCCGTCCATCGCGCGGGAGGAGGCTATCGGACCGCCAGCGGTGCGGCCGCCGCCGATGATGAGACAAGCCGCGCCACGAGAAGTCGGAGCGATCGTCTTCGTCGCCTACTTGCCGGACCGCATCCGTCCCGCGGCAATTGTTGGGGACGTCTTTGCGACCTTCAAGATGGAGTTGTCACAGCTGACTCCGAACGCGGTGGCTCGCCTCGCCGTGTACAGCTGGGCCCTGCGCTCGGAAGCGTGTTGGCCCAGCGCCTCCTTGTTCGCGTATTTGCATGAAGTCCGGTGCCAACCGAAGGAGCGGACGGATGGGACGTTGTCGAAGTTTGGCAGTGTCAACTTCGTCCTGCGGGCGTCATGTGGAAGGCTCTTCCCTGCGAACTCGACCCGAGGGAAATGGGAGTCCAACTGGGCGAGGCGGTGATTCTACCATCGTGTGGCGAGTGGTAGCGGCCTTGAGTGCGCAGGCGGGCCGATTGCATTTAAGACCACACCCGGCTTAACACTTGACCAGGAAGATGAGCGGAGGGAGTGAAGACTTGTGGGGGTCGCCGCCCACTTCAATATGCGCGACCTCGCCGAGGAGTACATAATGCTCGGTGCGACGCCGCTCTCCCGCGATTGGCGCTTCACGACCGGGGAACGTCGGGATGATAATGTTGACCCGTCCATTTGCTCGCTGCCCGCGCCGACTGGTCTTCGTAAGCCTCGACCGTGCCCTCCTCTCCGTTCGTACGCATTGCATTGTGTAAATGTGCTTTCTACCCCGCGCAGGGACTCGCCTGGAGGACGCGGAGCACGCCGCGTGCGTGTTCCTTGGGCCATACACTGCCAGAGAGCACGAGCAGCGCGCAGCTGCGACTGCGAAGGCGGGATTGGGGTAAATAAACCGCGTGTGCGAGGCCTTAGGGCTTCCTGTGCCGGATCGCACCCCTCCGGACCAGCAACACGAGGATGATAGTGCCACGAAGACGAAAGCGTCATCCCACAAGAGGACCCGGAGCACTGCGACCACGCCCTGTACGGCGGTTGCCGCTGTTCCTGCCGGCGCGGCGAGCCCGGAATCGGATTCGGCGAAGTATGCCGACTCAGACTTGGAGGGCGCGGGTACAGAGGGCGAAGGCGCAGGTGGCGGAGGGCGCGCCGCGGAGGTCTCGTTTCGCGCGGGCCGCCGAGGCGAGGTGGTCTTGGGCCGGTGGCACCGGTGCGGAGTCCTCGTCTGCGGCCATGGTCGTGGGTCGTGGCGGGGTTGCCCTCCGCGGGAGTATATGGAACGCAGTCTTCGCCAGCAGCGGCGGCCGAGACGGAGGTGCCCCCCGCAGAGGTCGTGAGGACGACGCCCACGCCCGCTGTCATTATAGCTGTGGAGACCCCTTCAGCGGATATTGTTGCCGCAGGGGCTCCTTTCGTAGCGGTTACCGAGGTGGGGCCTTCCCCTCAGGCGAAGCGGCCACGCGTGCGGTCTCCCCTTCAGCGGACTTCGCGAGGGTTCGCCGTGGCGACCGGTGTTGGGAGCTTGTGGGACTCCGCTTTGAGCGCCGAAGTTCCTCTACCTCGCATCCTCCCGGCCCCTCGGGCCACCATGACCGTGGCGCAGGATCGGTTGGCGCTAGGTCCCGACTCGGAGGTCCCCCAGCCTCACGAGTCAACGCCGTTCGTTGGGGCCGAAGTCGTTGCGGCCCCGCCCGGGGCTAGGGAGGCGTCTCCGCGAAGCCCCCCATCCGCCACCGAAGGTAGGCTATGACGGCATTCCTTCAGCACAATTTTTCCACGCCCCGTGACGAACGTGTACTTCCTCTTGCAACGGCACTTATCCCGGAGGAGGAGCCATTCCTTGAGCGCGGGGGTCTTGGCGCTGGCGACACAGATGTCGCGCGCCCGAGCCCGGCGGACTTCGTCCCTCCGTCGGATGCGCTGAGGGCATGGCGCGGGATTGCGGACGACGCGACCGCCAGCATCGGCCAACAGGCGTTGCACACCTACGGGTCAGGGCGCCTTGGAGATTCATGGAAGTGTTGGGAGTGAGGGTAAGCGTCTGTCTTTTGGACCACTTGCAGCCGTTTAGCGCTAGCTGACTCCTACGCCGCGCAGACACTCGTGTTGGCCCAGGCCCTGCGAGCTGCTCACGTTCGCGAGGAAGGAGCGCTACAGAGTAGGCTGCAGGCCACCGAAGACGAGCTGCAGGGAGCTACAGGGGCGCGCTCCGCCCAGGATGCTCGTATACGCCGCCTGGAAGCGGAGTGCGCGGAGATGAAGATGCGCATCAAGGAGCTCATTGCCGCAGCGCGAGCATCAGCCGCCGAAGCGGTGCGACAAGAAGCTGCTGCGGAGCGGGACGACCTTCTGCAACAAGTCGCTGCATTGGAGAGGGAAAACAGCGAGCTTGCCGCCTGTCTGCCGGAGCGGGATCGGGCTTTGGGAGACGCGTCGGTAGCTGCTTGGGACGCTATGTTGGCGCTGGAAGACACCCTCAAGGGGCATATCGTCGAAGTGCCGGCACGCTCCTTCAGGCCCGAGGACCTGTCGCGATCGCTTCGGTGGATCGGAGACGCGACGGTGTTGCACGCGATGCCACGACGACCTTTGGCAACCACTGCGCCTACGTGGCGTCGTGCCTGGTATGCGTGCTCCTGCGATTCCGCGGCTGTGAGCATGTCGCCGGGCTAGCCGATCCTCGACTGGAGATGCCCGCCGGAGGTGGGGTAATGTCCGGTGTCGTGCGCGCCGCTCGCCGCGCCGTGAAGTTCTTCCATGAGCGGATATGGGAGTACTGCGGGGAGGCCGCAGCCATAGTCGAGCTGCGGAATAACCTACACGGCGAGAAAACCTTGGCCAGTTTCTGGACGAGGTCCCGCGGCGCGATGAGGATGGCGCTGCGGCCCCGGACAACGCTACGAACCCACAGGTGTGACGGCAGGTTGTCGTGTGTTGGCGTGCGTTGTAACCGTTGCGTTTCTTTTTTGAATGAAGTACGAAATTGCTTCCTCGCTGTGGCCGATCTTTGCCCCTTGTTGCGGCGATTACGGCCGGGCCGGCTGCTAATTTTCGACCTTGCGACCTGTCGGCGTCTTCGGCGCTGGCAGAGGGCCGAGGAAGCACTGGATTTTTGGGCGGGCCGAGCGTCTTCTAGCGGAGCCTCGGCACAGACGCGTGTTAAGGATGAGCCTATCGAGTAGCGGCCTCGTGCGCCGGAGGTGTTTGTACACCTTTGTAATTCGCCTTTGCAAGCGTCGTTAATGAATGCAAAGAGTGATCTTGGTTGGAACTTGCGAAGTGCGTCTCCGCCCCTCTGACTATGCTGTCCTATGGCAAACTCGAAGGGTTACCGCATTCGCCCGTACGCGACGATTTGCGCCTCGTAAGGTAGGGTGGTTGAGATGGACGCGTAGTTAAAGTAACCGCACAATCGCTCAACCCCTTGCCCTTTCGAAGTGGGATCAGCGGAGCTCGTGCCTTAGGCGGGCGAGCGCCGCTCCCTACCGAGCGCCGTTCTTAGTCGGCGAGACGAGCGGCGCTCCTACCCTTCGAAGTGGTGGCGGCGAGCCGGCGCCTTAGTCGGCGAGCGATCGCGATGCGCCGGCGATGCACGAGCCCTACCCGCCAGTGGTGGCGTGGCGGCGTTTTAGCCGAGCGCGCTTAGTCGTGGCGACGAGCCGGCGCGCGAGACGCGCGCCCATCCCTACCCTTCAGTGGTGGCGGCGAGTTGGTGCCTTAATCCAAGTAGACGCGTGAGCACTCCGCCCCTACCCTTCGGTGGTGGCGCGAGTTGGCGCCTTAGTCGGCGAGACGCGCGCGCGCCCGCCCCTACCTTCGGTGGTGGCGGCGAGCCGGCGCCTTAGTCGGCGACGCGCGAGCGCCGTCCCTACCTTCCAGTGGTGGCGGCAGAGCTGGCGCCTTAGTCGAGGTAGACGCGCGAGCGCTCCGTCCCCTACCCTTTGAAGTGGTGGCGGCGGAGCTGATGCGCGAGCGCTCCGTTCCCTAGGATCGCGCAAGGACAGCCTCTGGTGCCTTTTGCCCGCGGGTGCGCCCGCGCGGGAGTTAGCCGCGGGTGCGTCACCTTGGTACTTCGCGGAATGCACATGGGAGTGGGCTCCCATGGTGCGCTTTGCACTTCGTAGAGTACGCCAGGATAGCCTCCGCGTCTCTTTTGTACTCCGAAGAGTGCGCGGGATCGACATCCACGTCTTATTTATACTCCGAAGAGTACGCACAGGGGCAACGCCCATGCGTGCGCGGGGTTCGCGTCTTGTTTATACTCCGTAGAGTGCGCAGGGATAGCATCCGCGTCTTTTTTGTACTCCGGAGAGTGCGCGGGATCGACATCCACGTCTTATTTTTACTCCGAAGAGTACGCACAGGAGCAACGCCCATGCGTGCGCGGGGTTCGCGTCTTGTTTATACTCCGTAGAGTGCGCAGGGATAGCATCCGCGTCTTTTTTATACTCCGGAGAGTGCGTGCGGAGGCAAACCTCAACGCTACGTCTTATTTAGAGTCCGTGGACTGCGCGCGGAGGCAAGCCTCTGCGCGTTGCGGGCGGTGAGGTGCGTGCGGAGGCGGACCTCAACGCTATATCTTATTTATACTCCGTAGAGTGCGTGCGGAGTGAAACCTCAACGCTACGTCTTATTTAGAGTCCGTGGACTGCGCGCGGAGGCAAGCCTCTGCGCGTTGCGGGCGGTGAGGTGCATGTGGAGGCGGATCTCAATGCTACGTCTTATTTATACTCCGTAGAGTGCGTGCGGAGGTGTCCCTCCGCTCGTCTTGGTTTATACTCATACCCGTGTCTTTGACAAAGAGTGCACGCGCGAACGCGCGTCTTTGTTTATAGTCATACTCGTGTCTTTGACAAAGAGTGCGCGCGCGGACGCGTGTCTTTGTTTATACTCATACCCGTGTCTTTGACAGAGAGTGCGCGCGAACGCGTGTCTTTGTTTATACTCATACCCGTGTCTTTGACAAAGAGTGCGCGCGTGAACGCGCGTCTTTGTTGTAAGAAACAAGAATTTGTGCAAACGGTGAACTTTATTAAATTCCTGTTTGTGCGGGTGAGCAGTTACAAAAAAGGGGAGATACCGACCACTAACCGCTATTAGGACGGGGGCGACCGCTGACGAGCCGCTGCTGCTGGGGCGACTTTGTGCCCGAGGAGCGCGAGACGCTCTCCGGGGGCGCCCAGGGGCTCCGCACCTGCACACCCGGCCTAGGTGTCTTGGCGAGCCACGTGGCATGGACCCCTGGCGCCAAGCTCTATGCGCCGAGCCATGTCCTGGTCACCATGAACGATGATGATGGCCCGCGGTCCGAAGCTTCATGCAGAGGAAGCCGTGGTGCGGAATTGCCCCGAGAGTATTTAGGAGCGGCCGCCCCAATATGGCGTTGTAGGGGTATGCAATGTCGACCACGTCGAAGATGGCATCTTCGACACGCTCCTCAGGTTTTAGCTTGACTGCGAAGAGCTAGTCCGCATCGACACGCTCGACGTAGTTTCCCTGAAAGTTGTTGTAGAGCCGATCGCGGATCTGTTCCCACGCGTAGATGGACTGTGGTTCAATGGTGAAGAACCAGGACAACGCCACCCCTTGTAACGCGAGAGGGAGTCCTTTTGCCTTCGTGGTGTCTTCTCCGCCAGCGGCTTCAATAGCGGTCTCATACACACGCACGAATTCTCGCGGGTCGAAGTCGCCCTTGTACGCCTCGATGACGCTTGGGAACTTGAAGTCCTCAGGCCATGCCGCCTGCTGTAGGCCCGCAGAGAGCGGGGGCTCCGGGTCTACGCGCCGCAATGGGGTCGTCGCTGCTATCCGCCCTCTTCGGAGCGGGTTCGGATGCCACCGCCGGGGGCGTGTTGGCTCCGAGTCTCTTGCATGTCTCGCATGACTCGCGAGGTCTGTTAGCTCACGAAACGCTACCGAGGGCCGCCAGCAGGCGCTCTCCGCCGCGGACGTGGCGGGCGTCGATGCGCCCGCCAGATGCGGCCGGCTGACAATGGTGACCACGACTGCGCGCCCAGTGCCGCCGCGTTGTCTGGAGGATCTCGAGCCGTGACGAGGTCCGCGTCGCCGCTGGGACCATTCACCGCTTCTGCGCCGGGTGGGAAAGCGGGTGCGCCTGCGTGCCATCGCCGGGTTTGGTCGTCGGGGCGGTGTTGGCGGGGTCTGGTGGCGCGGCGACGTTGGCGATGTCGGGCGTCGTGTCGCTGGTGGCGGGGTTGGGCCTCGCGTCGGTGGCGGGGTTGGGCGTCGCGTCGGTGGCGGGGTTGGGCGTCGTGTCGTGAACATCGGTGTTCACGGTCGTCACACCTACACCGTCGCCCATACCTGCAACTGCTAAAGCCGAAGCCCTGGTGCTGACGCGAGACTTCGCCGCTTCGCCTTCTTCGCCGCCAACGGTGAAGCTTTCTTTAGTGCCATCCTCCTTCAGACCTGGAGGCTTGCTCTTGTCCTCACCATGGACGGCGCCAACTGTTGTGGTTACAGACCAAACAGAGAGAGTGTGTGGTAGTGGAGAATTAGGTGAGTGAATGGCTTGACCTTTCTCCCCATGCCTGTGTTGCATATATACATCCATATGGGAGTGCTTTTACAATAATACATTTACATATGAGTACTCCCCTCAGGGGTATTCATGTCATTATACATGCCCTATTTTGGGTCTTACATTCCTCTGACAGGCCTGCTGGGTTTAGATAGGGCCACCCCTACAACAGCTACAATCCACTTAGTAGTCTCCGCCTTCAAAATTCACTTTATTTAAAAGTTACATATGGTAGAAAAGCTATTTACAGTAGAAAAACAAAACAGCTTGTATGAACCATACGAACAGCGCCGTACACCGGACGGACGGGGTACGATACGAGTGGGTGGTGACTCGTGAAAGCGTGGGGGCGGGGCCCACCTGCATGGGATTGGTACTAGGTTGTTGCCCACATCACGGGCACCCGGGGCCCACCGGAGCACACGCACCCAGCCGTTCCATCGCACGCCCCCTCGCTCCCGTCGCTTTTCCTCGGCGCTCCCCCCCTCCTCTCCCGTCCATGCGAAAATGATTTCGTCGTACCTCTGCTCGCTCCCCTGCCACGTTTCGTCGCCTCGCCCAGGTCGCCATGGGCGCAGCCGCTCCTAACTCCGGCGGATTTATTGGTTTGCCGGCTCAATCAGATTAATTGGTCAGCCATGAGGAAAACAACCCCTCGCCTCTCCTCTCCACATGCTTCACACGCCAGTGAGAGTGAGCCACGTTATTAAACCATAACCAAAGAAGAGGAAAACCAACTAACTTAGTACAAACAATAGGAGTTATTGAACCCTGACCAATGAAAAGGAAAACCACCTAACTTAGTACAAACAATACGATAAAGCAGTTGCAGCTACCGATGGAAAGCTTTTATTGTATGCTTAGGTTTTAATTGTTACAAGTCCAGCTGACGAGCATCTCGCTAAATATGTTGTCTGACTATACGTGCTTCCGTTCTAACTCACATCAATCTTTGTTGCAGCATGTTATATCACAAGTTATTGTTACCTAGTATCTTATACAAGTGGATCTAGAAACCTCAAATTATTATCACGCTACTATTCCGACCCACATCAACCTTTATAGCAGTGTCACTCCACACATTATTGCTCATGATATCTTGTACCACTGGATCTAAAATTTTCTTTCAACTTTGGCGTAGAAATTAGCATCTATCTCGCAGAGGAAACCAAAAACCTTCTCTTATCCATTCAGATTGGAGGAGCTAGCTAGTTCGTCCTACATATAGATAGTCCTATGCTGAAACGCGTTCTTAGTTTTTACCCTTTGTGGTTCTGAGAGGCTAGCTAGGAAAGTAGATATGCATGCAATGCAATCGTATGTACGCAGCCACACAATAGTCGTAGCTAAATTAAAGGATTCTTTTCTCTTTCTTTCTCCTCGTACCGTCCTTTGTTTCCTTGCAATAAACAAACCATACTATGTGAGGTGATTCCGGTGGGCGTTGGAACCAAGGATTAATTCTTTAGGACTCAACTCCATAGAATCCAGGGACCTTTGCAACTTTTAAGGTTTTTTTCCTTCTCCTCTCTCTCTCTCTGCATCAATGACCAATTACTGAATGTTGCTTTAGGTACAACCAGACCCATCTATATTACATTACTACTTTGACAAGTACCATTTATTCTATAACTTATGATTTATAATTTTTTAATAAATAAATAGAACGATTTCCCTACCATTAATTTGAAACGATTTATCGGGATAGTCTTTTCGGATCAGTTTATCAGTATTCGGTTCGTTCATATAAACATTCGTGTAAGTCCAAAAGTTATCGGTCACAACAAAAAAAGAACATATCCTTTGTTTGCATTGTTTGTGTCCTAACTTTGCTACTCCTGTTTGGGAGCAACAACTTCTTTTGCTTAGGAACTTGTCCTCTTTTTGCTTCTTAATTTGTCAACTAAAGCTAACTTAGCTAGCTAGCCCCTTTATTCCTTGTCTATGTGATGTGCCCAGCCAATTGACTATATTTGGAAGAGGAATCTCTACATTTCAGAATGCAAGGTTGCCTTTCAGGTGGAGCTCTCTCCTTTTTTCAATTGGGATAACATAAATTTATGATAAAGTAGATGCAATGCAAGGCTGAATGATCATCGTTAATTCACCCTTTAATTAAGTGCAGTACCGCATATTTAGTATAAAGCTAGGAATCAACTCATCTTCTAGAGCAGTGAGCTAGCTCGCTCCTACTTTAAAATGGATATCTATAAGAAAAATTAGGGAGTGTTTAGAACACAAATTTCACAAGAAACAATTCAATTCCAAGAGTGCGTAAATTTTCTCCCATGCCAACTAGGGCCGGAAGGAATGGAACTTTTCGGAATAACTAAGTTAGCATATAAGCTTGCATAAACGTAACAATCATAAGTAGAGACGGGCGCGAAGAAGCAATTGATTTATAAATAACCAAAAACCTTAACGCATCATGCATGCGTATGCCCTCAACTCCAAGCTAGGTCTATAGGCTCATTCTTTTTAGCTTCGGCTGGTGGCTTTTGACTACGGCTGATGATTAGTAACGGTTGGTAGAGAAGTCGTGAGAGAGAGTACGGAGAGAGAGAAATTCGTGTTTGATTTTGGCCGATATAGATGAAGTCTTTATAGTGTGTACAACAATTGACTTATAGACCCCGTATTGAAAAAACACTCTGTTTAAAAACTAGTTAATGTGAAAAATCAAAAGCTGAAGCTGAAAAGAAGGGCCATAACCTTTCCATTGTGCAAAGGACACCGATCTAAGATAGAACATATCATACAAGATAGAACATATAATATATATATATGTATATATATAGTGCACATGCCAACAACTAGCTGGTAGATGCATGGATACCGCTAATTTTTTACGGCTTGCTGGTCCTAAACTAATCAAACACGAAAAGCTCTATAATTTATAAAAGAAAATTACCTTAAGCCACATGCTTGTACAATAAGCAATTTTTAGGATAGTTAATAATACACGAAAATTGTCCTAAAACACACTAAAATCCCATACTAGATATTAATTGACCACACATTTAGTGAGGTCTTTCTTTTGCCGTGCAATGCGTCTTAATTCGGACTTAATCTGTGGTGTACGTAACAGTCATTTCTGGGGTACGTATATTAGAAGTTTCAAAGAAATAGAAAATTATATACTCCTTAGAAGCCACCTACCTGAGGTGGAGTCTAGGAATCTTTCGGGAGAGGAGGCAGGCTAGATGCTAGATTTATATTTTTCGTCGTGGATCATTAAACTAATCAGTGTGATCATGATCGATCCCTAAAGAAATCAAATCATATTCGATCCGTACAGCTCTTTACATAATCTAGGTTTAGTCTCCAATGTTTGCCTTATGATCGATCCTGCAGAGTACCAACTTTTGATGTCATCCATGTACACTTGTACACTTATCCACCAAACCAGCAAAAGTGACCCCAAAAGAGCTTATTTCGAGCTAATCTTAATCAATTAGACAAGTTCAGTTTTTCAGTAGCTATATAAGATGTGTCATTTTGATACTACAAATAAGTTGATTTAGATACTATATATACTTCATATGAATCACATGATCGAGCCTGTTAATTTGCATGCAATACGTACAATAAGATTTTAATTAAACGGTCACAAAAATATAATCTTAATTAAACCCGCTGGCGTCAATCGATCTGGCGTTAAAAGCACAGTGTTTACTAATTTTTCCTCCAACTTTAAATAAAAAATAGTATGCCAATACTTGTCAGCTTATATATCGATCTTTCTTAATTTCTGATTTGAAAGTATTCCCGGCCTATAAATTACAAGTGCCTTCAGTAAATCATTCTTCCCTCGTCTGTCAGTTACTACACAATAGTAATTAATTGACACTTTGAGTCCTCCCTCCAAATTATTAAGCAGGGATTGATAAAGGGCACTTTTTTTTTTGGTAAAAAACGCAACAGATCCAGTTTGTGCAATTAATTTCTCCTAACATGCATGATAAGCTTCTGGACACGCATGACGATGGGGGGGAAGAATTAAGTAGATACACAATCTGGGTTTATCAGTAAACTGGTAGTGATATCATCGATCAATGTGTGTTTGATCTTTCTGATCAAGTAGCTAGTACTGACAGAGTAAGATCTGGGTTTATCAGTAAACTAGTAGTGATATCATCGATCAATGTGTGTTTGATCTTTCTGATCAAGTAGCTAGTACTGACAGAGTAAGATCTGGGTTTATCAGTAAACTAGTAGTGATATCATCGATCGATGTGTTTGATCTTTCTGATCGAGTAGCTAGTACTGACAGAGTAAGAAGATGAGTTGACTTAGGGAGTGTGGGAAGATGTCGGCATCGATCGATCCATCTAGCTCGGTCTGAACACAGAGAAAACAAGGAGCGTGCTTACCACATACGCACTCAGATACGTACTAATATACGTCTTAATTAATCATAAGCATCCTGCTTAGTTTACTAATCCAGCTGTGCCGCTCCATAATGTGAAAGCCAGCTGTGCCACGTACGTCGAGATTCGAGCTCCTGATTCACTGAGTACCTTGGAGAGCAAATGAGTAAGCATCTATCAGCAAATGAGTAAGCATCTGTCAGAGACTGCTTTTACCTTAAAAAAAACACCAGCCGGGGCAGAGAATTCCTTCGTTGCTTAACAACGCTTAGAGCCAAGAATTTTACAGGAAACAAAATAGAACCTACGATTGCTTTAGTTTTTTCTTATAGAAATCCTTCGTTTTCAAGCAGGGCCGACAGATTAAGGCATGTTAAATTACGATTTGCGAGTTCGCGATGAAACAACTGCGTAGAGAGTCATGGTGATGATCCTGCAGGGCAATAATAATACGCGAAGGAGTATATATAGTTTAGATCAGGGGGAAATTATTAAGGTGTGTAGGAGATGTGCAAAGCATGTTCTTCGGGGGACCATCCATGGTGGCCATGGCAGCAGCAGCAGCAGTACAGTGCCACCGAACAAACAGCTCAGGCTGCTCTGCAGCCACCAATGGGGTGCCCTGGTGCTGCTGCTACAGTTGCCCATTTCTCTTTTTCTTCAGCTGCCTTTTTGAAAATCTCCAGATTAGTACAGTACCATTAGCATTGCAAGAGGGAGCCCATGCATGGGATAAATTTGCTACAAACTGATTTTTTTTTTCTTCTATCCTTTCCTTTTACCATACCAAGTCTTTAAAAAAAAATTCAGAGCAGAAGGTGCGAATTGGCCGAGTGCCTTGAAACTCCTATATGTTTTTGATATACTAATCGTTCATTTAGCTGAAAAATCTATCAGGATTAATGTGTAGATCATGGGTTATAGGTGACACACACATCCATGTCACACCATCACGTCAGTGAGAAATTTTCGGGGTGGACATTAACTTTAGACACGGACTGACCCTGCCTGTGCCAGTCTTCTGTTGTGACTGGTGGGCTAGGCCTTGCAAATTGTTGTCCCCCAATGCATATCGATATTTCTACACACAAAACATCCCCAACAGTTGCTCCCCCTAATGAAGCTTGATATTCTTTCTTTTTTCCCCCCCACCCTTTTTGCATCAATATTTTATTGGGTTTTTGTTAAACATCATCCGGATGTTTTCTTACTAACTATCATCCAGATTTAGGACTATTGGATTAGAGATCCAATAGCTATGAATTCTCCCCCTCCCCTTTAAATTCTACCTCCTTCATCTTGAAAAAAATCTTCTCCTTTAAAAACAAGCGCATCTTGATCTCTAATACAAATGATACAACTGATACAAATTTGGATGATAATTACAAAGAAAACATCCGGGTGATGGCTAGACACTAATATTTATTTTTCTTTCTTTCTTTCTTTGCATCAGTTTCTAACGGCGAATTAACGCCAGGAACAATCTCATACTCATTTAATATTTTAGAGTGGAAAATGTTAGACGATAAAGCTAAACTACTTTATATTTAAATAATGGTAGCTAGGAATACCCGTCTTATCGCAAAACAAAAATTGCAGCGATGCATGGTTAGCGGTTGTTCTTCCAAGATGATCATGCGTGTACAATAGCTCGCCCGCCGAATTCCCTTGTGTGTGAAAAAGACCGCAAATTCGAGTCTTTGTCGTGAATTCATGATGGATCCTCCTACAAAAGATTCTCCAAACAAAGCTGCTCTAGCAGAGCAGAGGGGGAGGGGGAGAGTTAGCGCGCACACACACACACACAGATATATATTTAGCCGACACGTGTTGTTTAGGGATTGGCCACGAGAGAGCTGCATCAGAAACATCATGCAATAGTCGTTAAGACTATAATTCATTGTAGGATGGCATTTATATATGACTAATTAAGAAAGGAGGGGGGGGGGGGGCTTGTGCGGGTGGCGCTGTCATGTCATGTGCCCCTGCGAAAACGATGGAGTGGACCAATCAGACGCGAAAGCGGGGGGGCGCATACATGTCAGCAATCCAACGCTTGCTCGGTCTCAGCTCAGCCCAGCAGCTGCCTCGTCCCCTCCCTCCCCTCTGCTCCGTCTCATTTCTTTATTAATCCCCCCTCATCTGCACCCTTTCAGAGCCTCTAAACCTTATCATCACTCTCTCTCTCTCTCTCTCTCTTCCCCCATTAGCAGTAGCCACTCCTGCATCTGACTCCATGGAGCTTGAGGGCAGTACCACTAGCTACATGGCTGTAAACTTAATTAATTGGGGGCTGGCCGGCCATGTCTGTGTGCTGCTTCTCTCTTGCCATCTCTACAAGGTCCAGCACCAGCCAGCCAGTACTGCTACTCCTATCTAGGGTTTTGCTTGCCCCTCTCTTGTTCTAGGGCCTTATATATAGCTGCTAGCTTCTACCTAGGCTAGGTAGGCAGCCAACTCCCTCCCTTTCTATGTGGGGCGGCCACGCCAACCAATCTTTGCCTTCTTGATCTACTCGTCTCTACATGTAGAATTTCCCCTCTTAACCCTTCTTGTTCGACTGCGGCGGGGACTGCGACGGCGCATGCGGCGAGATAGATCGATCCGGTTCTTGATTCTTTTCTTGTGTTTCCTAGCTCTCATATCTTCTTGCATCAGCTGTGCAATTAATTGTTAGGCGGTCGCCGCTTTTCCTGTCCATATGCATATATGTCTCTTCTCGATCTATATATTCATCTGCATATATCGATCCAAGCATAGATAGATGTGGAATCCCTTTCTTTCCATCTGCGATATATGCCATCTCTCTCATGGTGGCTATGATCTCTCCACGGCTAATTAGGAGCATGGCTGCCGGGTCATGCCGGAAGCAGTCGCGGATGGATTGACGCACACAGTCGGTGCTTGCAGGTGCAGCACCATCAAGATTCACATCGAATTCATCTTAAACGAGAGGCTTACAGTTGCTGTATATATGATGAGAATCTTGATGATGCTGCATCAGCAAACGCTCGACTCATCGCTTCAAGAGTGAGAATCCGATGCACTTGAGTTCTTCTCGCCTTCCTTCTTCCTTGAGTTGATTTGTTCCTCTCGCTTAAAATTCCCTTCTTTTGGAACTATTCATCAATTTTCATTCATAAACTGCTAGCTCCTTCCATGGCCGAGTAGCTAGATTAAGGCTTGACCCAAACAAGTGCGACCAATGTTGTAATTTTCCTCACTAATTTCACCTCATCTTCGCAGAAGTTTTTCCCTCGATCGAGGCTCGCAGTGCAAGGTAATTAACTACATAAACCTTGGTTTTGTTTGGTGGATTGTGTATGCTCCTCTTTTCGATGTTTTTCAGGCTCCCACGTGCTTGTGATTTCTCCTCTGGTACACAAGGAGGGGAGAATATTTGGTGATTAAGGGATGCCGTGATTTTATGATAAATTATGAGTTTGATTGGAAGTTTCCTTGCGACTATGAAGCTAGCTCATCAGTTCTCTTGGCATCATGTGTACACTTGTACAACGGAAGCTGTGTACACTTGTGCAGTGGAAGCTTTAATTTCAAGGCAGCCCTGTGCTGAATAAGGTAATTAATTGACTGGAAATTAATTAAGCGTGCACGTACCTTTCTGTGTTCAAGGTTGCACATCATATTTAATAATAAAGCGTTTTCCAATCAGTTTGCAGTATTGTTTCTTCCCTGACGACTGGCTAGCTCTTCATGATGTTATTTTTGTTTCTTTCTCTCTTTTTTTTCAGATGTGTGTGTGTATATATATATATATATCCTACTTTAATACTGATCCGGTGGTTCGATTAATCACCTACGCGCTACCTTAATTCCAGAGAGGGGACAACATATAGGCACAAAACTTGCACATTGTTATTTTTTAGCTAGTTAATTAGACAAAGCCTTGTTTCCTTTCCTTAATCAGTGTTGAACATACGTAATGTATTTCTTGTCCCAATGCGCTTACTGCAGTACTAAGAGAATCTGATTGACGCAGATATATATGCTCTACATATATATTTCCCATCATCATTAGTACGCTGAAATGTTGTGCCACTAGTACTAGCTAAACTTGCATATGAGTCCGCTCTAAATTGCTTTTAAGCTTTGGTAAACTATTTAGAATATGTCGGTTTCTTAATTTTGTTTTTTTCTTTATTTGTTTGCATTGTCTCAAAAGATATAGCGATGTTTTTTAATTTTTCTCAAATTTTTACTACATTTGCTCTTTTTTTGATTTGGAAAAAGCTAACGGTCGCTATAATACACTCGTAGTCAAAAATCAGAAGCAGAAACCAGAAACCAAGCTTCGAAGTTGTTTGGAGCGGCACCATATTGTGTGTGCACATGCACACCCTTCATTCTATTTCCAAAAGGGGGTCATACCAGAGAAAGACACAGCGCACACGCACTGAGTTATGGCCAGCTGCTTAAGTATATATATGCTTGCTGCTGCTTCAATTCTCCTGCTCGTACTCCTGTTCCACTCATACGTATGCAGGCACTTCCTTATCTCCCCTAGCTACTTTCTCTGTGTCATCAAAAGCTTCCTAGTAATATATATATATGGTATTATCATGTACTGCTACTAGCTCCAACATGTCTTAATTAGTTTCTTTGGTAAGTGATCGACAGTAATTATGTCTCTGAACTATATCGATCCTTGATCTTTTGATACTGATGTGTGGTGTTCATGTGTCGTTGTGAAACAAACCACCATTGGAATGGGAACGGACAGTGGGAGCTCGTCGAGACATCACTGGGGCTAGCTAGATCGATCGTTCAATCAAGTGGACCATGCAGCTAGCTAGAGGCCGGCCGGGGCACATACGTAGTACATTGCTATTATTGTGCCAATGGAAGGGGACCAATATATGCAGATGCATCAGAGGGACAAGCCTTGCAGGATGGTGGTACTACTGTCTCAGAGGTGAAAATTTTCGTTTCACTTTTTACTTACTTTGCCTTCTGCAGGCTGCAACCCAGCAGGCCCCTGCACCCAGCTAGCCAGCAGCCTCTCTTTAATTAGTTTCGTTTCAATGTTTAATTTCGTCTCATCTCATATAGACAACCGATCGACCGGCAAATTAATTAGCTAGCTACGTATATTTGCTTACCATGCAGGCAAGCAAAATGTGGATGCTGCATGCGTATTAATTTTGAGAGTGCAAATGATCGATGGGATGTTCTTTATGGATTCGGTTTTTGACTGCGGCTTATGACTTTTGACTGTTTGTGTGTGTGAGTACGGCGTAATAAAAACTCACGTGCGGTTTTAATCGATATAAATAAAGTCGCTACGTACAGTGTGTATTATAATCAATTTATAGACCCTGCCTTAAAAAGTCACTTTATTTGAAAGTTAGCTACTGTAGAAAAGCGAAAAACAGATTTTAGAAGCTGAAAAGAACATACCCGATATTCGCTCTAACTAACTATCCATGGCAGCTATAAGCTTCTTACATAGCTATATACATATAGCTTAGGAAATATTCTTTTGGGCTACGGATGGTGGCTTTAAGCTGCGGTTGATGGCTTTTACATGCACTTTTTGACATAGCAGCGAATGGCAAAGACATTGACGTGAATGTCGTATATGGTTTTAGTCTCAGAAAGGCATTTGAAGAATCCACTTTAAGAGGCCATCCAGTTTCGACGTTTCGCTTTTTGATCGGAGAAGCTAAAACCGAAAAGAACAGTGCCTTAATCCATCTGGGAAGTATTATTATTTTATTCGGGAACAAATGTGAGCTTTAATAACTAAATTATTGGATATTTATGATCAAGAATCAACATAACTGAAATTAGTAGTACTGAAAAGTTAAGCTATGTAAAACTGTGAGTAATACTGTGAGCATACATTATATGGCTTACTGTGAGCACACATTATGTGGCTTACTCCTTGATTAATATGTACGTACTATGCGCTACAAGAGAATTGAAGTAGAGTACTAGCTAGCTACTGCATACACTGTTGAGTTTTTAATGAGATTTAATAATAATTTCAGTGCCAGTACTAGCTAGGTACGTAGCTAGTGTAAGCGTGAGTACGGACGTACACTACGCCTGCCTGCAACTGCAAACTCCCATTGGCCGGGCGGCCAACATTACGCCTGCCTGCCTGCCTGCCGCGGCTCCAGACGCCGACGGAGATGATCAGATATTCAGATTGACTAGTAGCTAAGCTACCAAGTGCATGCTGCTGTCTGACGAAAACTTCAGACTTGCACACATCGATCTCATAAAAGCAAGGGACATGCAGCTAGCTACCAGTTTGCATACCTGATCATCATGCATCTGCACAGGTCATCAGTTACTAGCTGCTGCTACATATCTATGTCATCTCTTCAGGGTGATGTATCTAATCTGGCATGGCTAGATACATCTTGGACCAGCTCAAGCGCAAAAATATCCATTGATGTATACATCTTGGATCCTCAAGCGCAAAAAATCCATTGAGGTACAGATGCAGCGGAGCTCATTCCTTTCCTTTTTTTGAAAGAAACATATATACAGAGAACTCAAAATTCGCTGATGCATGCAGCAGCTAGCAGAATCATGCAGCATGCATATGATCCATATCATGTGGTCACCAGCAGCGTTTCCATCTGTTCATCATAATATATTATATTTAAAAGTAATCGGTGTCTCATTTCAGCGTCTAGGACGCTGAAATAGGGCACTATAGCGTCTGGACATCAAGCCTCTCTGTCTTTGGATATTTTTAGATGCGTACAAGTGCAATGATATATAATATATCAGGATGGAAAGTTTTAATCATAGATGGAAAGTCTTAATAGATGGAATTTTTTAATTATGGAGTCTAGTCACCATGGTGTCCCTATTATATATATATACATACATATATATGTATATGTATATGTATGTATATGTATGTATGTATGCAAGCAATGCGATGGATGGATGGTGATTGAACAGGCGATTGGATGGTCTAGATCATTAGTTCCGTACGATAGATGGGCCAGGTTGGTCCCGTGCCGTACATACATGACGGGGATGCATTGCTTGCATATATTCTGCAGCTGGCGTAGGCACACCATTAGGGCATTCACAGTGCTCGACGGTGATGGTATGTAACGACACTATTTTTAAACAGGGCCAAAAGTTTTCCACAGTAGACTAAGAATTTAGTTGCAGATATAAAGAGTACTAAGCCTACTTAGAAATATTTTAAAATGATTAGCTTAGTTAAAATATGACTTAACAGCTAAACTACAACAGCTTTACGAGCGTCCACGCCCGGAATTTTTAACTTACATTTAGAAAATTTGAAGAAACCCCGGAGAACGCTTGAATGCGGTCATAACACTAACATGAAAGCTGAGGAATCCTTTCTTCTTCTGATATCTGCTCGGATAAAAATAAAGTAAGATTGAATACACTAGGTACTCAGTAAGTTCCTATAGCAAAATACATTTATAAGAGCAAATATCTATGTGTAAGATTTAACCAAAGGATGGTATTACAATTATATTCGTGAGAGCAGCTCTCTTCGCATTTATTTACCATGTCTAGTCCATGTACACCATTCCATATCTATTTCCATACCACCACATCATGTCCATAATACCATTAATCAGTAATTATTTTATGAAAACTACACAAATATGGTATTTCTACACATTATCCATGACCGGGAGCACAGCTATTCAAATAAATTGTAACACACTACAGAAGTTGTACAACTTTAACCACAAAATATGATTAACTCATAATGTCAGTTATTACATGCTTCTGTAAGCGTGCAACTGAGAAAATCATAATATGGCATTTACAATACTTAGTCCGATATTGCACTCCACAAGGGTAGTGACCATTCCGGGACACTCCCAACATAACCACATTCCACCTGGATAATGACCATTACGGGTCATTCCCATCCTAGCTACAGTTGTGCAGGAGTCTACACTGAAACAAAGCAAATTAGTTGGCCAGATACATCCCGTACTAGACTTATGGTTGCACGATTGGGTGTAGAAATGAGCACACACAGATTCAGTCCTTAATCGACTTAGGCGAGACAAATTAATAAACCCAAACATTGTGCAGTCCCTACACCGGTCTCAAATCAACCGCTCGCCTGAGACTCCACCATTTTATAAAACATCTTCCTGCTTTGAGTGGCAACCCTTGTTACCACTACCATTATCATATCTCAAGTTTTAATTGGCAATGTTTGTGTTATATTCAATCCTATCACTAAAGCATATCTAAACACAACCATAATCTGGTAAGATTTAATCTAGGGTGGAGTTATTACTATTATGGGTATCCTAAGGCGGCATAGGAAAGATGTTATCAATAATCAAGGAAGGAAAATAATAGGCACCAATTGAGTAGGGTAGCTAAATAATCAACATTTGACATAGCATTTAAGTATATTACAATAGTAAGCATGCACTTTGTATTGAAAATAAAATATTTGTATTTGAAAATTAGGTTCAACATGATCAATTATAAGGACTTACCTTCTTCTCCAAGGTCATCGATTACATCTCAATGGAAATATATATATATACAAATATATCAGAAAAATTTTGCACATGCAAGGATTAATCCAGTGATAAGGAGATGTGAATATGAAAATTTCGTGAGTTAGTAAAAGTGAATAAAATACAAATGCTATATATAAAAATACATAGCAAATAAAAAAAAGGGGCCAGCCTTCGGCCTGGCCGAACCGGCCCAACTCTCCCGGCGCCCCCACCCCACGCCATCCCTCTGCCAGCGTGGCCCGAGCGCCCGCACTTCTCTCTCTCCCCGCGCTAGCTCCTCCTTCTCTCCTTCCTCCCTTCTCGCGTGCCTGCGTCTTCCTCTTTTCTTCTCGCGCGTGCTCTGCCGCGCCCAGCCTTCCTCCGCCCCGTGGCGCTCATGCGCCGGCGACGCCTCGCTCGAGCCGCCCTGCCGCTCGGTTGGAGAGCTCGCGAGACCGCCCGCCCGGCCATGTTCCCGCCCCGATGACGGCTCCATCGCCCGCAGCTTTTCTCCGCCTGGGCCGCGTCGACCAAGCCGCGTGGCACGAGCATCCTGCCTTCTAGCGTGTGCAGCGCAAAGGCTGCAAAACGCCAGAGTGGTCTCATTCCGCTGCGGCCCCGCCGCCCGCCCGACAGGACTACACGGCACCGCCCATGGCCGGCCCCCTTTCCGCCTCCTATAACAGCCAGCAAAGCCTCCAATAGCTTCACCTCATTCCCCACATCCTCTCCTCTCACGGAATTGAAGCCCCACGCCCGAGCTCGCCGGAATTTCCTCGTCCCCTCCACCGCCGGCCACCGAGCAATTCCGCCGATTGGAGCCGCCTCCGTCTAATTCCTCGGTACTAGACCTCCACCGTGGCTCCACCAACCTATCCCCACGGCCGCCGGAGCCTCTCCCCCGCCCCAATCCGCTGGCACCGTGAGCCTCCTCGCCGCCGCCCCAGGCTCATGCCGCCGAGCCACCTCGGAGTCTCTCCACCCCTGCCGGCCGTTGGGTAAGCTTCATGGTGTCTCTCTCCCACTCATGCACGCGCCACCTCCTTCCCTCTCCTTCCCAGCCTCCGGCGCTTCTTTCCCACCTCATCGGCCGCCGCCCGAGCAGTTGCCCCGCCGACCTGTGCCATCCTGGGCCGCACCGACTCCTCCACCGGCTTTCACAGCTCTCCGAGAACCCGTTTTGCCGACCTTCTCTCCCCCTCTGGCCTTCCCTCGCCGGAGCTCCCACCGTCGGCAGTGCGCCCCCATCTCCTCTGTTTCGGCCAGCAACTCCTGCTTGAGTTCCACCGTAGCGCTTGCCTCTTTAGTTTTAAAACCCCCTCCTCCCAGTCACGAAACACCAAGAGGCCTTGTGGTTATTAGTGCATGTATTAGAAGGCAGGCTCCAGAGAGGTCACAAGTTCGAGCCCATCCTTTGTATATTTTACTCCCTTTTTATTTTACTGCTGTTATTACTTCAATTTAGTTAGTGAAAATAAAAAGTAAGGAAAATAAGGAAAACAATTCAGAGAAGCTAATATATTTAACTAGAATATAAATGAGAATATTTAAGACTTAAAATTTGGATTAGCCCAAATATGATTAATTATATGGTTTGAATAAGTATCTAAAAGATTTATTATTAAAGGTTTAGAAGGACATTGTCAAGGATATGCCCCTATGAAATGATGGCTTAGCAAATAGGGTGGTCTACAGAAATAAATCCTAAGGCATTGTATAATAGTGAATATTATAGGATTGGCCATAGCTTAGTTTAGACCTTAACCATTATTCCTATACCCAAGCAATCGAGGGAACCATTTTTGACTATTAAATGATTTGGGTATAAAGCCACTAGTATTTGGACTAGTTATCACATATGAATACTTAATGTGATATGCCTAAATGAATTCAAAGATTAAAATGCTAAATAAGATCAATACTAATTAAGGGCAATAATAAAGGAAACCTCTTTTGGTTAAATGCTCAAATTTAGTAAAGGCTACCATTAATTATAATTGAAATCTATGCCCAATATTCAACATGCCCTCATTAAATAAATTTTAGCCGTAGGTTTTGCTAAAATAGCAAATATTGAAGTATAACCTTGTATACCAAACTTTGCCCCGATAACTAAGTTTAAACAAAAATCAGGAATAAAGGTATCCAAGTGTTATAATACCTTCGACTAAAAGATTTATAGAATAAGTACAGATCTCATCCATCAGTCCAGTTTGCCTTTACCATAACCTGAGTTGCAAGGAATGCATACCCTAGAGATAAAATTTGTACACTAAACTCCTACGCAAGTCTATAGGTCTAACCTAACTCATGGAACTTCCTTGAAAAATACAAAAATAATAAAAGAGGTGATCAATAGAAAGATCGAACCAGTATATCCTTCCACCGACCCTGTCTTAAATCACCCGAATCACCCATTAACTCATAATGAAACTAAATCGAGTTTACTCGGATTTATTTGGATCTTTTGAGTTATTTGCCTTTGTTTGTATTCTGTTATTTAGCACGTAATTAGATATGGGAATCTTGAAGAATCAAAGGATCAGGCGTGATCAAGAGCAAATCGAAGATAAAGACCAGAAGCCCAAGAGAAAGCATTGAGTGTACTCAAGATCGCGGTAAACCGCACCAGGCGAGTCAACACTTTGAACATATTGAACCTAGCTTTTCAAAGCTATTTCCTTTTAAATTAGCAACTTGCATGCTATTATTTCATAAGATATGATATGTTGGGCCAGCAAGCTAGTTATGCCTTGTTATTGCTATTGTTCATATTAATCTCCTTGCCATACTTGGAATGTGAACCTTGTAGCCATAGTAAGAAATAGCATATGATTTCACCAAAATAAGTCCCTATTTAAATGGCAATGCTTAGGAATGTTAGCAACTTGGGGTGACACTAATGCCCCAAGGAAAACTCCTCAAATTATTTTAAATCATATGGTGCGATGCCATATGTAGTGTTGGTGCGATGCCGACACTTAGCATATGGTGCGATGTC
The DNA here is from genome assembly GCA_036346575.1 of Dendrocalamus sinicus. Taxonomy (NCBI): domain Eukaryota; kingdom Viridiplantae; phylum Streptophyta; class Magnoliopsida; order Poales; family Poaceae; genus Dendrocalamus; species Dendrocalamus sinicus. Next base: position 49,349,478 of record CM070645.1, on the reverse strand, counting down.
ATACGCGCCTTGGTGCGATGCCGAGGGTTAACTTATGGTGCGATGCCATAAGGATGGTTGGTGCGATGCCAACCATAAGCATATGGTGCGATGTCATATGCCGCCCGGTGAGATGCCAAGAGGCAACCTATGGTGCGATGCCATAGGGTTAGTTGGTGTGATGCCAACGCAGTATGGTGCGATGTCATACACCGCCTTGGTGCGATGCCAAGAGGCAACTTATGGTGCGATGCCATAAGGTTAGTTGGTGTGATGCCGACAAAATTACTTGGATTATTACAACTAATGGTTTAAAAATGTGATTTCAAACCCGCTAGGTCATAGCAAATTTTAAGTAATTGTATTCAAAAGCACTCTTTAGCAAACAAAATAGCCCTATGCCTTTTATTGACAAGCCATGCATGTTATATATTTGCATTCTGGTGTTGACTTGCGAGCACGGCCTGAGTGCTCACGCCGCTTTGCGCGATTTCGAAATCGTGAATCAAATCACCTCGCCAAAGAACAAGATTGGACAAGTCGACCGAGAAGATGAAGATGTCGAGGGCTAGGTCGCGAACCTCCGGCTACGCCGCGGGCATGTCCTCAAGGTCCCACCTGGAGCACTATCTACCGTAAGCTACAGGTTTGATACCAACTACTTTAATTGCTCCTATATCTCCTCCATTGGCTAACTTGCTGAATCCGAAAACTAGCGTAGAAGAACAAATACAAATAAATTCCTACTTTGTAGAATGCAAGCTGAGAATTAGATGCAATAAAATAACTAGAAAAGACATAAAGAAAGGTGGGTTTGGATGGGTAGGATTTAAGTGGTGCTTGGTTTGGTCAAACGGATTTGAAAATAGGTTAGATGAGCTCGAGACGGTCAAAATGGGTATATATATGGTTAATGGTTTTTCAGTGAACAGTAACAGGTCTACCTAAATAGTGTTGGACTTGGGTTTGGAACAATGTTTGGGTTCAGGTTTGAATAGTATCGGGTCAACCATGAATAGCAATGGCTACATAGTTGGATTGGTCTAGATTGGATTTTTGGCTTATGGGCCGAATCGGCCTGGCCCAATGGAACGGCCTGCTAGGTCTAGCTTGTTTACCGCCAGCGCTAGGGCGCGCCGAGTAGAGGAATGGCAATGGCGAGCTTGATTGTGCTCCGATGAGGGTCATTGGTGGCAAGCAAGGGTGTGCATGTGGAAATGGGACCTGATGGTTCCTTTTCTGGCATCAACGAAGCTTGAGGTGCAATAGTGTAGGCTAGCAGTCGTAGGAATTCGCTAAAGTGCTACTACGGCACAGTGGTGCCTCGATGCAATTTCGACGAGGTTCAAGAGTTTTTGAGTATCTACAGCAAGCTAGAAGTCTAATGGCAGTAGCAAATTTAGTTGAGTTGGCCTGCGTGGAGCTGTCCACAGAGGGCCAACAAGGACGACGGTGGTGCATGGCATCAGTGGTGTAAAAGCCATCAAGGGCAAGGCGAAGTTGGATTTGGTTTTGCTGTGGCTATAAGGTGCTTGTGTTACAAGGAATTAGATTTTGGTCAATGTTTAACAGGGAATTGCAAATCGGGCTTATCGGCACAGGGCATGGCAGCGGTGATTGAGGCTAAAGGTGGGGAAGAGAATGCAAGGGAGGGCAATTGAAGCCAACTGAGGCTGAGTTGCTTGTCGGGGAGGCTTTATAGGGGCATAGGGCTACATAAGCGGTGGGAGCAGTGGGTGGGTCATTACGATGGTGGCGTGTAGCCGGTGAAGGTGGTAGTAGGGAGTGTTTGGCGGCTTTGGTGGCATGGCCGGTGGTCGCGGTGCCTCCATAGGATCAGTGCTCCTCCTTGGCACTAAGAGCGAGCTTGCAAGCGATGTGGTCAAATGCTGGCACACGTGTTGGGTCGGAGAGGCTTTGTTTGGTAATGATGGCGAAACGAGCGCCAGTGGTTGTGGCATGTGGCCTTGGGCAATGGGACGGGTTTAATGAGGGTGGAAAAGGCATTGCAATGCTCGTATGACTATTGATGGGCTCAGTTGTGGCGGTCATAAGCGGTGGCAACAGTGAACATGAGTTAGCTGAGTGGCGCATGGGAACAGGGGTGGAGGCAGGGATAAGAAGAGTACCAACTCAAGAAGGAAAGTGGGACGGCCAAAAGGAGAAAGCAAAAATTGCTTGGAATTTGCCGAATTGAGAAGAAGAAAAATTCAAACTCAACCAAAATTCAAAAAAAAATCAAAATTTTGAAAATTTTATGTTTGCTTCATGGTAGCCTCACAGGTCCATATTAGATTTCATCCAATGTGACTTGTACATGCTACATTGGTTTTGGGGAAGAAAATGGTGGTCCAAACAAACAGTGTTGATCCTAGTACTAGGTTAGAGATGAGATGCACCTCCACCATCCTTCTTCCTTGGTGTCGACGATGGCTTGGGCGGGGCCGAACGATGACGGCATGGGCGGGGCCATACGAGGACAAGCGTGAGCGGCAGAGGATGACGGTGGAGTGCAAAGAGGCCAAATTGAGCGGGTATCGCCATCGATGCCTAGCCCAAATGGTGATGATGGTGCTGGCGAGGGTGGAGACATCAGGCAAGCAAGGGCACAAAAGCCAAGGTGGGTGGGGCGGTGGTGCTGAGGCCCGGTGAAGTGGGGACGCCGAGGTGAGCTCGAGAACAACGGTGGCTGGATAGTTGCATGGGAACTACAAGGAAAGTCAAAAGGGAGTTGTGCACGGAGGGAGCCACCGCAACTAGGAACCCTAGTCATTAGCCGTAACTCCGCCAATCCACCATCGGTCCCTCTCCCCTCTTCTCTAGCTTTCTCACTAGAGTTGAGTATGTGGGGGCCCGTTGAATTCTAGAAGTAATTTTAGATTTTTTTTTTTTTTGTTTTGTTTCTTAGATCAATTTGTTCTAATTTTGTTCTTCTCTAGTGAGTTCTTGGCCAGATTTTCTTTACCCATGATGGGTTTTATCTGACTGTCTCACTGGAACGACGATGACGACTCCTACGTCAAAGATCGACACTCCGCCGAGTTGGGTATAAATAAATCCCCTCTGATTTTCTTTCGATGAACAACATTGCTACCGAGGTGTAGGTCTTACACATCAATGGAGATCATCAACGTTCTACTTTTCACTACCATGATTGTCGGCAATTATGACACTGTTGCAAGATACGGAGTCTACGACAAGGAAGATAAAGAAGTTCAACACGTTCATCGACTCAAGGACTTAGTGGTAACATGTTATTCATCTAAAAATCTTCAATGCAAAAGTTGGGTACTTATGTACTTTACCTAAGTTATCAATATAAATTAAAGGGTTTTTCTCAAAAAAAAAAAAAGAGAACGATGGCTGGGTCTAGATCGTGACAATCGGATCCAACTGAATAGCGAAGACGATGGCGGCTAATCGTGGCAGCGGGGATGGTGGAAGTCAGAGGAGGGAGAGGGGCAGTGACTGGGAAGAGTGGGAGAGAGAGAGAGGTGCCGTGGGGAAAGTGAAGAGAGGGGATGGGGAGGGACTGACTTGTGGGAGCAATGTTTTATGGGTAGTGTGCAATTTATTTTCTTTCTCTAGGGTTGTATTTGTATTTGAAAAATAAAGAATAAAATACAATAACCCAGACCACCACTTGAAGCCATAATGCGTTGAAAGGGAACGACTTTTGTTGTGTAGTGACTTGCTGATGTGGTGCAACCTCTCTTCAAACCACTACCACCTTGTAGTGGCTTGCACCATGGACGCCCTTAGCTTGCTAACTCAGCTGGCTGCATACATGAACGTATTCGTCCGATTGGCCATGTATATGTAGCCTATGCATGAGCAAACTCATCTATACAATATTTTCTGCACTTTTTGGAAAGCAATTACAGGTGCACGCACGGTTATAGATGTTATTCCTTGAGAAAATTTGACAGGTCTGGTCATGGCGTAGATAGGTATGTTTGCTGTTGTTCTAGCTAGTTAGCTAGCTTGGTGTTGTTTAATGAGCTAGCTAGCCGGATGTAATTCTGCAATTACTAAGGTCTGTTTAAAAGTATTATAGTTTTTAGATAAAATGATATTATAATGGTTGTTAGCCTCTTTTTTTGACATATTCAATTAAAGAAAATAAATGAAGATATGAAAAATAAAAAACGCTGTTATATCTTTATAGATAATACAAGAAAAAAAGCAAAAGAAAACTATACTAAAAAGTTAACACGTTGTAAATGATTTTTAGTTTATAAAATCAGAGGCTGTTTGGAATGGGTCCTAACTTGTTTGAGAGAGCAAGTGCCTTGCCTGTTTAGCTTTTGGTCATCGATCTTTTCCGCAAGCAGCTGCTACAAAATAAAGTGCAAATAAAGCTGCAGGCAGGGGTAAATCAGTTTCTTTTTTCTCTCGAGCAACCTCGCTTGCTATCTCGCAGCAGCACGCACGCACGCACGCATGTGATCTGCGAGCCCACCGCCCCGCCGTGGGCGGTACGCTACCTTGCTTTGATTTGCTGCTTCTTGCAATCGCATCCTAATTGTACTGTACTGCATGCTACCTAGCTAAACCGCGTGACCAGACGCGTTTGACTTACGGTGCATCTAGCCCCCGTTTAGCCTATGATTTTTTTATTTATTTTTTACTATTTTTACATTTTATCCTTTTCTAGTTGTTTGGTTTTTTTTAGTTTTTTGCCGGTTCTTTTTTCGTATTCGTTTATATTATCTATGATGGGTTAACTTGTTTTTTATGTTTAAATTTTTTTAACTTTAATTACGTCAATTAAGCCACTATCAACTATAACACAATTTCAACTAAGTACAATGAAATTTTAGTCATAAATTACCTTTTTCAGCCCAAATGAGCGGCATCCTAGTCATACAACCCTTTGATGCGCGAGATAGACCGTTGACCTCTTGCGCCTTCTCCTCCCTTCTTCTCCCGTGTTGTGGTGATGATGGCTGTGTAGCCCAACTCCCCCACAACTTCTCTTCTCATACGACTATAGCCGACTGGTGGGGGTTAGGGCTAGGATTCACCAAGGTTAGTGAGGGGTTCATCTGGTCCCTAGATATAGAGGGAGAGAGGTGGAGGTGGCAGACGGGACGGGACGACGAAGACAGCGACAAGTTAGGGTGAATGAGCGGTGAGGCGAGGCACCGCTGGCCGTAGGAGATGGCGGTGGTGGGGGAAGCATGATAAGTGGTAAAGGCACCGAGGGCAGAGCTGGGAGGCGGCCAAGGGGGTGGGGGTGCTGGTGAAAGGGATCGGAAAGCAAGAAGATGGGTCTAACGGCGGTGGGAGAGCATGGCGACGGAGGGTGGTGGCTGAGGGGAACCAAAGATATGGGGTGACGCCGGAAGTGGAGAAGATGGGGAGTCGGAGGTAGAGACGCTGTCAGGAAGCGCGATAGAGCTTCCGGGAGCGCGTTGGCAATGTCGTTCGCAAATCGATCATTGATCACAATGAATTACGGCGTATGTATGTACGTACGTACGTACTAGGTCGGTCCAAGTAAGTAACAATCAATGCCATATGATTCATTAATTATAAGTATTTATTACGTACTTCCTCTCGTATGATCAATGGGTCGACCAGTAGTGCTACGTACGGTACAGCTAGTTCTGCCACGCCCGTACGTACGGATCCACATGTACGGCACATCAGTATCTCAGTACGTACGTGCGTGCGTACAGATACGAGCATACGTACATTGCTTTGCTGCATGCATGCAAGGTCACTACTAGCTTCTCCCTGTGCATGTCGACCTCGCGATCGATATCGGTGGTTGTTTATACATGCAGCTCGAGTTCTCAGGCATGTACGTACGACACTGTTTCCTCTCTCTCTCTCTCTCTCTCTCTCTCTCTGAGCAAACGTACGTTACTGTTGATTATTGAAGGGAGCTCGTGTTCCTCTGACATGCATCTCCCCGGCCGGCCTCCCTCTCTTCGATTCAGACTTTCAGAGCTGAATCGATCTCGCTGGGAAATCGATGAACGGCATGTGTCCAACTTTGTATGGTTGCCATTATTGGTGCGTGTTCATGTTACCATGCCACGTGTTGCTCGATCTGTCTGCCTCAATGCATGTGTATATGTATCTGCATCAAGACCCGATACTAATTAGCTAGCTCACCATTGGCCCTCTTTTTGCTTAAGACAACCAAGATTGTGCTTTTTTCCCCCTGTTTAGACCAATTCAATTCATGTCGAAGTTTGGATGAACCTAGCTAGCTTGTTGAAATAGTGCCTTTCAGGGTGGAAACCATGTATTCAGTGAGCACATGGTAACCCGAACATGTACCGTTGGATATGAAAATGTACGAACGAAATTCGATCCCCATCCCTCAGCACATTTTGCAAGTAATTAATCCCGCGCTACTGTCCTTTATGTACTATTGCACATAACCCCCTAATCCAAACTTCTCACCCCCAGTTGCCACCAAATGTGACACCCTTGTACCGGGGTGGCAACAGGCCAGGAGCCTCGGGAGAGTCTCCCGCAGCCTCGTCCCTATCTTCACTAGCCTAGTTCCATCCTGGCCCCGTTAGGTTTATCGGGGGAGATTGCCCCTGTCCCTCTTCCTTACAGGGATCCCCGTGCGGGATTAAAAATAGACTTTTTATAAAAAAAAATAATGTAACTTTATTTATTAATTTATAATTATTTAAACATACTTTTTCAAAAAAAATAGCTTTAAGTTTTAGTCCAAATATACAAGAAAAAAATATAATTTTTTATATTAAAAAACTATAATCTATTATAATTTTTTTATCGGATCTCGTCTCTGCCTTGCTAGTGTAGCAAGGCCCTATCCTAGTTCCCCACAGGGGAGATCGCCCACGTCCATATCCCCCATGGGGAAATTGCCCGCGGGAGAAATTACCATCCCTGTCCCTGTATGGGTGAAACCTGAAGAAATATAGACGGATAATAGCTCTTTCATATTTATTTTCATATTTTCCCGAATACGGATACCTGATATAGGAAACATGAATAATTTCAAACACAAATACAAGGTGAATACGAATCAAATCGAATATAGTTATGAATATTTATCGGAATATAAAAACCATATAAATTGTATGCACAATATAAAAAACATAACTAGTTTATTAGATCCAAACATTCATAAAAGCATTCATGGATCTTCATATAGGTAAAATTCCTTCTCTAACTACATGCATTGATGTATATATTAATATATGATGGGCTATTAAAGTATCATGCAAATGGATTGGGATGAAATTAGGGGTGAAAATGGCACGGATACTTGTCAACCGGTCTGGACTTTTTCAGATTCGACTAACGTCAGCTCGGATAATCTTCGACTAGCATCGACTCGGATAATCTTCGGCTATTTTTTATCGGAAACAAATATGAATATGATATGGCAATATCTAACGGATATAACTATGGAATCGGGTAGCTGGTCCTAGACATCATTCGGCTAACCAGGAGACACGACCCATTTGGCTAGCTAGCCCACAGAAGTGGTCTCTAGCCGCTGTGCCGAGTTGCTCCTGCGATTAGCCGTGCATTGGCCACGAGAATTTGGGCCATCGGCATGGGACGACTCATGCTATGGGGAGATGAGTGAGCACGATGAGATGGCCCACGAGGGCAAGGATGCAAAAGTGGCTTGGCCCCGATCGATGACGTGTTGGGTGGTGCGGGCCAGAGCTAGCGTCAGTGGAGCATCTCCAACAATGTCCTCTAAATCTCATCCCCTAAATCACTTTTTAGAGGACACAATCTAGAATATAAAAGACTAAAAATATGTAACCTCCAACAAGTCCTCTAAATATGGTCCCCTAAATTAAAATCTGGGTCCACAAAAACTACCAACCAAAGAATTTATGGGATCAGACGGCGCAGGAGCATTGGGACCGATTTAGGGGATGGTGTGCGTCCTCCATATATGGGGGACGAAAAATCAGGGATTGAGTCCTCTATATTTTTGGGTACCACTTAGGGGATCTGTTGGAGCCCTTTTTTTTTTTACCTTTTCTTCTAAAATATAGGGGATATGAGCACTTTAGAAGATTTGTTGGAGATGCTCTTAGTCCTTGTGCCAGATTCGTATTCGATATTAAAAAAATCTATATTTATTTTTAATCCGATACTATCTGATAAAAACATCAGGCCTGAAACTCTAGAAACTAGAACTGCAACTAACCTAGCTTAGGATCCCAAAGGACACTGGAATCAAAACGATAATAATGCGGAATGTAATGCTAATTTTGTGAAGTAAGAACTGGAACTTGAAGGTGTTCTTGTTGGCGGCCATGGCAAGGATGTCGTCTGAAGGGCCGCGAACTAGAGGGGGGTCGTACAAAGCACGGCTCCTCCCTGCGCCACCGCCGCCATCGGCTCCTAGGCCTCCCATGGCTCGTATGTGCGGACGTGCCCTGGACTTGATCTGGAGGGATGAGTTGTGATGAGGGGTTCTGTGCAAAAGTACATAGAAGCAGGCGGGGGGTTTTCGACAAGATGTGATAGGTACCTGCGATGGAGGATTCATCGTGTTCGCACATTTCAGATCGGGTGGTCCACGTTCGGGTTACCAATGTGCGGTTTTCATGTAATATTTCCCCCCTCCTATTTGGCCAAAAATAGGCAGATAGTACACTTCAAATCCAGAATATGATGCTGGTACAGTATTGTGGTAACTCCTTGGGCAAAGCAGAACAGAAGAGGGCGAAAAAGCTGTCCGTCTTGGCAGCCTCTGCGCAGCCTTGCGGTACATCTGCAGGCAGCAGCTATAGCTCTCTCTCTCTCTCTCTCTCTCTCTCTCTCGTTTGGTCTTACTCCTGTGCAAAGGAGCAGTACCAGCGAAGGCGGCAGCAGCTGCTTTCTCTGGCCCAATAGCAACACCCCTGTGTGCAACGCCGAAGTTGCAAACTCGCATGCAACACAGCCGAAGAAACCTTGTGCTGCTGCAGCCTTCTCTCTGCAGACATGCACGTACAGCACCTTACCTTTGTCACAGGCTCACAGCTAGCCAGCCTCCTCACACAACAACACGCACCTGCCTACACCGAATCAACAGACACACCCTGAACTTCCACATTGCATCATACTCATAACATGGCATGATTGAGATCTAAATCTGAAAAATGACCGAACAAATGCAAGTTAATCACGTAGATCAAACAAATCATGTCACCGTGAGCAAGCAACAGTGCATGGCAAAAAAATTTCTGCCTTGGCCAATTGAGGAGTCATCACAAATCAGAGTATGATGGCACAAATCAAAAACAGCATGCACATATCTCAAGAGGAACATGCATGCAGCTCCCAAAAAAGCAGTCACCAATTCCAGCTAAAATTTCCTTTCTGCATCTGTCTGCCTGTCTATACCAGTTCCCCTTTCCTCCTGTCTAATTTTTTCACTTCTTCTCTCTTTCCTTAGCTACTTTCCTCCTTGACAGTCTTTTAACTGCTGTTTTCCTAGCCACAAAAAACACTACTGACAACAGAGATCATCAGAATCGTTAATCAGACGGATCATAGAACCTAAATCAACCACTTGATCAGATCACATGACGGAGCATGCGTTGGGGTTCTCGTCGCTGAGCATGAACTCGGTGGCCTGCAGAGCCTGCTGGTCGTAGAAGGCGGCCTTCCAGGCCTCCATCTCCGCCGCCAGCCCCTTGGCCGCCGTGTCCTTGTCCTTGCCGTCTTGCTGCTTCTGCTGCTTGTTGTCCTTGTCCTTGCCGTCTTGCTGCTTCTGCTGCTTGTTGTCCTTGTCCTTGCCGTCCTGCTGTTGCTGCTGCTGCTTGTTCGGCGGCACGACGTCGACGGGGCGGCGCACCTTCTTGCGGAGCAGCTCCGGCAGGGCCTTGATGTCCATGGTTCCAGTCACGGTCACCTGGTTCTTGGCCATCTCCATGGCCACCTGCTCCACGCCTATATATATATATATATATATATATATATATATATATATATATATATATATATATATATATATATATATATATATATATATATACACACACGATCGAGTGCAACGGTGTAAATAAATGTCAACATATATACAGACCATTTTAATCTGTAAGATTTGCATAAATGCAGAATTTGATCAAGCGTTTTTGAAAGGTAATTATACCAAGCTTGATATCCAGGCATCGAAGTTAACTGCATGGAGCGAAGCATCTAGCATTCATGCATGACGGACTTGCAAATCCAGCAATTTGTACAAGTGGTAAACGAAACAAGTAATGACCGTGACATGACTTCATCTGATCTGGAAACGATCAGTAATAAGATAGAACAACGTACTTCTCTTTCAATGACACGAAGGAAATGAACATAATAGCGACAGATCGAGCTGTACATGCATGTTGCTGTGATTAATGTATGGCTACGTACTACATGACTGGTGCAACACAGGAGTAATATATACAGGTACTAGTGCTCTATATATATGTCCTCTCATCAGAATTAAGCCGAAATTAACGGTGGGAGCAATTGGCAACTAGTAACTGAAGTAGTACATGCTAGCTAGCTAGCCAGCTACTGGCCGGATGAGTACCTTTGATCTTGAAGAGCTTGCTGCGGATGCGGTTGATGCAGCCGTCGCAGTGGAGCCCGGCGGCGCCGATCTTGAGCACCACCGTTCCGACCACCGGCTGCGTGCAGTAAGTCAAGCCAAATCAATCAAACAAGCAAGCAAGCAAAGCAACTTCAGCATATCAAAAAAAGGCAACAAAAATAGTGCTGCTGCTACTGCGACAGATGGATCATGCCCTTGCCAAAGCTTAGCCCAAAGAAGGCAGGCAAGCTGCTACGTACAGGCGCCTGCAGCTTTTATACAGGAGCGAAAATGTGAGCCAATGCGAGACCACTGCGTGCTAGCTTTTGGAGGAATCAGAGATGCAGCAGGAGCGCATGGACAGAGCCACTTTAGAATTCCCCAGGACACATTTTGATCATGAAGCGAACCCATTGGCATGCATGAACCAGCTAGCACTGTACCTCGAAACAAGAGTTGATGATCATTGATCGCAACAGAAAGTTGGAACCAACAAAAACTTCACCAGAGCCTACCAATCGCGTGCTATGCTCCCAATCTAATCAAAGTTCCTATCCGCCATGCGTAGACATGCATTGTCCTCTTGATCAACAATTTACAGCAGCAAGAAGAACAAGCAAAAAACCAATGCAACGCAACACAGACTAGAACCAAACAGATGAAATTGCAGTTGGAGCATGCATGCATGATACGCATTCACGATGGAATTGGAAACGAATGATGCAAACGCCGGCCGGGTACATACACCAATCAGGGAGAAATTCAGAAGGCGTGCTAAGTATGTACTACTATGTAGTAGTATACGCACCACCACGGGTTTCTTGTTGTCCTTGCCGCCCTTCCCCTTCCCTGCATTGCCGCCGCCCTTGTCGTCCTTCCCCTTGTCATCTTGATGCTCCTGCTGCCCCTGCTCGTCCTCCGCCTTGTCCGGCTTGCCCTCGCCTTCGTTGCCCTTGTGGTTGCAGCCGCCGCCTCCTCCTCCCTTGTCGCCGCCGCCCTTGGTGTTGCCGACGAGATCGACCTTCTTCTTGGTCTTGCTGGCGACGCGATCCCGCAGCTTCTTGGCGTCGAACCGGCCCACGACCGTCATCGTCCCCTTGTCCACCTCCATGGCCACGCCCTCCACACCTGATCATCCAAGACAATTAACACAATGCGCGCACCGATAGCAGTGACCATGAAAAGCGCAAGAGAGCGTCCAGAGCCTTCGATTCTAGAAGGAAACGGAGAAGGACGCATAGATGCAGGGAGAGAACCGGAGGGCGTGCCTGGGAAGCGGCGGACGGAGCCGCGGATGCGCGTGGCGCAGCCGTCGCAGTGCATGTCCACCTTGAGCACCGAGGTCACCACGGGGGGCAGCGCTTTCTTGACCTTGTCGTCCGCCGGCTTCTGCGCCTGCCCCTGGCCGGACGCGGTGGCCTTGTCTGCGACGGGCTGCTCGTCACGCTCGTCCGCGGGCGTCGAAGCGTCTGTCGCTGGCTTCTGCTGCTGTCCGTCGCCGCCTCCTGCACCACCGCCGCCGCTCTTCTTCTGCAATCAATACGGATCAAAAGGAGACGAGTATTAGCAGGGGAACTAGCTAGTGATGGTAATTTCGGCGATTGTTGGGGTTTAGGGACGCGTGCCTTCGCCCAACTGGATCTTACCTTTGCCATGGCCGCTAGCTCCTCACTCCTCAAGGCAGGGGCAGGGCCTCAAGGCTTGGCGCTTGCGTTCCGTTGCGACAGATGAGGAGGAGGGTTTTAGCCAAAGCCAAAGAATGAGTTGATGGTGGTACATCCATTCTCCTCCAACTGTTATATTCTCAACTTCTCATTATTCTTTACTTTTTAACTGATCAAAATAGCCTTTTTCTACAGCATGATTATCTATATATCCAATAAATTTCGTTGCAACACAATATATATATATATATATACTATTTTTCATTCCAACCCATCGTTGGGCAGCTTATGGGCCTGCAGTCAGAGAGGGTTGTGGCGGAAGAGCCAAAAACTCTTTGTCTGCTTAGCAAGAAACTGCCCTGCTGCATCCGCCGTTGGTTCAACGTTGAGCCGATCGAATCAACGGTGGATAAATAGGGCCTTGCGTGAGACCCTTCCTCCATAGAAAAACGCTTCGTCCACTTACGCTTTCGAAGGCGCGCTACGCTATCGAACAAATTAAACGCCGGCGAGCCTTCTTTCTCTCGACCGGCCAACAGTCCTTCCTTTGCAGCGCTGCTTCAGAGCTCCTCCTCCTCTCTGCTTTGGCCTCACCGATGCAAGGATCACGACGCTCCTTTGTCCGTTTTGCCCTGTTGGCTTTGCACCGTGTGCTCCTCTTGTGTTCCCATCCTGATCTTGTAATATTTTGCTATATTTCAAATTAGTCATGTTAGGCGTCCGTTTAGTTAATAGCTATATATGTGATAAGATTCATTTTCTACCACCTAATTCTCGTGTACTAGTGACTCAAAAAAGTATGACAAGATTCACTTTTGCTAGCCAAAGGGTGGCGCCAAATTTAATTATCTAAGTTACACAAGTTTGAGGTCCCAGCGCGCTGTGAACAAAGGTTGAGGTCGGACTAAACCTGGCCTGCCGTAGACCGATCAAGGCACGCACGCCCGCCCGGTCTTGGGCGCCTGAGCGTGTGATATGATCTCGAGCGAGCGTGTACGAATCTGAGCCGTTCAACTACTACCTTAATTTGGTGCTAGCAAGCTGGTGCAATTTCGGAGGCCGCACGATCTATATATGATATATCTACGTTGTGTTTGTTTGTTTGTTTGTTTCTGTGAGAGAGAGAAAAATCGATCTATATATGATATATCTACGTTGTGTGTTGTTTGTTTGTTTCTGAGAGAGAGAAAAATCTAGTAACGGAGCTAGAAAATTTTGGATGGAGTTATATGCTTTATCCAAATCGAAAGGTTTGTACACTAAGATTGGAAGGAACAATCTTAACATCTTTATACTTCCTATATATGTTTGAATTTTTTTAGACGTGACGGTACATACTGATACAGGGCAGCGCATCACCCCGAGTCGGCTTAAAAGCTCATGGCTTATGGTTGAAAATACTATAGCTGGTTGAAAAAAACACTATAAGCTGACAGAGACTTATTTAGCATAATTAAATTTAAAAAAATTAAAAATATAAAAAATATGTTAACCCATTACGTATAATACAAACAAATACGGGAAAAAAGAACCGGTAAAAAGCTCAACAAAAAACCAAAAATTCAGAAAAAGACGAAATTTATGAATAGTGAAACATAAGCTGGAAACCAAAAGCTTAAGCCCAACCAATCACTGCAATAAATATAATTGCGAATGGATCGACTGTATATAACGTACGATATATTGCGAACATATATGGAAATTAAAGAGAAAACCCGACCGGGCAATTGCTGGAACTATCAATCTGGGAAGCTAAGCCAGCGATCGATTAGAGCAGCTTTGTTGTATATATAGTACGTACGAACTCCATTATGGAGTATATATATTATATGCAGTCTCAACATGTCTGAATCGATCTTCGGCCGCTAGCTAGCTATCTATCTAGAAATTAATCTACGACAACATGGGGATCGTCTTGCGCGTGCATCCATGGCAGCAAGCACAGATTGCAATCGATGTCCGAATTGATCTACGACGACTGTACACAAAGTACTCCACCACGCGCCGCAGTGACGCTGATCACCTGGAAATAGAGATGGCAATAGGTACCCGAATACCCGACGGGTTTTACCAAATAAAGAGACAGGTATGGAAAATTTTATGTACCCATAGGTACGTTATTGTGCGAAATCCTCTATCCGCCAGGTAGGCGGGTGCGGGTGTAGATATATACTACCCATACCCGCCTATCCATGAGTAATGAATACCCGTATTAGACAACTAGACATCCCACTCAAATGTAACCAGTCAACTACTAGTAGTAGTACAAACTACAAACTAGTGATGTGTGTACTACTACTAGGGGTCGTGGAGCACTTGAATCAAGATGATAAAGTGCATTCGGATCATCTCTCTGATTCAACTGCTTGACGCGGCCGATGCCGGCTCAAAACAATGGAGCGCGTACTGACCAGTAGCATGGCTGCCCAGGTAAAGTGCCATGCCGACGCGCCGCCGTAGGCGCCATGGATGTGGCCCTGAGCAGGAGGTGTCGTGGAACACCGGCAATTTCTCGCCGCCGGCGAACTCACAAATGCGCACTCAAGAACACAATGAATACAAGTGTTTGATGCTGCAAAACCGAGCAGCGTTTTCTGATATATTGCTTGCTTATTTAAAGGAAACAACAAAGCTTACAATGGATAACTGAAAAACAAACTAAAGATGAATACTAACTGATACGTCAATGCATGGCAATCTGCATGACTACTAATTGACCACTACTAACATGTAACGGAAAAATAAAAGATGGCTGTTTTCATGCAGCGTAATGGCTCCACTACTAACTCCTCTACTAGCTGAAACGGAAGCAATAAAACAGCAGCAACTAGCTGAAACCAAACTGAAATGAGAAACGTGACATGCAGGAGTAAATGAAGAAATGGAGAGACGCTGGAGTAAGTGAGACGCTGGAGTAACTTCAATATTTCTCCCCCTTAGTCCTTGCCGTGCTCACCGATCTTGTTGGCGCCGATCAACGCGCGCGATTGCTGAAACCGCGCGCGTCCAAGCGCCTTAGTCGAGCGTCCGCTAGTTGGTTCTCCGTCGAAATGTGCCGAAGGGCGATCTTGTTCCGTCGATGCACTCCGAATGTAGTGATAACGAGTGTCGATATGTTTGCTTGATGCGTGGAAGGCGGGGTTCTTGCTAAGGGCAATGGCGGACTGGTTGTCCACCTTGAGCTCGGCGCTCGGACTCGTCGCGACCATGTCGAACACGGCGAGCTAGCGAGCGCCTTGGCGGTGCTTTGTAGCCGCCGCAATGTACTCTGCCTCGCATGAGGCGAGCCACCACCTTCGCTGGAGGATCGCCGGTGATGGGATTGCCGCGAGGAAGAAGATGGCGCCGTGGTACTCTTGCGTGTGTCGCGTCGCGCCATGTCGGCGTCCATCGAGCCGACCGGTCGAGCTCGTTCATCCTCACTCTGGTGTAGTGAAGACCGTAGTCTCGCGTTCCGCTCGTCATCGTGCGCGCGCTTCACCGCGTTGAGATGGTCCTCGTGTGGTTTCTCCATGAAGCGGCTCAAATATCCCACTGCGTAGGCAAGATCGGCGGGTGTGCACCAAGTAGCGCGATCGCCGATGACGCGCTTTGTACTCGGTGGCGTCCACGATGGGCGGTGCTCTCCTTGCTCAACTTGAACCTTGGTTCCATCGGTGCGAGCGAGGGTTGCGGTGCTCATGCCACCGCTCAAGCGGCTTGCATAGGCGATTGGCGAGCGAGATGCGCTGGCCCTTAGTTCACCTCGATGCGAGGTAGTATGGCAACAACCCGAGGTCGCTCATGAGGAAGGCGCTTCATCTCGAGCTTGAATGCCACGATCTCGTCGCTGCTAGTGCGGTGATGATCAAGTCATCGGCGTAGACCCGACGACCGGCGCGATGGCCTCGGCTCCGCATGTACGCGCCGTGCTCGAGCTGCTCCTCTGAAACCAAGTGACACCATGGGCGCATCAAGCTTGGCATTCCGGGCCCTCGGTGCTGTCGAAGACCATACAACGCCTGCGAAGCGCGATATTTTGTGCTCGCTGCCGTTGACGACAAAGCCCGGCGGCTGGCTCACGTACACTTCCTCCTTGAGGTCGCCGTTGAGGAAAGCGCTCTTCACGTCCATATGGTGGACTTCCCAGCGCTCGTGGGCTGCCAGAGCCAACAGCGCCCTCACGGACTCCATTCGCGCGACAGGAGCGAAAACCTCGTCGAAGTCGATTCCCGCACGCTGAACATAGCCTTTGGCGACCAAACGCGCCTTGTGCCGGATGACATTGCCGTGCTCATCGCGCTTCACTTTGAAGACCCACTTGAGCCCGATCGCACGGTGCCCAGTGGGAAGCGCGACGAGCTCCCACGTGTTGTTGTCCTCGATCGACTTCATCTCCTCACGCATCGCCTGACGCCAGCTCGCCTCGCGCTCTGCCTCGCTAAAGGAGACAGGCTCGTCCGCCGTGGTGAACTGCAACTCCTCGTCGAGCACCCGGGGCACAAGCCCAGGCGGCGAGGCTGGTCCGATGACAGCGTCGATGGCGCGGAACCGAAGTGGAGCATCGTCGTGGTCCACGTCCAAGTTCTCCTCAAAATCAGTTGGTGGCGAGACAAACTCGATCGGTGTACTCATGGGTGCAGGGGCCGGCGTTGGCGTGGCGGCGGAGACATGTGAGTGGTGATGCGCGCTCGGCTCGAGGCATGCGGAGATGTACTCGTGGTGTACTCAACGTTGAAGGGCTCGCCGTCGCCGGATCACCGCCGCTTCGTCACCCGGCTCCATTGTCCCGCCTCGTCGAACACGGCGTCGCGCGACACAATGATGCGCTTGGTGGAGAGTCGTAGCG
This sequence comes from Dendrocalamus sinicus, assembly GCA_036346575.1. Taxonomy (NCBI): domain Eukaryota; kingdom Viridiplantae; phylum Streptophyta; class Magnoliopsida; order Poales; family Poaceae; genus Dendrocalamus; species Dendrocalamus sinicus. The sequence goes on along the minus strand of CM070645.1, from coordinate 49,332,476 downwards.
GGTAGGCCTTGGGCCGTGCTCGTGGCGGACAAAGATGGTCGGCGTCTGCGATCATCCAACTTTTTGAGTCCGGCCGTGTAATCTTGGCGTGGGCAACGCAACCAAAGGTCTGAGTAGTGGGCGGTGGGGCGCTCGCCGTGCCAAGCCTCAAATGGGGTCTTGCCGTTGGCGCGTGTCGGGCGCGATTGAGGGCGTGGGCTGCGGTGTTCACGGCCTCACCCGAAAGTGGCCGGGAAGCCGCCGCCTTGAGCATACTCGCGCCATGCCGACAATGCTCAGTTGCGACACTCTACCACCCCGTTTTTTGCTGCGGTGAATAGGGCGGTGAGCTGCCACATGCGCGCCGGCGCGATGCTGCGCCGAACTCCACGGAGTGAACTCCCCACGATCGGTGCGGAGGACCTTGAGCCGTCTCACGACTCAACCTCCACGGCCGCTTAGAAGTTCTTGATCGCGCGATGCACGATCTTTGCTCGGCGACAAATGGAGCCACATGTACCGGCTCAAATCATCAACAAGCAACGGAAATACTTGTTACCGCTTGGTTGTGGGCGTGATGGGCCGCACAAATCACCATGGGCGAGTCGGGGCGTGCTCGCTCGTCGTAGCGCCTATCGAGGAACGGCGTGCGCCTTTGCTTCGGCGCGGCGGCGCCGCACACCACGATCGACTGATCAGCGGCGGCAACCCGTACCATCTCTGTTGGCGCGCGCGCAACGACTTGAAACCGAGGTGCCGTACCTCGCATGCAGCGCCGAGCCACCTCAGAGCTACGTGCGGGCGAGCACACCGGTCGCCCGTCACGGGCTCAAGGATGTAGAGCGCGATGCGAGCAGCGCACCCGAGCAAGAAGGTCGCGTTGCGATCATAGATCGCGGGTGCGGGTAAATCTCGATCCGACATCGGCCTCCTCCGGTGACCAAGACTTATGATGTTCGCCGTTAGGCGGGAATGTAGTACACCCCATCGGTCGCGGTGCTCGCCGTTCTTGCAAGTGAAGATGATCGTGCGCGTCCTTCAATCTCCACCACGGATCCGTCGCCGAAAGCGGGCGGTGCGCGAACTCCCCGCGAGGTCGGAGAAGGCGATCGCGCGCGCGTCATGTGGTTGGTGGCGCCGGTGTCGAGCACCCATCGTCGATCGTCTGGTCCTCCGCGATCCGAGCTGCGCAAAGACCTTGGCCTCGTGGATCTCGGCGTGGCGCGACGATGTGGCGGGGCTGGAGTTCGAATCTCCTCGGCGGCGGCGCTGCAACTTGAGTGAGTGGTGAAGGATGGTCGCATGTGCCATCAACGAGTTGGCTCATCCTCTTCACCCTCCGCAGCGTGTGCTTGTGCTCGCTTATTTGGCTTGCTACGGCGATCCTTGGCCCAATGGCCAATTTTGCGCGATTCTGGCATCGGTCCGCCGTGTTCTCCTGGGTTGTACCATTTGATGACGAGTTGCCCTTGCCTTTACTCACGTCGCGGCCACCGCCGTGGCCACGACGAGTTTTGCCGCGTCTCTTGCCGTTGCCGCTGCTGGAGCCACCGGCTTCGCCGTTGTCGCGCGACTTCATCCGCTTCTTGATCCTCCTCGGCAAGAAGAAGCGGCCCTTCTTTGTCGTAGATGGCGTAGCGGTCTTGGCTTTTTTATTGCTCGATGGCGCGCGACGGCCGGTGACCTCCTCGATGGAGAGCTCGTTCATGTCGAGGAGAGTCTCGATGGAGTATCCGATCTGCTCGAGGTGCTCGGGGACGACTTGAAGCATTTTCTTCACGATCTCTCCATCGGTGGCGTTGCCGCCAAGGATGCGGATGTTGTTGGCGAGGCTCATAATCCGGAGTGAAAATCGTCGACCAACTCCCTTCCTGAACGCGATCTCCCGAATTGCTTGAGCAAGCTGTTGCGCGTTGGCGTCGCGGACGCGGCGCACGCCGGCGCGCATGGTCTTAATCGCCTCCCGGCGGAACGCGCCGTCGTTCGCGCCAACGACCGAGCATCTCGGGCGCACGGCACGCAAAATGGCCGCCAGCCGCGAGGCGGTCCTCGCGGTACTCGGCGACCTCGCCCTCCTCCGGTTCGACGACTGCCACATCCCTTGGGCTTGCGGGTTCACGCGCATCAACAAAGACCATTCACGGTAATTGGTGCGCGTGAGCATGAAATCTTGGACCGAGCGCCCGCCTCCTTGACGACGCGCTCGATGACGACTTCGCCGCCGCGATGGCGTCCTCGGCGCGGCGCAGGCGAGTGCGATACCCGTCGTCGGGGAGGGGGCGATGGCGAGCGATCACCACCACCAACGGGAGCCAACTGGACGGACATGACGGCCCCGGGAGCGTAAGAGCTCTGATACCAATTGTCGTGGAACACCGGCAATTTCTCGCCGCCGGCGAACTCACAAATGCGCACTCAAGAACACAATGAACACAAGTATTTGGTGCTGCAAAACCGGGCAGCGTTTTCTGATATATTGCTTGCTTATTTAAAGGAAACAACAAAGCTTACAATGGATAACTGAAAAACAAACTAAAGATGAATACTAACTGATACGTCAATGCATGGCAATCTGCATGACTACTAATTGACCACTACTAACATGTAACGGAAAAATAAAACAGCAGCAACTAGCTGAAACCAAACTGAAATGAGAAACGTGACATGCAGGAGTAAATGAAGAAATGGAGAGACGCTGGAGTAAGTGAGACGCTGGAGTAACTTCAATAGGAGGAGGGTACGCGTACGGCCGTCAACAGCGGCGGCGGTGGAGTAGGCCTCCGCCGGCTGCACGGCCGGGTACGCCCGCGCCGCTCCGTAGTTCCCAGTGTTCCAGCCGTTGATCCTCCATTTGATTACATCATTGGAACTGATGTTGTAAGTTTTCTGATGCAGCGGCTTGAGTTCGCTGCAAGGCAACCCCCGCCTCGGCGGGGGCAAAAGCATACTGTACTTTGTAATCATGTAAGCTTTCATGTGGCACGGCATTGCAGCTATTCTTTGAATCGCAATCAGGAGCGAGTTTAATGTAGTCACCAATTGATATTACACACAACATTCATGACCTGCTGTATAATTAAGTTGACGTTTTTTACATGAGGAACCTCTCAACTAGTTGCCTAAAATGAGGTTTTCTTCAAATTCACTTGAAATCTTTTCTACTTGGTTACATCACAGACTTGTGGGAACCCTTATCTCTAGATTTCATAAATTATTTAATTAGATGCATTCCTTATGGATTGAAATTTAAATGCAGAGAACAACCATTTGACAGAATACCCTATAATCGATGAATAACAACATTGATGGTTCAGAGAAAACATAGTGACTTACTGCTCCTATATTTGTGTGTTTTCAAGGTTTATTCAGAACATCTATTGCAACCTCTAATGGAGACAATTATTGCACTATCTGGTCCTAAAACAAAAATTATGGTAACTGCCTTGCCCCCTTCAAATCTGCTCTACCACCGTCCATGAACAGATGATCCAAATGTGGAAAAGCAATTTTAATGTGAAAACCGTCTCTAAATCGAAGGTACATGTTTCAGAGTTGAGCTCATCAAGATTGCTCATATCTTGTATTCGTATTTGCATCAGTGCTAACTGCTAACTAAAGATGCTTGTCGTCCCCATGCTGTTTCTGAATTCTGACGCAGATGGATGCTAAATATCAACATCCTAGCATACATCTCTACATGAAAGCCCCATTGATCCAGAGACCGGGGCCAGCGATAATGGGAACACCGAGGAGGACGACGATGTCTCCAATCCAGGAGAAGATGAAGAACCTGGAGTGGAGTGGATCTTGTACTGGCTCAGCATAAGCTACAACCGGCAACCTGGACGAGTGGGAAATCAGAAGAAGCTGCAAGACTTCTCACGGATGTCAAATTAACATGAAATTTTGAATTCTTGCCCAGTCGATGTTGTACTCTAATTTTTATGAGGAACAAGCTGATGCTGTTCTACTTGAACATTTTAGGGTTAAGTAGCATTCTAACACGGATGGTGCAGTTATTTTATGATCGCAGAGTACACTCGGAAGTTGGCATTGGTATATTCTCTTGAAACATACATGACCTTTTTTTTAAGAGTAAAGGCCTGTTTAGGAGAGCTCCACCAGCTCCAGATCCACGAAAAACAGCTTCACTCCACGAAATTTTACCCAAATGCTCCGACTCATGAAATCTGGATCACCAAAATCCTGGATCGAGGGCGGATCCATGGATTTCATGGAGCTCCTCAGGGTGCTCCACTGTGGAGTTGGGTGGTAATACCCACCAATACCACTGGTTACACACCTCATCCCACCAAAAGTGGCAATTCCCACCAAAACCTTAATTTCGTGGATCTAGAGCTGATGTATAAGCCAAACACTCTATGGTGGGATCCCAGATCCACGGTGGAGCTGCTCCATGGTGGAGCTGCTGCTCCAGATCCACGTTTTCAGTGGTGGAGCTCTCCCAAACAGACCCTAAATTTCACAAAACGAGTAAATTTTACAAAACCTTAGGTTTTATGGTCTAAGTTGCACAAAACCATATAATTTTAGCACGTGACGCATAAACCTAGGTATTTTGGTATTGCAATTTTATAAAACCTCACCCCTAGCAAATCTAAGCTACTCTACATCTAAAGCCCACTCGCAGGTTGACATGGTTCTAAGGATGGTCTAGCCTTGCGGACCACGTAGACTCTGAGCGACACGTCGGATCGGAGTTAGCAGATCGATCAGATACACACTGACGCGCGAACTCCTCCTGGTTCATTTCCCGTGCCGCCCCCCGGTCGTCGCCTCGCACGACTCCATGCACTTCGCTCAAATCGCCGCCTAGTCACCTCTCAACAGCCCATCTCGCCGTTGCCCGGCTGGCCCCGCCAAAGAGCCGACGAGTCGCCCCTTCCCCTCCAACCAGTCTGGAAGCTGCTCGAGGCTGCCATCATCAAAGGGTATGTGAGGCACGAGCTGAGATCTGATCATAGCACTGGCTGAGTGTTGTGAAGCTGTGGCATCAATTTAGGCTGTAATTAACATAGGTTGTAAAGCCGATTTTGAAATCTTAGTAACAAAATTGGTAAAGTTCTGATTTGTATTGATCATTTGTTGTTGATTTCCACACAATTAATGTAACATATCTCTGTTCGAAACATGAACTTTTGGTAGAAATGTTAGTAAAGTTTTTATTTTGCTTACTGAAAGTTGATCAATTGCAGTGGATTTAAATGCAATTAATCTAATGCATCTCTGTTCCTCCTTTGGTAGGATGGCCACCGAGGTTTGGACGTTGAACATTGTCAGTATAGCTCTGGGAAGCAGCTGCTACCCTTTCAATGCTTCTTATTAGCCTTCGTTTGTGGTTTAGAACTGCAATGGATTCATCCAATGCAAGTTCAATTGCACAGTTTGCTCTGATCGCAGAGAGCTTCTCCCATGTGCACCAGCAGTGGCGGATCCAGGAAATTTTTTTTTGGAGGGCTGAACAAAAGCGCTACAGCGACAAAACTCCACTATGACCCCCCACAAAAGACAAATATAATAGTTTGAAGTAGTCTTATATCAAAACATCGATGAACGATGACAATCACAAAATACATCATGAAAAATAAAAGATGCAGTTTATCCATACCGAAAGGCCAAATTACGAAACTAATAGACGACGCGTGACGGTGACACTCATTATTCATCCGGAGAAGCAATCTACACAAATAGACATAATTGATTAGTTAAACAAATATGGACCTCCAAATTATGAATTTAGAAGAGAATAGAGCGTACCACTAAATTTTTAGGCAATAACATACGACGTTTTTTCATCTCTTGAAACCGCTTTTTGATCTTTTCATTATCAATGTTTCTAAATATCTCCTTCTCATTATAGCATATCATCAAGTCATTGAGCCATTCATCGCCCATTTTACTACGCAAATCTGTCTTTATAATGGACATGGCTGAAAATATCCTCTCAACTGAAGCCGTTGCGACTGGAAGTATCAATGTTAGCTCAATGAGACGATAAATCAATCGATAAGATGTGTCCATGTTAGTCTTGACCATAATTTCAGCAACTTTTCCAAGTTCAGTACATCCAAGAAATTCTTGAGTTCTTCTAGCACGGTTGACAAAGGCTCTAAGTTGAGTTGGCAAAGCAGTAAGGTCACCAATATCAAAATCCTCGGCATAAATTTCAGCAAGTCTCACAAGTTTATCCACATCAAAATTAGAGAAGGAGTTCCTTGGGTTAAAAGAAGCCATACATACTAATAACTCTGAACTAATTTCACTAAACCGATGATTCATTTCGTCAAAATGGCATCAATGGCGACAAGAAAAATCTCAACATGATAGTAATGCATGTTTGTTACCTTTTGCTTTCTACGTCTAGATGTCCCTCTAACATTTATTTCCTTATCCATATCTGGCACTTCAATCTCATTCTTATCACAGAATGTTTTCACTTTTTTGAGTAATGGCTCCCATCCATTCTCCCTCATATCCTGCAAGAGTCTTTTGGTTCATAAAATCATCACACTTTAGCCTAGCCTCTACATGAGTCTTGCAAACACTGTGGTTATTAAAAGTATCCTTAGCTTTCTTCCAATTCACATAACCTTGATGTGCAAAGACAGAACTCCCAAATTTTTGGGCTTTGCGAATTAAAGAAGAGATAGCAATATAAGCAATAAGCTGCATCCTTGGACTCACTATACTCTAGCCAATCAAATTCATCAAACCAAGTCTTTTGAAATGATCTCCATTCACCACTCGTCCATTTACGAGGAAATAGAAAATCACAAGGTTGGGTTGGACCACTCAAAGCATATGCTCTCTTTACTTGGTCTCTAATTTCAGGTTGATAATCATCAATTTTTTTACGGTTTCCAGGGTCCCCAATTATGTCCAATTGACTAAACTCTGCTCTAGGTTTCTTTGGTTGACTTGTGCTCTCATTAGTATGTGGAGTTGAACCACTAGAACTTGAAAAGTAATTGCGCAAATTTCTTTTCGACATTCAAATCGACATGCCAATCACATATTCAATTCAATCATTCAATCGACAATCACGGACAAATAAGAATTTAAGTTCACTTAAATACCTAATCGATAATCACCGTGGGTTGTGGTGCAGAATTGCAGAGGGCGAGGCCACGCTCGGCGCTCGAACCTAAATCCCCAGGCGGCCAGGGCCCCAACGATTCTCCCCAACCTAAATCCTCGCCTAGTCGCCTCCTCCTCGGCGAGCGGAGCGCCGCCGCCGCGCCTCCGGCTCCTCCTTCCGGCGAGCCCCGCTCGGCGCTCCGCCGGCGCCGCCACTCTCGCCGGCGCTGCGGCAGCGCTGGCCGGTTTAGCCACGCCGCCCGCTGCGGTGGCCCGCCATGCGCGCGCGCGCCGCCGCGGCTCCGCGCGCCGCCGCCGCCGTGTGCTCGCGAGTCGCGTGGCGCGTCGCGCGTCCGTCCGCCCGCCGCTGCGTTCTCACGAGCGCGCGCGCTGCGAGATGCGATTGGGGATTTGGGATTTTGGGGTGGCCACGGCGGATACTAGGGTTTCGGGGTTTGAGTTTGTTTGTTGTTGTGGGCCTTGGGCTTTGGCTTGGTGAAGCTCTTCTACATTCTATGGGCTTTGTTAATGTGATTATTTTGTGGTCATCTTCTACCTTGATCGATCTCCCCTCCTACACCATACATCTATGGGTAAAAATTTAGGGGGGCTCCAAGGGTCCGATAGCGATGGGGCTCGAGCCCCCGCCCACCACTACATCCGCCCACACCAATGACCACGATTGGCAGCCATTTGGAGCTCCATATGTCTTATTTTGTATAATCTTCTAGTACTGAAAATTGGAAAGATGTAATAAGGCAAAAATTTTGAACCCAAATAACTTGCATTCACCTATATAACCTACGCAGAATGTATCAACAAAAGTACCTGAGCTACTGTTGCTAGCATAACCATGGTGACATCACCCTCCCTATCCTGAGCAAACTACTTTGCAAGTCCTCCCAGTGGGAGGCAATTTCTAGAATTTGGTTACATCGATACTTAACCTCCACCTCAGCAAGATGAGCGAGCTACACAAATTAGATCAAAATTAGACCTAATAATATAGCAAAATAGAGTGGTTTTTAGAAAAAGAAAACAAGCAATGAGAAAAGTAAAGAAAAGATATGTGCACGAGACGAGAATGAGATAAGTAGGGTGCGTGATGCGTCTATAATATTTTGGCTTATCTCTAGAGTGAGATAGGAGAAAAGGAATAAGAAGAACGTTTTAAAAAAAGTATATATTTATATTAATTTCTAACTTAGAAGGTAGAAGGGAACTCAGAACGAGCCTTCGTCCTGTCGCACAAGACAGACACAAGCCCCGTTTCTTCAGTTCCCCTTCCCGCTCGAACCCAAACCGAATCACTTGGGATTTCCCTACACGCGATCGATGGAGATCGCCGCGGGTAAAACCCTGCCTAATCCCACCTCTAATCCGCAACCAATCGTCTCGGATTCGATTCGGGCTGCTACGCTCGCGGCCATCGAGAAACACCAGCACCCAGGGGTTTGGTTGCAGCGGCGGCGGCGGCTGTTTGGAGGCGCTCCTCGAATCAGGAGGCGGCAGCGGAGACGACGAGATGCGGAGGACGCAAGGGAAGGGGTTTCTCCAGGGTCCATAGGCTTCACCGATCGATCTCCTCAAAAGTTGAAGGTATATTTCCATCGGCCCGCTTGCATTTCCCCCATGTTTGCAGTAGTGTCCGCCTGTATTTACCTGCACTCGTCCACACAACACAAGTGACCAGAAAAAGGCAAGCTGCTCCTGCATCACTATCTGCTGTTTCCTCTTCGTGCTTCGTTTCTTCTCACCTCTTGGCGCAACAAGAGAAAGCGGGAGGGGAGATCGAGCTAGGCCATTATTCAGAGCGTCGGCTCGGTTGTACCACCCTCTCCCTGTCACACCAATGGAACCAGATCCTCTGCCTTTGCACAGCTAAGGCAGAGATGGCCGGGAAGATACTGTAGCAGTCTACTGTTCCGAAACTTCTTTATCAAAAAGATACTATTTTTTATCTGTCCTGTGGCATCATAGTTTAGGTTTTGCTCCAACGAGTCTCTGGTTTTTTAATTTTATCTCCTTTGTATTATCTGTGATGATATAATTTTTTTTAATTATGCTGAAAAAGTTAATAACAGCTACAGTAAATTTTTATTTGCTACAGTGAAAAAAAAACTATAAGCCTAGACGTCCAAATGAGCAACATCTAAGTCAGTGCTTTGTATTTGTCCTCAGCTAGTGCACTGTGCTTCTCTGCCTTTGCATATAGAGACGGTTCCGTCTCACCCATATATAGGAGGGCTTGGCTAGCTCTGCACGGCTTTACAAAGTACTTTATTTAGTAGCTCTCCTAGTTTCCACACCTGTTAATCCTACTACGTACTACTGCAACTAATGAATTGCAGGTGATGCTGAGGTTCGTACTTTCCAATTCTCTGAAAAAAAGTTTTACTGTTGTTACACACTTAACGCTACTACAGGGGCATGAAGCATTGTAAGAGGGAGGCATTTCTTTCTAGAGTATCCTATTACTCAATTGGCCTTAGGACATCTAAAATGGAGGCTACCATAAGATGACGATCTCGAAAAACAGAATGATATCATATCAGCAAATCATCATATAAAAAATTATCCTCCCACAATGCATAGTAGCTCCAGTGGCAACTTCAACTATTTATCCTCCCACAATATGCTGCTCTCTCTTTCTTTCTTTCTCCACCTTTCTCCACCAGGACTACACCTTCCCTTCTCCAAGCACCTGTAGCTTCTGTAGGCAACTTTGGCAACCTGCGAGACAACATCTCGCCTCCATAATGGCATCCAAGCCTAGCTGGCTCTATGGGGCATTCGGCCGGAGCACCGCGCTGTGGATGCTCTTAGAAATCTGTCTGGAAGGCGTGAGGGGATTGGTAGCTAGTCCAAGATACAGGATGCCTAGCGACACACGTGTTCCTTGAGCTACCTTTGAGGAAGAAGAAGGGCTTCTTTTTATTGGGTTTATGGCTTAACTTTATAAAGGAGAAAATTGCACATGTACGGATGTACCCCATAGTTAGTAGGCACTTGTAAATTTGCCCCACACTTAAGTGACCTTATAATTTTGCCCCATACTTGACATGCCTCCTTATTATTTTGCCCTATTGCCCATTTAGCTCCTATTTTAAGTTCATTTTTCATTTTTTGGGGCAGAAAAAATGCAGTAAAAAATATTTTTCCACAGGCCGAGCAAAGAGAATGTTTTAGACATTTAATGGACAACTTTGTAAAACGAATTTTACAGCCCAAAAAATGAAAAACAAAATTAAAATAGGAGCCAAATGGGAAATGGGGCAAAATAATAAGGGGGCATGTCAAGTATGGAGCAAAATTACAAGGCCACTTAAGTGTAGGGCAAATTTATAAATACCTACTAACTATGGGGTACATGTGCAATTTTCCCCTTTATAAAGTTACTAATTTTTAAATGGAGTATCTTTTTAAGTAGGGTTTACAAGTTAATTATAGTAGATATTGTTATGACTTTATCTATATCAGTCAATATTATACGTAAGTATCTCTTTTTTATACTCTTTTTTATAAATAATTAAAATATTAAATATTAAATTAAAAATTATAAACCATAGTTTAAAATTCCATCCCAGAAAACAAGCTTACAGATGGCTTTCTTTTCTCCACGACATGGTTCCACCTTGAGGATAAAGTAGCCCCTTTATTTTCGCTTCGTTTTTAGGAGAAAGAATGCAAAAGGGGAATGAGTGGCAACTGCTGTTCTGCTGGCTGCATTTGATGACTCGAAGGACAGACGTCGACATTCCAGGTCCCTTGCAACGCCCCAAGGAGAATCATGTTAAAGCATCTCCTGTACAAGAGATGCATCCGAATTGGAGCCGCCCAGTTGCTTAAAAGTTACTTAGAGCGAGCCGATTTTTAATTTTTCTCTTATTATTTTGTATTAGCTATAGAGATATAATGATGTTTTTTTACTTTTATCTCTTTTTATTTTTTTTAATTGAATGATTCAGAAAAAAAATTAACAATAACTAAATAAAATTTCAATCAAAAATTAACAATCGAAAGTCGGAAGCAGCAACCAGTGAGAGGAGGGTCAGAAATGTCACGGTAATTGATGAGTCCTCGCTGACAGGATAGGCCTATGAAGAAAATGACATGCCGCTGCCTGCCTGCGTTATGCTAGGTACATCTTCTTCAGTCTTCACCAATTCCGAAGGTACTCACTGGTTACTACTACAAGTTGCCATCGCGGTTATACAGCGTATTCGAGCATCACGCTGCAATAGCAACATCTATCTAAAGAAAGGGCAAATACTGTTTTCACCAAAAGGTATAGTATAAAAGGCCAAACACCGTCCAAGTCACCGTATCTTGAAGCCCAGCCGCCACCACACACACAAAAAAAAAATCGTGTACTTTTGCTAGCTTAGGTTTCTACCATTGGTTTTTGTTGGATTGTGCCACTTTGCAATCGGCTTTAGCTGGATTGTCCAATCTCAATCTGCACAATCATGTGCTTCACACTTGCAACTTTCTAGTACTAGTACTCCATATTGATTATCCTTGGAAACGAACTTAGCAAATTATGACACAATCACTGGTGTGAATTTTCTTTGATAGTAGTAGTGGGGAAAACAGGAAACGGGAAAGAAGATGCCCATAGAGCAGGCGCGAGAGATTCCGTTATAGCAGCTTGGATTCCAAGGGAGGGAGGGCAGGCAGGCCGGTGGTCTTGTCCGGTGACCGACGTCTGGTTGGCCGAGGAGGAAGGCAACAAACGGAGCACCATACCCCACGTCCCCCTCCTTTTCTTCTCCCTCCACCTCATCCTCAGCTCCAGGACAGCAGCAGCAGCAGCCACCGTTTTGCTTCCGGCACTTTCCATGTCACTGCACCACTGCTGCGCCACCAGCGCCACAGCGACACCTGCCATGGCCACCGCCGCCGGTAGCGGTAACGTCTCCTCCACTGCCGCCGCCCCTCCGTTCCGCTTCCTAGGCTCCGCCCAGGGCCGGCTCCGGCTCCCTCCTGCCGCATGCCGTCGCCGTCTGCTCCTCCGCTGCTCCGCTTCCGGTGCCGGCGGCGACGGCTCCGACCCGCTTCTAGAAGAGCAGAGGCGGCGCCGGGCCGAGCTGGCCGCCCGCATTGCGTCCGGCGAGTTCACCGCCCAAGGCCCTGGGTTAGCGCTCCCGGTTCCTTCTCCATCATTTTCACGCGTTTCTTGTAGCTCCGGTGGTGATTTGATGGGAAACTTGGATTTTTTAGGTGGGTTGCTCCCCTCGCGGCGAGGCTGCCCAAGCTGGGCCCCCCGGGGGAGCTTGCCGCCGCGCTGCTCACGAGGCTGGCGGGCGGTGGTGCGGCGCGCGGGGGGCCGGAGATACCGCAGGCGGTGGGATCGCTGGGGGCTGTCGCTGGGCAGGCTTTCTTCATACCGCTGTATGACCTCTTCCTCACCTACGGTGGCATCTTTCGCCTCAACTTTGGACCTAAGGTGACGCACAATTAAGCAAATTGTTCTCTAAGTCGCAATATTTGGAACCCTAGCATGTTGCTGATGGTGTAAAGTTTCCTTTCTTCCAGTCTTTCCTAATTGTCTCTGATCCGGCTATAGCTAAGCACATTCTGAGGGACAACTCCAAAGCTTACTCCAAGGTTTGGTTGTCGATTTGAATGTAGACATTTTGCGACAGAAAGAAATTTTTGTGCTTCAGAAATGTGTTGGTGGGTGCAGGGTATTCTTGCGGAAATATTAGAGTTTGTGATGGGTACAGGTTTGATCCCAGCTGATGGGGAGATTTGGCGTGTCCGGAGGCGTGCCATTGTACCAGCAATGCATCGGAAGGTGAGCTTCCTAGTTAGTATTGAGGTTTTGTGCATTGCTTTCTTTGTAGTGTAATTTTATTCGCTTGAATTTTGCTTGCAGTATGTGACCGCAATGATAAGTCTCTTTGGAGAAGCTTCAGATCGGCTCTGCAAGAAGTTGGACGAGGCAGCATTGGATGGGGAGGATGTGGAGATGGAATCTTTGTTCTCTCGACTAACATTGGATGTCATTGGGAAGGCAGTGTTCAATTACGAGTTTGATTCGTTATCTTACGATAATGGAATCGTTGAGGTTATTATTCAGATTTTTATGTATTTCTTAAGTTCATTTACTTATGGTTCTTCTTTAAGTCATTATCTTTTGGTTTGTCGGGTGATGATCAGGCAGTGTATGCAACACTACGGGAAGCAGAAATGCGGAGCACTTCTCCTATACCAACTTGGGAAATTCCCATATGGAAAGACATTTCCCCTCGGCAGAGGAAGGTCAACGAAGCTCTTGCACTGATAAATAATACTCTCGATGAACTAATTGCTAAATGCAAGGTGAACCTTTTCTTATACTTTGACCTTACTATTCTACATTCTTGTATTTGGAAAACTCATGACAGTAAGATTGGCTGTTGTTACTATTGCAGAGATTGGTAGAGGAAGAAGATATGCAGTTTCATGAGGAATACATGAATGAGCAAGATCCTAGTATTCTTCACTTTCTATTGGCATCTGGAGATGATGTATGATGTAGCTTCACTTGTAATGTGTTTTAAATGTTTGAACTTTCCCATCTTCACATTGCTTCAATTCATCTGTCTTAGGTCTCTAGCAAGCAACTCCGTGATGATCTGATGACAATGCTCATAGCTGGCCATGAAACCTCTGCGGCGGTCTTGACATGGACATTTTATCTTCTATCTAAGGTGTCACAATATGATCAATAACTCAAAATTCACTGCTGTATCAATAACATCTAATGATATTGTATTGGTTTGGCTGACTTCATATGCATTACGCCATTCATATTGTTATTTATTTTTCAATTTTTTCTGTATTGCTAACCGCAGTATCCAAAAGTAATGGAAAGGCTCCAAGACGAGGTAGATTCATTTTTACCTTATGCTTTTTCCAGAGGTGTATGCTTCTGCAATCTTACTAATGACTTTTTCACTCAATTATCTGCAGGTTGATAACATTCTAGGTGACCGTTTACCAACAATTGAGGATGTGGAGAAACTGAAGTACTCTACTCGGGTTATTAATGAAGTAAGTAACAAAGTGTGATACCTCGTTAAATAATGAGTTTCATCATTGAATGAAAACATTACCGTTATTGCAGTCATTGAGACTATATCCACAGCCGCCAGTTTTAATTCGTCGTTCTCTTGAGGATGATACGCTGGGAGAATACCCAATCAGCAGGTAAAAATTTTCTAGCAGAATTCCTTCCATCTATCTTTAGTCTCACGTCAAGTGCAAGGACTGTTTATTTGTTTGTTGTGAAAGTAGCTTGGCTACCACATATTTCTTCTCCTTTTGTCTAGTTTGGGCTTTTCCGCATCTGTTTTTCCCCTGAGATACTCCTGGGATTAATATATTAGATTAGAAAAACAAAGTACAAAGATTTGTGCAAGCATACAGCCTCTTCCCAATCTTATGCTGTTGTGCAGTCTATTTTATGCAATCTATTTTGCTTTTCCAAATGCCATTGCTGGTAGCTAAGTAAGTTTGTTTAATGGTTGCTGTAGGAATATGTTTGTGTGATATTATTTCTTGATTCGAGATTTCCATATAATATTAAACTTTTGTACTATAATTCTGAAAATATACTTGTTTTTTCCCTTTCTTCAAGAGGAGAAGACATTTTTATATCCGTCTGGAACCTTCATCGTTGCCCAAAGCATTGGGATGATGCAGATGTTTTCAATCCAGAAAGATGGCCTTTGGATGGACCAAATCCAAATGAGATAAACCAAAATTTTAGGTTCCGTCTCTATTACTGTACTGAAATGCCTTTTGATACACCGTACTGTCACTCCAATTATCAAGTTTTATTAGTTGTTTCTACTTTGTTTGGCAAGAATTGGGTGGCCTTTGACTGTGCTTATTATAGCTATATTCTTCTTGTTGTCTGAAGCAAAATTTGATTATTATTTTTAGATCAAATGACAAAAGTTATTTGGTTGTTGAATGCACAGTTGCTTCTTATTTTCTACTTTGATGCAAAGCTCTAACTTGTCACCTGTGGTTCATATTAATTGAGATACGAAATTACTAATTGTGACATACCAAAATAGATGTCGTCCTATGATGGGTGCAGTGACTGCAGTTGAACTTTTGAAAATTTGATCACTAATACAGTAATACTTATAAAATATTTAGATTTGTCATATGGAAATGATATTAATAGATTTGCCATCAAAGTGCTTTCAGATGATTATATATTTTTTATAATGTTTACTAACAAATAGAAAAAGTAGGCCAGAGGTGTACTGGAGACTGTGTCGATGTCCAATATGATATCTATTTTGGAATGGAGGTAGTAGCTCATAGCGACAACCTTAGGAATTGCAGAAGGTGGTTGAAAAATTACATAAAAGATAATTAGACGGATCTCTTTTTTTTTTGGATGAAACAGTAAAGCAGAAATAAATGCAACGAATCAAACTGAAGATCTAAATTTGTGGTTAATGGAATAAAAATTCCTACTTATGATAACCATGATAAAATGCTACTCCTATGAGCAACATGCAATTGAACTTCTGATCGAACAAAGCAGCTACAAGTTGTCATCCTAAGTTTTCTGAAATGCAACATATCGCCATCTCACTGAACCTAGTCCATCAAGCACCACAAAAAATGGAACAACCTCTGTTGCTTTTTTGTAGACTACTCTGTTGCTTTTGTGGGTGTTAAAAAGAGATTCACGTCCACATCTTTCCAATATCCATTAGATACCGGTAAAAAAAGTATTAGAAACAGTACCTTTGTATAAACTGTAAGTTTGTGTCATAATTTTAGCACCTTACCTGTAATACTCGCTAAATACTTCAACAGCAGAACCCTTTTTTTGGACCAAGAAAGATCAAGGGTGTTTTAAAGATGACAAGAACCTTGTCTGGTTGGAAGAGATTAATGAAGACTGAAGATTCTTCAAGTGTTAGGAATTATTAATCATAATGCTGTAGAGACCTCCTATACTGTTTCCCCCTAAAAAAATCATAATACCCATGCAATATATTTCTAAAGGGGTATGGAGTATCTTAAAACTGCAATGTATTTAACAATTTGAGCCATCCATAGTTAATGAAGACTTAAACTGGAGTACGAATTCTTGTTGCAGAGAGTTGATGCAAAGCATAAAACCTTTAACCTTCAGATCATGTTAGTTGAAAAGGAACCAAAGAGTCATCAATTAATAAATACAAGACATCTCCTAAGCATCCCACTGAAAGTCGAAATTAGTAAAAAAAATTGAGGCAATCGAAATTAGTAAATTCGATAGGGCATACAGGCCCCGTTCTTTTCAGCTTCTAAAAGCTGCTTTTCGGCTTTTCTACAGTAACTAGCTTTTAAACGGAGTATCTTTTTAAAATAGAATCTACTAGTTAATTGTAGTACATACTGTGCCAACTTCATTTATATCTGCAAAAACCTCACGTGAGTTTCTGTTACTCTGTAATCTCTCGCACGAACAGCCCAAAAGTCAAAAGCCGCAGCCAAAAATAACAGGCCCACAATTATGTTCCTGTGTTCTCTTGGCTTGTGATTCTGTGTATCACTATTTTTTCAGCCTAGGCCAGCATCGTTATGCTGTGGAGCACATACCTGTCTTTCGAGACTACATATTTCAAATAAACAACAAAAGAAAGGTTGCAATCTTAGTTGTCATGTCAAACTCTTTAAGACCCAGTGTGTGGCTGTGGTAGTTTTTCATACTGATGAATTGTTGTGTAATCTGTTAGTTGTCACTTGGTTAATTAATTCCTGATTAACCTGTTGTAACTCAATGGGATTCATATAGTCTTGTTGAATTTTCAGTTACTTACCATTTGGCGGCGGACCAAGGAAATGTGTAGGTGACATGTTTGCTACTTTTGAGGTAATCCACTTTGATTTTTGAGGTTTGCAGATGTTAATGTCAAAATAACATTCTACTGATTTTTTAGTACTTTGATCTAGTCTTATTGAGGCCTTCTTTCTTTCTAGACAACCTTCCACCGTTCCACGGACCTAAGATTTCATATGTTGTAAATAATAAGATAATCACTATCGAGCATGCAAGATCATAAACTGTAATAAGAGACATGCTGCAACTTGTTTGCAGACTGTGGTGGCAATGGCAATGCTTGTCAGGCGTTTTGATTTTCAGATGGCTCCAGGAGCACCTCTGGTACGTATGTTTCCCACCTGCTTTCTAGCTCATCATAGTTGATAAAATATATATACCCATTATGTATGAGCAATGTGATAGGTTGAGATGACAACTGGAGCAACGATCCACACAACTGAGGGGTTGAAAATGACTGTTACTCGGAGGACAAAGCAACCTGTTATTCCAAACTTAGAGATGAAAGTCATTTCTGATTCACAAGAACACATGTGCTCTGCTGCATCAGTGGTTGTTTCTACTGCTAGTATTGCTTCTGGAGAAGATCAACAGGGGGAGGTCTCGACAACTCGAGTCTGATTTATTACAGCTTCACATTGCAACGACATACAGAATGAGTGCATTCTCTTCTCAGATCTGCTTGAAAATTGAAATAGTTATAGTTCCTTCACATTTGAGCGTCTGTTTATTTATCTTTACTATTATAAAAATGTGAGTTGGTGGTTGTCGGTCCGTTTTCCCTCTTCTCTTTTTAGCCGTCTGATCAAAGACCAGTCGTCCAAATCTGCATGTAGGTAGTTCTTTCGCTCCTCGTAGAAAAGGTTGGGCTAACGCGTGGGCCACGCTCCTCTTCTCTTCCCCGCATGCTCGCCTCCCGCAACCACTCCATCTCCCACAACCGCCGCCGCCTCTCCCCCGAACCCTTGTGTTGCGCCTATTCCTCCTCAATGCTGTCACCAATTCCTTCTCCGTATGGCAGCGTCTGGTCGCAGTTCCCTAACTACCCCCAGCAGCGTTGCATCCCCTCGTCGACGCCTCCCTAATGCATTTGCTCGCCGCCTCCTCTCCCATCTGCCCGCTGACGCCTCCCCACCTTTACCTCCTGCAACTGCCGCGTCCTCCCTTGAACCCTCGTGTCGCGCCTCCTCAGCGCCGCCACCAATTCCTTCCCCGCGTGGCAGTGTCTGGTCGCAGTCCCCAACATTCCCCAGGGCGCCGCCACCAATTCTATCTCCCATCGCCCCTCCAACCAGCGGCATGACGCTCGGCGACAGCGGCCGATGGATTGAAGAGAATGGCGCTTGGTGACAGCGGCCGGTGGATCAGAGAGAAAGGCACTCGGCGATGCCTGCGGCTTCCTCTTACTACAACCACCCACATGGCTCCCCCCCCCCGCCGCCACCCAGCGGTCGCTCGCCCGGTGAGCCTCTCTACCTCCTCTTCGCTCGGAGCCTGTCATGGTTGTAGTTGTAGCGCCAACCCGGAGAGCTCTTGCTGGTTCGTCCACAATCTCTACCGCTATGAGTTCTCCCTCCAGTTGGACATCCTCGTCGCCTACCCCCAGGTCACCCCCAAGATCGAACTCCCCACCCTCAACGACAAGACCCACAAGGTGGTCAAAGTCGAAACCATGGTCGAAGGGGGCCGTGGTTGAAGGGGGAAGTGGTCGACATCGAAGGGTCGTGGTTGAAAGGGACAGTGGTTGAAGGGGGCAGTGGTCAAAGTCGAAGGGGCAGTGGTCGAAGTTCGGGCCGTGGTCGAAGTTGGGGCTAAGCAGGCTGGCACCGGCAGTTGGGCGACAGGGCACAAGCACACCGAAGGCTTGCCAACTTACGACCACTAGCGATGGTCGACCGCTCCTGACCTATGATCACGCGCGATGGTCGACCGCTCTTGACCTATGATCACGCGCGATGGTCGACGGCTTCTAACTTACAACCACGAGGTGTGATCGATGGCTTCAAATTTACGACCATAAGCATTGGTCGTTGTGTTTCGATTTACAACCACGAGTTGTGATCGATGTCTTCTGACTTACGACTACGAGCGCTGGTCGATGTGTTCCAACTTACGACCACAAGGTATCATCGATGGCTTCTGACTTACGACTACGAACGATGGTCGTCGGCTTCCGATGTACGACCATGATCCATTATCGAAGGCTCCCGATTTAGGACCACGATCGATCGTCGACCGCTGCCAACTTACGACCACTAGCAATGATCGACCGCTCCAACCTACGATCATGCACGATGGTCGATGCCTTCTGACTTACGACGACGAGGTGTGCTCGAGGGCTCCCGACCTACGATCACGAGGTGTGGTCGATGTCTTTCGACTTATGACCACTGGGTGTGATCGACGGCTTTCGACTTGACAGATTTAAAAACTTTTAGAACATATTTGTATGTATATTCTAAAAATTTTTACTACCTATGAGTTTTAAAACATGTAGTATGATAAATTTTAAAAATCTGTAGCAACGCACGGATATTTAGCTAGTTTATCTAAATGTTCTTTTTCTTCAGTATGTGCATTCATAGGCCTTTGCTCATCTCTCTTGCATTATGCTGTTGTGGTTTTGGTATGGCATACTTTCATGTGTCTTTAAGTGCTCAAAAGCAAGAAAGTGGAGAGCGTAATCTTCAGCCGTTAAGTGGCTAAGGCAAGGAAGTTCATTTGCATTTCTCACTGTTAATCATAAATCCATCCCTTTTCTTTAGCAAATTATATTGTTTTATACATCTTTTGGTGATGAAACTTCAGTACTTGTTTTGGAAGCCCTACACTACTATCACGAGTGTTTATGTACTCACACCTAACTTATTTTCGAGAGTAGATCTGAGTGTACCTCCTTTGTTTTTAAGCACAGTGGTGGTTCTTTTCTCAAAGATCACTTTAGGCATATCCTTCTTTTTTGTGAAACCTAGGCATATCCATTTTTTTAAAGCACAGTGGTGGTTTCTTCTGAAAGATTATTTTAGGCGTATCCATTTATGAATTATGATGCTGTGGAAATCATTTACTAATGTAAACATTTTGTTGTGCAGACAGTACAACACGTAGCAGAAGTTTCCTAGCGTGCTTCTTTTTACAAGGAAAAACTCTCCCAAAACTCTCCAAAGGCTTATTTTGGTGTCCATGCATGCTACTACACACTTAAAGATTACAGATCTGCTTTCTACTCAAAGTACCATGGACACATATATACATATACACAAGAAGTTTCGGTCATGTACTCCTGCACATCTAAATCTTGAGTAGGGCCTCGAACTCGCGAAGAACATCAGCACGGGTAACTATACCTGTTAATAGTGTTTAGAACCCCATTAAGCTCGCGACATACTCTGAATTATCAATGTTAATGTATAATACAAATCAAGTATATGCAATTCTGTTTCTGGTTTGTCACGTTTTCTGACACTCACCTATTACTTGCTTGTCCTGATTTACTATTGGTAATCTGTGGATCTTCTTCTTGAGCATCAGAGCTGCAGCATCTGTAGGCATAACATATGCCTATTGTTAACTGGCAGCAAATAGGAAACAAGTAAAATTAAGTGAAAACAACAATTACCCATCACTGTTTTATCAGATGGTAGCGTGATGGCTGGAGAGGTCATCACTTCTGCAATCTTTGTCTTTGACTGTTACAGGTAGGAAGAAATAGATCAGCAAGCAAGATGGCTTTTGTTCTTTCCTCTGATATTGAGCTTGCAACTTTGTGTGTGTGTGTGTGTGTGTGTGAGAGAGAGAGAGAGAGAGAGAGAGAGGAGCTGACCCCATGAGAAGCCCTGGCCCGGTCACTCTTGACGACCACCCCAACACATCTGAGACTGCTGTCTACAACTGGGAGCCCTGACACGGCCTCAAAGTGGCACTGAACCTCCTCCAGCGTCTGCTCTGCTGTGGCCATCAGCACAGGCGTCGACATGGCCTCACGCAAGAGCGCCACACGCTGCTTTCGTTCAGAATTGAGCAAGAGCTTAAGAAGTAGTTCAAGAGGGAGATCAACAATGATAACAATGAGAATGGACCTCAGACCAACAAGCACCTGATCTCCGACTTGGACTGCCTGCTGTGACTTTAGGTAGGCGCGGAGATCGTCGTAGCTCAGAAGGGAGAAGTTCTCAGGCCACTCGCCGGAGATGATAGCTTCAGGGTTCTCGTCGAGCTCCAGCCGGAGGCTCCCGTCCATGAACGTCGACGCCCGGCACTGAAAGGTTGGTGATCCCTTGCCACCACCGGCCTTACTTCTTGTGTTGATCTTTGCCCCTTTGAAAATAGAGCAGCTCTGGAAGGTATTGATGCAGGCCATGGATGGAACAAGCTAGTCAGTGTGCTCTTTTCTTATGTGGATGTTTCACTGGTTTCTGAATGTTCTCCCAGCAGATCATAGTAGGGCCATTTATAATAAACTAGGAACTAGGAAGTAGTCTATTGTCAGGGACAGTGGATAAGCATTCATGGGAAGGGCTGGTCCACCAATGACTGCTACTGCAGAAACCCTATTGGTGGACTCTAGGTGTATACTTTTTTGGCTGCGGCTGATGGCTTTTAGTTCTAATATAAGCATTTGTATAAACGAACTGAATACTGATAAGCCGCTTCGAAAAGGCTTGTCCCGATAAATCATTTCGAAACGGCGACAGAGAAGTTGTGTTATGGACCATGATTAGCAGACGTATGAACAATACACACATACTATAGCTATCCATGAACAGTATGCATATGGTGTTGTAGCGATGTGCGAATAGTACAGCGTGGGTGCTGTAGCGGTGTTATATTATTTGTTTAGGTAGTTTGATTAGTTTTCTAGTATAAAAGATTAGTTGGTTAGATAGATTTTAGGATTCCTAAGTATCAAGTTATTGTTAGAGATAGAATCTTATTTATTATGAGTGTTATATTTTATAGTTTAAAAGATTAGATTGGATTGTTATGAGGCTGACATTATATAAGCACGGTATTGTTATCTTTTCTAATTAAGTAATGAATAAACACAGTTTCTAATCTCTCCCTCTTTTTGTCAATTAAGTCTCAGAGTCTTGGTGACGATATGGCCGATTGTTTAAGAGCAAGTGTCCTACAATCGGTCCTCAAACACATACCCAATCAACTTGTATCACAACAAGGCATCCTATTTGTTTGTTGATGGGCCTTTGACTTGATGCTCTTATTAATATTTTATTATTCATGCCGCTAGGCATCATATATAGGCTTGTTTTTTTATTTCATGTTTATGCCTTTTGGTTTATGCTACAGTACTATCTTTTAAACAGTGTGTCTTTTTAAGACAGTATTACAAGTCGATTATAGTAGACATTATACTGACTTTAGTTATACCGCAAAAATCGTACTCAACTGTCTCTCTCTTTATACTCTCTTACGCATAAACATAATTCAAAAATCATAAATCATAGATCAAAAGAACTCAGCCATAGTACTACTTCAAGCAAGTACTACGGCAGCCTTATGGATTATGGTAACTGCCTAACTGGAGCTTACAGGGAGCTTGGTTTAAGGTAGAATTATGGTAACGGGAGTTGTTGTGCGAGGAAAAGAAATGCAGGTAGAACAATGCGTTTGTTTTGTTAACCCTTGGATGATAAGTCTTTGGATCTGGATATGATACGTGCCTAACTCCGATCAACGAGGGTGACATGATTGGCTGCATTCGGTGGAGGAGGCTGGTTTTTCTCCGAATCCGCTCCGGGCTCGGATGTGGATTGACGCGGAATTTGGGCAGGATTCGTGCTTCCTCCGAATGAGGTTTGCTCTACAGGGACAGAACGTCTGACGTGGCGCGCGGCGACTGGCCGCCGAGATTCCCCTGGGCCCTGTCACGTGGCAGTGGATAAGGCGGCCGAGCCGATCCATTGCTCGGATACGATTGATGGGCGTTGACGTTGTATGTGCTCCTCTACTTTCGTGGCCATTATTATTATATATTTCGTCTTTGTATGTTGATTTATCGGATCCGGTATGGTTTTTGGCCTTCTTCGGCTTGGTCGCGCCGCTGATCTGATCTGAGTTGATTGAGCTCATGGTTTCGCAGTGGCAAGTGATCTTGCTTCCTTGTCTTGTCTTCTGGTTTTAGTGCTAATGCTTGTGACATGGATATGCGTACGTAGGGGCGTATCCAGCTGAGGTCCAGGCCTCGAGCCTAGTCCACTGAAGAGCGTAAGATTCAATCCAATCTCTTGTTAGTTACAGTAGAAATTAGTGGAAAACTTTGACCTGGGCTTCGGGCCGTTGCCCTAGTGGCCCGAGGCCCAACTACGCCGCTGTGCGCACGTGTTATTCTCTACTCTTGTGGCCAAACATGCCATGGTAGTAGCTTTTGCTATGGCTCGATGCATGCAAGCTAAATCTAAATCTAAATCTAAACCTGCACTTGCACGCTAAAGAGAGGTCTCACATAAACTCCTTTTTAGAGAGAGAGAGAGATGTTTCACTAAGAGTCCTAAGACTGACAACCACTATACAAACTAGAGAATATAACCATGTCACCTATGTAAAAGTCATTTTCCCCAATGTAAACATCTCTTTTATGGATATTTAGATGTTAATTTATCTATTAATTAGATATAGTTATGCGCATAAACACATGTTAAGCACAAATGCCTACTTAAGCATCGATGCTTAAAAAAACACTATCTATCCTATGTGGCAAAAAATTATTTTTTATTGCTAAACACCTCTCTAAGCAAAACTTGTATTGTACTGCTATGAGGATCAAGGAGTGCCTGCCTGCTGGCACTGTTCAGCATTCTCTCACACTGACTTGCAAACAACACTTGCATGCGATGCTAAGGATTGTTCTTTTTGGCTTTGCCTTACGGCTTTTGGACTACTTGTGAGAGAGAATACGGAGTAACAGAAACTCATGTGTGGTTTTGTCCGATATAAATGAAGTCGCTATAGTGTGTATTACAATCAACTGGTAGACTCCATTATGAAAAGACACTTTGTTTAAAAGCTAGTTACTGTAGAAAAGCCTAAAAGCAGCTTTTAGAAACTGAAGAGAAGAGGCCTACGTCAGACGAGCGAACATCCAACAACGATTTTGATCACTTTTTTTGTGGTTTGAAGCAGGCCATAAAGGGATCTAGGCACTACAACAATTTAGGTTGGCCTATCATTGAATGGGCCACTGCAACCTTACTTGGGCCAAGACCAACAGAAATGGCACCTGCCAGATTCCATCAAATATCTAAACTAATAATAAAAAACATCAGTTTGATTAAACCAGTTGTCACCTACCCACATTAATACCCTTCTCTCCTGATGGTTAGATCAACATAATCCAATGACTAACATTGCAAGTTGGTCCTACCATCTGAATATCTACACCGTTTATTCAGTTCATCCAATATCCACGATTGCAAGTTGGACGTGTTCACCTGCCCGTGCAGCAATGCCTCACGTCGCATCCCCCCGGCAATCACACCCGCAATCCCATCGGTGCCACCCCAATACTCCCCCGCTCCCGTGACGTCCCCTGCTCTGCTGCACCGCCCCACCCCCATGACCCACCGCTCCACGCCACTCCGCCCCCGCACCGTCGCTCCTCCCCCTTCGCTCCCACACCGCCCCTTGCTCCGCTACACTCTATGCTCTGCCCCACTCGGCTCCCGCGGGACGCTCCGCCTTCCTCCAGCCCGTGCCCTGCACCCCCTCCTCCGACGTTCGTGCCCTGCGCCCCCTCCTCTAGTCCGGTGACACCATCATGCAGTTCACTGCTGACCCCACCCTGCAGCCCACCGCCGCCCATGACCCACTACACCGGAACAACACATCCATGCCTTGACTAACACAAGGTCTGCGATGTCTCCCCATCTTCTTGAATTTAGTTGATTATGGAAAATAAGCTCCATAATCATTATATCATAACACCTTATTGCTTTTAGTATGTAATTACGTGTTATGAAATATTTTGGATTCTTAATGAGCAATATTGTTGTTGATGTCTAGATGAATATGGTACTTCGACATGGCGCCTCGATCATGGCTCTTCGACCACGGCGTCTCAATCACGTCTCTTATCACAACTCTAGTCGTACCATTCACATAAAACCGGTACTATTGTCTTCGATCATGCAGGTCTTCTGAGCACCGACCGGGTATCACAGCTTAGCAGCTTATGACTACCGATCAACTACTGTAGCTTATGATTATCGACCGGTTACTGTAGCTACGACTATCGACCAACAACTATCGATCGGTTTACTGTAGCTATGACCACACACACAGATCTGACCAAATCTATGACTACACACAGACCTGACCAAGTTGTCTCATTACGACTTCGAGTTCTTCGACCACGGTGCCTCGGCCACGGCATTTCAACTACGGCTCTTCGACCACGGCACTTTGATCATGACATCTTGACCATGGCTCTTACCACAACTCCAGTTGTGCCGCTCACACAAAGCCGATACTACCAATCTTCGATCACACAGGTCTTCTGAGCACCAATCAGGTACTGTAGCTTACTACTACTGACCAGCTACTATAGCTTGCGAGTACCAACCACTTATTGTAGCTACGATTATCGACAGGTTCACTGTAGCTACGACTGCACATACAAACCTGATCAAGTCTATGACCACACACAGACCTGACCAAATTGACTCCTTATAACTTTGAATCATTCGACCACGGTTTCCGACCATGGCCCACCACGCCCTTCGACCACAGCGTCTTGACCACGACTCTTACCACAACTCTAGTTGCACTGCTCACACAAAGTTGGTACTACTAGTCTTCGATTATGCAGATCTTCCAAGCACCGATTAGGTACTGTAGCTTACGACTACCGATCAGTTACTATATCTATGACTATTAACCTATGACTATTGACCGATTCATTGTAGCTACGACCGCACACATAGACCTGACCAAGTCTATGACCACATACAGACTTGACCAACTTGACTCCTTACAACTTCGAGTCTTTCGACCATGGCACCTCGACCACGAAGCTTCAACCATGGCTCTTTGACCATGGTAATTCGACCATAGCATCTCGATTACGGCTCTTACCGCAACACCAGTCGTGCCACTCACACAAAGCCGGTACTACCAATCTTTGATCACGTAAGTCTTCCGAGCACCGATCAGGTACTGTAGTTTACGACTATCAATCAGGTACTGTAGCTTACGACTATTAACTGGTTTGCTGTAGCTTCATGGCTGGTTATTGTAGCTTTACGACCGGTTTACTGTAGCTATGACCACACACACAGATTTGACGAAGTCTATGACCACACACAGACCTAACCAAGTTGACTCCTTATGACTTTGAGTCCTTTGACCATGACACTTCGACCATGGTGTGTCGACCGTGGCTGTTCGACCATGGCACTTCGACTACGGTGTCTTGACAACAACACTTCGATCATGGCTCTTACCGCAACTCTGATCGTACTGCTCACACAAAGCCGGTACTACCAGTCTTTGACCACACAGGTCATACGAGCACAGACTAGGTACTGTAGCTTGTGACTACTGACCAATTATCGTAGCTACATCTATCGACCTACGACTATTGACCAGTTCACTGTAGTTATGACCACACACACAGACCTAACCAAGTCTATGACCACACATAGACCTGTCCAAGTTGACTCCTTATGACTTCGAGTCCTTCGACCACGGTGCATCGATCACGGCACTTCGACCACAGCTCTTCAACCATGGAACTTTGATCACGGCGTCTCGACTACAGCTCTTACCGCAACTCCAGTCGTACTGCTTACACAAAGCTGGTACTACCGATCTTCTACCACACAGGTCTTTCGAGCGTTGACAAGGTATTGTAGCTTACCACTGCCGACCAGTTGCTGTAACTTATGACTATTGACTAGTTACTATGACTATCGACCGGTTCACTACAGCTACAAAATAATTTATAGGGTTTAGAAATGATGCCCTTGGATAATGAGCCTTATGAATGCTGGTGGGTTGGGTCGGTGGTTCGGATGGGTTAATTGGGTTAAATTGTGTTGTTGGTGAGCTGTGGAATGAATATCACTGATCTTGCACGAATGTAAGAAGGCGATGGCTCTGGCAATGGGGCAATGACCGAATCGGTGATGGGAAGCAGATCTCGACATGTGAAGCAAATCTCGTCAAATTTCGGTACATTTTGTATGGCCTTTCTATTTTGTACGCACCTTTTCCATAAGATTATTTCCATTTAGCCGATATGGAAAGCAAATCTCGGCATGGGAAGCAGATCGAGGACATTAATGCCGAGATCCTCCTAATCTCATGTGTGCTTGCAAATCTCGGCTTGTTTCATATGGAACATTTCCATACATGCCTTTCCCATACACTAAACATTTAGCACGTCCTATTTCAATATGAAACAGCCGGATGTTTATTAACGTAATGAATCGTGAAATTATAAAATGGAATGTTCCCATACAGAATGTTAATTTCCTTATGTTTTCATACACTAAACATTTAGTATTGTTTTCATACATAATGTTAATTTCCTTATAGTGCCTTGACCTACATAAGGATGGAATGTTAGTATTGTTTCGATCAATCGGTAATTTTGAATTACCCACCGACCTTCCTTGCTTAATTGCTTCTGGTTTCTAGAATTAATTAATTACTCCATATTAATTTGTGCAAATGGAAACATACGGAAAGCAAATAGTGTATGAGCCTCCAACATCAAATGGAAACATGCGGAAACATAAGGATTTGCTTTTTCCATTCCATATGCACCTTCCATTCCATACGGAAAGCAAATGAAAACATACGGAAAGCAAATCTGTGCATTCCATACAGAATACAAGATTTTTTCCATAATCTGTGCAACCTCCTGGCTATAAATACAATATGTGCAATGGCATACGACTCATACCGTGCAACCTCCTGCTTTCTTGGTTCAGTTGGCCATACTGCTTTCTTTGTTCAGTTGGCCATACCATCATACATACTTCTTGGTTCAAGCTTTTCACTAAAAGTTGATTTTATCTACACACCTCTTGCTGCCAACGTACAATTGTATATTCATTTTTCTTCCTATTTGTTGAAAGTTCATTACTATTTTACTTGAATTTCAAAATATATGTTTTTTCTACATAGATTTATACAATGTCAATCCGGGCCATTAACTCTTTCTCCAAAGCCTTCAACAGCCCGATGGGCTCAATCATCAGTATGCTATTCTTTTTTATTTATTTTATGTGTATCAGTAATTATATGCAAATTACCATTTTCACATATCAACTTCATTTTTTCAAAAGATATCACTGTTGTAGTCATAAATATGGGCCATACGGACTACGAAATTGATTATCCACTAGGTGTTAGGGAGTTAGCCCTAATGGGTATGCAGTACTCCATTTACACACGTAACATAAAATGAAATTTAAAATTGATTATATGCCTCACAACAATAAATGCATTTTCCTAAATTATATATGACTAATTGTATGCAAAAATGAAATTGGGGTCAAACGCGTTTACGAGGATGTTGCAGAGATATATACACGAGATCTGACTACGTCTAAGATATATTTTGACCGCCACCGCTCTTGAGGTGGATCATGTCTCCAGTAAGTGCAATAAAATATTTATTTTTTGTATAGTCTTCTGTAAATATCTAAACATAAGTCTTCTGTAAACATCTAAACATACAATTACATATTACATGTAATGATATATTTATATTATGATGCGGTTACATAATAGACAATATTAGCACCACAAGGACTCAAATATGATTATTGCAGACTATAGTGATTTTGGTGCGCTCAATGGTATATTATGTTAATTCTATCATATTTCACCTCACAAATATAAAATTATCAGGTTCAAAATTTATCTTTTTATTACTGTTTGTATGCAGATGTCAGATGTATGTTACACTACAACCCAAGAACTCATAATTACGTTAAGAATGCTTTATTTTTAGGAATGATGAGATCAAATTAAAGAAATCATCTAACAACAACAGAGACGAACAATTCTATGCAACCAAAACTTATGACCAAGAACATATAATCAATGCTTTTGACGTGGATTCAACGTACACGCTCACTAGTTATATTAATGCTATTGATTTAGCGAACATATTGATTTTATTAAAATATTATTCTATAAAAAACTCTGTAATATACCTAAATAAGAACATGAACATGTAATTTTTGAACAAGTAGTTTCGACAAACTAACTACAATTTTAGAAAGTTTATTGCTCAATTTTTTGTTAAACATAGAATAAATAAAAAAGTGGCTTAGGGGATTGCCAAGTTCCAACAAGCCGACCATATCTGTTTTACAAAATTTCTCAATCATGCGTTCTCTTTTCACAGTTACTTTATTTCTCTTGTTTGCCCTCCTCTCTCCTCCACGCCTTACGCCTTGAGAAGTATCTGGAACCTTCTAGAAGTTTCATCCCCCTCTAAACTCATACCAGAGCAAAGCCCACTCTACTTTCTTTTTTGTCTTCTATTTAACCTGGTTGGCCTCTTTTTTGTAAATCTTGTGTTGGATTCTTTTGACCTATCGCGCTGTATTTTGATTTATAGTTTTTTGAAATCTAACTGTTCGCGAGAGACAGTACATAGAAGGAAATAGTCGCATACGATTTTGACCGGTATAACTAAACTCAGTCCAATATCCACTACAATATATTTATAGACTCTGATTTAAAAAGTCGTATCTTTTAAAAACCAATTACTATATAGATAACCTAAAGTAAAAAAAACAGACATATATGTCACGTAAACCAATGTAGAAGATTCCTGCATAAACAAACAAGAAACCGAGTAGCATCTTACCAATTTTGTGAATCTGGTGGCAATCTCCAAGATACAGTGTTTTATGATGAATAAAACCTTTTATGTCATATATGAGCTGAGGGTATGTGATGAATAAAACCTTTTATGTCGGGAAAATTGCTCTAATGCACAAAGTTATATGTCATCCTCCCTTTTGCCACATACTTCAATAGCTTTGTTATTATACCACAAACCTAGTGTTTATTTCTCTCTTTTGCCATTTCCTGCACTTAAGTTACCATTTTGCCCATCTTCTTGCTCCTTCCTCCCTCTTCCTTCTCCAAGTCCGTGCGGCGAGCTGTGGAGGCGCGCGAGGCCTCCATTCTCGGATGGCGCCTCGCGCCTGCTCTGCGTGCCGACCGCCCCGACCCGCTCGCCTTCCTCCGCGACCACGTCTCCCGCGCGCCGCTCGTCGTCTCGCTGCCGCCACCACCATCACATCGCCCGCCGCTTCCTCACTCAGGCGCGTCGGACGCCGTGTGGCGGCGGCGAGACGATGAGCGAGCGGCGCGGGAGACGTGGTCGCGAGGAAGGCGAGCGGGTCGGGCAGGTCGGCGCGAACGGCGGCGCGAGGCGCCATCTGAGAGCGAGGCCTCACGCCTCCACAACTCCATAGCGCGGGACTGGAGAAAGAAGAGGAGAGGAAGGAGCAAGAAGATGGGCAAATGGTAACTTAAGTGCAGAAATGGCAAAAAGAGAAATAAAACTAGGTTTGTGGCATAATAACAAAGCTATCAATATGTGGCAAAATGATGGCATATAACTTTGTGGCATTAGAGCAATTTTCTCAATTATGTCATATATGAGCTGAGATAAAAAAAGCTTGCCCAATAAAGGAAAGGATCCCCCTTCCCACCTCCTCCGGGCTCACCCGTTCCTCCTCCCCCCGACTCCGGCGACGCCGAACCCTCTCTTCCTTCGCAGGCCAGCGCCGGAGAAGAAGCGTCCAGGGCAGGCCTCCTTCCAACTCGAGGGCCAGGGAACTCTTCTCCCCTCCGCTCCACTGGGCTGTCATGGAGATCCATCCAGGCTGATTTCCCTTCTTCTGTTGGTGCGGAATCCCTAGCGTAGCTTGGTTGGGCTGTTCTTGGAGTGCTTCCTTCTTTGCCGCAAGCAATCAAATTCAAATCTTTCTTGCTTTCCGAGGTACTCCGATCCATCCAATTAGTTGAGGATTTGATCTGATTGCTTTTCTGATAGCACATTGTTCCCCCCCAAAATTTTGGGTGTTTAACCGAACCCCCACGCCCCACTTTTAAGTCTATATATGCCTGTAGTTTCAGTAAATACCATCTTGTCGAATGCTATTAGTTTGGTGGGATTTGGCATTCCTTCTAGCTGTGATAGATAGGTTCCAGTAATCGTAATTGGTGAATGTTCATTAAATCCCAGTTAATTCGATGCAGGTAAAGATGGTGGATGTGGTATTTGTTTTCCCTCGCTGTCAGTGAGCGCCCTTCCTTTAGGTGAGGTCAAGATATGGTGTTGCGCAAGAGGTTGGATTATGGATCCCGTGGCCATCAAGTTCCCGCCGCACCGCATGTTCCATCTTTGGCTCTGGTACATATTTGATTCTGAACCTATCTTACACCACAACCGGCGTATTGGATCTGTGTTAATGGTCAATGGTAATCCAGGGAAAACGCCCCACAAGAAGAAGAAAGAAAAATGAGATGTGCGCGCTCGATTTGCTTGCAACAACCGCAGGAACGTTGTTGGCACATCAGGAGAATTCATCTAGCAGACCTAACATAAATGGAACAGCAGCAGGTTATGCTACAAACGGGAAATCAGCTGAATCAGAACAGTTTGATGAAGCCCTGCCATTCAAGAGCGTAGCTGTAGGAAAAGATTGCTGTAAAGGATGTACAGTGGGTTGTGCCGGTGTCTGTGGCTCCGTTGAACAAACTAACATCTCCTTGGCAGAGAACTCATCAACCCAAAATGTTGCCGATTCAGCATTAGAGTCAGTAACAGCAAAGCCAGATGTATTGGTTAAGGACTCACTGGTTAGTTGTACAAAATCATGTCGACTGGGCCGTGGTCTTGGCACAATTCCAGAGTATGGAACTGTTGGAGTATGCCGTCCTTGGTCCAAAAGATCAGCAGAAGTTAAACAACTGCACCGAGCCAGACCCACAATGATCAGAAGTCAAGTAGATGGTAATGCCAAAGCTCTGCGTAGTTTGGTTGGCACTATGGATCTGGATACCAAACTTCCTTTTGTGGTTAGCTCTGACAGTAGCTCAGGAGCACACCTGTCCGTCCATGACAGGGGCCATAACTCCTCTCCCTTGTGTTGGGGCAAAGCGCAGCATGCTGCAGATAGAGATGATGACGAAAATTCTTCCGGGTGCGTTCTTCCAAGCACCTCAGGAAATAAGGGTGGTTATATACCACATTATATTGGTGACTGTAGGATAAGGAGATTGTTTGCCACCAGGTTAAGGAAGGCAGCTCGTAATAAGATATGTGGAGAGATGTCCAATAAAGGTATTTGGAGTTAATCCTCATTTTGTCTATGGCTTCATAGCTTCCATATAGAGAAGAATCTTTCTTTTGCTGCTTATATTATTATGCAGCTCGTTATAGCAGAAATTGGACTGATTAATGGCTAAGGATTATATTGTTTAACTAGGTAGCAAGCTGAGCTTCTGTGGAAAGAAGATATCCACTATATGTCGAAGGGTGCAACGAACAATGTTCAAGAGGAAAAGACTAGTTCAACGTTCCTTGGCAAAATCATCTGATGAAGGGATCCTAACTGAAAGTATGTTGCATACTTGCACTGTCAATTTACCTCATTGATATTTTAAGGACGCAAGTTATTTAGGATGATCCAATGGTAACATTGCACAGAGCTGGTACAACTTAGCCTTTCATATTGTACAGTATTGGATAGCCTCAATCCCTGTTTTGGTACACTTCTTAAAGAAAAATGTCGGTTGCCATTTCAGCAAGTGAGACGTCCTTCTGTATGGGAGGTCAAAATCCACCATGTGCGTCTGAGGGCTATCATGGTATCCTGGATATTTGTTTCAATAGAGTGTAGACACATAGAACCCTTACTTAATTCATGAACATGATGACTTACTATTATGTTTCTCTTTTCAGTCAAGTTAACCATCAAGTCATTGAACATCCCTGAACTGCGGATTGAGATCCCTGAACACACAACAGTTGGTTCATTGAAGGTAAAACACTATATGGGCTTGGGCATCTACTCTGTAAAAGTTATTGGTTACTGATTATCAAACATGCATTCATGCGTGCAGCCTGATATTTGGTTTCCTTCTGTCAATAACCTAGTATCATTAATATTATCTGCAACAGTTATTTGTGGAAATTGAATGAGTAGATTGGGTACTTTCTGTTCCATGATGGTGTTGCATGTACAGAATTAAGGAACACATAAATTAGTTCCTGCCAATGTCTAGCTGAATGGTCTTGTTAGATTTCTAAATTTCAGCAATCTAAAATAATGTTACACTACGAACCAATGAAGCCTTTTCACAACAGTTTTACTTTTAATCCTATCTAAATCCTAGCATTTTTCTATCTTGAACCTTTTACCTATCATTGCTTTCCACTTAAAAGTTAAAATATTTGTTGCTGCATATACACATTGCCTTCTTATGAATGACATTTTTCAATTTGTCTTTAGAGAGCTGTAACGGATGCTGTTACTACTATAATTGAAGGCGGCCTCCGTGTCGGTGTTCTTCTTCAAGGAAAGAATATTCAAGATGACAACAAGACACTTCTTCAGGCCGGGATTTGCCACGGGGGAAAACTAGATAACATAGGCTTTACACTGGAATGTGAAGCTGGGCAAGATTCTCACCCTGGAGTAAAAGCACCAGAAGAAATGGATTTCGTTGGTGCAGATGTTGTGGAACCATTAGCTATGTAGGTTACAATAAATCCATTTATTCTTGCATAATTTTGCAGTAGATTTGGATTTAGGTGTAATGATAAGAAAACATTGTCAAGACGCATCTGATAATTTATGTTAACATTGTTGTTTTGCAGAAGTTTTGAGATGGTGCTTCCATAGATTTCTGTTGTTTGTGGTCATCTAAGGATTTTTAATATTCCATTTCCAGGATGAAGTGCGAAGAACCTTTTCCTGAAACCAGGGCCGGCGATGACAACCAGCAGCCTATGCAAGCTTTTCCAAACTGCGCTATGAGTGATCCTGGTGATTATCCTGTTGAATGCACCGCACAACAAACATCAGCAAGCTCCCAAGCTATTGTCCCTGTTGCAACTCCAGACGTAGATGCGCTGGCCATTGTGCCTCTTTCTAGGTCAAAGCGGTTGGATTTTGGGCAAAGACGTACACGAAGGCCCTTCTCTGTTGCTGAGGTGGAGGCTCTGGTGGAAGCCGTCGAAAAGCTTGGAACTGGAAGGTTTGTCCCAGTAAAATTCTTCCAATTGGCACAAGGTCACTGCAGATCACATGTTGTCTCATGTGGGCCTCTTGATCTGTTTGCCCAGGTGGAAAGACGTTAAATTCCATGGGTTTGGCAATGCTGATCACAGGACCTATGTTGACCTGAAGGTAGTTCAGTAATCATGAGCTTGCCTTTCTGCTACAATTTTGTTTAGAGTAGTCGTTTGAAAATCCTGAAAAACGGCTTAGTGGAGATGCTTCAAGTTACTAGACATCACTATCATTTGATCCTGGCACTGTTCCATTTCACGGCTTAGCTCATTGCCTAATGCTCTGCGGTAGCTACTTGTCATTTCTTTCTGTTAGTACGGAGGACTGGATTGGATTTCATATCAGCTTCTTTCTATCAGACCTGAATGAGCTACAGCAAATACGTTTTTTTCTCTCTAAAAGCTGTGAAATATTTGATGAACCAGGATAAGTGGAAGACCCTTGTTCACACTGCAAGTATATCTGCACAGCAAAGAAGAGGCAAGGCAATTCCGCAGGAGCTCCTCGACCGTGTGCTCGCAGCGCAGGCCTACTGGTCCCAGCAGCAGGCAAAGCTTCAGGCGAATCCTCCGTTTCCTGAAATTTGCCCTGCCTAGAAATGCATACTCATCCTTGTGTAAAAATTGTGCCTAGGGGAAACAAGGTATATATTTCCAATCTCAGAACTTACTCTTTTTTATTTCTTTGGTCGCTGTTCAAGCGATGGGCTCTCTTTCCTATGTGGATGAACGAGGGAAAGAAGCTTGTTTGCAGGTTCAGCATAGTTTGGCCCACCCATGTAAATGATGTGGAAAAGAACTATTTGCATGCTTCAACTGTTCAACATGGTCATAAAAGAAGCGGTTTATTTCTCCACTACAGCTGTTGTGTTGTACCACATGCCAGTTTGTCTTGTTGGATTGTAGTGCCTACCACAAGTGTAGTGGAACCGGAAGGCTATATTGGCACCGTAGTCTTTTTTTTTTTCAAATTTAACTTTGAAACAGCTATTTTTATAAATCTAACATCTTCCCTGAGTTCGGCAGCAGCGGTAGCGCCTACCGTGCTACTCTAGCTTGACAGGAGGGCACAAGCGTGGGAGGATGGGCGAGCTTGACAGGTGCGGCAGGCAGTGGGCCCCACCGTCTTGCCGCGCTTCTAGAGCTCAGTAGCACCTACGAGGTGTTGGAGCTCGGCATGTCGCCTGTGCTCAACAGTGAGGCGATAGGCACAACATATGTGCTCGACAATGACGCGACAGGCGCAATAGGCTGTCCTGCCGAGGAGCATGAGCTTGACAAGGGCTGACGCGGCCCGCAGTGCCCATGTGCCCTTGTTGCTTGCCAGTACAATCTTCATGCGCATAAAATTGCTCATGTCGCTCTCTTACCCGAAGCCAACTAGTTCATTTTCTTCCTTGCCGAGCGAGAGCTGAGGGAGAAGAAAGAAAGAGATAGTAGAAGAGAATTTCAATTAGTTTTTTTATGTGATTTTACTGTGATTTAAGAAATTTGCTAGTTGAAAAAGTGTAGATCCGATGAAGATCTTTAAAAGGAGGTATGTTTCATTCGCATGCGAGTAATACTCCTGCTTGTCAGTAGTACATATATGATACTCCTGCATCCCCCACCCGGCACCCAGCACTGGCCGGATCTTGTGGGTTCTTCCCTAATTAATACTTACACATGTGGAGAATATAATATTTTGACAGAGTTACAAGTCTGTCTGTCCTCGAACAGGATGTTGGTTGAGACGTTTTGGTACGGTCTATTCACACGTATGAAGTTTGTGACTTCTTATATTTTATTCTTATGTAGAGGTCCAAAATCCAACCCTTTGTCACCTACTAAGGCAACCCCTGCCCACCTTCTTAGTTAACTTAGGTGGCCAACTCTCTATCAGTTGCCATTTATCTCTTTTCTCTTATTTTTATAGCTATTGTCGATTTAAATATTCTTTATTTCTTTCATTCAGGGTGATACTAGATTAATACAAAAATACTTGTTTTATGAAATATACTCTGAAGCTATGTACAAAGGAATGCTTGCCTGAACTTTAACCATATATTCGGATTCAAGTAGGATCAGGTGAAGTTGTTCCCGTAGCTTGGATTGTTGCCTACAATTAAATACGTCGGCTACAACTTAATTTACAGAATTATAATAAAATACAAGGTGTCGATGTGCTTGTGCTCTAAGGTAAGGCTTCGCTCAATTTAACCTAATCGCAGTAGTCAAGATTAATTCCAATACAATACTCGTCGCCTGGCATTATCGTACTAGCGTTATGAGCTACGGTTTATCTAGGATGTATGCCTGGCATTTTGTTGATTTCTGGCAATTTATCAATTACACAGAATTAAATAGATGCACATACAACTATAATGGCGAACCTTATTCCTAGTCGATTTCACGTATGCAATCGTGTCTATTTAATTTCTCGTAGGTGCATATGGATTTATTCACCTCTCTAATTCATTTGGTCTTAAGGATACTTGAATAAAATTTTCCCTCTTTGTACTGGTTCCTTTCTCGTAACTATTATGAGCGTAACTATTTAAGTTATCGACACAAATGAAATTAAATCCTACGTAAATAATTAATTAAGTTGTACTAAAGTTTCCCTGTACGATCTCTAAATTTTATTTTAGCTAGCTGTGGATTGTTACAACTTATGCTATTTAAATCATTGTGTACTATTTTAAATTGATGCATGTTATTCTAGTCGTCGCAAACAATTTTGCATCTTCTAATGGATATTTTAGAATATGACTATTAATTTATTCTAATATCCTAGCCTACTCCAACTTGTTTCAAACAAAAGGCTTTGTTGTTGTATTTAAGAATACTTATTAGTGTTTTTTTCTATAATTCATAAGTGATTAATAAAAATTTACTAGGCATTTAAGTGCGCAATAGGGTGATCTAAATGATATTATGATAATTTACTTCACCAGCGTAGAATTTCCAGCCTATGGCATCACTTAATTTATTTTTAATATCCAAGTATATTTACTAGTGAAGTTCTATAATTTAACACTATCTAGATTAATTAGGTATTTAATTTAAACCCCGAATGATTTAATTGGCAATACCTTAGTTAAATCGGTACATGCTACGTTTTAATCTACTGATAGCCCTTAATTACGTTTCAATAGTCATAAATATTGATTAGTGATACTTTGTAATTTAACATGATTAGTGTAATTCGATTGAGTAGTTTAATCTGCAATGGATTACTTAAGAGTTAGATATTTACGAAGACAAATTTTTATTATGTGCGCGCTTCTCCTCTTTCTCTCTCTTTTCTCTTTTTTCTTCCCTTTTTTCTTTTTCTTCTGTTCTGTTCCTCCGACGCTCTCATTTATCTTGTCGCTCTCTCCTGGCTGCTTCCTCCTCACCCGATCCAGATTGGATCATAGCGTCGTGCCACCTCGACCTCCCTCCGGCCCTGGCGCCTCCACCGCCGACTCCGATTCCACACCTCCTCCCCTCAGCTCGGCTTCGAGACGCTGCTTCGTCGTCCTCGAGTTGCCGCATGGCTTCGTAGCCGCCAGCGCCTCCCCATGGTCGTCCTAGCTGCTAGCGCCGTCGACTCTCAAAAGATAATATTAATGAACTTGTTTTCAAAGGTTTTAGATTTGGAAATCTTTATTTAGTAGATTTCACTTCAAATGATGCATGCTTAAAAACTTGTTTAATTGCAAAAACTTCTTTGAGTTGGCTATGGCATAGGAGACTAGGCCATGTGGGTATGGTACAACTTAAAAAGCTTTTCAAACATGATCTAGTGATTGGCTTGAAAGATGTGAAGTTTGAGAAAAATCGACTTTGTAGTGCTTGTCAAGCCGGAAATAAGTCGCTAGTTCTCACCCTTCCAAAAGTATCATGTCAACCTCTAGGCCATTGGAGCTCTTACACATGGATTTGTTTGGGCCAACAACCTATAAGAGCATCGGAGGAAATAGCTATTGTTTAGTCATTGTGGATGATCACTCTAGATACACATGGGTCTTCTTCCTAAATGACAAGAGTAAAACCTCCGGGATTTTCAAAAGTTTTTCAAAAAGGGCCCAAAATGAATTTGATTTTAAAATAAAGAAAATTAGGAGTGATAATGGTTCCGAGTTCAAGAACACAAAAGTTGAAGATTTTGTGATGAACTTGGAATAAAGCACTAACTTTCCACAACCTACACTCGGAGCAAAATGGAGTTGTAGAAAGGAAAATCGCACATTAATTGAAATGGCTAGGACAATGCTTGATGAATATAATACTTCCGACAAATTTTGGGCTAAGCAATCAACACCGCTTGTCATGCCATAAATCGCTTTATTTACATCGACTTTTGAAAAGACTTCCTATGAGCTTCTTGTTGGAAGAAAACCGAACATCTCTTACTTTAGAGTATTTGGTTGCAAATGCTATATTCTAAGAAAGGGTGTTCGACTCTCTAAATTTCAAAGTCGTTGTAATGAAGGTTTCCTATTAGGTTATTCCTCAAATAGTAAAGCATATAGAGTTTATAACAAAAACTCGGGTTTAGTTGAAGAATCATGTGATGTACAATTTGATGAGACTAATGGCTCTCAAGAAGAGCAAGAAAATTTGGATGATGTAGGTAATGAAGGCTTGCGCAAAGCTATGGAAAACATGCAAATTGGAGACATCAAGCCAAAGGAAGATCCATCTTCACCAAGCTCATCAAAGCAAGTAGAGCCTCCCACATCGTCTACTCTTAGTAATATACAAGTCATCGAAGATGAACAAAAGGATCAACAACAAAAACAACTTCAAGATTCATAATGCAATAGCCAAGGATCATCCAATAGATCAAATATTGGGTGACGTGAGTAAGGGTGTTCAAACTCGCTCTAGAGTAGCTTCATTTTGTGAACACTACTCGTTTGTTTCTTCTCTTGAGCCTAAACTTGTAGATGAGGCATTAGATGATCCGGATTGGGTAAATGACATGCACGAAGAATTGAACAATTTCGCACAAAATGAAGTATGGACCATGGTAGAAAGACCCGAAGAGCACAATGTGATTGGCACCAAATGGGTCTTCCGAAACAAACAAGATGAGAATGGCATTGTGGTAAGGAACAAGGCAAGGTTAGTAGCTCAAGGCTATACTCAAGTCGAAGGGTTAGACTATGATGAGAGATTTGCACCCGTTGCTAGACTTGAGTCAATTAGAATCTTGCTTGCCTTTGCATCTAGCTTTGATATTAAATTATTTCAAATGGATGTTAAAAGTGCTTTCTTAAATGGAACAATCTCCGAACTTGTATTTGTTGAACAACCTCCAGGGTTCGAAGATCCTAAATGTCCTAATCATGTTTATAAACTTTCAAAGGCATTGTATGGTTTAAAACAAGCTCCTAGAGCTTGGTATGAACGCCTTAGAAATTTCCTTGTCTCGAAAGGATTTAAAATTGGTAAAGTAGATACAACCTTATTCACAAAAATCATTGGTGATGATTTCTTTGTTTGCCAAATTTATGTTGATGATATTATATTTGGTTCAACTAACCAAGATTTTTGCGAAGAATTTGGTGATATGATGTCTAGGGAGTTTGAGATGTCCATGATAGGAGAATTGAGCTATTTTCTTGGACTCCAAATGAAGCAACACAAAGATGGGACATTTGTTAGCCAAACAAAGTATACTAAAGATCTTTTCAAGAAGTTTGGCATGGAAGATGCAAAACCTATCAAGACACCAATGGCAACCAACGGGCATCTAGACCTCGACGAAGGAGGTAAGTCGGTAGATTCAAAACTTTATAGATCCATGATTGGGAGTTTGCTTTATCTTACCGCATCTAGGCCCGATATCATGTTTAGTGTATGCATGTGTGCTCGCTTTCAAGCTTCACCAAAAGAGTGTCATTTAAAAGTCGTAAAGAGAATCTTGAGATATTTGAAACATTCCCCAAATATAGGGCTTTGGTATCCTAAAGGTGCTAAATTCGATCTAATTGGATATTCGGATTCCGATTATGCGGGTTGCAAAGTGGATAGAAAGAGCACTTCGGGAAGTTGTCAATTTCTAGGTAGATCCCTAGTGTCTTGGTCCTCAAAGAAACAAAACTCCGTAGCACTCTCAACCGCCGGCCGAATATGTTTCACGGAGTTGTTGTGCTCAACTATTATGGATGAGGCAAACATTGTTGGATTATGGAATAAACTTTGATAAAGTGCCTTTATTGTGTGACAATGAAAGTGCCGTGAAAATATCCAATAACCCAGTCCAACACTCAAGAACAAAGCATATAGATATACGCCACCACTTCTTGAGAGACCATGTTAGCAAGGGAAATATTTGTATTAGCCACATCCGGACCAAAGACCAATTAGCGGATATCTTCACCAAGCCATTGGACGAAAAACCGTTTTTGCAAGCTTAGGAATGAATTAAATGTCTTGGATTACTCAAATGTTGCATAAATTTATGGTAAATTTAAATGCATGTTTTTTGAGGAAGCTTGAAAGGTTGTTTGAAATTATGTTTTTATGCAAAGGATTTTGATTTTTAAAAGGTAAAATGCAAAAGTATTTGAATATAATAATTTGTTCTATTTAATGCATAATGATCCTTAATGACTTTAGTTGAATGCAAAAACTAGGGATCATTTGCATCTATAGTCCTAAAGTTCAAATTCTGTGAAGTCTCAGAAAATGCGAACTACCACGCCTTCATGCAGATTTCCAGGAACAGTACTCCGTCAGAGAAGCGGTACTACCGCGTGGCGGTACTACCGGCCGCATCTGCGGTACTACCGGACTTGCATTTAAGGGGGAGCAACCGCCCGAACCCGAGGGTCTCCCTCTGTTGGTCCCCTCTTCGCTTCCTCTCTCCAGTACTTCCTCTCCTCTTCCGCCCCAGCCCGTACATCTCCTCTCTCTCTCTTTCGTTCAAAAATCTCCAAGATCGCATCTCAAATCTTCGGATCCAGGGGTGTTTGCTTCGGTTCTTCATCTCAACTCAACTCCCCAGGGTTCAACTCCCCCCGATCCTCAAGGTACTTTGGATCAAAAGTTTTTTTTTTAACCCTAGGTCTCGTCTAGGTTAAAGTTGAAATATAGTTGTCTTTGCTGATTAATTCTAGGGAAATTGAGTTTATTCGGTGTTGAAAGGTGTATTCAAACCTATTCCATGGATACAATCCAAGAAAAACACCGCAAATTCATTCACATTTCCTAAACCCTAGAATCTGCCAGGAAACGGAACTACCGCCCGACTGGTGCGGTACTACCGCCTAGCGGTACTACCGGACCTGAACGGCGGTACTACCGGTTTTTCTGACATTGCAGCAATTTCAATCCATTTCCTTTCAATCTAACTTGTCTATACTTCCTTGATTCTCATAATCTTTTCTTCTTGTTCCTAGATGCCTAAAACAAGAGCAGCGAGCAAAAAGTCCTACCTTACAGGAGATTCTTCTGAAACTCCCGCTCTTCCTTCATCTGAGACCGTGCAGAAGGATGCCCAAGACAAGGGCAAGGCTTCTCGTCCAGAGTCTGAGTCTGATTCTGACACCGAGTCTGAACGGGCCTCACGCGAGAGTTCCCCCATGGAACCTTCTGAGGAGGACTTAGCCGACAGAGAGGATCTTGAGATTGATCTCAAGAAAATCTCGCCAGATGAATACGCTCGCCTTCGTCACACCAATCAGTATTTGCTGCCCTCCAACTCTATCAATCCGAATTTTCACACCAAGTTTCAGGAGAAGGTTTATGATGAGCTGTATGGAACAAATCGCAAGTTTGCAGATCACAAATACATTGACTGGGATCACATCGATGGCATTGACAAGTATGATGGGACATACAGACGCTTCCAGGATGCAGGCCTTCATGAGCTTGTGGCTTTGAAACGGGACTATAATCCGGGGATGATTCGTCAGTTCTATGCCACTGTGCATGTTGCTCCTGATCTTCAGCACATGAGATGGATGACAGTATGCACGAGATTGGATGCCACCAAACATGAATTTGAGGTGGCCATTAGAGCAGAGCTGAGCGCTCATGGGAAGATTCACGACAAGCCAGCTCTTGATGTTCATGCCATGTCTCCCTTCTACAACCCTGCTGAGAAGTTTTTACTTGGTAAAAACGTTGGGCTCCATCCAATACCCTCTCTCATCAACCGCATCATTAATCACACTATTCTTCCTAAGGGTGGTAACTATGATGCCATTAGAGGCCATGTTTGGAACATGATTGACTCCATTATGAAGGGGGAGAAGTTTGACGTTGTGGATGTGATCATGAGGGAGATAGTTGCCTCCAAAAATGATCGCAACAAACGCATCTACTATGCGCCCGACATCATGGCACTAATCGAAACCAAGTT
This sequence comes from Dendrocalamus sinicus, assembly GCA_036346575.1. NCBI lineage: Eukaryota > Viridiplantae > Streptophyta > Magnoliopsida > Poales > Poaceae > Dendrocalamus > Dendrocalamus sinicus. The sequence continues at coordinate 49,289,921 of CM070645.1, read as the reverse complement.
TCTCTATCGTGGAGGACGCGGTGGTGTGCATAAGCGATACAAGCCGCGACCGGAGCCTCCCATTCCCACTGGTCTTCGTGGCCATCGCTCGCGGATCCAGGAGCGAGCTCATCCTCCGAGCAGCGGCGGCAGCAGCAGAGCGACCACTCGATCCACAGGAGCTCGCCACCCACTCTTCAGCGGATCTACACTTCTATGCTTGAGGGTTTCTCTTCTATCAACTCCAGGATGGATAGGATGGATGAGCGTCTGGACTCCATTGACAGCAGACTGACCTCGTTGGATGGTCGGGTTGCAGATCTAGAGCGCTCTCCCTCGCCTCGTCGCTACGGTCGCCGTCGTCGTACTGCTCGGGATCCTCCCTCGCCTTCTCAGGGTTGACCTCTTTTTGGTACTTGATGCCAAAGGGGGAGAATGGATTGGGGGCTTATCTTTACTTTTGGACCTATGGACTTATCTACTATCCATTTCGTATTATCTCTAATGGATGTAATGAACTTATTAGATGCAATGATGGATGTAATGAACTTATGTTTTGGATCTTTATAATCGTATGTGTTGATGTTACTATGTGTTGTTATCTTGTTGCAAAATTGTTTATCTGCTCACATTTGATATCATAACTTTGTCTTGTGCATCTTGTATGAATTATTGTAATCTTTATCCATGCACATATTTAGGGGGAGTCACACTCTCTCTTGGACTTTAAAATGAAAATAGTTCAGTTTATCTAAACAAGTCTTATTGCATAAGATCTACTCTCTCTTTTTAAAGTCCACATAGAATATACAATTTGTTGTCAAACAATTTGATATATTCAATCTTTCATTTCTCAAAATTTGGGTTGTCATCAATTACCAAAAAGGGGGAGATTGAAAGCATCTAGACCCCTAAAAATGATTTTGGTAATTAATGAAATTATGCGAATATGGGACTAACGTGTTTTGTGAGCTTGAGAAGGGTTAGTCCACACATGAGCGACAAGATGCAAGCCAAAGAATACGTGTGAAGATCAAATTGACTCAAGACAAAGGTATTCTTAGAATAGGATCCCTTTTGAATTTTACCGGTCTTAGGTGAATGGTGGAAGACCGGATTTTAGGTTAAATGATCGTACCATCAAGAGGGATCTTGGTTAATAACTTGATAGCATATATCTAGTGCCATTTGGATTATCTTTGTAAGCTTGCATTCATGAAAATCCGTTTCAAAAATCAAGTTTGTGCTCTGTCTGGAAAAGCGGTAGTACCGCACATTACAATGTCGGTACTACCGGCTAGCGGTAGTACCGTGTTCATATGCGGTAGTACCGCAGAGCGGTAGCTCCGTTTTTGGAGCGGAACGCTTTTTCCAAAGAGTACCTCTCGAACTCGGTTGGAGCTCTGCGAAACGGAAGTACCGAACGTTTCAACGACGGTACTACCGCTGCGAGCGGTAGTACCGCATTTTCGCAGCGATTTCGGATCCCTAAGAACCGGAGGATGAGCGGCATGCTTTTTCGAGAGAGTGCCTCCGGTTGATCTCGAATTTTAACCAGATCGGAAGTACCGGCATTTACAACATTGGTACTACCGCATGAAGCGGTAGTACCGCATTCAGAGCGGTACTTCCGGAGTCCGGTTGATCCGAAGCTCAAGCGATACGTAATTTCCAGAGAGCGGCATTTTGAGGACCCTTCGGATTTTGGCCAAAGCGGTAGTACCGCACCATCGTTGCGGAACTACCGGAGAGCGGTAGTACCGCAAATTTCAACGGCGGTAGTACCGCGCCGCCAAATCCAACGGTCACTGTGCTCGTCTGACAGAGCCGTTCTGACGCAAGATTTGGGAGCGGTAGTACCGGCCCCAGCAGGGCGGTAGTACCGCTCATCCTGATTTTTGCGGGAAACTTGTGCCAAACGGCTAGTTTGGTTGGTGGAGGCTATAAATACCTCCACCACTGCACAAGGGCAAGAGTTAGTGACTCATTGCACATTTCTTAAGCCCTAGAGCATTCACTACACCTCAATTCTTTCTTTGCACATCAAAGTGAGGTGGTTGAGCATTTAGTGCTAGATTTAAATTGCAAATCCATTTGGCACTAGGTTTGCATTCAAGTGAACACCGGGATCTATTACTCTTGGTGCTTGCCAAGCACTTGGGCGATCCGGTGGAAGTTGGCTCGGTGATCTTCTCAAGAAGATTGTGAGAAGACCCGGCATATTGTGAAGGTTGGAGCTCGCCTACCGGGTGGGAAGAGCTACACTAGTGATCGAGGTGCTTGGCTCAATTCGTGGAGCCGGTCCGATACGTCCGGGCTTACCTCAACGTGGACTAGGGGAAACCGGCAAGTTTCCGATTACCACGGTAAAAACATCGGTCGTGTCTCTTGTCTCTTTAGCTCTTGTTCAATTGCTTCATTGTGATCATTTATTTGTTTAGAGCTAAGTTGTTAACTAGAATTGTATTGGATTAATTGCTTTACTTCTTTGTCTCTTAAAATTGTGAAGAATTAATCTAGTAAACAAGAAAAATTTAAAAACCTTCTATTCACCCCCCTCTAGTCGGTATCCTTGATCCTACACCATCGGCTCCAATCCATCTCCTCTTCCTTCACCTCCACTCCGACTCACCTCTTCTACTCCCTTCCCTTCTCGATTTGTTTGATTTTATACTAGATTTTAATTTGCCATTTGTAATTTTCGGAGCTAATTGAGAGTAGTCGTTCGGTGGCTCAGGCAGGGCTCAAGGTCATGCCATGCGCCAGGGGAGCATGCCATGGCTGTCGGGTGCGTGGTATCCTCCGTACACCACAGTGGCTCACCTGCTTGGTACTCTTGCTTCCTCTGCTCTATTCCCCTACTTCCAGTTGGTGCTCTATGTGATGGTTCTATGGTGCCCTAATGATGCTATATCATTCGATTGATTGTTGGTTGGCTATGGTTTTGCATGATTTAATCTTAAGAACCTGCTGCTATTACTGAGAATGGATGGTGGGCTATCTTCATCGAATGGTTGTCGATTGGATTCACAATGGGGATGGAAAGGTTGTGGTGGCCGCTTTCCCGTGGCAGTTGTGGTGGTTCTTGCTTGAGGAAAATGGTGGCCACCACCTCCTAAGGCTGCCATTCCCGGTCACTTGTGGCTCCTCATCCTGGCACCCACGACCAAGCTCCTCCCTCCCTCTTGCTCTCGGTTGGTTTGGGGGATGGTGTGGGGCAAGAGGTGGGCTTCGGCTGTGTCGATGGCTTGGTTTTGTTGCTGTGTTGTGCTGGTGGTATTAGTGTCCAATTGAAGTTTTGCTTCTCTCCTTGCCTTGTTGGCTTCGGCCTTATACCCCTACGTGTTTTACTGTACTCTCTGGTGCCTTCCGGGGTGCCGTGGCTTTCTTCCCCCCTTCTCTTGTCTTCGAATGGCTTTGTTACTCTGTGCTGAATACCATGCGGTGCCTTCTCGATTTTCCTGCTACCCCTCCCTGTGACTGAGGCGCCCAGAAGGGTTGTGTTGACTCTCCTGTTGCCGTGTGGATGCATGAAGGTTATTTTTGTGATTGGGCAGCTGGCTGGTAGCTATGGTATTTTAAATATACCTCAGGTTTGTTTATACCGAGTGATGACCCTATGATTGTGAGAGGTGCCGACTAACCCTTGAATGGTCAGGTATCTCCGTGAACGGATTGCCCAACCCGAAACTAACCTCTAGGGGTCCGATGGTGATTTCTTCTTTTAATTATTTTCTTTTGTTCGGTCTTTTTTTGGTATCTTTATATTTGCTCCTTTCATATTTGAAACTACGTTTCTTTTGGGTGTCTGGCAATTCGTAATTGTTGGATGAAATGGGATACATGTAATTGATTTCTGTAGCTTCTAATTGAAGGTATACATGTATGAGATGTTATCGATGTAAATAAAGTTCTGTAATTTCTAATTAGTTGCAGCTATGTTGCGATTATCTAAGTTTGTGAGACAGTCATTTGGTTGGGACCAAAAATTGTAAATTCACAGCAATTTGTATCGCCGTAATTAATGTAAAAAGAGTTGCAATATCTTTATTTAATTTAAGCCAATTTTAGTTGTAGCTCAATGAATGTAAATTGATTTGTTATACAAGAACCGTGATAATTACACTGTTATACTATGAACTGTTTTATATATATATATATATATTAATTGAGTTGAAAGCTTTTACATATCATGCAATCGAATTTTATTTCTCACTCTAGTCTATACAATTTAGTCCTCGTCCTCGTCGATGGAATTGCGGTAGTTACGAATTTGTTTATCAGTTATTGGTTTCACCCTATATAGATACACAAAAAGTTTAAATTCCTCTACATTTTAGATCACTAGTTATATAATTAATTTTGTTTAATATCATAATTTATTATTTATGGTTAATCAAAGACGTGAGTCGTTTCATACATGTACCAGCAGTTTTGACCTGCAGTACTTGCCACCAGTGCCACTCCCCTCGCATGTTAGTCTAGGAAATGGAGTACCGACATCTTGTGCCTTCTGTTTGTCGTGCATTATTTGGGGTCGTCACCCTAGGCAATGTGATGGTAGGGCCATACGTACTGTACTACCACTCGATCGATCTACTCCGCTTCCATTGATCGCTTTCTTATCTTTGTTTTGAGGCAATGCTGCACTAGCTTCTCCCTTGACTTGAGACACTGTTTTTTTTCAGTTACGGTTGATGATTTATGACTATAATTAATATTTTTTAATTTTAGTATAAGAGTTTATATGAATAAACTAAATACCAATAAATTATTTTGAAAATATTTTTCCGATAAACCGTTTTAAAACAGTGATTGAGGAATTATTTTATTTGTTTATTTAGAGAAAGTCGTAATTCATATGACATAAATTAAAAAGAAAAGATTGAAAGTCCAAACAAAAAATAATATATGTAATGCTGTGTCTTGTCAATTCTTAGGTTAATTATCCAGATCTGTTCACGAGGCCTTCTAATGCTCTGGAAAATTCATGCAACGAATATCCATTTGGTTAATTCACGAGTAGTATTCCCGGACCGAGCGAGAGTCCAGTTGAGAATGAAGGAATCTCTCTCTCTCACACACACACACCCCACACACACACACACACACACACACACACACACACACACACACACATATATATATATATATATATATATATATATATATATATATATATATATATATATATATATATATATATATATATATATATATATATATATATATATATATATATATATATATATAAAAGAAATCTGGAAACACTATTGGTTTTGTGTACCAACTACTGAGGTCCTGCTCTATAGCTTTGGCTTCGGTTTTTAAATTTTAGTTTTTCGGTTTTACTTTTTTTTTTCTTTATTCTTTTGCGTTATCCGTGATGATTTTATGGTTTTTTTATTTTTAATTAAATAACTTGGAAAAAAATTACCAGTTATTATAGTGCAATTTCAGCTAAAAATCTAATAACGATAGCCAAAAGTTACTGTTTAAAAACAGTTTGAAGCAGGCACTAAACCCCAATTCTGCTTGATAAACCTGGCGAGAGGAGAGATGGAGATGTTGAACAGGGCCGAGGAACAGCGATGCGTGTGGATACACATAGGAGCAGGATTGCAGCTACTTGCACTGGTACAGAGGCCCATTTCTGCGGTTTTTATCCCTTGCATTTTGTGCGGCACCCAACAAAAGCAAACCCGGGGCCCACCACCCTCCGCCCGCCGAGAAATTTATTGTACCCCGTTACACACAGCGCAAACCCACTGTAGCAAGCCAATAAAATGTTATTTTACTGTAGCAAACAGTAAAAATAATATTTTTATCGGTTTGCTACAGTGCCATTTTTATTGGCTTGCTACAGTGCGGAACAGTAAAAATAACATTTTTATTTCTTGCTGCCACCAGCTCCTCCGCCCAACGGGCAACCATCAAGCAAAGAGCAAAACGCTCTGCCTCCCCATTATTGTCCTCCCTTGCAATGCTCTAGTGGCGTGAAAAATATTTCGCATAGATTATAAGTGTATATGACTTATGGGCGTCTATGTTGTTGTATAGAGCGTGTTCTTTACCTCATAAGCTGGCGGCTTTTGGCTTTTACTACAGTACCTAACTTTCAAACTGTGTATTTTCTTAAGACTGGGTCTACAAGTTAAACGATCTATACGTTAAAAATCCAACATCTGTGCCAGTCAAAATCGCAAGTGAGTATCTGTCTCTCTGTAATCTGTACCGTAAACAACTAAAATTCAAAAATTTCAATCAAAAGCCATAAGCCACAGCCAAAAAGAACATGCCCTATCCGTCCTACGATATTAGTTAATGGTTATGTGATTTGGTTCATGAACTACAATACTATCATATAAACTGGTAATTATTGGCGCTTAATAAAAATAAAGTTAACCTCTGCTACTACCATTCAAAAATTGCACGGAAATTTTGTTGAAAACTGCATGGGAATTCTTGGCATAAACGTTTTCTCTTTCTTTTCTAGATGGCGGGTGCTCCCTAGCGATTATAAAGACCGGCCCGGCATTCCAGGCCCCACATGTCAGGAAGGCGAAAGCTTCCTACACGACACGCATACCCAGAAGCAGCTAATAGCCGCTCCGGATTCGTATCAATCTAACGTTGAACAAAGTTAAAATACTACATCCGTAAGATGTTTATCAATACCAAAAAAAATACAACAGTGCCATACAGTGAGAACGAACTCCGAATCACCAAAATTTATGTAGCATCGGCTTCCTTCTCAATGTCAGATAATCCTCTTCCCCTCTCGAGATATCTCTTCTCTACACAGAGAGCCAAGAAACCAGAGCAGCGCAATGAGAGCAGCAGGACCCACCGCGCCGTTCGCCACCGGCGAGCCGCCTCCAGCTCCGGCGGAGGAGGTCGAGGAGAACTCCGGCGGGGAGGAGGAGGAGCTAGAGCTGGGGCTCAGCCTCGGGTCCAAGAAGCAGCCGGTGCCATGCCGTATTCTGACGGCCAGAGACCTGCATCCGGCGTCGCCGTCTCCGGACTCCTCCGTGTCGTCGTCCTCCCCCGCGGCAGATGGCGCCACGGCGGCGAGCAAGATGGCCAAAGCGGGGGAGGGGCCCACCGCCACCACCTCACCGGGGACGGTTGCTTCCGGCCACCCACAGAGGTGAGCAGCAAGAACAACTCCAATTAAGCTTCTTGCTCCTTCTCTGTGCAAAAGATGTACTTTTGAAGCAGAGTAGCTGCAAGCCTGGAACTTTTTTTTTTCCTTGAAGAACGCTAGTTATGCTCGCTGTTAGGATCATACTAGGATGTTTGCGCCTGTCTTTGCTTCGGAAAAGAGCCTCTAATTGTGGATCGAAAGAACCTCTGTGGCCGTGTTTAAGTGTGTTTTTGCCAAAGTGGCCAAATTTGCATCGCTGCCTTTAGTAACCACTGACTTCTATCAGCATCCCGCAAAGCTCTGACAAAGATTTGCAAAATGTTTATCATATGGACTATACACTTGTACTGGCTTCTATATATCCTTCCCAAAAGTGTGTAGCAAGAATAAAAAGGAGATCTTTGCAGGTTGATTTGCCATTCTGATCTGCAAATACCAACACTTTTGTTTGACAGAACAATTTCCTAACTCCTAATATTGTGTGTGAAACAAGAAACAGGATATCAGCAGCTGATTTGCTGAGAGCTACATATATCAACTTTCAACTAATCCAAACTACATTTTACGGTTTGGCAGCGGCTTTGGAGTGGTGGGATGGCCGCCTATAAGAACGTTCAGGATGAACAGCCTGTTCAGTCAGGCTAAAGACAATGCTTCAGAGGCCGACACCAAGGAGACCACCACCAATGAATCTGACTTGCAGAAAGACAAGGAGGAGAGAGAAGAGAAGGGACGGGTAGCCGGATGGGTGAAGGTGAACATGGATGGAGAAGTCATTGGAAGGAAGGTGGATCTCAACGCCCATCGCTCATACAAGACCCTTGCCTTAGCCCTTGAGCTCATGTTCACGAAGCCATCCATCGGTCTTTGTGCTTCTAGTAAGCCTTAGTCTGAACTTTTACTCTATGTAGTCGGTAATTTCACATATGTATTCAGATCACATCATCAAGCTAAATGGCATAGAGCTTAGTTTCGCATAAATCATTACTCAAGTGTAATACTATTGCTACGCATGGTAATGCTGAGACAACGAATGGCAGTTTTGCAAGACTTGTCATAACCATCAGGCTGATTTGTCAATTCAATGCTACTGCAGTAGGATTTATGGTGGTATAGTTGTGGCAGTGGAGTCGCATTTACGTAGTCCAATTTCTCTAGACATGCATACTACTTAAGAAGTGACGTGATTGCAAGTATAATTTTACAAGCTTTTGAGGATAGATGTTTTGATTCGTCTTATTAATGAACATGAACTGTGTTGAACTTGGCTTTGTCAGATAGCACAGTCTCTCTGAAGCTATTTGACAACTCATCCGAATATCAGCTCACCTATGAGGACAGGGATGGGGACTGGATGCTTGTTGGAGATGTCCCTTGGGAGTAAGCCCGCTGCACTACGTAGCTATTAGAAGCTGAATACTAATAATTTTTTGTATTTATAGATTTTCCAAGTGCCTTGGAATAATCTTCAGATGGTTTATTGAGGTGTTTGTTCCTGTGTGCAGAATGTTTGTTGGCTCTGTTAAGAGGCTCAGGATCATGAGGACATCAGATACCAATGGTCTTGGTAAGATGATTTTTCCCTCCTTCCTACAGGCTGTGTGTAGTCAAACATTTGAAGGAAGTCTTTGAGTCGAATTGGTCGTTGTTGTTTGTATAACCTATTGAACTGACTATAGAGGCTTCAAGTTGGGTTTTCGTCCCTGCCAGTAGTCTTTTAGCACTGTAATCGGCTAACATGTACCCATTTTGGTTCCACGTTGACTGACGCTCATTTTTGCCGGCGTTCTACTGCAGGGTCGCGATTCCAAGGTATTCACAGAACCGCAGCTTCAACAGAGGCAGATCTTGAGCGTGCGCAACGAGCAAAAGAGCTATACCGCTGGTGAAGCTTCAAAATGCGTTTGATATCACGTACGAGCACTCAATATCTTTGGCATAGTTGCGAGATTACCTGTGTCTAGTTAAGATAGCAGAGCTACACCACTCTCCGTTCTATTCTATTTTTGCCTTCTGGTGCCCTCTTCTGAGCTTTTTTTTTTCTTCGTGCCCACGCGCATCTCTCTCTTTTATCCCCGTTTTGTTTACACTGCTGAGCAGCGAGAGCACGATGTGTTTCTGTGGCAGAAGCATGAATCCTTTGTTTGGTGGTGTGATGCACTGATGCGACCGCATGCCAACCGTGCTGCAAATGCAATGGTGGTGTGACCGCATGCCAACCGTGTTAAGCAGCAGGCCTGATTCGTTCCCAGATCCGCACGAAAGCCACCTTTCCTCTGCCGGCCAGGCAGAAAAGCACGCCATCGCGTGAGCCAATGCTCCTTGGAGACGACAGTAGACGCACGCTTCGTTTTTCTTCCCCAGAACGCCGAGCAGAAAAACTCCTGCAAGCAGTAGCAGTTGCTCATGCGTATATCATCAGTTTCCTGCCCCTGCCCAATAAAAGTATAGAACATATTGCCGCCCGGCAAGGAAGAACGAACCATGGACACACTCCAGATTCGTGGTCCTCGCTAAATTTCGATGTTCACAAACAATGGCACGAGAACAGGTCATTGCAGCAATGCAGGAATGGTCCAAGCAGAACATGCCAGAAAAGATGCCATCAAGAAATGCAGAATACACAAGGAACAGACTAGTGTTTGTGGCAAGTATCATCCACAAGTGGTCCACATGAGAAATGTTTTAGGGCAGAGTACCACGACTCGACTGGACATCCCGACTACACAAAACCAGACATATAGGTTCGGGAAATCAGATACAGGAGATAACGTTGTCTCAAAATCCACCAGATGAATGCTCAAGAATCCCTGGCACACACACACACTGCACACTGAATCACTTCACCTGTACGATTCAGTGCGCTTCGGCTTGCTTTGGACTGCCGCCTCGATCTTGTCGATAACTTCAGGGGTCAGCAGGGGAATGGCATCAAGAGCCTTCATATTCTCGACAATCTGTTCATGTCAGTTGCCATATGACAGGTTAATATTCTTAGATGCAGCAACATTGCCATATAACTTGCCAAAAGAATTTATCTTCTGCAGAACACAGGTGTGTGGAATGTACCTGGCTTTCTTTAGTGGCTCCAGTAATCACAGATGAGACATTGGGATTTGATGCACACCAAGCGATGGCAAGTTGGGCTACCGAAACACCAAGTTCTGAAGCAATAGGTTTTAGCCCATTCACTTTTCTAAGTGTGTCGTCAACCAGAGATCTGCTAGCCAAGTTCTGGAAACAGAAACGATGCTTTCTTATTACGAACCCAATGTACCCAGAAATAAACATCAGATAGGGAAAATTTTAACTTGTATAGGCCTAATCAGAAATGGATGAACTATGACATACATATGAGGAACAGAAGTTGAATTAACACAAGGAACAACTGAACATGAAAACAGAACTTGTACTAGTAGATGCTACACAACTTGTTCAGTTAAGTTATAACGATGACATCTATGTTTTGGAACATTGATTCTGCAATGTTTTATCCATCCACCATGAATGAAGATATAATGATTAAAATAATTGCTGCATAAGTAATTGAAAGTTTTTATGCCTTGGTTAACAGTTTGTTAGAACCTCATGCATGGACGAAGGTAATCGATAGTCTGATAGTATGAACATACTTGCACCCTCTTGTAAGTACAAACAAAAATATGGTACAAGACGGGGGAGAGTAAACCATAAAAGTTCTGGTATTCTATATTCAATTTACAAAAATATAGGAATATGTGTGTGCAATAGACAGACAAAGTTTCCAATATTACCTTGTAATTTTCTAGGGCAAACCTACTATCAGCAGGTATATTTCCTTTGCTATATTTTCCAGTGAGAACTCCCGAAGCTAGAGGACTCCATGTAGTCAAGCCCAGGCCATAGGTGCTGTAAAGAGGTAAGAACTCAGACTCAACCTGCAGAAATACAAGATTGATATTAGTTCTTGCAACAACTGCATACATCAATAAACAGGTTCAGCAAATGTTCCAGAAAACATTCTACAGTACATTGGTGTTAAAAGTAGTGATCCTACTTGCTCGGTATGAATACCAATGTAAGTTTGTCAGTGCAAACTGCAAAGCAAGAAGGAAATGATAGATAGACACAAAGAAACACTAGATATGGTTCTAACTTCTAAATGTGCAATATGGCACTTATGTGTATCAAAAATTTCATATCAGTAAATGATATGCTAATAGGAAATTAGGCGTGCCTCAAATTGATCTGATGCATTTCATTGACTATGATGAACTACTATGTTCAAAATATCACGTAGCAAAACTGTTGCTATTGTGCAATTCAAATTCTTTCAAGTTCACATTTGTTTCCATTAGACTCCTTGATTTTGAAATGCATCGACACAAGAAGATTTTGGAAAGTACTGCATAAAGAAATATGCCTGGCCCATGGCAATAAGCAGTCATCGTGAAGTTGCCTATTTGCCCAATAATGTTTTTTTCCATCTATCATGAAAATCAAGGATAAGGAGTGTTGGGGGAGTGGTCTCCACCTTGGTCCAATCAGCCCAACAAACGCAAGCCCAAGTATGCATGTAACTAAAAGGTAGGCCCACGTAAGCCATCCGAGGAAATGACATGTTTGCCACCACTAGCAAAGACCGTAAGGGGAGAATTTGTGTAAACACCTTCACACATGGCTATGGCCCATAAGGCACCATCGGAGAGAGAGAACATTGTGTAAGAAAAGGACCGAGTGAAGATTAAGTACAATGCATCCACGCTACACCTCTCCGCTCTCTCGAGTTCTAGGCTCTAGGTGCCCTGGTGGGGCTTCCCAAAGCTCCAGTATCTATTGTTTGGCGTGTAACCACAACAAAGAGAATTACAAGTCAGATGCACATTAGACCATCATATACTCACTCAAAAGTACTACTATTCGATAATTAAAACAAAAGGCTTCTTTTAGAAGCTAGACTACAAGTAATGTTTCAATCAAAACAACCACAGACAACTCAGTTCCTTTTTCCTAGGGCTCTAACATCCTCAGGTGGCTAACAATAGAAAATGGTGTGGTAACCGATACTTAGAACCAGTCATAGAGATTTACAATCATATTTTTTCACTACCAGGCATGAAAAAAAACTTCAAGTCTATTTTGACTAGCCTAAGCTTCTGCCCATTGTTTAAATAGTTATATGATCTGAAGCCAGGCCAAATAGAAAGCTTAAGGGAATTTAAATCAAAGCCTTCAACATGCTTATGAGATTTACAAGCAACTTTTGTGACTTATAAGCCAACTTATTGGGCCAACCAGGAAGCAGGCACCAACTAATTGAATGCATCAATGACAAGGACAGGTTGGTGTCCTTTATTTTGTTTGATTAAGACCACATGTCAAATTGTCTGTTTGATTACGACTAAATGTCAAATAAAGATTCCAACTCTAAGTGTGTAGGCATATTCCTCTTGTTAAGTTGTCTCTACCATATTGTTACACCTGAGATTTCTTTATCAGCATTGCGCTGTCTTTTGCCTGGCATCCTCCATGACGCAAAAGCATAAGCATACACAACAATGTATGGCCGGCATTGCTTCCTAATTTAGAACATATTCTATTCCTAGAGCCATGTAGTGGTGTAGGTCACATCAAGAAAGATGAGATTTACACCACTAATACTCCCTTGACTGCTAATGCGTGCCGACTTCCATACTTTCTAGTTCGTAGTAGGCAAACAGGGAAGCTGTCACCATCGCTAAAATAAACCAATGTACTCTTGGGCAAAATGTGCAATTGAGGTTGCCTTGTTCAAAAAAAGGATCCATTTTCCCCCTCTACTCCTTAATAGTGCAGGTAGATTGCTAATGGGGAATGCCACTTGGTGCCTACAGAATCTAAGGGCATTCCTATTTCCTCTCCGACTATCAAGTCTACCTCATCAAAGAGCCAATCAAATGTCATAAAGAGGGGGATCTAATCCAACACACTGTACCATGACCTGCATACGTACGCCGCAACGACTGTACTAGCATTAAATCAAATATTCCCTTCAAATTTCAACAAACGCACATTTTTGGGACTTAAAAAAAATCGGAGGGGACTGGCACGCATGAGTCAAAGATCCAGCCAGTACACATCGATCCATATAAGTAGTATCCATTAAGAACCGAGCCCTCATCAATCCGCACAAATCGCCCAACACCCAACCAACCGAGCGCATCATTAGTACAGATTCATCGAAGAACTTATCTAAAGATCAAATTAAGATTAGTGGCGGTAGAAGAATAGAATGGATCAATTAAATTAGTGTGTTGACCTTGTGTCGTGAGAAGAGGTTGTACTCGGGTTGCTCGACGATGGGTCCGACGAGGTCGAGGCGGTTGGCAACCCCCCAAGCCTCGGTGATCTGCTGCGCGGACCACTCGGAGGTGCCCCAGTAGAAGGCCCATCCCTGGTCGATGACCCAGTTCATGGCGCGCACCGTCTCCTCGATGGGCGTGGTGGAGTCGGGGCGGTGGCAGTAGACGACGTCGACGTAGTCCATGTCGAGGCGCTTGAGGGAGCCCCTGAGGCCCTCGACGATGTGCTTGCGGGAGAGGCCCTTGTCGTTGGGGCCCGGGCCCCCCCAGAAGAGCTTGGTGGAGACGACGACGTCGGAGCGGCGCCACCCCAGGTCGCGGATGGCCTGGCCCATGATCTCCTCGGCGCGGCCGTTGGCGTAGACCTCGGCATTGTCGAAGAAGTTCACGCCGGCGTCGCGGCACGCCTGCAGAAGCGCCTTGGCCTCCTTGACGTCGAGCTGGTTGCCGAAGGTCACCCACGAGCCGTACGAGAGCTGGCTCACGCGCAGCCCCGACCGCCCAAGGTTCTTGTACTGCATCTTGCCCCCTCTCTCTTCTCGCGCCTCTGCTTCCTCTTCTGCTTCGCTTCTTCTCCTACCTCGCCGCCACTCCGATCGAAATATTTTGGATCTGAAGTGTGTGTATGTGTGTGTGTGTTTGGAGAAGACGAATAAGGTGGTAGAGAGAGAGAAGCCCAGAATGGTGAGATGTCGCGCGGTGTGGATGTGGTCATTGTGATTTGTGAACTCCTCTACTCGATGGCGCATGTGGCGCCACCGGTGACGGACAGGTGGACCGGATCATGGGCCCACGTGTCACTGGCTGGGAGCAAGCCTGAACAGCTGCTATTTTTCCAGAGAATGGTATGTGGGGCCAAGGAAAGCGGGCCCCGCACGCAGCGGGCCTGGGGAAAGAGGTGGTCACATGGGGGTGTGTGCACAACAACTAGTCACCAGTGGGGTTGATCGGCCACAGTATGACAGGTGGGCCATGGGCGGGCAAGGGGAAATCTCGCAACTGACATGTAGGTGTGCTGGTGGTGGGGTAAGGTAAGCTGGAGTGACAGAAGAAAAGCGCTCTTCGGTTTTGGCAGGTCCTCGATCTACGCCACTGAAAAAGAGCACACCTAGAGCGCGACCCCGCGGTCTCTGCGTGAGGCTGACATCTGGGCCCCACATGCTGGCTGGCGAGTGGATCGAGCCAGACAGAAACAAGGCGACGCCAAGCCTGGCCGGCTGGTCTTTTCTCTCCTGTGTTAGTAGTTTCTTCTGTGATGAAGTGATCGATGAACACCTTGAAAATTTCTGCCAGGCATGTACGAAACGTAACGCCCAAAATTCCAAATTAATATTTCTGCATTTCCATGTTTTTCAAAATTTTCTGCATTAAAGAAATATTTTCTTAATTTCTAGCGGCTAAAAATAAATTTATCTAATTAATTAAAACTTTATCAGAGCTCAAAAATAATTTATTTGAGTTCTAAATAATCTAAAGTACCTCTAAAAAGATTATAATATTTAGAGTTGGTTTACTAATTTTAAAACTTCAAACTTGATTTCTACGATAAAATTAAATCAGAAGTGATTTAAAAATCAAAACCCCGCATTTGGACCAAATTTGTTACTATTGTCCTAGCCTATCACTGTTTTGGCCCATTTTTTGGCCCGTGTGTCGTCCTCCCTCAATTGCCTCCCTTGTGCGGAAGCATGTTTCGCCGGATCCGCTTTCTCTCTTCTCTTCTTTCCACTCTCATTGACACACTAGGCCCACGATCCAGTCGTTGTCTTACACGCACCGCACCACGCTCTCCATTGGAGAGGAGCCCCGAGGTACTGTAGTGAGATTTGACCGCGGCGCCCATCGTTTTGCCTCTTTCTCAGCAAGTCGTCGCCTCCATCTGTCATCTCTATCGCATTCAAGTCGACGTCTGTCGCAAACTACCACCGCACGATTTATTCGCTAGTCGTCCTGTCGCAAGAAATTGAGGAGGAGAGCACCCTCATCTCGCCATTTAAAGCCCCTCCTAAACGCGTCACTCCCCACTCCCAAGCATGTCATTTCCATTTTGCCCATCGGCAACTCATCTCCTCTTTTGAGCCGCCCAAAACTCCATCGCCGTCTTCGGCTCCGGTGCACTCGCTCCGTCGAGGCTCACGCCCTTCCCTGTAAGTCTTGCCCTTAACACCTGAGTCATTTCGCGCCATCATGTCTCCTCTTCAAAAAAAAAAACCAACCAATTTCTTATCCCGTGCGTTGTTGCGTTGGATCCATACCTTATTCTTCATCTCCGCCCGTCGTCGTTATTGTCATCGTGCAGGACCTTCTTTAGTAGGGCTCCAACCACACAAGGTTGTTTTCGCCATCTTCGCTCCCTTCTAAACTTGTTCCCGTGCTCCGTTGCAATTGATTCTCTCCGAGAAGCTCCTCCACTGTGAAACTCATTGTCATCGCCACTATTCTCCAATGACCCACCGCACCAGAGCCTCTACATCGCCGTCGACTTCACCATCGTGTTCCTGGTGAGCTGGTGAAACCTATGAATTGCTCGTCTTTGCTTCTCACGGCCGATTATGTTGTTGTTGTCATGGTCATCCATGGCATCGTCATTTTCTTTCCTGTTCAGGCGACCATAGGTCATGATTAGCTGAAACATCATTTCCGTTGGTGGTTTTCCTCAAGAGAGGTGATTTTAGGATTTTGCTCTTATGATCATTTTGGTTTAAGTTTGTGCTGTGATCTAACTTGCTATGACATATGAGAACCCATCCAAGTCCATCTAGATCATCTGGGACTCACGAGCAAGAGTAGATCAAGATTTCTATCTTTTGTCTAGTTTTTGTGCAACCTTCCTTGTTTTGAATAAATGTTAGAAGTTTGACATCAATCTTCACAATCCATCATTGGAGTAGATTCCTGATATCTTAGAGAGAGATAATGCCAAGTTTCACTGTGTTTGGATCGGTGGTTTAAAAGTTCTTTTCTTGGATCGTGTGCAATGTTGTTCTGTGCTGTACCTCAGCGAGCGGTTATACCACTGTGACCCGTGTAGTATGACTAGACGAGCCCTGTTAGACCAGTGACCCGAGTGTGGTCATACCCAGTGGCGGAGCTAGAGCAAAACAGAGGGGGGTGCAACGCACCGCGCGTGGGAGCATAGGACGGTGGGAGAATGGGCTGGACATGGCGAGTGAGGGTATTTGTTGGGCTAGTGGTACACTATATTGGACCAAGGGGGTGCACAAAGGGTGAATGTTTACTAGTAATAACAAAAAAAAAATTTTGGACCCGGGTTCCTGGGAACCCCCTCCCCTCCATTGGGCTCCGCCCCTGGTCATACCGGCCCGAGCGATACTACCGCACCCTGGTTGGCGGTAGTGCCGGTGAAGCAGCGAAGTCTCATTTGATCTGTGTGCATTTGCTACTGCAATAAGAGAACAACCGGTATTGGTTTCTACCACTTCTATTAGTCGACTACTATTTTTTGGATTACCTTATTTTTTTCCATCAATTATGTCGAATATCCTATTGATGAGCGTGCTTTCTACTGATTTTGTTGATGCAATTAGTGAGGTTGATGTGTCGCTATTGATATGCATTTTTTTCCTGCAGGTGGATTAGCAAGGTTATTAGGAAGAACTGTGAATCTTCTGTCACCAGTGTCGCGTGGCATCGAAACAATGTGAGCATAGTATTATGTCTCTCTTTGAAGTAACGAAAATCTTTTGTTGGGAAACTTAAAGGCACAATTATTTATGGTGTGCTTTCATTATGGTTGTGTTTATATATGCAGTTTGTCTGGCACTTGCGAGATGCACATTGTAATGTAGGTTTGTTTGCTTTCGTGTTTCTTCAGATACATCTTACAACAACATCTACTGATGATGGTAAATGCAGAGTATTCTCCACTTTCATCAAAGGTACAAGGTGGAACTTGCCATTCTTATACCTATTAGGATCTTCCAAATGCTTTAGTTGTCTTCCAAATGAAAGGATGGTGATTGGTGTCGGATTTGACTGCAACCCTATGATCTTTGCTGCAGATGAGACTGGGCTTTGGTAAGCAAAGATGTACATAGCAACTCTTTTGTTGAACAAGTTGCACAACTCTTTTGTTGAACTAGTTGCATTTTCTTTTTATTCTGGTAGTGCTCTGAACTGAGCCATTGCTTCCTATAAAAACCTTGTAAATTGCTAGCTTCACCTTAAGGCACCTTAAGCTTGTTAAATTTTTTTAATCTGATAGTGCCTCGGCAAATTCTTCTTTTGATCAATGTTTTGATTACATTTCTTATTACAGGATATGCTAGTACCTCTGAATTTCAGGCTTGCACGTAAGTATTGAGTTTTATGACCATGATATTAACCTAATTCATGTTATGCTGTTATGAGGGTGGTATTCGCTCTGTATTCACGAGGTTGTTCTGTCCCGCATCTGCATGTGCAGAAGAAAGGTGATGCTCTTCCTGAATGGTCGAGTGCAGGTTGAATTATTTCTTGGCTCTATGCATGCATTGGTGTTAGTCTGTTAGATGTCCTGACATGGTGTTTGGTTGGTTCTAGGAGTTGTTTTTTTTTCCTTTGTTAGTAATCAAGATTCTTCTTCCCCCCTATTGTCGAAACTCTAGAGAATATCAGACTCGATTGATAAAGGTGTACATCCAGGCCAGTATCACTACCAGTTTCACCTTTCTTCCTCCCTTTCACAAAGAGGAGCAAACCAGTATTCTTATTAGATAACTGAAAGAGAACGGTTTTGCTTCTTGCAGAGGGTCCACGCCGTGGATGACGAAGTTGCCATGAGGAGGGCACCGGCGAGGGCTTTGGCCGCTGGATCTGAGCGTTGTCTTTACCTTCGGCCGCCAGATCTGATCGTGGTCGTCCACCTCGCCTCCAACTGGGTGCAAGTGCAACTCGTCGGCGCGTACCAAACTGGCGCATGGCGCCGATGTCCGCCATGGATTCCCCCATGATCGGGCAAGAAGAAGAAAAGAGGAAAAAGAAGGGGGTAAAATCATTCAAAGTAGCATAATTAATTGTACCCTCTATTAAGTGGTAAATGAAGAATTGCATTTTATAGTGTAAAATCATCCATTATAAAAAAAAGGTACGCCATACCAGGTGTCAGAGCTAGATAGACACGAAACAAGAAGCAAGCAATATGCAAACAATGATCGATCCAATTTATGATCTCTCTTTTCTTTTTTAATATTACAGCGATCAATATACTACTTAACCACTCATGTAATTCATGCTACATACTCGATCGTCATGTAACACACACGGCATATACTCACGTAGGCATTGATCAACGGAGTAGTACAGATAATAGTAATTAGACTGGGCTCCCGAAGCCAAAGCCCCAGGAGCAGCCGGAGTAGGCAGTGGTACAGTAGTTGGAGGTGGGGGTGAGCTCATCCCTGGCGCTCCATCTCCTGACGAGCTCCTTGTACTCCTCCTCCTCGACGATGGCGGCGCCGACCTTGCTCTTCCAAGCCTGCTCCGCCTTGGCGAGCTCCATCTCGGCGTCCTTGATGAGCGAGTCGAGGTCCAGGCCCAGGTCCAGCCCGATGTCCAGGCTCACGCTCAGCCCCTTCTCGATCTCCTTGCTCTTCATCCAGTACTTGTCCTCCAGCATCGCCAGGAACTCGTCCTCCACCTTCTCCACGTCGAACGCCGCCGCCTCCTCCGACAGCTCCATGAACAGGCACGGCTTCTCGTCTTCCGGCACGCCGTCGATGTCCATGTCGATCTCGTCCTCGTCGGGCAGCGGCCGCCGAGACCGGGACGAGATGGTGCCCTTCTCCATCGTGATGAACCCCGCGCCTTCCTCGTCGACTGCGTCCTCCACGCTGCCGAACGCGCCGCCGTCCATCTCGGCCACCGAGTTCTCGATCGTGATGAAGCCGCCCCGGTCGGACCGGAGCGACGTTGCCCGCCGCGCCGAGCCCGACGCCGCCGCTGACGCCGCCCGGTTCCGGAGGCAGCTTAGGTCCGGCAGGCAGGAGGCGTAGGAGCTCTTGCCCTTGTTCTTCCTCTCCCGTGCATGACCTACACGCCGATGTACTGCATGCTGTAATGAGGCAAACACTAGGGTTTCTCTGCTTCCCTATGCATCAACATCAAACTTTGCTTGCCAGAATTCTTGGTCCTACCTTGTACACTGCATATACATACATGTGCATATACTCCGTATGCATCAACATCAAACTTTGCTTGCCAGAATTCTTGGTCCTACCTTGTACGCTGCATATACATATATGTACATATACTCCCTTGATCATAAAAGAATATTATTTGGGTGTGTCTAGACATCATCCGGATGTTTTCTTCCTAACAATCATCCAAATCTGAGACCGTTGGATCTCTGATCCAACGGCCTCTTTTTTTTAGAGGGAGAAGATTTTTTTTGGAGGAGGGGGAGATTTTTTTGGAGGGGGTGGGGGAGAATTTATGGCCATTGGATTTTTAATCTAATGGTCATAAATTTGGTCAATACCCTTAAAAATAATATGGGTATTGATAAACATCATCCGGATGTTCAGTCAAACTTTCTAAATTTTGACTAGCAACATCTTTTAAAATATTTTGATTGTATACATAAAAATCACACACACACACACATATATATATATATATATATATATATATATATATATATATATATATATATATATGAGTTTGGGTATGAAAATGTTTTATACCCTTGATATATTTATGGTAAGTAAGTTTTGAACTCATTCAAGCTAGTTTGAACTACTTTTGAGTTCAATGCGACTACATGAGTATATACCATAAAATAGTTCAAACTAATTAAACTGAAGTTGAATTTAATTTTTTCTGTTTGACATCTCAAATATACTTTTTATGGGTATATGAAGATACCCACATCAAACGTTATAATCTTAAAGCAAATCAATGGGTATTGATATTGGTGCCTAGGCACCATGGTGCATGAAACACTTCTATATATATATATATATATATATATATATATATATATATATATATATATATATACAAAGTCTTTTTCGTACTTCTGGGAGTGCATACTTCCACTTCCAATATACTACTTAAACACCTATTTTATACCTCTTTATTATTTTCAGTATGCTTAAATGCTAATTATGAGATATTCCAATGTGACTCGCTTGAAAAATTTTCATCGGAGCACTTTATTTTTGTTGTATACACTTTTTCATGTACGAAAGAAGTACATATATAAATTATGCTATAAAAGTAGGCATTGATGAAATTTTTTATGAACTCACTTTGAAATATCTTATAATCATTATTAGAGTATACTCAAATAGATAAATAGATATAACAACACCATTAAAAGAATATATTAAAAGTGGGAGTAGTACTCTCAAGAGTATAAAACTATTTTATATATATACACACACATAATCTCGAAAAGTAGTTTTATAGTATTATAATTTTGTTAGGTTTTATAACTATATTATAATAGAAATTAGCAGTTAAAGTTCTATTTTAAAGACCACGCTGATGTCTAAAACAACATTAATTATTTTGTGACTCGGAGGGAGGAGTTCATAAGTGTATATATATACAGCAAATGCAAATACTATCAAAATTAGCTAGGTAATCAGTAAAGATTTGGATCTTGATGAATTTGTTGTCTACAATTAATTGCATGTATCCATCCATGTTTTAGCCTATGCATCAGTTTCGTACGTACCACTAGCCCCACGGTTCTCCTCCTGCTCCATCACTCTACAGCACACGCTCACAGTGAGCACCGCACCGGCGGCCGCCCCACCAAGCGGGAAGCTGAGCGCCTTGCCGCCGAACCTCTGGTTGGAGCTCTCCGCCGCGGCGACCTCGGTGAGGTTGATGGGGAACGCGCCGAGATCCCCGCTCGCCGAGTCCACGAGCGCCGCCCACACGGTGAAGCTCCGCAGCGTGGCGCCGCCGGCGCTGAAGTAGTGCAACAACACCTCGTCGAATGCGACCGCACCCCGCGTCACCCGAGCCGGTGCCGTGTGCTCCCCCTCACCGCCCTTGCTCCGCCACCCAACCACCATCCCCCGGTCCTCCACGGCTGGGGGTAGGCCGGTGACGTGCTGCACCTGGAGGCACACGACGCAGCGCGAGCGCCGATGGCGGAGGATTCCCAGGGAGCCTAGCAGCCTGCACTTCCAGTGGCCCAGCGCGCCCCGGCGCTCGCCGCCGCCGTCCGGGGAGCCCTTGGCCTTGTGCAAGAGGTTGAGCTCCTCCGCCACGAGGGAGCAGGAGCCAAGGTGCTGTGGCTTGCCTGCCATCTTGGCAGCTGGAGGAAGACGAAGAGGGAGCAGGAAGTGTAGCGTGCGTGCAAGGTGTAAAGAGGAGAGGAGAGGAATATATGGTCGTGTTGAAGGAGGACTCGAGTGTTTTTTAATGGTTCAGAGTACTCAGATTTTTTTAGAATGGTGCATATACGGAAAAAGAGAGATCCGAGTGTTTTTGTGTAGTTTTGATCACTCATATTTTATTTGAAGGGGTGCATACGTGGGAGAAGAGAAAATTTAGTGTTTTTTTATGGTTTGGAGCACTTATAATTTTTTAGAGAGGTGCATATATGAGAGAAAAAAAAATCTGCGTACTTCTAATAAAAAAAAACACTCTGTACTGTTTAACACTTCCAGGAATATATTTATAAGCATACACACATAAAGGTACAAGTGTGGTGATGATTTGGGTAGCATGGCATGTCTCACCACGCATGTGGCTGATAGCCATAGGTGGTGTGGATCCAGGATAGGGAGGCCAGCCTAATGTGGAAAGGAAGGACCATGGCTAGGGTTTTGCAGCATTGTTTGGCTCTTATGTTTTACTTGAACAGGAGTCGGTAAAGCTTTAGGGTGAAGGCTTTAGGGTTTTGCATACATGTTAACTTAATTGTGAGGAGAAAGAGAGCCTCTGGTAGATCTCCTCGCTGGCAGACTGGGTCGGCCAGATCTTGATTGCCCAATACTGCTTCAGCTTAAAGTAAAGTAAACCTCAAGCAAGGAAAAAAGCATGCATGTATTACCTACATTGTTTTAACACGTACTAGCTAAGTAGCTATAGCCGGGTTTACCTGATTCAGTTTTATCCATACTGACCCGCTCTGAGAGTTAATGCAGCAATCAGTATCCATCGACGGCTTGTGATCATAGGGCTTGTTCTTTTTGCAGTAGCTTGTGATTTTTGGTTAGGATTTATAACTTTTGAGTTGTTCGTGCGAGATATATATTACAGAGTAACAAAAACTCACGTGCGTACTACAATTAACTAGTATACTTTATCTTGAAAAGATACTCTATTTAAAAGCTAGTTACTGTAGAAAAACCGAAAAGCAGCTTTTAGAAACTGAAAAAAAACACGGCCATAGTTATTGAAAGCAGACCGGGGAGTGAACCGGCTAGGTGACCGGCTTGTTGGTTCACTTGTCTAACCACTGGTCAAATAGGTGGCTTAACAAATATTAGTATTTTAATTTTTTGTGATCATCTTTATCTGAAATGGTTCATTCATGAACACTTGTAGGCAAAATTAGTTCGCATAGTTGGGTATTGTGGGCACTAAACATGACAGAACACTATGCAAATCAACAAAGACAGGGTGCAGGGGCAAGTAAACATCAATAGCTGCATAATAAAGCAAATCAGACAAAATTCCTACACCCGTACCAAATCCAAGGGGCCAATGAAATTTGAAACAGGAATCAAAGGCAAAAGAAATTCACAATATAAGCTAGCTTGCCTTGTTGTCATACATCTCTCGATGGCCATGATCAGGACAATCAGACCAGCCGCTTAACGCCGGCTAGTGTGATGCTCTTGACGGCATTCACAGCACTGACTTCGTCATGCCACAGCCGCCAAGGACGCCGGCTGCCCAGGATCACCACGAGCCGCTAACTACACCGGCGAGCAGCCGCGAGCCACCGAGGACGCCTAGCTATAGGCCATCGCACGTGAGCAGTCGAGGACACTGATGGGAAAACATAGAAGAATGAGACAGAGAACTTGGGAGTAGGGAGCCATGGAGGAAATGTGTAGTGTAGAGACTAGATGGCGGCGGCTGGGTATGGGTGACTGGGTGAGCCCTAAGCTGTCCTCCGTCACGTGGAAATGAGCCTATTAGGCCAGGGTCTCTTCCCTTCTTTCTTTCCTAGTTTTCCTTGCCATGCAACCGTCCGGTTAGCCGGTTTCCAAGAAAACCATACGGTCCACCCGGTTTTTCTTGATCGATTGCGGGGGCGGTCCTAAAGCAAACCGAGCCACCGAGGCCATCGGTTCGGGCTTTGTCCGGTTCAACTAACGGTCCGGTTGGTTTTAATAACTATACTTGTGATTGCAAAGATCACTTTGCATAGAGAGTTCTGACCTACATATTACTCCCTGTGTTCTTTTCCATTTGACATTTGTTTTTTTTATGGTTTTTGGGATGTGATTTTGACATCTATTTTTTATAACTTTATATTAATGCACACTTAAGGTTACAATATTATAGAAGTATTTTTGATGAGAAACCTAATAATATTGATAATTTTAAACAAATTCATGATCAAACTTTAAAAAAATTGATGACACGGATTCTAGTACATTAAGTAAAAAAAGGAATGCGGGAGTAATGTTGATTGCTCAAAAGGTTGGATTTGTAAACTACTGCCTCCTTTCTAAAAGCAACATAATAAATTTTAAAGGAAAGGCAAAAGTGTTGATAAGAGATCATACCACAAGCAAATGCCAACTAGGTTGGGATGGCACACAGGCATATCCATCTACTGATCTACTCTATCTGGATTCTGGAGGGAACAAAGTACATGTGCCATGCAGAAAGTGAGGGGGATTAGCACAAGAACTATGCACAAATTAATTCTACTTAATCTGTATGTGGTCCTAACCCATTGGTGATGGTGATAAACTAGCTGGTAACTAATTAAATCAGTAAAGTCGCATGACAATTGCCACAGGGGCCAAGGGGAGGGTTCAATTGTTTTTTTGGCCAGGGACCACCAAGCTAGTACAAACTTGCCACCTCCAAGCATAGCTCCGGGCCTAGCTTGAAGGATCGTCCAACTCCATCCTTGGACTTAGCCATTTCTTACCTCTTCTCATGCACCTGCCGTATGCTCGTTTCTCTTTGATTTGATGTTTTATAAAGGGGTTAATAGTGGTCCAGTTCTAGGGAGGATTACAAGATGATTTGATATATGCCCTATTTGCATGTACACCTGTCTTGAGGTGGGGTGATAGCTAGGCACACTCATATCAATGTTCTGACTTGGTGTGAGCGTAGAATCTGCATAGCAAAGTACTACTGTACTAGTTGGAAATTTCCCAAATTAAGATCAATCGATCTCTACATGTTGCACAAGCGTGCATGCACCCTACAGAAACCTTGGCCATGCTTCTCACATCGATCGTTTGTTACTAGCTACAAACACTACATGCGTAGGAAGATGATCGATCGAAACACAATGTTTGGGTTGGGTAAACTCCCTTATATATGCTTTCAATATAAGCAGGGAAAAGCCTTTATTAAAAAAAATGTTTGGGTGATATCAAATGTATCCTAATCTTGACATTGCTATGCTTGATCGAAATATATTGCCCAATTAATCAAACACTCCAATACGTACGTACGTACTGTACTGATCGATCAGACCATATATATTTCTTTGGAATTCATTCCCTCCTCGAAAGGCCTCATCCGTTTCCCGATATGGGAAGGCGCATACTTGGGGCATGGAAGTAATCGTACGTACTAGTGCTAGCTCCTCGAGGTCCCTGCTGGTGTGACACGATGTAAACGGTAGTTTGCATTCGTTCAATTCTATTAAGGGAAATAAACCCAATGGTTAGGCATGCACACATGTATGACCCTGTGATCGACATTATTGCCCTATGAAATCTCTTCCACATGAAGCTTTGTGCCCTCATGGTGCGTGCCGAACGAATTAATTAAAAAATGGCTGTGATCGTTGCAGCTTCGATTTCTGACTTATTTTTCACTATTCATAAATTTCGTCTTTTTCTGAACTTTTGACTTTTTTGAGCTTTTTAGCTGGTTCTTTTTTCCCGTATTTATTTGTATTATACGTAATGGGTTAACATATTTTTTAATTTTTTTAATTTTTTAATTTAATTAATGCTAAATAAGTCTCTGTCAGCTACAGTGTTTTTTCAGCCAGCTACAATGCTTTTTAGTCATAAGCCACCAAAAAAAGCTCAAATGATCACCACCAATTGGCCTTTGAAAGTCTTGCTTTGGATGACTGCATCGAGAGTATAGTACGTAATACTACATTGATCGAATTAATATAGCGGTGATTAAACTGATGGTGTGATGGTGTTTGGTTGGAGAAGTAATTTGTTAACGTGTCAAAAGTATGTTCCATAAACTAGCCATAGTCTCCCTCCGTCTAAGTTTTAATGGGACGAATTTTTTGAATGTTTTTGCCTATAAATATAAGATATATTTTATATTTTAATATAAAATTAATAGCATATTCCCTCTATACCTAATAAGTATTTTTATTTTATATTCTCTACATGCATGCATTAAATATATTACTTACAGATAATAATTGTGGGTAGTCTAAATCAGTATCTTCTTAGTCTATATGTTAAAAAAAATACGGCTTGTAAACTTAGGGGGCACTCAGCTTGACAATGGCTTATAGTTTTTTCACTGTACCTGATTTATTTTTTACTGTAGCTGATAGTGGATTATTTGACGTAATTAAATTTAAAAAATAGAAATAGAAAAAACAGATTAACCCATCACGGACAATATGAAGGAATACAGAAAAAAGAGAAGACAAAAAATCCCAAAAAACCAAAAAGCTATAAAAAAAATAAAATTAAAGAATAGTAAATTAAAACTCAGAAGCTATTGTTGAAACCAGCGGGGCATACGGAGGGAGTACATTGCTAGGCTGCCAGCTATCTACCTAGCTGTGGCTATTTTATTATGTTAAATTACTTTTTAACATTCTTACCTCGTACTCACATAACATAAAACGTAAGCAAAGCAGTACGCACTGCAGGAGAAATTAAACTTATTTTGTGACACTACGTTGCTTTCCTGTTAGATTTCACCAACAAATGAAAAATTGTTTTTCTAGAGAAGAGAGCTAGTGTACTACTGTTGCATTGCACTTTGAAAACCAGGCCCACCAATTGAAGGCCCACCAATTGCAACAGTAGTACACTAGCCGAGGAGGCAAGGGAAATGAAGGCCCATTATCGCACCAGGCCCACCAATTGAAGGCCCGCGTCTCTTGCATTTCCCTTGCCTCCTCGGCTCCTCCCTCCCTCCCCTCTTCCACCCACGTGCACAGGATGGCGACGCGACGAGGCCAACGGCTCAAACCCTAACCGCCATCGCCTCCTCCTTCTCCTCCTCCATTCCACCAAATTGATCGGATTCGATTCGTTTTCCTTCGCTAGCTCACGCCCATTCGAGCCTCCTCCGCGCCCCGACGGCGGCGGCCGCGCGATGACCCGACACCGGCTTCGTCGAGGAGGGCGATTCGTGCCCACGGGTAAGGAATTAGGATCCCCCTGCCGGCTCTCGGTTCGTACGCTTGCTTCTCTTAGGGCTGTGGGTTTTCGCGCTGTATATGCGCTTGCTCCTGCTTGCGTTAGGGTTTCCGGCTGCATCTGCGCTATTGCTTGCCTTAGGGTTTCCAGCTGCTTGTGCTTTCGTCCTGGGTAGTTGGTGGTTAGGGGATTCCGGGGTTCGATTCGATCGGATTAGATTGTGTCGTGTAGTGTGGATTTAGGTTTGCTTTTCTCTGTTGTGCCATTCAGGGTGATTCACGGTTTCTCTGAATCGCGACGTACTAGGGTTTGGCTTTGCTTCTTATGTTCCTAGTTTTCAAACCAGGAGGCGCACGCAATTTGCTGCACCCTCACGCCCTCTAGCTAGCGTTAGCGTGTTTTCACCTATGGGGGTTTAGGTTGTAAACTGTGCCCTTTTTGTTGGCTAGATTGGAGGACGCATGTTAGGGTGATGCGATGTTGTGTTGGACGTGAATCATAACTACTTTGTGCCATGCTTTGGTCGGGTTGGCTTGTGTTGCTTTGCTTGTTCGTTGAATTGAAATGGTCCGTAATTTAGACCTCTAAATTGTTCAGTTTTTGTTAAGTCTGATGTAGACTGTAAATTATGACAAGTCAAAACCAAGAACCAAACATGGAGTCTATGTAACAAATTGGCGAGGATGCTTGAGTAGATAGGTTTTGCATAAGTACCAATCCTGTTTCGGTAGAGTTGTAGGCGTGAGACAATGATTCTAGGTACAGCGACTCAAGGCTTAGATTGATGCATCTCAAACTACGTGTTTTAGCTTGTTGTGAGCAGAGTGTTTGGTCCTTTTCTTTTGTTGTGGATATTATTTAGCTGAAAAAAAGGTTTGTTCCCCAGAGATTCTGTGTGGCAGTGTGGTAGCGAGCTGAAGCAGTTAATTGGTCAAACAGATTATGCAGGCACTGAAAAGCTTCTCCTGAGTAGCTTGTGGAATGCCTTTAACTACTTGAGTTTTCTTCAGTTAGAACTTAGAAATGTTTCTTGCTAACGTATTTTTTAAAATCTTCATTCATGCATTTTAACAGTAATACGGGTAATTCTATGTATTTAGCCACACATTAGGGAATTATTTACATGTCTTAAACTTGTTCTTATGCAAAGGAACATATCATCTGGATAAGTGGATCTTATGCAAATGTTCCTTGCAAACCTATTTGGCATCTTGAGGGGTGGGTGGAGACAAATATTCTACATCTTGATGGGGGTGTCGAGAGTGGAGACAGGTTTATGCAAATGGTCCTTGCAAACATATTTGTCATCTTGAGGGGTGGGTGTGGAGACAAATATGAAACCCTAGATGGATGTGAGAATGTTGGTGAATAGGGATACATATAGTAATGCCCAGATTTAAATATGGTATTCTGTTACTTAAGACAATATATTTTGCTCCAACTTCATTAGCCGTGTTCTAAAGTTATGTGTAGCCGCAATCGGCAAAGCTTTACAATATTGCCAATCTTGCCTAATCTACTGCGCCAATGTTTCTTGCCAAATAGTCTCAGGTTAAATAGAAGTGCTTTGAATGGTTTGAAATGTATATAATGGTCTCAAAAATACGTTGTTTATATTTCCAAAATTTCCATGTGTGATCTGCCTTGCCGACATATTTCCAATAAATTTATTGTTCACTATTTGCTTTCAGGCTTTCAGATTCCTGACTCAATGTGTAGAAAGAGGGGCTGTTTGGTGGTTTCCATATAGCCCAGATTCTTCCTTTTGATTTCTTCCCTCGTACCCTTTATAGCCTAGATCCCAACTGTGTAGTGGCAGGTTTTAATGCTATTTGCATTTACGTGGGGTATTCCCGGTTTATATTTTGTAGGATAGTAAATATTTTGGCTGCCTTTCTACTCCCATTTTTTTTTGTATAGATAGGTTAATGACATTGTATTGTTAATCGGACTTGGTGATAAATTTTCACTTGTGATGGCGTAAGTGCAGGTAGGCATCGAGATGAAGGCACCGAGTAGGGTGCTAAATGGACTGTATTTGTGATATGGATTTCTTGTTCTGCTTTCTTGGTATTAGTGGCATGTGATGCGAAAGTTGATTGAAAACGGGCACCGAAAGTGAACTGTTACGTTAGTAATCTTAGGTGGCTTTCGTTGTGATGCTATCGGCCCAACATTAGTCCAGAGAATGCTTGAGAGCCCTTATGTATTTTTAATAATAGGGATGGGCCGTGAGGATGGCAAACGTTGTTGAGCCAGTACGAGCGGTACTGGGCTTTATGGGTCGCACGTGGATGTTTGCACTGGCTATATGGCCTTTAATTAACGCTGCCCCCTTAATGGGCCCAAAGGTGGACGTCGAGCCTTAATTTGTCTTTAAATGGGCCAAGTTGTGCGTTATTGGGCTTCTTTGGTCCGTGGGCAAATTTATGGGCCATAATGGGGCGAAACGCTTTACGGATAACGAGCAGGCGATAAAGGCTTTGCTAGGCCTTACACGTGATGTCATTTGACCTGGCGGGCTTCAATAGGCCTAAACTTGATAACGTCGCCCTTTGTGGGACCACTACGAGATAGTTTGGGTCATCCACGGGCCGAGAAACAGGCAAATTTGGCTTTACGGTGCAGGTACGAGAAGCTAGCCTCCTAATTTTACAACCTTAAATCAGCTTGTAACCCCTAAACTAAGGCCTACTTTTCAGTCTTCCCGATCAAACAAACGAAAACGTCTTTCTCAATCATCTTTTCGTAACGGTTTATCGAAACAATATTTTCAAAATATATTATCGACATTTTATTTTCATTGCATAACCGCTCGTTTTAGAGGCAAAAACCATTAGTTACAGAACAGGTCCTAAATCGTATACGAGCAATTTGACGGGAAAGCACCACGGATCTTCAAACAAATTTAACGTCCACAAATGCTGAATCGACTGTCCACTTGATCGGGATGTCGCCGGTATCGGATGTCAGCATGTGATACAATCCCTACAATAAAGTCCTTTTTATCTGAAAAAAAAAATACAATCACTGCAAAATCGAAGGATAAGCACAGTTAGAAAATTATTTGCATCAATCTGCTTGCAAATTTGCCGGACATAAATAACAAACAATTAATCAATTTAACAATTCCTTACAGCCTGAACCCATATCATAAGTGTATCTGTAATATTCTATGGAGGAAGTTGGAAACAACATGTAATCCCCAAAATTCCAAAATAAGGTGGCGAGATGTGTTCGCTTCTACCAAATCACAAAGCCACCACCAATTTTTCTAATCAACAATCTAACAATTCCTTACAGCCTGAACCCTTATGACACGTGTAACTATAATATTCTATCGAAGTTGGAAACAACATGTATCCCTAAAAACTCCAAAATATTTATCAAGGTAGCACGAGAAATGTTCGCTTCTACCAAATCACAAAGCCACCACCGATTTTCACTTGCTAGATCTAAACATGGGTTAAGACTTCAAAAAGCTACAAAGAGTAGCTATATTATACCTCTCAAAAGAAAAGGATGAAGTCAAAATTTAAATGCTTTGAATATGCAGTTTAAAAAGATAAAAAGAGTCAACGGCAGGGCAACTACAATTAAGACGAGAGTAAAGTGCAATAACATAAAAAGGTAAATACGCAGGCGGGAAAACTCATCTCGTCACAGGACAAGAAATAAAACTAACATAGAAGTTTAGCAAAGTTAGGAATCATGGGCCACTATACATGGTGCTCTAGCAGGACAGCTATGAAGTTTAACTGAGCATAACTGAGGCATGATGAGCATTCCAGAGACTAAAGTCGCTTTCTGAATTCTCTTGCAAATTGATGTGCTAGAAAGGACATCAGGTTCCCATAGATCCTTCAGGCCTATTTGGAAGAGGGGGAGTGCTCTAGGAATTTGAACTAAATTCTAAGGATTTGGATCCAAATCTTTTCCTTCCAAACAGGCCCTAAGATGTGCTGGAAAGGCCACTCATTTAACTAATGAAGCAATGTTTTGAATTCATCAGAAATTTCAGCAGTGGTATACAAATTAAAAGATTATGACAAGGCTTGCACTGAAGAGTACTTCAATAGAAGTGAAAATTTATTTGGATTATAATGTAGAACACTTTTCAATTCTTCCTAGTTTTGGAACCAATAATCATATCTTACTGAAATTTAAGCTCCCACCTAACTGATCCATTATACGCAGCCAAGAATAGGAAAGCTATGTTAACACCATTGGTAAAACTAGTTAAAAAACTAGCACTGGCTTGATGTACCAGCTAAAAAGTTAATCACAAAAGCTTGCAACAAGGTAGCTCACAAGTTTATCATTCAACATAGGAGTAATATGTAATTCTGTACTGTACGTTCTTTTGCTATTACCACTGTAATAAAAAGCACACTTTAGTGACATACGAGCCAGAGGGTATGCTACAGTGCGACTACTGTGTTATGTTCAGTCATGGTGCTCTACAGCCACAATAACTACTATAGCAAATAGCAAGCAGTGAACACAAGAGATTTTTTGCACCACCCACTAGATTTCTTCAAAGAACACGAATATACCAGTATATTAAATATGCTATGGAACCTTGCATACTCCTTTCCTCTGCCTCCAACAGCTCCACCTATGAAGCACTAAATGGTGTATACTTGATCGATGATTTGAAAATACAGGCCCTATATACAAGCTTCACTTTCATATAGTCAATTACTTTTCAATCTTTTCATTCATCCTTTTCCATTATTTATGCAAATAATTTCTGAGCCTGTACATTTTATATACAACCAAGAACATCAGGCAAGGCAACGCTTGCAATTAGGGTTAGGGGTGGCTCACCTGAACCGGCGCCATGGCGCGACGCGGGAGTCTGGTCGACGCCGGATGTGGAGTCGGGAGAGCGAGAGGGGCGCTGGGTACGACCACGAGGAGGAGAAAGCGGCGGAGCTGGAACGACGTGCGGCGACGGCGAGCTCCGCCTCCGCCTCGGCGCCTCGGCTCGCTTCGCTTCCCTTCCCTCTCGAGGGGAGACGGAGACGCTCCTCACCTCTCGGTGGCCGTTTCCGCGTGACGCCATATGGATTTGGATGAGGAAACCCCACCCACGGACATGGCAGGCACCCTCATCACCGTCGATTCACAAACATCCAACGCCCCAGATCTGTCTGCCCCACGCGCACCGACTCACACGAGTCGCGACAACGGCTCGTCCCCGTGCAGTGTCACCCATCCTGGTGGGCCCCACCTACACCCGGACCCATCGCGCAGTGACCTCACACCAAGCTCGTTGGCCTTCTCAACGCACCCGCACCGGCCTTCCAACAAAAGATTCGGTGACGATCAACGCTGGATTCATGGCAATCACAAATTGCGATTACTATAATGAGGTAACAATAATCCTTTTTGTTACATAAGCCAGGAGGAATAGGAATATGTCGTTATGCATAGCCTCTGTCTGCGTCTCTACGCATGTTTGTTTCTTCCCTTCCCGATCAGAGCTCGCCAAAATACTTAACCTGACGAAATCCTTCCGGTTGCAGTGCAATCACTTGGCTGAAATCAAGTCATTCAGCTTGATCTCTCAGCATATCAAATGCAAACACCTTCACTACTAGACTACTAGTGTTCACCGACTTCAGCATCAATTCAGAGCTATGCAAATTGCGAACTGACATAAGGGGAGGAGGGACTAGCACAGCACTCAGCTGTCTGATACCGTCTCTTCGGATGACGCGCCGGAGTAGCTCGCAGTGGCGCCGCCGTTCGGCCCTGCGATAGCTGCGGCCCTCTGATTTAGATCCAAGGCATCACCTGTCCGGAGCAGTTTCTTGCTGACCGCGCGGCCTTGCTCTTCAGCACGCGCTTCAGCGATGCAGCCATCAGGGTGGACATGTACATGTGGCTTCATGTCATCAGGAAACAAGGAGGCAGCTCTCAGGCTGTCATTCGGTGGGTCTGCCCTGGTTCCTCCATGCTCGGCCACTTCTCCGAGCCAAGCCGGCTTATACCGGTCTCGACATCCTTCGTAAGCCACTAAGGATTATGAAACTTGGCTCGAAAGCGCATGTGGTTTGTAGTTTTTTACTTTTGTTATAATAACTAGTTTTTAAACAGTATATTCTTTTAAAGATAGGGTCTACAAATTGATTTTAGTATACACTGTATCGAATTCAGCTATATCGGCTAAAATTGTACGTGACTATTTTCCTATTCGTACTATCTTTTATAAACCGTTTGAATTCAAAAGCCATAAAACATAATCTAACAAAACCCACCGACGCCCTCCTGCCCCTGCTGGCACTTCTTACATGTGAGGAAGAAGCCACAGGGAAGCCTCCCAGAGACGAATTTATCGGCCCATTGTCAAGTCCATGAAAGTGTAATATGCCCAGGCTTGATAAATGATGCTGTCCTCTCTCTGAAGCGCGAGCATTCCGAATGTACACGTCATCCAACGAAAGGTCCGTTTGAGCTGCAAGAAATGGAGACTTTGAGCAACCAGAGCATGAACTGCTTCCAACATAATCTTCCGCGATATGTAGAGGTGGTGCGTGACCTAGAGCAGACACACTAATTTATTGAAGGAGGTCTACACCAAGGTTCCAAAACCCAGAGCTTGGGAAAATCTCGAATCGTGGCCGGTAACGGAACCGGCTGGTTACTAACCGGTTATCGGAAAAACCGATTGCAATTTGAAAATCAGAACTTAAATTTTGGGATGTTTTAAAACCGACAACCGGAAAAATCGGCCGGTAACCAGAAAAAACTAGTCAAAATTCAAAATTCAAAAATTGATACCGACCAATTTTTTATCGGTCTCCACGGTAGAAACGGTAACCGACGGTTGTCGACCAGTAACCGTCGAGATTTTAGACCTTGGTCTACACCCAGAAGCATTTTTTTGCTCCTTATTCCATTGCTTAGCAAGATCCTCAGCCATTCACGATTTTGAAAACCGTAGTCGTGTATCCCCCAACATCGCATTCCAGTTATTCTTCCATACCACCGAACTCCAATCCAAAGAAAATCTAACTCTTCTGCTGACCAGGGAACCGAGCGCCTTTTGTAGGAGTTGCCTCCACGAAACAACTTATCACGCCTCAGGGCACACACATTACTGTCCGGGAAACCATCCAAGCGAATTCAGGAACCTTATCCATTATTCTGAACTTTAGTTCTGAAGGCATGCTCCTTGGTTCTTTGAAACTCCCAGCGTTACATGACGGAGTCGGATGAAAGAAATTTAAGTACGAGGTTTGCATGGTTGAGGTCCCTTCATCACGATGTGTTTTACCATGGATGGTATCTTTCTCCTTTGTCAAAAACAACCTTTCAATTGGTTGGGACACTTGCTTTAGTTCATTACCAAATTGATCCTGTAAGCAGCGGGAAAATGTTTTGAGATGATCTGACAACACAAATATATACGCTGGTAAGCAATTTGCCTTCCGGCATTCCATCATGCATGGCCAACATTGACACACGGCATAGACACAGGCAGCACATTCTGACAACAACAGAAATATGTCACCAACATAATGGCATTTGGTATATGAATTTCTTTTTTCTTGCACTGTTGATTTACATTATAATTTGTACAATCTATAACTTGGGAGAAGCTACTAAGACGATGCCTCTCCCTACCACCCTTTCCCTTGGGTAGAAAAACTGATTTGAAATCTGCCCTACAAAGAATGATTTGCCTCGCTTTAAAAGATACGGCCTTTTCTAGTTATAAGGGAGGAATTCTATCCCAGCCCTAATGACTACACATAAGAAACAGCTACATATGAAGCGGAAAGGGTAGAAAAAACAACAAATCAAGATATAATCTTGCGAGAAATCTACCAGTATAAAGCTCGAGATTTCACAGCCCTAATCCTGTAAAAACTGGAAGGCAGGGTTTTCAAGTAGCTCCTCGGCTGGTTTCACATCCGAGAAGTCTTTCTCCTGTATTGAGTTGGTGATATCATCGACCGAGAATGGGATGCTGCATTGCAAAAACAGTGGATTGAGAACCCTAGTAAGGTATTATTACCAGACTCATCTAACAGCATAATCATCCACACCATTAAACGAACTGGTACTTATGTCACCTTGAATTATCGTCTAACAAAAACGAACTGCTTTCTGCATTGTTGGAATCCTCTGTCATTAGCACCCGCATGTTACTAAGAACCTGAAACAACAGGGGGTCAAGTTATTTTTTGTGATTTAACATCGTGTGAAAAGTGTCTGCATTATCTCAATTCCAAGCAACTAGAAAATTGTGAATTTATGTACTTTTGCAGCCAAGAAATGGAAATATTGTCGTTGAAAACAATGCAGAATTGCAGGTAAAACCGTTAAGTTCTTAAGGAATGGAGCTCACATCTGATGATACACTTTGGGTATTGTACTTGTCATCCCAGTATTGTGTACAAATTCTGTATAGTTGTTGGACACTCAAGATCTACAATTGCAAACAATAGAACATGTATTAGAACCAACATGCTTCCATGCTTTGCAAAACAAGTAAAAAAAACAGAAAAGAATGAGTTTCAACAAAATCAAAAAGTGGGTTTACAGTACTGAGATTTTACCGGACATAGGTCATGGACTATCTCATCATAAGATATTCTGAATTTTTGGAATATAACCTGAAAAGAATATTAAAAATGTATTAGTACTTGCAAGTTACACTCTAGCATAAGGCAAGATCAGTTGGAATTAAAACTCAAACTAGCATTTGCTTTATTCATCCAAGGATATAAAAGCTTGCTGAATCAAAAGATAAATATCGCAAAGTTCTAGGACGCTGCTAAGACACTATACTCAGCAGATGCCAAAATTGTATTGTGTTATTGATGCACAAATCTCAACATGAATATATTAAAATCCATCAGTTAGCAGAATAGGGCACCGTACCAAAAAGCCAACAGCCTGTCTGATATGCTTGAGTTCATCCCATGATGATGCCGCATACTGTAACCAAGAAACTTCAGTAAATTGAATCATAAGAGGGAACAAACCAGGCATTCAGACAACAAGCAGATCACCTCAGCCGTTGCCTTTGCACACCATAATTCCAATTCAGCTAGACCAGCTTTCACATACTCTCCATTGCTAAAGGAGCAACACTCACGACGGAGGAGTAGACTGCAGAACAAACAGCAACTCATGTACCGCACAAGTTTCCGCATGTACAACAACAAAGCCTTTGTCCCAAACAAGTTGGGGTAGGCTAAGTTTCCGCATGTACAAAAACTAAAACTTCGAAAGATAAGCTAACCTGTTGAATAGCTGTACATTAATGTATGAGAATATCTGAGTAAAAATTTTCTGAGCTAAAACTGGGGTACCTGAGTATAAATAAAATGACAGTTAAACATACATTCAGCAGATGAATCGCATAGAAACAAAGAGAGATACATACATGGTTATCTTGCAGTATCTTTAAAAGGATATCCAAACTCTCGATAATTCTCTGCCAATGGTTGCTCTGAGATTGGCCAGATAATCGTCCAGAAATTCGCAACATGCTAGCTTTCATTGTTCTTGGAGCCTTGTGATTAACAAGAACATAATTAAGGATAAACCATGAATCTGCTTAAAGTCCTGTGCCAACTTGTAGCGCCTAATGCCAATTATCAACAAACAGCAAATATCTAAAAGAGAATATGTTACCTGGATACACAGAGAAATCAAAGATGACAATTCCTTTTTAATATTGTCTCGTATGATTCCATATATCTTCTCCACATAAGCAGTTAATTGCTGTTTGAAAAGCAAGGCAGGATACTTGGCCTCAACTTGGCGGACAACATCAGTCGCCTCAACATGCATGTTGACAAATGATGCAGAACGCAAGCCCTAGACAGATGAATTTACATTATCAGAGTCCAATATCACATTCTCCATTTTGTCCCCCTTAATTTTCTAAGCATGAAAAGGACGGTAACATACTTGAGCCATTCTGCCAAATAATGATGTTGGCTGAGGAGGTTTCTTTCGTGAAACACTCCCAGGTGCACCAGCGGCTTTGAGACTTCTCTGTAGCAGGAACAGCAAGCTAGACGTATTTGAGAGCCAGTACGCAAGGTTGTCATTATCCTCCTCATTCTGCATCGAAGACTTGAGAATGTAAGCTGACTGTGGGTAAAAGAAACTTGCACTTCCAAAATTCAAAAGAACATTAAATAGCAAGTTTATTTTTGAAAAGCAATCAGACTACCATATAAGGTCAAAACAATATGGTCCAACCAAACTGTGTGTTGGTCTAAGGGAAGACTGAAGAACAGTGAAGCGATGTCATTGTTGATTTCTTCAGCAATAAAGATTTGGACAAACAAAATAAATAACAGGTGAATTAGGTATCCATATTTAAGTCTTTCACGCACCATGCACAGTTTTCTCGCATCTGCATTGTTTCAGGTTGAAAGTTCATTTTATTTACTTTATTAGCAAAAGATGGCTTGGTCTTCATAAAAGGGGGCATTTTGGTAACTGACGTTTCAGTGTCTTGAAGAAATATACTCTCATAAAACATAGCATCAAAACTTACCCAAACAAAGATACTACCAAGAAAAAACACCAAACTTCTAAAGCACAAAATTCCAGCTACAAGAACCCCTCTAGTGGAAAGTGTAATGTGCAAAAACAAATTTTGGTCAGAAATTGAAAAGTTAACAAAATAAGAGGGTGACTCCACTTTTCTAACATACAGCTAGAGGTGAACTGGACATTGGTCACCTCCCAAATTGATATTTCAATTAATAATAACTCATTTATATAGACAAAAAAATTCTAATTCCATTACTGGTTCAAATATTAAGAAGAAAATCCATGTTCCACATTACCTCTATTGCCGATCCTATTAACTGAATAAGACGGTCAAAGACACTAGTCTTCTCCGCCTCGAAAGATTTCCAGTGAAGAAGACATTTATATATGGTAAAAGCAGCAACTGGCTTCCCCGCATGATAGCCAAGGTTTTTCGCCACACAGTCAATAAGTGCATCGACGTTTTCCTAAAGAAAGATAAGTGTCACATAATCATGTTTACAGAAGCAACTTAAACAATAAATTTGTTGACCTACAAGTTGCCTGTCAATGCAAGATTTTCTCAACTTTGGATCGCCATTCCCATAATCCTTAATGGCAGGGGGTGCACTTTGGGGTTCCTGAAAAAATGACAGCAGCTTTTTGTAAGATTATGGACACAATTGAAAGTTGAACAGACAGTAAAACTTCAAACCTTTGGCTCTTCAAACTCATGATAGCCATTCTCCAGGTTCTGAATAATAGAGAAGAAAGCAGAAGAGGTAAGTAAAGGAACATAAGCATTTCAACAGCAGAAGGAACAAAGAAACGCTTTTTGCAAGCCAGTACTTGTGCCTTTGGAGCAATAGGAATTGACAAATGTTCAGACATGCTCCTCACTGGCGAGCTCAGCAACGCTTGTCTTTGGACTTTCTCCTCAGATTCCATGTTGGATATTTTCTCTTGAAGCCTGAAGCAGAATATCAAAAGAAATATGTCAACCAATGTACTAGCTGTAGTTTCTCACTAATCAACGTATATGCAGAGGTGCTTATATTATGAAGCCGGGTTTAAGAAAATAGAACAACCTTAGCATTGCCATGTTCAAATCAACAATTTTCGACTCAGCATCCATTGCCTTTTGAGCCTCTCCTCACTGATTTTGTTTGTTTCTTCATATTTCTTCTCAGTATCATCAATCTTCTTTTCAAGAGAACTGACCAGAGTCTGTAGTCATGGAATGTCAAGTGTTATAAACATAACAAGTATTGCAAAAATATCAGATCGAGCTGAATAGTAGAAGAAAACAAATCTCTTCAAAGGAAACAATAAGAGTTCATTAAATTTATAGTAGAAGTCCTAAGAAAATGCAAGTCCTCATCAATGGTGCAGAAATGAGAGGAATCCAAATTATGTTCAGGTCTCACCTTTAGTTTATCATTTTCATCTCTAAGCTTATTCATCAGCTCTGTGTCTATAACAGGGACCTCTTTAATAACTGGAGCTATCTCCGTGGCCTTCTTGGCTGCCTCTCTCTCCTTTACTAGCATTTCTTTTGTTTCTTTGTACTGTTGTTGCACCTCCTGCAAGGCAGCTTGCAACTTCACATTCTCTTGCGACTTCGCTTCTTCGAGATCAGCCTATAATGAACAACCATGCATTAAGCAATGGCAATATATCCTGAAATTAACTATGCAAAGTTCTGTGTTTTACTGCTACTGAAGAACAAGACAACTTCCTACGTATACAAATTAAGATCTCC
Organism: Dendrocalamus sinicus; assembly: GCA_036346575.1. Lineage (NCBI taxonomy): Eukaryota > Viridiplantae > Streptophyta > Magnoliopsida > Poales > Poaceae > Dendrocalamus > Dendrocalamus sinicus. The sequence continues at coordinate 49,250,684 of CM070645.1, read as the reverse complement.
CAGTCCCAATTCCCAAAAGTCTATGATGCCATATCGTGATAATGTTTTACAGCTATACAGAATAGTTTGCTTAGTTCACCCATTTTTTCCCAAAAATGTTGCTATTCTTGGATGTGAGCTTCAGATAAACAATATTACAAAATACTATGGAGTGTATCCTTTTTATATAAGGCCACCAAACAGCGAGTTGAACCATTAACCAAGACAACATATAGCCCTATTCAATTCGGCTTTTTCTGATGGTTTTTGGCTAAAATGGTACTGTAGTGGCTGTTAGCTTTTTCTGAGGCATTCAATTAAAGAAAAATAAGATGAAAAACATCATTATATCTACATAGACAATACAAAGGAAAAGGGAAAAAAGGGGGGAAGCTGTGTTAAGAAGACAATGTGTTCCAAATGGCTTTTGGCTTCTGGAAGCTATAAGCAAGAAGCCAAAAGCTGTTTAGAACATGGCCTATTTGTCTATGTTGAATTACACATAAATAATACAAATTGGAGTGCATAAACCCAGATGACGCTATATTAGTGACATATGTATGGTATTCTTCAAGTCAAATTGACATGACAAAATTTTGTAACAAAACTCACTCGCATGCGTTTCTCCAGCTGTAGCCGCCACGTAAGTTCTTCAACTTGCTTTTCCAGTTTATTTTTGGCAGCTTGCAAAGCGCCAGTTTCCCGTGCAGCCTGACAAGCAATGAAAATGGATGAGAAAAGCTGAAACTTCGTAAGAAATAAAAAATATATATTCCACTATTCATAACTAACGGTTTTCATGCCAGTAGTCCAGTACTAAGGCCTATAAAATCATACCAGACTAAAAATCATAAAACACCAGGTATATCAGAAACCAGCAAGTGAAATATTGTACACTATCCTGTAACACTGATGATTCCAGCAGGTGTTAAAAAAATAGGGCATGTTGAGAAGTTATATCTGACAAAATTTCTACTTTTCTAGTGCCCAGCTCAACATATTTTCATGAAAATATAACAAGTTCCTGGTGTGCTCGAACTTACCATTTTGAGTTTTCGAAGCTCCTTTCTAGCGACTCTTCCTCTCCAGGCACACTGAGTAGTAATTGCAGCTCTCTTTGTTCTTGAATAATTCAACCTTGCCAAGAATTGACGGCAGCGACTCTGAAATAGAAATATGAAGTATGAAGTTCAGAGAACATTTTTATCTGATTTGCCAATTCAGAATACTAAGGACTATGCACCTACACTAATACAAAAGTTATCTACGCATCAGTAGTGGTAATGAAGTTGTAGGGTTTCATCAAGGTAATATAAAACTAATAGCAACATATGCCCACATATGCGTGCCATGTTTAGAAGAAACATTTCCAACTAAAAAATTAGTGTAATACAACCACGGTCCACAAAGCATAAAATTATTCATAAGGAGCAGGCTTTCAGCTCTAGATTTCATGAAAAAAACTGAACTGAGGTGAGTTTCATAAAGTAGACAACATAGGCCCAGTTCCCTACTAAGGTAATCATCCAGCCAATAACCGGGTTACAACTGCTGACTTGGTAAGAAAATCAATGAAAATTAATATGATTTCTCCAGTTTAAGAGCTACCACTAACTGATCCCAAATATATCAAGAGAAAATCTATACTTCTGCCAGTTGTTATTCCCTCTTAATATCCATTTGCTTGTTTTCATACATGCACACGAAACAGGTTTCTTTATTTGGCATGTTACCTGGATAATAATTGCAGCTCTTGTTTGTCGTCTGAAGTGGAGCTCTTTACGTGCATCCATCCCACGTAAAGCTGACTGAATGGTAACCGCTGAAGCAGAAAGCTCATTATATGCTTTTCTGGCATCATGCATACGGTAGTAAGTCTGTATCTTGAGAGAAGCAGCTTCTCTGCGGAGACTGTGGTAAACTCTTCTTGCAAGCTCCCCTTCAAATATTAAACCAAAGCAATGTCAGAAAATCATCGCATGAATACAATTTAAATCAAGCAGGGACAGACTACAATTTGGAGCAACAAAAAAACTCACCGCGACAAACTGTCTGAATCTGTACAGCTGATCTTCGCAGTGCAATGAAACTCTTCTGTGCCAAAAATGAGCGAACTTTCCTCTGAATCATGCTAGCTGAACGTCCTAACACGTCATTTCTACGAGCATCAAGTTCAGCCATTTGACCAGAGCGAAGAAATACTTTTGTCTTGCCAATCTAAGAAAAAATGCCATTTGCAAAAGGGATACAATTTAGTCCACAAATCAAGCGCAGAAAAAATAGTATTATACTAGATAAAAAGAAAAGAAATCCATTCTGAAGAGAAATATTTATCTTATGTGATTCACCTAATCACCTACAGTACATATGTTGTTCAAGATAGCATTATAATGTTTGGGGGGGTGGGTCCATTTTGAAGGGAAATATCTATCTTATGTGATTAACCTAATCACCTACAATATTAACTTGCGGTGCATATGTTGTACACTGTTCTAAACATCTTGACTCACTACACAGCTAGATATTTATATAGGAGAGAAGAAATCTTTCTTGCACCTCCAAACATATTTCTATCATATATTTTATGAATTATAAAGACTGGCAGATGGTAATTTCTTTTAACTAGCATCATGCCAATATGTAGCTCCAATGTACAAATGTCAATTTCTTCTTAATATCCATTACCTGATAACCTTGCAGATCTACCTTCTCTAATAGCCTCCTTACAGCAGTAATCTCATCAGAGCTAGAAACAATGAACACAAAACCAGATCAATAAATAAGCTCAACCAACCAAGACGCTAGAACACGGTACAATATTGCTTGTTATCCATTGACAATTTAATACCTTCCACTCAAAACATCAGGCGCGAGAATACCAAAACGATCTATGAACTCATAAAATGTTCTTCTGGTTGGATACCCAGCACAGCTTATCCTAATTGCTTCCATAACCCCCTGAGGAAAGTCAATAATGTAAATACACAAGTTGGAACTTGGAAGCAAAAACAAGAAAAAGAACAGAAATGCCAACAGAAAATCTTACTCCGCATCTGAGCTGCTGAAGAACATTCTGGTTCTCAAATATTGCTGGCTTCAACAAATTATTGGGCTTTACACAGCGGATATAGTGGGGCTCGGTTGCACTCAAAGTTTCCAAGAGAGCTTGCAATTGTTGCTGCATTTTATTATATAAATATTAAAAGTATGAACAATTGGAAGCAACCAAAATCCAATTGAAGCATTAAACGTAAGTGACTGTGCACCTTGAACCTGGAACCAATGGATGAAAACTTTGACGATTTTGAGGAATCCTCAGAGAGAAGAGGGAAAAGGCCCGAAACAAATGAACATTTTGAAGCACTCAAGAGAGCCTGATGTTCAGCAACTACATAATCTTTATTTTTGTCCAGAAATAACTCTGTTTGATAGGTGACCTATACATGAACATACTTTCACATTATATTTGATTCTAAGAACATTGCTAGCTAACAAAAGCAAAGGCAGTTCATACTTACATCTCCGGCATAATGACATATTGTAAAGGCTGACCGAGATAATTTTGGCTTAGTAAAGCGCTTGTGATTTTTGAAAGTTTGGTACAATTTCTGAGCAAATGTCTCATGTGTCGATCTTGGCAACATACTGTAACACAAAAATCATACATAGACAGATTAATTACTTGTGGGATTCAATTGTTGTATGAAAACCAGAATAAACAATATATTATCACTGATCCATACCAAGCTTCATCTAGAAGTGCAATAATTCCACCAGGTTTCTGCGAAGGAAGAATGGGGTCTTAGATGGAACATAGCAAAATAAAATACAGCGACATGACATCATCAGCGTGTTTCAGCAATGTCAAAACTAAATATATAATGAGCACAACTGTCTATCTGAGAATTGGAGCTAAGAATCAAAGTAGCAGCAGCAGCTATAATTGATTGTTAGGTATGTTGCATTTAAAGTTTGTGTCTTTGGTTGCATGTATTCCCTCATCCCTGCAAATGATGGCACAGTTGGATGAACCCAACCCACATGGGATGCGCAAGCGACTTGTTTGGTTGGATGTCTGAGAGAAGTGATACAGGATGGGCATTCAGAGCATCTGGTTGGTAGAATGTTAGGTATTATGATTGTATGAAAAAACCAATATGAATAAGAATAACAAACAACTATTTAAAACATACTAAATTACCGATAATAACCACTTATTGATGTTTATCAACAGTAAACTAGCATTCACTAGTAACTAATGCTAATAGTCCTTTCAAAAATCTAATGCTAATAGTCACTAACCTCCAGTAAGTAATACTGATCATCACTAATTACCGTGGATCACCAGCCATTGATAATTACTATTAATAGTGTGAGATTAAGCGAGCCCGCATGAGCATACCACATCTCACCATGTGGTATCTACTATCTAGAGGGAATGCTCCAATACGGCATGACATTGGGGAAGGGGGGAACAACTAACATGGCTCATCCCCTCATGATGGCCTCATTTGCATGAGCTCATTCAGTTTATGCAACCAAACAACGGGATGGGTGCAGAGGATGGTGAAGAAAACAACCTTATCAATGAGATCAAGAACATCCTGATTGTCAATGAACTCAATATAACTCCAGTTAATTTCTTCTTTAGTGTACTCTTCCTGCTCCATCTTAAAGACATGCTGCATTAAAGCAGAAGTTCAAAGTTAAAATCTTTTTTTTAAAAAAAATGTCAGCAACGATGAAACTGCGAGTTGTGAAACCAGCTAAGAACACTACAAACTTGCCTGATTGAAGTGCTGTTGCAGTTTTTCATTTGTCAGGTTGATACAAAACTGCTCAAAGCTGTCAAGACAAAGAAAAATGAATTACATCCAGGCAACACAAATAATAAGTCAATTAGAAGTAAAGAGCAATAATAGAAAGGAATCAAGAATGAAACAAAAATCATCAAAGAATTAACAATGACAAGAAACTTTATGCACCATGATAAATAATCAACTTGATGATCAGAGAGGAACTTAGTGAAAGAAACCTTAAGCTACATGATACCCGTCCTGAGAATCTACTTCACTACCATCCGTGATCTCCTTTTTAAACTAATAGACGAGTGTATATTAGCAGGCCAGACTGTTCAACTAACAGCAATCAACTGATAGTGTGACTGTGATCTCTGAACCAAAAACAACAAGTTTGCACCAAACATGCAAAAGCAATGCCCTGCATCCAACACATCTTGCACTTATTAAAAAGGTCTTTCGTATCAAGTGTTACATTACGACCGTATACTACAGGAAATATCTAGAATCTTACAGAAAACACAGCCATACTGAATATTCAACATAAAATCAAATGGGCAAAGGAGCATGGCATCTTCCGTTAGCACATAGAGTTAGTTCTTCAGAACATGAGATATACCGAGCTCCACTGTGAACAAGAACTTCAACAAAGAGCAGCAGCTAATAATTATGCCCTGATCACTATAAATAAAGCTATGGGGACAAATAGCCACCATTTACTAAGAACTAAATTGGGCCCAACCCAACAGTTTTCCTCTGTCTAGTTAGTCTAATTGACAAAAATGCATCCAACATGCAATCAATCATCAAAAGACTACCAATTGAGCACCTGTTTGTCTTGAAGCTTTCAAACCCGTAGATATCCAGCACTCCAATTAAGCATTTTGAATTTGGATCTTGGCCGATAGAGCTATTTATCTTATCCACAAGCCTAAGATCAAAGGTCATTTGCCATATAAGCATCAAGTGGAAACACGTGTAAAAATAGTCATGCAAAACTTCGAAATGGACTCACCAATCAAACAACCGTGAGTACACAATCTTAGCGAGTGCATCTCTACTTCCCTTGGCAGCCTCAGGATCCAGAGTTTTAACTATGTTCTCATCGCGAGTCACAATAACACGTTTACACAATGAATCTTCTAATGCTTTCTCATCGCACCTACAAGACCAAATTTGGAGCTCTTGCCGGATAGTGTAATCATTTAAGAGTTTATAAAAAAGGAGACAAACACACATACATGAAGAGCTCAGCAGCTGTCCTTAAATGAAACAGTGATTTTTCATCTTTAGGTTTCGACGAATCTCCATCATCCCCTTCTGCAAACTCAACATTTCCCAAATGGAGAATGGCAGCAACCACCCGGAAAATTGCTTCCTAAAGCAATGTACAAACATGAGGTAAGCTCAAGAAGGGTGGATAAGCTTCCAGTGACCAAAAAAAGTGTAGGAGGCCATCATTACAGAACCAAATGTGTACCTGCTCTTCAGAACTTATTCCGATAATATCCATAGCCTTTCTAGTTTCAAGGTACTCTTTAGATTCATCTAGGCCTTCAAGCTTATAGCAGTTGGACTGATTAAGATAGTGAAATGCTCTGGGATCTCCCAGTTTGTATCTCTCAAGTTCCTGGTGGAAGAAAAAATATATCATTTAGCCGTACCCTGCTTGCTAATATGAAATACAGTATTTTAAACAGCAGAAGTGGCAAAGATATTTAGTGCCCCAACATACTACAAGGGTAAAAAAAGGTAGCTAGTGGAACATGCCATTGAAAGGCTTTCATGTACCAAACTTTGATTCACACAGAGGGGCTGCTATTCCCTTTGTGGGAGAATAGCAAACAGTTAGAAGAATCTGCCAGCGAGTACTGTATTAATGATACAGTGTGCATGCCACATGAAATGGTATTCCTTCACACTGACCGATATGAAAGTTGTGGCATGATTGGGCAAGCAATAGCAAAAATAATCAAATGACAAGAGGATAACTAGTCAAATTTAAAGAGTCTCATGAACTCTGTCTGATTGTCCCAAATAAAACAAATCAGCCTCTACTTAGGATGTCCTGGAAATATTGGGATTATGATCACACTATGTTATGCCAAACTAAAAAGTGTATTATATAACAGTATAATAGCGGAAGCAGCACACGATTACAGGGTATGCGGTTTATAAATTTTTCTGATCAGCAAAAGACATGAATAGACAAGGGGCGGCACCTCAGGTGGGGCAGCACAAAGCATGTAGAAACAGTGGTAATTTCTCTCTGGATCAGATATTTGACAGACACGAGATCTCTCAAGAAGATACGTCCGAACAGCAGCTCCTGATATTCTCCCTTTCTGATCAAACTGGATCTCAACAAACTTACCAAAGCGACTGCAGTAATAACAGTGAAAAAATTGGTTAAGTGAGAAAGATAGTTACCTGCAATACTAATAGAAATGATCATATATAGAATTCTTCTTACCTTGAATTATTGTTTCTGACAGTCTTTGCATTTCCAAATGCTTCAAGGACAGGATTAGACTGTGAGAGGAATACGAGTTAATTAGTTGAACAAGAACACCAGATGGTCACAGAAATAGTTGTTCGAAACTAGGTGAGTCTCAGAAATTATCACCTGAAGAACTTGCTTCTCCACCGTTCGCCCTTCAGAGGCAGCCTTCCCACCCATGTACGCAAGATAACGCATGATCATTTTAGTGCTTTCTGTTTTACCAGCACCACTCTCTCCACTTACGAGAATTGACTGACTTACTCCTTCATTTAGCATCAGTCTACAACAGAAAGTACTCACAATATTCTCCTCTCAGTCAAACTCAAAAGATAAAAGGCATTGAAAGTTTTTATGGGAAGTACCTATTTAAATTATAAACCACCTAGTAATTATCAACATATATCAGAATGAACCTACCTATATGCAACATCTGCAACAGCAAAAGGATGGGGGCTTAATTCACCAAAAGCTGCCCCTTTGTATTGTTCCATCATCTGAGTGTCGTACAAATGAGGAAGTCTTCGGAAAGGATTTACAGCAATCAAGATATTTCCAGTATACGTCTGGTTTCAAAACAAATAAGTTGGAAACACATATTAGAGAAGAATGAATGTCATTACTTAAAATGAAGTATATTCAGGTTATATACAGCAATCCTAACTCACATAAATTTCATTCATGTCATATCTGGATTTCAAATTCTGAAGAACCCCAGGTTCGTGCAGATAGGCAAGCTTCGTCATGTCATCAACTCCGCATGGTGATTCCTCAGGATCCTTAGCATGGACATGTGATGCTTTTGCTGTAACCTGGACAAAGGACAAAATTGAACTCAGTGCAAATGTCCTTTTCTAAGCGTTTTGGCTTTTATGGAAGGTCGGCTCAGCTTCAAATGGCCTTCCTAAGAAGTTTAGCTATTACGAGTCCGGCGCTAATAATAAACTTGCCAGCTGGCCATATTCTAACAATCAATACCTATGAACAACTTACCGTCTTTTCATTCGAACAGTTGACCGTAATTGTGTCTCCGTGGGCTTTTATGACCTCCCCATCGATCCAGGCCACATCGGGATCCTCAACCCAAACCTGGGATCCCACCACGATGGTAGCTTGAGCCGCCTGCAGGATCACATTGTGACATTAAACACTAGCCGCATATTGCTTGATGTAAAAAAATGCATTTTGCCTAAAATGTCAGCTTTCATGCATTCTGCAGTCATCACAGCAGTACCATATGGCAACTATGGACACTAAATTGAGGGCTTGAACCATTTTTTTTGGCGCGAACAAGAGCAGTACGCTGGGCGTAACGATCAGAAGGGCAGCAACACACAAGCAGAATTGGTCAGAAATATCACCCCCATTTCTCATCCGTTGTCTAAATCTCCAGGGGCGGACTTAACGTGGGGCAAGGGGGTTCAGCAGAACCCCCTCTTTTTTTGGGAAAATGAACTGCTATTACTAGTTCAGGGTAACAAACTCACTCTTACAACAACAAAATCCAAGCAAGCTAGGGCTTCCTTACCATCAAAGGAAATCAATCCAGGTCCGGATGGATCTCCGCTCCACGCCGCCGTGTGAGCGCGCTAGACTATGAGACGAACGAGGGGACCGGGGGACGGTGTGACGATCCGGCTGCCGGAGAGAGATCCCAGACCGGCGCCCCGAGCCGCCGAGATCCAATCACCACAGGGACTGAATCCCCGACGGAACGGCGAGATCGGAGGGGTCTCCGGATCCCACGGGGCAGCAGCAACAGCTGCTCGCTGTCCGCACGCTCGAATCTCCGCCGCCTGCGACCGAATCTGCTTCCGGAGACTCCGAGGAAATGTGGCACGTCCGCCGCACGGAGGCGCCCCCACTCGCCGACGTCCCCGCCGCCGCCGCCGCCTTCGTGCGCCGCTCTATTTCGCTCTGGCGTCTCGCCTTGTGTGCGTGTGTGATGTGTGGGGGGCGGTGCTGCCTTTTGCTTCGGCTTGTGTTTTCGTGAGTTTTTGGGTCTCTCTCCTGCTGTTTTGTTTTCGCTTTCGCGGAGAGAGGGAAGGGACGGGGGGCGATAGGGTATTCCCTGTCTCTTCTCTTGCGGTTCCTTCGTCCCGAGTTTTCGTTTACTCGGCTGCGGCATTTTCCTCCGGGTCTCTTGGTTTCCCTTTCCCCGTTTTGGTCATGCTGTGGTGGTTAACGGGTTTGGATTTCTCCGTGCTGCAAATAGGTTTAATAGAATCCAAACATTTCTTCAACTCCTATATAATATACTCCTAGAAATGCTAGTTAGTTTTGCGTCCACTGCAATTTCTACTAAGGTCAAATTTAGCAACATATATTTACAACTTGGCAATGGCGGTCACAGCTCTTTTAGGTCTATTGGAACCCTTCGACTTAGGTTCCTTAGCAAACTGATGGCCTAGCGGTTAGCGGAGCAATAGTCGGACAAGAAAATCCAAAGCTTGAGTTAGATTTCTAGGTGCGGTGGTGTTAGGTAGGAGACGGAAGACAAAGGTTTAGGTGGTGAAGCGGTAGTGGCATCAAAAGCTGTTAGAGAGCTGAGAGCTCAAGATTTCAAGGCAGAGGAGGTGGCGGGATGGGAGGAGGAAAGAGGGAGAGGTAGCCATCCTAAGTCGCCCGCGAGATAAAATCCTATAAAATGGAAATATAATATGTCATTAATTTAACTTTGTAGCGGTGCAACTCTATAGCAACCTACATATGATCGTAATTATTTTGTGCTTGCCACGTTATTTATGTCCTTTATTGCAATATTCAAAAGTCGTTACATATAATATAGTCACAGAGAACAATTTTAGAATGTATGTTAATTAGTTAATACAATTCTTGGCTACTAGTTGGATACTACTACATCCCTAAGGTAGTCAAAATAGTTCGTTGCTCAAATTTGAGCCGAGCTCAAGCCCATCATTCAGCTCGAACCTTAAAACCTTAATTGAGCTCAAGCTCAAACTCAAGCTCAATGCGCAACCCTCTTCTTATGGCACCATCTCACCAACCAGACAACTAGCACATGGGTACATTCTTTTTCGACTACAGTTGATGACTTATGGCCCTAGCATGAGTGTTTGTGCAAATAAACCAAATGCCAATAAACTATTTCGAAAAAGGTTGTCTCGATAAACCAATTTAAAAGACGACATAGAAACTATCTTATTTGTTTATTTGTGAGAAATCATATATATAAGTCATACACTAAAAGGAACAGATTGATACATAAAAACTAGTATTTTCGAACTCAAAAGTAGATAAAATGTACCTTTAATTACATAGGTGCTTGCTTGCTGGTACGAGGTGGGTAGTGTGTAGACAGTAGTTGAATCGTCTTGCGGCCGTGGCAAGGTTTGGAGTTTGGACCCGCGAAGCCAAGCAGGCCCGGACCCGACATGCCCTCCGGAGATTTTTCACGGCAGACGTGGCGGCGACTCATTGGTCAAAGTGGATTTAGCTGGTAAGCAACGGAAGAATTGCGCCGTTTCTTTCCTTATTAATTTCTTTCTACTCGTTCGTGGGTACGCTCCGTGGTGGGGCCCGGCGCGCGTGCCACCGCCCACCCTGCCAGGCCGTTAGCTTAGCTCAGCCTCACCTCCGTGTGGGCCCCACCATGTCGGTGAGCGGTGGGGTTAGCGTGATGAGTTTCTTAGTCTTTAATTGAAGGCAGCTTATGGCTCCGACATGGCCAGCCAGCCTCGTGATTCTCTGTGCTGTGAATGCGGTCAGCGGCACAGAAACACGGTTTCACAACTCATTCGGAGATAAGGGCATTTCGGGGATTATAGGATTGTTAGTTAGCCTGGTCGGTGGCATATTTATTTTCGAAGAAAAATCGAACAGTATACCGTCCACCCTCTCTCTCGTGCCGTCGCTCCCTCACTCTCGGGTTCTCTCGCTCCTGTCCGCCACTCTCTCTCTTCTCACCGCTGTCATCCCCTATCTCTCCTTTGCCACCGGATTTGGCTCCCCCGCTATGAGTTCGCATCCCCTTGTACATACAAGAAAGTCGGGGGGAGGGGGGTGGACGGAGCTAGAGGGTGGCGCGACAGGGAGCGGTCGGGGACTACGAGGCGAGACACCGCTGGCGTCTATAGTACACTTATATCATCTGTAAACAGAACTAAAGATAATTTTTACAATATATTGTCTATATAGTTGTCTATAATAACCTTACATAATTAATATGTTGTCTATATAGTTGTTTATACAATGGTATAAACGGTAGATAGCCGTCTATAAAATTGTCTATTAAATACTAGACAATATCTTTCTATGTCCTTTACATTATCCAAAATCATATATATACACACATTCTTTATATTGTATATACCTTTAGCTGTGCTTTCCTTTTCTTTTTCAGGTCTTTACAAAATTAGGCCAGCAGTAGAATAGTACTACTAGTGTTAAATATTTTGAGGTGTAATGACGAAAGTAGGCATCCCAACATTTTCAGATATTAGGTGGCAAATACGGCACTACGAGTTGTTGGCCACCACGACTCCTCGTGATCTTGGCTGTCTCCCTCCCATGAAAAGGAAGCTTGTGTCCTGCCTTGTGCTTCCAAGGAAGAACGAAGGAAGCAAACAAAGTTGGTGTGCTACACGTCCCCGACCAACCATTCTCCCCATCAAAACAGCCGTGTTATATTGATCGATGGCTACTGAATTTACCATCTGTTTGGTGGTCTTTCATTGTTCCTGCTAGATGATAGTCGTGCATGAAAGATAGCCCATAAATATTCGTAGGTGATACTAGGAGATACGGGGTGGTGTCTTTGTTTTCTCAAGGAATAGTAAAATCTTCGTTAATACTTTTCCATAAAATATCTTGCATGCGGGGTTTTGACAGGCTGGTTATTTTAGTATTTTGATTTTTATAGAAAGACAGAAGTGCAAGAGTTTTAATGGAAAAATCAGCAACTTAACAGAATCATTGAGAGTAATCAGGCATGAAGGACTTTTATGTTGCGCGAAAATATTTTTTTTGTTTCTGTAGTTGGTTTATGTATTCTTTCCGGCTGTCTAACTTTTAGTTTTTCTCTTCTTTGGCGGATGTTGTTCCACGCTCCACATTGTACAGGGACTTTTCTTCTTTCTTAATTAAAATGATATGCAAAGTTTTTGCATGTTTGAAAAAAATGTCATGCATGTGTTAAAACTTCAAAAATGCCATGATAAAAAGTGTTTTCTTTAACAATTCCCAATAAGTAGGTCTGACTCCACAGCACAGCATTACATAAGATGAGTGTACCACATCTCTTCATCAAAATAGGGTGATAGAAATTTATGAACAAAATACAAAATCCACGTAGCCATCCCTCCTTGAAAGGAAAATAAAACAAAAAGGAAAAATAAAGAGAAAAAACGAGCATGATGAACGGGAAAAAAAAACAACGAGCATGAGGCAACCACTTGCTTGACCTTACAAGTAGTATAATTTTTAATCATGATTTCACGCCTAACAATGTGGATACACCGCCATTCACGGGAGCCATCTTTTTTCACTTGATAGATAGCCCAACAAAGACTAAAATGCTCCCAGACCTACCACGTATATCTGGTAGGAATCAAACTCTGTGGACCTTTTTTTTTTTAGCTTTTTAGTCAGTTCTTGTCTTTGACTTTTTTAGTGATCATTATTTATTAGACTAATAAACTATAGTCTAAAAAAATAAAATCTATAGTCCTCTTTTTCAGCTTCTAAAAATCACTTTTCTATAGTAATTAGCTTTTTTCAGTAATTAGTTTTTAAACAAGATGTTTTTTAAGACGGAGTCTATAAGACGATTATAGTAGATACTACAGCGACTTCATTTACATGGCCAAAATCTCACGTAGGTCTCTCTCTCCATACTCTCTCATGAACAACCAAAAATCATAAGCCGTATCCAAAAACAACAGATCCTATGCCCGTTTATTTAAGCACGGGGACAGAACTTTATAAATTAAGGGCCAAACTGTTACCACTGCTCAGTACTACCATTCATTCAGTCCTGTAGAACACAAATTAAGTATAGGCTTTTCAGTCCAAGTGATTAACCGTCTTGTATGATGCATGAAAGGGTCATCAACTGCTTTAATTCCCAAACATCTGCCATAAAACACACAAAAAAATGTTCTTAAACAAAAGCTTCTTGTTTCAGAAGCACCAGACTATCACTGGACAACATTGTCTTCGCCTAGTACTTTCTCAATGAAGGCAAAGATAGAAATTTTGCACCTGAACTGAACATGGTGTTAAAAGATAAGATCCTAATTTTTCAATGGGTACGGTCCGTAAGAAGCCACAAATGCAAGTAAATTCAAGTGATGAAAAGTGAGCTCAAAAGTAAGTGCAGTAGCACTTAACAACTCCTTATACTTGCTCCACAAAGAACAGAACCACTTTACTCAAAACAAGCTGCGTAGTAGTCGTCGTAGTGAACAGGCAATTGTGTAAATTAAAAAAAGTGGCAAGGTGCAACAGCATCAGAATCAGATAAACGCAGAAGAGAAAGAAAAAAATAAAATGGATGCGAGCAAGCAAGATCAAGTAAACGCGTTGGGAGAAGGAGAGAGTCAAATGCTACCATGAATGAGTTGTCTCTTCTCTGCACTGCAAGATCTGAGAACGAAGAAAAGGAAAAACAATTGCCACACGAACACACCAGACCAAAAATTAGGGCATCAAGCACGCGGCTGCCCTTTGTCTTAGGGCACAATAAAATGATGCAGGTTTGCAGGCTTTGCATAGATCTGCGTTTGTCTTAAGCCCTGTGTAAGTGCATTTGTACAATGCGTGTTGATTTTTTCTTTTTGGAAAAATGACATCTTGCAGATGATAAAAAAAGATTGGAAGATTCAAGAGACCTATTTGCATTAACTAACTTGCTATGACTATTTGAGAGTGGCTTACCTTTAAAATACATATGAATGAACGGACACATATTTTTTTAGATAAAGGATATAAAATCCGGCCTCTATATCCACGTGGGATATATACAGCCAAAAGTTACACGAACGCTTAGGTTCCAGGCCTCAAAACTGAGGGACATAAAACAACAGGAGAGATAACTTAAGGACTATGAAAAAAAACTAGAAAGACTAAGCTTCCGCACTTTTCTCCATCCTTGCTCTCAGCCAAGTCTCTAACCTCATCCAACTGCGCCAACCAAATTTCGGTCCGCTTTGCGTGAAGATGGACCTCCGAGGCGACACCTCCAAGGAGACGACAAGAATCGCCGCGCCGCCGCCTCACCGAGGCAAGGTTTTCACCGAGATCGGTTAACATGAGAGCTATGGATTGCCCCGACAACACCTCCGGGAAGGATAATGGCGTCCGGCGTCATTGTTGTCGAGCCGATAAAAACACCGACAAGGCTTTCGCCAGCACCTCCACAGCACCCCACGCACTATCCACACACAAAAAACACACCGAGGTCCTGCACACCTCGAGGCCACGACATAGCCACCCTAAAACTCCGCAACGAACCACTTCCTGCAAAGCCGCCACTAAACAAACCACTAAACGACGCCTATGCGCCACCACTGAGCAGATCCAGGGACAAGAAACACACATCAAGCCTACAAGCAAAACTACTAAGGCACAAAGATCACCATCGCCTTCTTGCTCCGCCACACCAACTGGAAGTCGGGGTTGATGCAGAGGTCCTTGAAGACGCTCTTGAGCTCCTGGCTGCCATTTTCCAGATCGAAGAGCGCCTACGCGGAGTCCACGGACTCGAGGGCACTAGACCCTTGACCTTCGGAACTTTCTGGGAACCTTCTTCCTTCCTTCCTTCCCGGAGCTGAACACGAAGGCGAAGGAGCGATGGCGCGCGCCAGCGAGGTCGCCAGCGCACCCGCCTGCTCTACCGAGCACGCCCACGCCTCCCCGCCGACGAGAGCAACCACCGCCGCTCCTCAACCCCACCGCACTCCTCCACCTCTCCCGGCCACGCACCACTCCCTCTTCCTCCGTGCACGCCTCGCCGACACGGGAACCTCCACTGCGCCGCCAAGACGCGAAACCACGAGATCCATGCCGAGGACTCGGACCGGCCCCAAGCCACCAGATCCGCCGCCGGCGAGACCGCCGGTGAGGAATCTGCGCCGAAGAGCTCGCGACCACGGCACCGATCCTTCCGAACCGATCCGGGAAGGGAGGAAAGCCCGCCGCCGCCCTCCTTGCGTCCACCGGCGACCGGTGGCGCGCTCCGGCGACGGCGAGGAGGAGGGATCCGGGCAGGGGAGGTAAGGAGGAGTGAGGAAGGGGAAGGGGAAGGGATTGGTGCAGTTACATACGATGACAGATTGGTGTCCTATGAGTGCTAATCAAGAATGACATAGTGGACATAATATTATAAATTAGTGTCAATAAAAATCTTAGAATCATGCTCAGCGTTTTGAGAACTAATAAATAATCCGCCAACCAAGTTGACTACATGTAAACTTTTTTCCCCACGAAAGAACATAAGTTAGTGTTTTGATTGTAGGTACAATACAATGTCTATAATTGTGACGCTAACGACATTAGTGATACGACGGTACTGTCTGTATTCTGCTGTGTAAAATGCTGTTCCGTGATACTTCTGACACGTGAATTTCATTAAAAAAAACAATTACATACTCGAAGTTAATGCAGCTTACTCTGAATCTTGATACCTTGATTATAGGTACGGTTGATTTGGGTTGATCAAAGTTTTTTTTTTAAATTTCAGTAGTGATAGCAGGAGTAGTGAACTAGTGATTATGATAGTTGAAAATGTGCATTCGCATCGTTGCCTCTGGACCTTCGGCAGCACTTGAGTTGGTTGATGCATCAAATCGGCAGAAGTTCCAAGGACTGACTGACGCGTCCGGTCGATCTCGTCCACAAGTCTCAGCAGCGGCTTAATCAGCGGCTAAAAGGTAAACGTCGGCATCATCAAATTCAGTAGCAGTGCGACTAATGGCTCTGAAAATCCCAGGACAGTTGTACTGGACTACTAGTGATGTAAAACGTCGCGTGATTTCCGTTAATGTCGTTGCAATCGATGGGGTGCTGGTCCATTCATATGCTTTGCTTGCTTGCTCTACTGGTGCGGTGGCACATCCATTTCTCATGGACAGCCAGCCCCATAGACCATACTTCAATTATCGATTATCGAACTCGATGTAGCAGCAAAGAGCATGCTGTCCTGTCCGTCCCAATTATTGGGAGAATTTTCAGTCGTGTCTCCCGCATTAGAACAATCATCCAAGGCGAAAAATCCAGCAAGAACAACAGTACTGGTTAGTTTTCAGTCCATGCACAGACTGGGATCTGGAAAGAGGTAATTTGGAAAATGAAATCGAGACTGTAGATTATACTAGGATGGAATGCAAGAAATCTCTACTATTATATAAAGAGAAGTTGATGGTCGTCGGTACGTTATCTTTTCCTCTCTCTATAACTATCTGATTTGATCTGGACCATTCGTCTCTCTCCTCCTCTCTCTCAGGATACAACCGTCCACCCCCTCTACTTTTCCCATCTCCTCATGTATTCTGGCCACAATTATTTTTTTCTGTCGCTTGCTCTCTAATGTTTAATGTGTGAAGTTGAACATGCAGTAAATTTCGTCTTACTATTTTTATGACTCCATTGCAACGCACGAGTAGTATAGTATAAAACTAGACTAAAGGAGCCAGTGTGGTGGCATCGAACGCTAGAAGATCCACATGCCGAGATGTTGAATACTGCAGCTTCCGTGCCAAGTTTAACAGAGGAGGTAATACGGCTGGGCGTGGCCGGTGACATACGCAATTGCGCACGCACGTAGCAATTACAGCGTCCAGAGTTAGGCCGGATGAAACTTGTCAGTTTTTTTTTCGTTAGGCACATGCAGGTATCGTTTTTATATCCTGAGAATCGCGGTCAGCGCTTGATAGTTGATAATGACCATTCCTCTCAAAGTAGTCACCAGATCAGAAGATTCAGAACACGAACTTGAGAGTGAGAGCAACGCGGGCCGGCCAAGACGGCGTCGGCGCGGAGGCACTCGATTCGAGAGCCTCCTGGCGGCTCTCCGGCGAGGTGTTGACGACGGTGATCGCCGGGCTCGTTCAGGCCGTCGTGCTGCACCACCGGGTCTGTAGTGTACTAGCGTACCTACATGACGCCGGCGCACGATCCACACACTATACGCGCAGCTGCGCATCATCAGACGTGCGCGGACGCCGATGCAGTGCAGCCTTGACTAGCCCCCACGAGGCAGCACCGGAGGCGGCAGGCGCTAACGCCAAGCTGAGCCTACCCGGCGCTCGGCCAAGAAAAGGACGGGGTGGTTGCTCTGGCCCATCCTGCGAGGGACGGAGCGGCCTGTAGAGTGTCGTATTCACTGTCCTAATCACGAACAAGAATCCCTCAAAAAAAAAACACGAACAAGAACACAAGTTAGACAACACAAGAATCCCTCAAAAAAAAAAAATCATGAACAAGAACACAAGTAAGACAACACAATATTATGCTGGTTGCATTTGTACTAGATGCCAATCGATGATTGGCATTACCAGCGGGCAACTCTGCAGGCTAGTACATCATTGCACAATAGCATCATTCAACAGACTGCCGCAAGCAAAAGCAAAGCATGCTTATGCCCTGCGATCTATCTAATTGTGACACCACGATTGCAACGATTCGTTTCACTTGCATTTCCAACTCAAAAAATTGACAGAATATTTGTGCGTCCTTATTGATGAAAACAAGTGCAGGAACCCAACGTATGCATCAAATTGTCCTGCTCACGGTGAGGCAGCTGACGGCGGCGGCGGCGGCGGATGGCAAGAAAACAAACACAACAATGTATCTGCAACTAAATGATTAATTCTACAGTGCATGCAGGAATGGGAGGCTACAGCTCGGAACTTCTTATCTTGCTGACAGTAGAACCAAAAGATGGCCCACCCTTCCGATAACAGACAAGATACTCCACCGGGTAGCCTTTCAATTTGTGAGGCATGATTCCGAGGTCCGCAAAAGTGAGAGCTGCATCATGTTTCAGAAAACAATGTGAGCCTACGTAATGAGTGATGAAAATGAGACCATTAATATTACTTGTAGGGAGCATACTTACCATTTTCAGACACTAGGGTGTCCACAGCAAGTGCATTGATCTGATCTAGATTGAAAATGGAGGGTGTTGGCAAAGGAAAAGGAACTTTGTTTAGCAGGATTTCCCTTGGAGAAGCAATAGCCTGCAAAACAAGAAGCATAAAGTCGATATATGAGGCCACCTGAGCTCAGGTTGTTCTAACCAATGCATGCTGCAATTTAAATTTGTACCCTTGCAATAGGAAGAGGAACGTTGACATATCGCGGCCATTCACGTATTGTTTCATACATCAGCTCAGCCTGTAACATCCAAGAGACTTTTCATCTTTTTTCTCATACAAGTTCAATAATTATTTTTTTGATGAGAATCAATATTTATTCATTGTTGCATAGCAGTGGTGTATGATAATTACCAGCTCATGAACAGTGTAAACTTCAGGTCCACCAAGCTCATAGGTCTTTCCCATGCTGGTGCCATCATCCTTGAGTGAATTGACAATAGCAGCAGCAACATCCACAACATAAACAGGCTGAAACCTGCAAAAGGTTGCATTCAAGTAATTCACCTGCTCTAGACTCATTTTCAAGTCAATGCATTATGAGAACAGTCAACAGGCAAACTCAATTACTTTGTAGATCCACCAGCAACAAGCGGGAGGAAACCCCAATTTTTTGCGAATTGTGCCCATCTGTTCAAAATCCGATCCTCTGTGCCAATCATGGTTGCAGGCCTCATAATTGTAGCCTGTTGATGGATACAAAAGAGCTTTGGTTAGTCATTCAGAAATGGGAAATATTCAATGCTAAATTCGTGTCGTACAGAAACAAGAGTTATCATTGCCTAATGTATATATTGAAGTTGAGAAAAGATGATTACCTCAGGAAATTCTTTCAACACAGATTCCTCCCCAGCAGCCTTTGTCCTCAACATTCTAGAAGGTGAAGAAGCTGATGCCCCTAGGCAAGAAACCTGGATAAATCTCACAATACCCCCATGCTCCTTAGAAATCTGTGTAAAATCCAGAACATCTTGTTACTGCTAAGTCACTAGAGAAAGTATTAACAGGAGTTATATTCTTATGTTGCAGGGGAAAAAGTATATTAGAGAGGATAGAGAAAAAAGTTTTTCATGCAGCACAAGCTGTTAGCAGGCTTAATGAAATTACGAAGCATGGATACTCCCCAGGGCAACACTACTTGTAAACAAAGAGCAGTAAGATTCCACATTGGATGCAGCAAATGTGGACAGCTCAGTGGGAACAGAGATAAACTTCTTTACTTTCAAAGGACAGTATGCAAAATGTAAAGCAAAAACCTCGATATCCAAATCTAGAAGCTATGGGTCTGTTTGATACGGCTGCGGCTTATGGCTTTGAGCTGAAAATTTTGAATTTTAGCTGTTTGCGACAGAGATTACGGACAAAAAGATATCCGCTTGCGATTTTGGTTGATACAGATGTTGAGCTTTTAACGTGTACTACAATTAACTTGTAAACTCCATCTTGAAAAAATGTTCTGTTTGAAAATTAGGTACTATAGCAACAGCTAAAAAGACCTGTTCTTTTTCAGCTTTTGGCTTTTCTACAGTAACTAGCTTTTAAATAGAGTGCCTTTTTAAGATGATGTCTACTAGTTAATTGTAGTATATACTGTACCGACTTTATTTATATCGGTAAAAGCCGCATGTGAGTTTCAGTTACTCTGTAATCTCTCACACATACAGCCAAAAGCCACATACCGCAGCCAAAAAAGAATAGGCCCAAAAGCCGCTTTTAGAAACCGTTAAAGAACAGACACCTTTACAAAAAGGGACAAAGGGATTAACATTAACCAAAAAGACAGCTAGATAGACCAATTACCCATGTCAGATCAGCAAGCTAGAATATCTTGTGCTTTGGATCATGCTAGATGGAACCTAGCCAAGGTGATCTGAGCAGATACAGTTTAGAAATTAACAGGTACGATTTATGTGGTCCTAGTCCTACCAAGCTAAAGTTAGCACTCATGCAACAAACCAGCCGAACGGTTGCCTGTCTATGCTGATGTGACGTCAGGTTGAGCATAGGAGAGTCAGAGCCTGGAGGGCTTGAACTCAAGTTCATTGCTACAGTTGGGTGCCATCTAATCCTAATTCTCAACCCCTTGCAGCAATAGTCTACATAGTTGGACAGCAGGCCCGTAACAGGACGAAAAAAAGATCTGTATACAAGACATACCATTGCAAGTTGTTCAGCCATATGGTGGTTTACTTCTTCGAACCCATAGTTTCTTGTTTCATACTCCCGGCCTGTTGAAATTTAGTTGACATAGTCAGACTGAGATTCGACTATGAATACAATGTGTCATGTCTTAAGTAGAACATACCTACGAGGTTAATGACCACATTCGACTTGGCCATGACAGCCTTAATTGAATTCACATCTCTTGGATTGTACTTCATAGGAACAATCTGTGTAAAAAGATGGAAAAAATACATATAAGAGAGAGAGGAAATGAGTTAGTGACTAACTCAACTTGTTAATTATTGCACCTGGCCCAAGTCACCCATTAACTTCAGGTGGCGGTGACTATCCTCGGAACCTCTGAATGGGACAAGCACTTGAGATCCCATCTTTGCTGAATAAAAATAAAAGTTTTAGTAATCCTCCTATTCTACTCTTTCCTTAGTGATAACTCATTAGGTGATAATTCATTTGATATAGAACCAATTGTTTATCATCTCACCAAGTTGTTGCACGAGGTAGCGTCCAAGAAATCCAGTAGCTCCAAACACTGTAGCTATGATTCCACTGTCAAGAAACACAACAATGGTTTCTCGTTATAAACCCAAAGCAAGGTTCACAGGTTAAGACAGCTCTAACATATTATTTAGAAAACTCATGTTTGACCGAAGACATCATTGATCCAAAAATGCAACTATCATGCTGGATCACAAAACATCAACACATTGCACACCACACACAACAACCTCAAGTGCTAAATTTCACGTCTATGCCACAAATCAGTGCACAATAAAGTGAATGGTACTGTAGTATGGCAGAATAATTAACACCGGTTGACACTAAATCCGCAAAGGTTTAGATTTTGTTCAACACTGAACCTTGTGATGTTACTTAAGACCTACCCATAGAGACAGGTGTCATAACCTTACCAATTACATGGTGTAATAATGCATCTACATGTCTATGCCGGTATGCCCCCACATGTTCTTAACTGCTTGACTGGCCAAGACTCGAACCTATGCTTACAGATTAACATAAGTACCCACCTGTGTGCACAATATAGAAAAAGCTCAGCAATCCAAAAGTCAAAGTAGCAGTGTCTTTGACGCGTGACATACTCCAAAAATCTAAAGCACAAGTCTTCACTAACTGAAAACTTGTGCAGCAAACATCACCAAAACAAATGCACAGAATCTGATCTAATCAAATTGTTGCAATTTGTACATTTACTGCATCGCATGCACATGACAACCAGATTTTCTCATACGGTCATACCTTACATAAACATGCGAAAATATCTACATTTGCTGGAACACAGCATCACATATCTCCTTACCAAAACTCCAATTCAGCTCAAGCTGGCTAAAACCACCTTCAGAAATTTTCAGGCTACAGAATTCCGAAGGCCTCGCTGTGTTACAGGTCACACCATGAGGTGCAAAGTATGACCAGTAGCAACGTCATCGATCACTCAGATAACTCAATTTGACACATATGTAGATAACTCAATTTGACACACATGTTGCAAATGCGATCCTATGAACTACGTGATCTGAAGATCTAAGCATCAGGAAGGTCATGTCATCATCGCATTAGGCACCCCATTTCTACCATGGAGGCACGAATAGATCACAGCATTAACACAATATAACGCACAGAAACCAAATCACTGGAAAAGGCCAAACCTACAACGCTAAACGCACACCAGTAACACTGAAATGCCCAACATAATCAATCAGAAGAAAAATCTTGAGCTCTCACCTCACAGATGACCTCCCTCCGGTGCCCTTGCGGACGAGATGCCCCGCCCCCTTGACAGCCGGCGCCCTAGCGGACATGTACCTCGCGCCATCCGCTCCACCCAATCCTGCAGCCAAACCCAACCACCTATAAGATCTACTCTCCAAGGCACGCGTGGCGAGGCGCATGGGTGGTTCCGGAAGGTCCCTGCGGCGCGTGCATACCTTGGGGAGCGAGGGCGGGCTGGGAGGCGGATCTGAAGGCGGCGATGGCGGCCGAGGACGTGGGGGAGAGGTGGTGGTCGAGGAGGTGACGCCTCCACGCCGCCGCCTGCATCGTCGTCGTCGTCGTCGGTGGTGGTGGTCGTCGTCGGAGGAGGTGACGAGCAGGCCAAGTGTGGTGGTGACTGGTGAGAGGAAGGTAGGGTGGGGGCGTTGAAATGTAGGAGTTGGTGGCCCAGTTCACTTAGTTGGGCCTAGATTGCTTTAGACTTCTTACTGGGCGGAGGCCCACTTTGAGAAGGCGTCTTACTGCATCGCTATGCAGGCAGCCGATACGGGTTGCTCCGGTTGGTGGCCGCGTCCGCTTTCTCCTCATCGCGTCTCCTTCTCCTGCGACGGCGAGCTCTACGACGCCGCCGGCGACGGGATGGACGCCCAGACGCCGTGGAGGGCGGCGACGGCATCCTCCAGGCTGTCTTACAAGAACGCCACCGTTGCCGTGTGCGCCATCAACCTCCTCGCGGCCGCCCTCCTCCTCCGCAACTACTTCTCGTCCTGGCCGCGCATCGCCGGCGGACACCGGTTCGATTCTGGTACGCAATCATAATCCTCTGCTGGTTTTCTTCGTGGTTGGAACGCAAGGGTCGAGAAATTTGTTCGATTTGGCCCCAAATTTAGGACGATTTACTGGTTATTAGCGCACTAAATCTAGCCAAATCGCGAGCCTTTTCCTTTGATTAGAGTAAAAGTGGGATATGAGCTTCTGATAACACCACGCCATAGGAAATGTGGGGTTCTTTCCAAACAGGAGCACCGAGAAAGACGAGAGCTTTTTTTTTTCCAATCCGGAATTCGAGATGAGCTCTGAGATAGTGCTTGCTACATTTACAAGACATGTTCCCTTCCCCGTCACAGTATAGCTGTAGCCTGTATGTTTAGGGCGTCGTATGCATACACGCAGCACCTTCACCGCACTTGATCCTTTTTAATGGGGTTTAGCTGGTTTGTCTTTTATCTTCCACTGCAAATGCTAGAATTTTATCATGGGTTATAACTCCTTTTGGAGAACTTAGATCATATAGTAGTAAGGTATTTCACAATTATTTGATATCTCAAATGAGTGAAAAGACTGGGTGCTACTCTTCTTCAGCTCAGCTACGGTATATATGGGAGTCTGAAGAGTTGCGTCGTGCTATGGAGCCTGTGGATTTGATTAGGAGAGTAAGTCATTGTACACTTTGTTCTTTATTTCGCGTGATTTGATGAAAGAAGAAAATTTGTTGCATTGCTAAACAAAAAAAAGAAAACCCTCTTTGATAATGCTTATTGACTGTTACATAGGTGAAGGAAATTGAGCAAGAAGCTTATGGTGAGCATGGCATGACGACACAAGAAGATCCCAAGCAGACAGCTGCTGTTGATTTATCGAAAAGGCTGAAAGATTTAAGGGCAGGGAATGATGGAAGCAGTCAAAAAGGTTCTTTAATCCATTTTTCAGTTTCTTTCCTTTGCTGCACATTACGGGCACATGTGTTCTGTCAGTTTACCCAGCGAGACATGTCTATTCGGATTTGAGGAGCTTGATACGTACATTTGCCAGAAATAACTCCTAAGTATAATCTATATCATTCGAACCCAGATGCTTGCATACATGGTTGTAAAAGTAATCTTTTAAACACTATTGTATTGCTGGCAATTTCTACCCCGTACTTTTTAAATGCCTTAGCATGTCAAGGTTAATTTAGTTTGGTTCAGCAGCTTCCTGCAGGCTTATATGTTTAATAAATAATCTTGTTGATTTACTGATGCACTGGATTCACTTATTGTTAAAATTCGCCGCCCTTTATTGTGGCTCGCTGTGTAACACTATACTCCCTGGAATAGAAGAACAGTTGCACGGTAGAGAGAATCAACTAAACGAAAGTGGAAACAATACAGTTGGATAGGGCACAAATCAACGAGCTTCAGCACAACACTGAAAAAGATACTGAACTATTGTGATATTAAAGCTGGTCTCACACGCATCAGCATTCCATTCTAGTCTGTTGATGGCTGACAGGTTGAGACAAAAAAACTGAATAAAGCAAATTAATCATACAGTTATACATTGATATTGTCGCCGCTGAAGTCAGTAAATGTACTATATGGTAATTAATATTTTTGTTTTCCAACATATGCATAGCAATTGGCAATTTATCATCCCCAAATAGTAGTGATTTGTGATCTTTGCGCACTTGGCAGAGCAGCTGTTTGTCTTTTCTTTCTCACTTAGTGATCTGTAGAACCTGATGATCCTTTTTTTTTTTTGTAAAAACATCTCCAGCTCTCGAGGAATGGCGTAAACGGAAGATGGAGCGTGCAAGGCAGCGGGCGATTGAAAAGAATGGGACAGCATCTGGTGTGAAAACGCGATGAAGTATTGCACAACACAAGGGGTATTCTTCTTCTTCTTCATCATCATCATCATCAGCAGCAGCATCTTGTTTTGGTTGAGCTCTGGAGCTGCTGTTGTGCGTAATGTTATTCAGTCTGTTTATGTGACAGTAGCCGTGGTCTCTGATGTTTGTAAAATTACTTGTAAGCTGTAACATTGTTGTTGTAGAAGAAATGAAGTTTAACAAAAGCAATTGCTCCACGGTGCTGTGTTTTATTAGCAGAACAAGAGCTACCTTTTTCATTGTTCGTGTAAAATAGTACGTGTAGAACTGAATATCATAACTATGGAAAAACCTACACCTTGTGGGGAACTGGAAAACAATGGACAAGCCAGCTCGTTGTCAGTATCTTAGGTCCAATTTTTACCCTTGTAGCTCTGAAATTTCATGTCGGATCTCTCTCGAACAGTGACAGCAAAAAAAAAAAGTTGCTTGGGTACCTGAATGTTGGGAGTCCAATGAGGACACATCGCCGCGCGCGGGCGTGGCCACCTGTCTGCTGGTGTGGCGTGGCACAAACCAACGTCATGCCGTGGACTGAGTGGAGAGGCCACCCACCACGTGGAGGCGCGCGAGCCGGCCGCCCCACTCGCCTCCCTCCCCGCGAAGCAGAAAGAGCGCGGCTCCTCCCGTGCCGTTCGCTTCCCACCACGGCCTCCGCCTCCTGCCTGCACCACGCAACGCAGACCAAATTTTTTCCGGCCACCACTTCAACAACAATAATAAATAGTAAACAATTCAGCTTAGTTACTAGTGCCTGGCTCGCTGCCTCCTCCTCCTACTTCCCACCCATCTTGGAGTTTCCGTTCTCCACTGCACTAACCGTCTTCGTCTCGCACGCCGGGGAGGATACGGTAGTTGCACCCAAGTCTTCGGGCTCTTCTCCAAGCTTCCCATGGAGGCCGCCGCGGCAGCGGCGCCGCATCTACTGCACTGCGGCGGCTTCGGCCGCCTCCCGCACCTCCCTTCCCTGCCCGGCGGCCGCCGCCGCGGACGGGTCCTCGCCGTCGCCGCCCAGCCCAAGCCAGCCTCCCCCTCGTCTCGCCCCAAGCCCAGGAACCCTGATGGCATCTCTTCCACTGTAAGACATGGACGACTCCCACGGTTTTCTCCGCGCCTCGGCCTGTTGTTATGTACTGTCGCGGTGATCTCGCTGACGCTGAGATTGTGTTTGCTTAATTGCTTTGGTTTTGGTGGTGCCTGTGAATGAATATGAAGAGGATCGGAGAGGTGTCCAAGGAGATACAGCGAGTGCGCAAGCAGATGGAGGAGGACGAGCAGCTTGCCTCGCTCATGCGCGGCCTCCGGGGACAGAACCTCCGCGACGCCCAGTTCGCCGACGACAACATCCGACTACGCCTCGTCGAGGTCCAAACCCACCTTCCCAATCCACTCCACTCCATCCATTAGTTCCACTGTGCTTTCTACTACCCAATTCCAGAGTGCAATCACACCGACCGCCATTTATAACGGAATTGCATGGCTTAACGGGCTCTTTTGCGATATGTTGATTTGGCTCTAGTAGATTGTTATTTAAATTCTTCTTTTTTTTCCCTTCCTGGTTCTAGGTGTCATCTGTGAACAACAACGAGGCATTGCCTCTTGTGTATAATCCTGACATCATTTCGACATACTGGGGCAAGCGTCCGACGGCTGTTGCAACTCGAGTTGTGCAATTGTTGTCTGTTGCTGGTGGTTTCATCTCTCATCTCATATCAGACCTTATTAACAATAAACTCAAGGAGGTAGCTACCAAATCCCTACACCTGCGTTGTTATTTCCTTTAAACCATGTAAATCCGTCTGCTAACTGCTAAATCTTCTCCGTGTTTGCTCCTATGCTCATTCATAGAATGAAGTAGCACGCGCGATTGAACTGAGGGAAATTGTCACATCTTTGGGTCCTGCTTATATTAAGCTTGGGCAAGCACTTAGCATTCGACCAGATATTCTGTCCCCTGCAGCAATGACTGAGTTGCAGAAGCTATGTGATAAGGTAAATATTGCTAGTTTTTGACTTTGTTCTTCCCCTTGCTACCACACAAAGCATAAACCTATCATTAGGTGTCCCAGAAGAGCTGAAGTTTGCTAACCGGGTTATCTACTGCTACGTCAAGGTTCCTTCATTTCCAGATGATATTGCAATGGCTCTTTTGGAAGAAGAGCTTGGTCGGCCGTGGCACGAAATATACTCAGAATTATCTCCCTCCCCAATCGCTGCAGGTAATTATACTAAAAATCTAGCTGTCATTCGCTTGATGCACTGATCAGTTAATGCTGAACTATTATAAAATGAAATCATGTTGCATCAACAATAATCACTGTTCTTGGACTATGCTTATGTATCGTGCTGCAGCATCACTGGGACAGGTATACAAGGGCCGCTTGAAAGAAACCGGAGATCTGGTAGCTGTGAAAGTGCAGAGACCATTTGTAATTGAGACTGTCACTATAGATCTATTCATCATTAGAAAGTTGGGATTGGTACTCAGGAGATTTCCGCAGGTAAATATTTACCCCTCCTTGGTAAGAATTTATGGGGAGACTATATTCATGAACTTACACTGAAATATTACTGAATACTGTCAGGTCTCCCTTGATGTTGTTGGCCTAGTAGATGAGTGGGCTGCTCGATTTTTTGAAGAACTTGATTATGTAAATGAAGGGGAAAATGGCACTCGATTTGCAGAAATGATGAGAGAAGATCTTCCACAGGTAATTGCTTTGGTGTACATATCTATTTGCATGGTAGAAGCAGTGCACAATATGGTTTTACTGAATGATGTATTTTTACACTGTTGGATTTTTCTGTTTGGACGTAATTCCATATTTTTTACAACATATACATGCTAACTTCACTGCAAAGCTGTTAACTCGTGAATTTATTCAACACAATCTTCTAGGTTGTTGTACCAAAGACATATCACAAATACACATCTAGAAAGGTTCTTACCACACAGTGGATAGAGGGAGAGAAGCTGTCACAAAGTACAGAGGATGATGTTGGATCATTGGTCAGTGTAGGAGTCATATGCTATCTAAAACAGGTTAGTTTTTTTTATCATTTGCTGTACATTTACTCGTACTATTCCCAAATTACATGATTTAACAGTTGCACGCACACTCTTGCCGAGGAAAGGAATGTTCTTCACTCAAACCAATTTTTTTAAAGAAAGATTGATCATGCTATGTATATTGTTATTTGTAGTTGCTTGATACTGGATTCTTCCATGCTGACCCACATCCCGGCAATATGATTAGGACACCAGATGGAAAGCTGGCTATTCTTGATTTTGGTAAGTCAAGAATATGGGCAATCTACAAAAATGCTTCTCATATGAAACTCTATTATTTTGCTTTGTTTCTCATGAAGTGGTAAACAAAAGTTTTATATATTTACATTCCGTGGTGCGCAGTCATGCAAACGACTAAGAATTTGAACTGACTTACTAGTAGTATGATGACATATTGACATACACTCAAGCAGTTTTTTTACTCTGCATAAACTAACTAGTGTGTCATACACAGATTAAAGCATGACAAATGTAAACCTTGGAACCTCTTCATTTGCATACGATAGCCTGTTTGTATTCCTTTTGTTGAAATTTGATTACTGAGAGTATAATAAACTAATTCTGCTGACTAGATTTCAGGTGGGGATTAATTGTATCCTTATCTTTTCGATTAACCTATTTTTGCTACATTTTGTTTCCATCTCCTTTAATGCACATGAAAACGAAATAAAGAATTGTATCCTTCTCTTTTTGTAGGGCTTGTAACAAAATTGACAGATGATCAAAAGTATGGAATGATTGAAGCAATAGCTCACCTTATTCACCGTGATTATGATGCAATTGTTAAGGACTTTGTGAAGCTTGGTTTCATCCCTGAGGGAGTTAACTTAGATCCAATCTTACCTGTACTGGCCAAAGTTTTTGATCAAGCACTTGAAGGAGGTGGTGCAAAGAATATTAACTTTCAAGAGTTGGCAGCGGATCTAGCACAAATAACTTTTGATTACCCATTCAGGATACCTCCATATTTTGCTTTGATTATTAGAGCCATTGGTGTATTAGAAGGTATAGCTTTGGTGGGGGACCCTGAATTTGCCATTGTGGATGAAGCATATCCATATATTGCACAGGTCAGCATCTCAACCTTTGATCTAACTTCATGCCATCCCCGCTAATTTCTATGCTTTCCAAGGACACTATTGTTTACTAAAATATCTATGAAAAAGGCATATGACAGGCAGATAGATATTGAAATTTTCTTTCTTCCATTGGTCTGTTGTAATAGGAGGTTGGTTTTTGAGTTTTTGTATTGTTGATTCTTTGTTTTCTTTTACTATATCAGAGGCTGCTAACAGATGAATCACCTCGACTAAAAAGTGCCTTGCGTTACACGATATATGGGAAAACTGGTGTTTTCGATGCAGAAAGGTTCATTGATGTTATGCAAGCTTTCGAGAATTTTATTCGTGCAGCAAAGAGTGGTGGTGGGGAGAACTTGAAGGGTAACATGGCTGAGCTGGCTGATATAGGAGCTCAACCTAGCACCAGTTTAGTTCCTGTATTTCCAATGGCCATATCCCAGCCTGAGCAACCAATCAAAGCTCGGGCTGCTCTTGCTTTTCTACTCTCTGAGAGGGGCGACTTCTTTCGGGAGTTCATTCTTGATGAGGTGAGCTCTCAAGTTACAACATCTCACAATGATTTAAGGACTAGCCGTTGTACTTGGTACAGTGATTTACCGAAAAATATACTTCAAAAAGAATTCGAGCACTGTCTTATTGATCTCTCCTATTTGCTACATTGTAGATTGTCAAAGCCATTGATGCAGTTTCAAGGGAGCAATTAATACAAATTGCTGCATCTTTTGGGGTTGGAAATGTTACCCCAGTTTTCAGCATGGTTCCTGTTAGGGCCAGAGCATTGCTTCCTACAATCACAGAGGAAGACAGGGTCGTCTTGAACAATGTTGAGAAGGTTGTGAAGTTTCTAACAGCTGGGACTGCAAATCCAACAATGGACGGGGTACGCATGCTACACACCGCTTCTTCTTCTTTTTCATGAACAAAAAAATCAAAATGTTGCTGATATTTGTTTTTGTGTCATTGTCAGGACGTAAATATTGTGTATCTAGTACAAGAGCTTCTACCCGTGTTGCCAGGCATCTCGTCGAAGATCCTTCCGGATGTCTTGAGCCGGTTGTCATCTCGAGTATTTGCACGGTTGATCCAGGAGGCATTTTTGTAAAGTGATTTATTTTTTCTTCTGACAGGAAATTACGAGCAGTTATTTCTCCTTTTATTTTTTTTCCAAACTACACATAAATGATGATAGAAGGTTGTACAACAATACAATGTATAGAATTTCTCTCTACATATGCAAATTAACCAATGCTTAACCAATTCTGATTGTGCTAGTGGACACTGGAGAGCCTGCAGATGACATGGTATGCACTTGGATTTTTAGATACAGGTAGATGTTTTGCTGAGAATGTTAGGATGGGTAAGAGAGCTAAAATTGGGTGCATTTTCTGGGCATATATTGCCATAAAAGGTTGGGCCGAGTTCCCATCAATACAGCCAACCATATAAAGCGACTACTTGTGCGGCTCATCGCTTCGTTTAGTGTGGCATGTAATGTAATGTTCCTTCAGGAGTTGGCACCGCGTAACTATTACAATCGATAAAATTATCTGGCCTGTCAGTCTGCATCATCATATAATTCATAAACGATACAGTTTATTCAGAAGTGAAAAACTTTTACCTCTTAAGGGGTAATCTCAATTCTACGGAGCAGAGTTGTCTGTCTGGGAAAGAAAAGCACGCACATATAGCAAAACATAGTTCAGGGCTACATCTTACGAGTCAGGTTCAGTAGTCATAAAATGGATACATGAATACACATTGAACATTTTCATGAAGTGAGCCTCTAAGGTCTCAAGAGCAAGGCAGATGCTTGCCGACATTTCAGTAGAGTTTGGAGTTTTAATATTCGGTTGGCTTCAATACAGCTTCAACTTCTGTGATTGTACTCTCAGCATCTCCGATCTCAGTACCTTGTTCATTCGACTCCTTCAATTCAGCCAGCAATGAAATAACAGTTGCAACGGCTGAAGAATACGGTTGCAGAGAATTCCTAATGTAGCTAGATTTTTTTAATACAGTACCAGAGTCGCTTTCAAGATCTTAATATGAAGATACAGTTTAAAGGACTTCATATTAAGTCGCAACTTGCATGAAAATACGGAGTAATTTTGTTTAGTTTTATAATTTATCGCTTAAGATCAATTGAAAATACGGAGCATTACAATGGCATTACTATGTGTAGAGTTTTCTTGCCACTTGGTTGCCAGGATCCCCGCAATTTGGTCCTCTACCCTATTTGGCCGCCAGGCAGGCAGGACCAGTTCGCATTGCCAGGGACAGCAAATTTGCTTTGGCAACAAAGCAGTTGTGTTGTCGCCGAGACGTATGCGTATGTACGTATTCTCGTGTGTGTGTGTGTATGATGAATACATGGACCAGTATTAGGAGCTGGTCCGCTGGAGCATGGACCACTCGAGATCTGAACCAGATAATTAAGGAGTGTGTGTGTGAGAGATGTCCTAATAGTCCAGTAGCTTAAAAGTTTGGTGCTGTGTTTATAGGTATGGTCATATTCTTTCTAGCTTTTTAACCACTTTAGTTTTTAACTTATTTGATAATTATTATTTATTAAATTAATAAGTCGTCACTAAAAAGTTTTAAATCCCAGTCCATGATAACACCAATTCGTAGGTTGGTCGTGGCTTGGATGGATCACTAGCAGCTGCTTGGCTTTAATTATTTTCTCCTCGGTTTGGTCGAATTGAATTGA
This sequence comes from Dendrocalamus sinicus, assembly GCA_036346575.1. Lineage (NCBI taxonomy): Eukaryota > Viridiplantae > Streptophyta > Magnoliopsida > Poales > Poaceae > Dendrocalamus > Dendrocalamus sinicus. The sequence goes on along the minus strand of CM070645.1, from coordinate 49,218,868 downwards.
ATGCTGCATGAACTGAACTGATGGGAAACTGATTGCCTGCTGCTCAGCCGGTGCATGCAGCGACGTCGTCCAGTCCAGTACGTCCAATGATCTAAAAATAATTACGCTTCGATCCGATCCGCTTCTTGCGTGTGGGATCGCAAAATTTCCCCGGATCTTGCCGTGAAATATTTTCGCCTTTCGGCCGGATATAAAGCCTGCTCCTCAGCCTCAGGCCTGGGATCACCGCATCTGCATGTGGTGATCGAGTATTGTATTTTCAAACTGTTCACATATATGGCTTTGTAGTAATGTTTTTTTTTATTTTAGCCTCTAGTAATTTTTTTTACAAAAACAACTCCTTCCCTAAGCTCAGAGGGTGCGGCAGGCGACACGTGTCATCTGCCACGCCATTGTAGCTCGACAGGCAGGCCGGTGGCACTCGGCAGCAGGCACTACCGAGCCAGTACAACTCGGCAGCAGTTTGCCGAGTCACCCTTGCTCAGCATGCTGTTGCTGAGTTGCAGTGGCTCGCCAGCCGGCCGAGATTCTCGGGCAGGCGCAGTTGGCGGCGTGGGCACGGGAGAAGCTATAGTAGGTGCGCGTGGGCATGTGGCCAAGGATTCTTGGGGGAGTGTTCGCGCCCCGTTTGCCTCTGGGAATCCCATGGTTAACTACACGACATGACGTTATAGTCTCGTTTAATTAGCATATTAATTACACTGTGTTTGTGCGCACACATATAAAATGTGACCCGCGGTCGTATTGCTGCCGAGCGAGAGAGAGCGCAGCCACGAGAAGGAAAGAAAAGAGTCGCATTGTTGCTAAGTGAGGGAGAGTGCAGCTAGGGGAAGGAAAGAAAAGAGTTGCATTGCTGCCGAGTGAGAGTGCAGTCATAATTTGGGCAGTCCTTCTGTTGGACTCACCGCTTTTGTCGGCACTTATTGACTGGTGAAGACTGGAGAGCCATACATTTCAGTTCTGATGGGGAAAGATGGCCATCACCCAGCAAGATGTTGTGTACTTTACCGGTCTACAGGGTCGTCCCGTGGTTCCACCCACTAGATCACCCGACTGAAAGGTACATATGCTACATCAGTTTGGTCATCCCATTCCGAATAAGTCCTCTGGAGTGCCATATTCATGGCTACGGCTGTTTAGGCAATGGCCAGCAGACGCATCTGCACATTTCATGAGGTCCCACCGTGGATACTCGCTAGACTGCCAGCGAGCTAGGATGGTCTAAGGAGAGGCCACGACGTGCATACCTAGATTTTCACAACATGTTCGAGACCTTGGATAAGGGTAGTGTAGTGTGGATAGCATGGACCATACAGTTCATCTTCGAGACAACTCCTTTTAGACTGCTAGAGTAGTGTGAGCAATCCAGGGGTACTGGTTCACGACCTGCCTCCTCGTCTTCTCCCATATGGTAGAGTTGTACGTCCGCAACGAGTTATGAGACACTTTAGGCTTCACCAGTATGTGCCACTAGCATTGTGTCAACCACTACCACTCGTATTTGCTTTATTTCCTCACTAAAGTAATAGTTGCGTACCCTCATTTTTTTCGTAGGCAATCAAGGAAGGAATGGAAGAGCGACGAGTGGAGGCCAACATAGGCTCAGTGGATGCACGCCTGGGAGCAGTCGGTGAACAAGAGCAACGGACATACGACTTAGACACGTATCGCTTATATTTAGAGTGGTACGTCTCATGAACTCATTCTTTGACTTAGGCGTCTTCCTATTACCGTGACACACCTTTCCCCAAAACATTGATACGTGTATATAGATATAACAAATATATAGAAATTATATAAATTAATAATTTCTTACGAAAAAATGGGCGACATAAGGCTAGCATAATGACATGAATTAAATAGCAAATTATAGAGGTTAATAATAGTTACATACCTTATTGATTATGCCTTCATTTTTTAATGCTCAAATATCTACAAAATCAAACATATGACAATAAGAAAACTTCACTGAACTATTGAAAGAATAGCAATTACCAATGCCATTCATCAGATCAATTGGCACTATATAATATACAAAAAACAGTGTGCAGAATATAAATTACCTAAAATAGTATAATCAGTACAAGGAAAATGGCAATCGTCATTGCTCCACCATATCAGAACACAACAGACTCACTAAGCGTGCGCACCACTGCCATCAGCACCAACCTCAGCACCAAGAACACCACCTATGGAGCAAGAACTCTGCATACAAAAGTCGTTTCCCAAACCAGAACTATTAGGGATGCAGGTCGAACCGCTGGATGAAGTTTACTAGACACTAAAGACCACGTTTTCTCTGTATTGTTCATGAAAATTACAATTGTTACCGTCCAAAATTTTATTGACATTTGATATCCTCCAAATGAAGACAGTAATTGTATTTTATCAAGGCATGTCCATTTCCAAATTCCATTTCGGCATTTCCATATCATATCCTATGATTCCTATCAGCTTAGCTAAAGCAACCATGTGTAAAATTAATTCCACCACCAATGCAAACCAATGCGGTGACTCACCGGGCTTAAAGAACACGGAAAGGCCAAAATCTTTGCTTCGCGCGGTCATGGTTTCGTGGACGAGGTCGGCAACGGCGACCTCCGCGCCTTCCGCCTTCTGCGGCAGCGGCTCCTCCTCCCCGTGCTCCTCCTGACTTGCGCGTCTTGGGCGACCGGTGCCGCGCCGTCTCCGCCTCAATCTTGGGCGACAGGCGAGGGACTACGCTGCGGCCGCTGCCGACTGCCGGAGGAAGGAGCGGGCAGGCGGCCTGTCGCCAGCCGCCCAGCGCGCCAGCCACCGTCGCCCAGGCGCTGGATCTGAGCGAGAGCGAGTTAGAGCGAGAGCGCCGTTGCCTGGGCGCTGGATCTGAGCGAGAGCGAGTTAGGGTAGGACTGAGCGAGAATGAGAGCGAGACCGATACGACGACACCGAAGAGTCGAAGACGGGCAAGTGGGCCGCTCGGGGGAGGAAATGGGTTGTTCGGGCGTGGCCGCGTGCGCGTGGGAGCGACTGCCGACTGGGCCGTTCAGGCGATTGAGTCGGCCCGAGCTCCTTTTTGACTGCAAATTCTTTCATTTAAACCTAATTACTAATACATATATATAGTATACCTAATGTATAGCAGATTTTTAGCAAAAAATTTTGGGTATTCAGCTGAATACCCATGAATTACTGTAGATCCGCCCCTGCTTCCTATGCAACCCCTATGCGAGCCACACGCTGATAGGTTGGCACTCAGCCCGGACCAACACCGTGTGGCTCGGTAGGACAAAGCAGTACAAGACATAAAATTTGTATTTGTATCCTATTGTTCGAGTATACACACCTAACATATTTCGTTCATCATTGCAGGTCGAACAGCTGCACCGCATCGTGTCCGAGAGTAGAGCCGCACTACGCCGTGGATGGTTGAGCATGATTGAACTGCTATTGAGGTCCATCTGCAATATATATGTGGATGCCAAACACGCACTGGGGCCATCAGCTGCACATGTGCTAGCGACATGTTCATCCTAGGGCGACAAGCCGCTGCATCGTTCATCGGTAGTTTCATCCACACATCCTAACTCATCGGTGCACCCCTAGCCTTGATCACTCCTAGTCCACACATTCTAGTTCATCTGCTCAGGTTTAACGGTTTTCATAATTTGCTGCAATCAACAGTATACCTTATTTTTATTATTTTTCATACATGTTGTATTCGTGTAGGATGTTCGCTCCGATACTATTCTACTCCTGTCTTTGTCATGGAGGTAGCCCGAGCCTAGACCATCCTCGCTGAGGGGACGGGGACGAGGGAGCACTCTACTTTTGTCCTTATCACAAAGGCAGTCTAACACACATGATACTATAGGTACCAACATCGACTCCCTGTCCAAGACTGTGAGGTGCAGTACGGTACATACACACCGCGGACCACCCATATCTCTAAGAGCGTGACGAGTGGTACGATCGAACATATAACAGCTACATTATCCACTAGTTTACCTCTTATTGCCACTCCTAGTGAAAATGATCAAGATAAAACTCGTCGAATAATTGCTAAGATGATAATTGTCCATGAGTATCTATTTAGTATGGTGAGCACACTTGATTTAGTGTGTTGATGAGGTATTTAAATCTAGCATATCAGTTCATTAGTAGAAAGACAATAAGTGGATGCATCAATATTTTTGAAACAATGAGAGTGATCCTTTGGAAGAGTTCATTAGTAGAAAAAAGTGGATGCATCGATGAGGAACTGACCAGCGCAGCCTGCATTTTTTTTTGAGAAGGAAAACATTGTCTTCTATTAACCATTGGCTCTAGGCGAATCGCCAGAGATCAGATCAGTTACAAAGGCGAGGACTTGGTTTATGAACAGCTCTGAACCCGAGCAAATAACGCTCGCCCCATACCAAGCTAGGCTATCAGCCACCTTGTTGCATGATCTCGGACAAGCCCGGATCACATATTGCACAAACGACATCGTAATGAAGCTTCTAATTTGACGAAACAAGCACCCCTCGACGCTTCTATCCAACTCCGTTGAGGTCAGATCTTTCTGCAGATTTGTTGCATCTGTTTCGAGGATAATTCTCAGGAAAGCTACTTTTCTCAGCCTGCATTGCCAGACAAAAAAAAGCTACTTTTCTCAGGAAAGCTGATAGCCGTCGTGCCCAAATTAAATGTGCCTCCCAACGGCTTCCTCTTCTTCCCTCCAGTACACCGAATTTCTTCTCACTTCACCCAGCTCTCGCCAGTATATACACTCCATGCATCCAACGGCCGCACTAGTACTACTACGACCACCAAGCGCACTAGTGTCCTCCATTAGTACAACACACACGCTCTTTCTCTCTCTCTACCCCCTCACAAGCCAATAGGCAACGGCATGCATGGCAATTGGCACGGAGCAGAGGGGGGCAAATTTCAAATCAAAACTCCTGTTGCATTTACTGCTCTCTTGTCATCCATGTTTGTTTGCTTTTGCTTCAAGCTTCGATTGCTACTGCTAAACACTCCACTGATCCACTCAAACAAATGGCAGCAGCGACAGGCACCGCAATGGCAGAAGAAGAGCGCACATCTTGTAACACTGCAGCCAATCAAACGCTGTTCACAGCTTCACATCATCTAGTACAATTGTACAAACAAAACTCTTCCCTGATATAAAAAAGGGTTTGCTCTGGGCATTAATAAATTCAAGTGGCAGATTTGCAGGTAAACAACGCATAGGGGCATACAAGGCACAGGCGCCCACAGGTTTGCGTATGCTGTTTAGTATAGTTGTAGAGTTCAGAGATTCAGAGGTATAGGCAGACCTTTTTTACCATGTAACTACTGTTCCCATGTAACCATTTCTTACTACCACTGCTCAACATCATTTATCACAGGAGACAATGTAACAACACCATTTTTTTTAGATTAAAACGGAGAACTCACATCAGCACACGTGTGTATCGTCTTCAAACATGCTAGGACTTAAATAAAGGTCGTACGATAAATTCTGAATTTATCTTGTTACCTCACGGAACGTATACAGACGCTTTGACACTAAACACACATACGCATGTGAGGTGAGACACCGACCGGATCCATAGATGGAAGCTGGACGGCGAAGCATACCAACCGAGCTAGCTCATCAATGTAACAACAGTTGCCACTGTTATGAATAGCGCTTGTATTCAATATAAGGTCAATGGGCCAGTATATATACACAAAGTACAGGTGGTAAATATGCAAAGAACCCCTCATAACAATGGGGAATAACAACCTATACATATATCTCTAACACCCCCCTCAAACTCATGGTGGATCAACAACACTGAGTTTGGAGAGGTAGAAGCTGTGGTGTGCGCGAGCCTGGGCCTTCGTGAAGAAATCCGCTATTTGAAGCTCCGAAGGCACATACTGAAGAGTAATCACCTGATCATGCACACAAGACCTCATGAAAGAAGCATCAACACCAATATGCTTGGCGAGTTCATGCTTCACAGGATCACGAGCAATACTGATAGCACTTGTACTGTCTGACAAGAGAGGGGTCGGTGTAGTTAGGGGTGGGCACTTTAAACCCGAAAATCGAAAACCGAACCGAACACCCGAATAGACCGAATTGTCGGTCTATTCGGGTTTCGGGGTTCGGGTTCGGTCAATATTTTCATTTAATTTGGTTTTTGGGTTCGGGTTCGGTTTTTGGCATACAAAACCCGAATAGACCAAATAACCCGAATTATTTGATATGTCTCTTGTCTCTTGAATTCATGAACTTAATATGTGATGTATGTACTTATTTGATATGTCTATCATCTATTTACTGGCTGGCTACTCATTGCTTTATGCATGAATATTATTTGTTTTGTTTAGCTCATTACAATTTACAAAGATTTTGAGGGGTGACAAGGGTCCCCATCTTATTTCGGTCAATTCGGTGGACCGAATAGACCGAACAAAAAATTCGGTCTATTTGGGTTCGGTCCTTATTTTTTTTCTGAGAAATTCGGTCCTCATTTTTTAGAACCCGAATTTTCCGAAGACCGAATAGACCGAACCGAATGCCCAGCCCTAGGTGTAGTGACAGAAACACCAAAATCCTCAAGTAACCACCGTAGCCAAGTAATCTCTGCTGTCAAGAGAGCCATGGCTCGCAACTCAGCCTCTGCACTCGAACGGGACACTGCAGTCTGTTTCTTCGTCTTCCGGGCAATAAGAGAACCCCAAGAAAAACACGATGAAGTAGAGATAGACCGCGATCGGAGGATCGCCGCCCAATTAGCATTTGAATAGGCTGAAGTCATGCAGTGGAACGTGGAAAGAAGAGACGGCGAGACATAGTCCCACGAAGGTATCGCAGAACTCGAAGAAGGTGGTCATAGTGGACACGAGTGGGAGTGGAAACAAACCGACTCGAATATGAACGGATAAGTGATATCCGGACGAGTAATGACAAGGTAGACAAGACTCCCAACAAGATGACGATAGCGAGTCGGATCGAAAAGAGGCTCGCCATCGAGAGTCGAGATGAACATTGAGCTCCATGGGAGTCTCAACGATCTGTTGATCGATGAGAGAGACGCGATCAAGAAGATCCTGAATGTATTTCTCTTGGGACATAAAGAAACCATCCGGAGTGGAAGTAACCTCAATCCCAAGGAAGTAACAAAGAGGACCAAGATCCGACATAAGGAACCGCTCACTAAGACGAGCCTTGACAAAGGCAATGTACTCGAATCATCTCCGTAATGATCATATCATCAACATACGTAAGAAGAAGAGTCCGACCACGAGGCGAAGTGTGGACAAAGAGCGCGGGATCATGATCACTAGCTGAAAAGCCAGCAGCGGTGACCACAGAGGAGAAGCGCTCAAACCAAGCACGAGGGCTTGCTTAAGGCCATAGAGAGCGCGAAAGCGGCGGACCATGCTCTCGAGAACAGAATACCCGGTGGCGGATGCATGTAGACCTCCTCACGCAACTCGCCATTAAGAAAGGCATTCTTGACATCAAGCCGAGAAGCAGACGATGGCGACAGACGCCACCAAACAAGAGTGCGAACAGTGGTCATGTGGGCCACGGGAGCAAAAGTCTCGTCGTAATCAACACCATGCTCCTGCTGGAAGCCACGAGCAACAAGACGCGCCTTATAACGCTCAAGAGAGCCATCAGAGCGAGTCTTAATCTTATAGACCCACTTACACGTGATGGGATGAGAATGAGATGGAAAAGGAACAAGATCCCAAGTACCAAGATGCGCTCGAGGGCGCAATCTCTCGGCCATGGCAAGTCGCCACTCGGAATGAGTATGACATCCGTGGGAGACAGGCTCACGAGTAGCTGTGCCAGCAAAGGCAAAACGGACAGGAAGCCAAATCGACTGGCGATCGCGGAGAGCGTAGCGAGGAGAAGATGACCCATCAGGGAAAGATGGGGCATCAGAAGAAGATGGAACATCAGGAGAAGATGGCTCATCTGGAAGATCCTCAATAAGGGGAAAAGGTACTGTAGTGGAAGGAGCCTAGGGAGTCGTAGGAGACGACACAGACGGCGACAACGGTGGAGAGGCCACAGGGGGAATATGTGGAGACTCGGTGAAACAGTGGGCGAGGGCAAAACAGATATAGGTGTATCCGAAAGGTCAAGAAAGACAGAGACTCCACGAGAGGAAGCCAAGTAGAGGCGGGGCGTGGGTAGAATGGGCGAGACTTGTCGAAAGTCACATCCCGAGAAACCCGTATCCAACGACCAACGGATCCCAAAGACCGATAGCCCTTGTGCTCGGCATCAGATCCCGAAAGACACACTCAACGGTGAGCGGTCGGTTTGGTGCGTTCTCGAGGCGAAAGAACGTAGCAAACGCAGCCAAACAGATGAAGGGCGAGTAGTCGGGAAGACGACCACGAGAGGCGCTCAACGAGGATCGCACCAGAAGAGCGAGAAGAGGGTGGATGTTTACGAGATAGGTGGCGATGGAAACGACCTCGGCCCAAAAGTGAGGTGGAATAGGCGGCGATCATCAAAGCACGAGCGATCTCAAGGAGGTGACGATGCTTGCGCCGGCGACACCATTCGAGCATGAGCACCGGGACAAGAGAATCGGCGAGAGTGCCTTGCTCGGCAAGGAAGCGCGGTGACGAGAGAGGTACTCGCCAGAGAATCGGCCACGAAAGACACGAATAGGAGTGGAGAAGCGTGTGTGAATCATAGTGGCAAATTGTTTATAGATAGGTAAGGCCTCACTACGAGAAGACATGAAATATATCCAAGTGTGGCGAGAGAAATCATCTATAAAAATGATATAATAACGATGACCCCTTCAAACGAAGAGCCGGACCCCAAACATCCGAATGAACAAGATCAAAAGGACGCCGAGACACGGACTCACTATGAGGATAAGGAAGTCGAATCTGCTTACCTAACTTACACCGACAATCTAAAGACACGTCTCCGAGAGCAGACCCGAAAGACCACGGCGAACTACGGGCGGCGAGACGGGATCCACACAGATGACTAAGACGGTGATGCCACCGCTGGAAAGAGCCAGAGGCGGCGGCGAAGCAGAGATCGGCGGCGATGGTGGCGGCGGAAGGAAGATAAAGCGATCAAGCTCCCGAGACGTTGTGAGTCACGGTGCGGGGCGAGAACCAACCGAGCTCCGTGTGGCGATCCCGAACACAACAAGAGTCGAATCAAGAATGACCCGATAACCAAGGTCGATGTCGCGCCAGCAGAAAGAAGTCGCATGGTAAGGTGAGGAACATGAGCAACGAAGGAACATGAAAGGATGAGTTGCTAAGAGATCCTCGACTGAGACGAGAAAGAGATGTACCATCGCAGTAAGAACACCGGCGGGAGAATCAAGAGGTGTAATAGAAGACAGTGGAAGGATCGGGAGTCATGTGAAAGGATGCTCCGAATCGAGAATCCACGGGAGGTACCGATCGTAGGAGGTGGTTTCTCGGTGCGAAATGTCGATGAGAGAACTGCGCAAACATCGTCGAAGGAGAACTCAGGCGGCAAGCGGCGCCGGTCCGGCTATCTCTGCTCGGTGAGAGAAACCGCCAAGAAGTCGATCGCGCACGTCGTCGTAGAAGCACTAGTGCCGAGAAGAACGGCGTGAAAGATGCCGCTTCTTCTTATAGCATCGACTCAATGTGGCCGTCCTTGTCGCAGAGGAACAGTGAGGACGGCCACCACCACTGTGGTAGCCGCCGGAGGAGGCGGTGCAGCGAGCGAGCGGCGAGCACGAGGGGAGTGGCATCGATCAAAGACCACTCGACGAGTCTCTCCGCGCGTATCTCGGTAAGAGCCTCCGGAGAGTGACACGAGGTGGCGTGCAAGGAGCCGGGCACGTCTTTGCTCGAACTCAGACGGGCGGCGAGTAAGGAACTCGTAAACCCGCCGAAACTCTGTGTCAAGACGCACATCCAGCAAAGACGACAGTACGACGGCGGCGGTCGAGGCGGTGAGTCCAATCGACGCCGCATGCAGTAACTCGAGCGTAGAAAGCGCCAACGGTAGCATCACCTGCTTGAAGAGAGTGCTCTGGCGGACCACGGGCAGTGCAGAGGCATCACCGGAGGGCTCGTGCGGCCGACGAAGATGAGTCCACATCTAGAAAGCGAAGGGAGTCCCACAACCTCGTAAGAAAATCGAGGCCGGACATCGGCGATGAAGACAAAGAAGGCGGCGCCGTCATCGCATCGTACCCGAGTGTAGACGGTCGACGATCCTTGTAGGAATCCGAGCCTCTGGTAGGCGGCGGCTTCATTATCGGCTTTATCATCGCCAGCACCTTATCGGTATCGGAGGCAATGCGACAGCGTAGGCTCGTCGGAGAATAGGGCAAGGCGGGCGGTGACATCGCCGAGAGGACGCCCGAGACGAAGACCACGCATGTGAATGCGCATGTGAGACACAAAGTCGGTGTAATTAACACCATCAAAGATCACCGGCGATGAGGAGAAAACGGTGCCCATTGGTAGCGGCCGACGGCGCGGCGACCAAAACAACGGTCTAACGGCGGCGCCGGCGCGCGGCGGTTAAACGACGCGTTTTACAAACCTAAAACTTAACGCCTTTGGCGGTGCACACGCACACACGCGAGAGAGCGCGCGCAAGAGGAGGGAGCGGCGCGCGGCGTCGAGCGGCAGCGCAGCCGCGCAAGGCGGCGCGCGCGAGCGGCGGCGTCGGGCGCGGAGCGAGCAACGAAGAGGCCCGGCAGCGTCGAGAGCGGCGCCGGTGTAAGGAGCGCCCGCGAGCGGAGCGCGCGCGCGGCGTCGGCGCGGAGGAAGCGGCGGCGCGTCGCGCCACGGCGGGGAGAGGAGCGCCGCGCGAGGAGCGAAGCGGCGGCGTCGGCCGGCCGGAGGAGGCAAGCGGCGGCGAGGCGAGGCGCGACACGGCGCGGCGAGCCGGCGAAATTCCGGTAGATCCAATCTGGTGGAGACAGGCACGGCCCTAGGTATGACAAACCCTAGGCTCTGATACCATGTTATGAATAGCGCTTGTATTCAATATGAGGCCAATGGGCCGGTATATATATACACAAAGTACAGTTGGTAAATATGCAAAGAATCCCTCATAACAATGGGGAATAACAACCTATACATATATCTCTAACCGCCACTGCCCACTAGCCCCCCAAAAAAAAGAGATTGTGTAGAGCAGCAGTGGCAACTTGCAAGCAGGATGGTGAAATTACACAGCAGATGCTCCAGAAATTCACATGTTGGCCTGAAAAGATAAACAGGGCAAGACCAACCATTGGCATTGGCCCTCCTCCAGGTCCCCAATAACCTCCAGCTGCTGTCCTGTGGTATGCTATGCAGTAGCCACTGCCTGACATGTGGGTCGTGATGGCACACCCACATGAAGCTACAGTAGCCCACGAGCCAATGATCAGGCACACACGCAGCCACAATCCTAATGCGATCAGACAACAAACCACGGCACAATTCTTGAACTAGCAGCGAACAATATACGGGTCAAATCATATGACTGAATGGCACGGGACACCACGGCTCCATGTTCGATGCCGTCGTCCCGGATTCAACGAAAATTTTAGTTCCCACTTGCAACTTTGATATGTAAAGCTCAAGAGATCCTCTTGTTCTTGTTTTTTTTGTTTTGGCAAACCCCAAAATATGCTAATATCGCGGCGAAGGCGAGGTGGTTGTCTGTCTGACTCACCATAACATGCTAATGGCCAAGCAACATTTGTGGTACAAAGTTTCGCTGTAGCGGTATAGCCTATTGGCCCTATGTTCCGACTTGACATAAATAAATCACACTTGACATCCATCCTAACGAGATTACCTCGCCTTGCGAGCTGTGTAGACAGGCTCTACGATGCTAAGCTGCATATTTTGATGTCTCAAGAATCAGATCATGCATTGGACCGATTGATCGATCCTATGGGAGGAAGCAAAATATTTTACACTCCTCTCTTTTCCAGTTTAATTTCTCCGTCTTGAATGAGACAATCCTAACCATAAGTAACACCAACAGCGTACTACAGAAGGATGAAATAAATTATTTGTCGTGCTGTCTGTGGGAGAAAAGGTGATAAGCACAACACTGACACGATTTATTTATCAAAACGTGAAAACAGATCAGCTAATTACAACAGTGCCTCTATATCACAAAAGGAGAAATGATGTATTACGCAAAGGCACATTTGGCATCACATTTCTGCGGTACCGTGAATAAATGGAGCAGTGTTACAGCAGCAAGTATCACGTGAACAGCAACATTAGGGGGCAGAGGCAAAATTAACAGTTACCTCAGTAGATGTTGTTAGTCGGATCTACAAGCGCCTCTTCAATCAGGTCCTCCAAAACCATTGCACAAACCATGGTGTTGAGTTCAAATGTCTCTAACCGTGTCGTGTCAGCACTGGCCATTTCCGCCACCTCCCTCTTAAGTATCATGCCCACCAGGAGGTTTCTTTCAGTAACTTCGCCAGGAGGGTACTTGTCAAGTATCGACCAGTTCCTTATGACTCGCCAAATTTCATCAGCCGCCGAATTATTGAGATCATTCTCGCAGTCTTTGCGTTCCAAAGAACATGACCGACCCCATGGGTAAGCAGTCAATTCTGTTGTCCAGGTGAGCTCAGTGAGTGCTTCATTGACAGCGTCAAAAAGAAGCCTCTCTTTTGACCGCCTTTCTCTCAACTTAATTCCGTCTTCTTGGTAATCTGAAAACTTTTCAAGCAACTTCGGGTCCAGAGGGCTTGCTAGTATGGAACCTTCTCTATCCATGCCAGCAGAGCAGACTAATTTTTGGATAAACGTCAATGAGTCTTGATCTTCATCAGCCTTGGAGAAAAGCCTCGAAAGTCTGAAAGAATTTGGTGACATGACTTCCTGTGGGGGATCCTCCCAAGACAGGGATCGTGAAAATGATCCGATAAGTGGAGATCTGGACAAGGCTTCTGCACAGACACGTACATATGTCACTGGCATAAATCATGAAAATTACTAGAGTTAATAGTTTGATGAAATGGGTTTCCAGTTTACGTGGGGATGCAGTGATGAAATTTTCAGATGAGTACAGTAGGTTCCTATTATCACAGTGACATGGTCCATCTAGTACAGATACAGGACTTGGCTGGTCCTGAGACTCACCAAAGATTCCTGGGGCACCAAGACTAGGCATGGAAGAAATATCCTGACAAAATAGAGCCAAACTTTCATAATTTGAACTTTGGAAGACTACAGAAGTAAAAGTACAAAAGTATGAACAATAACTGTAATAAGATAACAACAATAGAGATAAATTTTCGTAATTTGCACTTTGTATGACTGCATGAGTAAAAGTAAGGAAGTATGGACAACAGATGTAATAGACAAGTTTTGAGGAAAAAAGCGTTCAATTACCTTGGCAGTGATGCTGGCCATAAAATTAGCGTGACAAGAATTAGTTACATGTCTTTGCATAGTATTCTCATCAGTGTTAAGCAAAGTATGTTTCTGTGGATTATCCAGCCCAAAATGGTTACAGTCTTCATTGACGTCTCCAATAGACACAGCACTTCCATGCTTGAGTGTATCGTTAGCAGGTGAAATTCCAGATGGATCTAACTTCTCCTGAGCTGATTTCTTATTTCTAGAGAACAGACTGGAAACTTTTTCCCGAAATGATGATGACCTCCTATTCTTTTCCTTGTCGGCTTCCTGAGAACCAATGGCTACTCCATCCAACTCAATGCCTCCATAAGACAAAGAAACTGGAACAGATCGAGACCTTGGCAAACATGTGAAAAGATCTTCAGGATCCAGCTCAGGTGTTCGGCTATCCAATTTTACTCCCCCAAACTCTTCCTGATCTTTCCTCACTTCGGGAATAGTGAGCATCTCACCTAGTGTGCCCGTACTTCTACGTGCTTCCCTTTCTACTTCACCACCCCTGACCATTGATGATACCATTGACCATCTCTCTGAAATCTGCTTTTTGGCTTCCCTAACCACTGATGGTTCACGTCGATGGGATGTCTGACTAGAGCATGATGCAGAGTAAGGGCTTCCGCTCCTGCTCAGGAAATCCCAAGAATGACCAGAAGTAGGAGTACCAAACTCTAAATCCTCACTTATTTCACCAGACACTTCTTTTGTGTTCTCAGCTTCTGACTTACCAAACGAGTCATCTCCAATATAAATATCATGGTATTCATAAGGAAGCAGGTTTTCTTCATCCTGCTTGTCTTTTAAGCGCATCCTCATCTGCCAAGTGATCTCCTTGGCCAGTCTTCTCGAGCAAACTGTTTCATCAACTGCCACCATGCTATCATCTTCACTATCTGCTACTGTTGATGATGATAATGGGGACTTTGGAATCTTGGCTTCATGGGACTTTGCATGACCTGGCTTTAGTACTACAATTCTTGTCGGTTCAGACACAGTTGAATTTGCTGGGGAAACATTTAAGCCCTGATGGTGCCTGTATCCGTTCCCTTTGCTTTCATCTCCATCTGAATATAGCTGCCTCCCCACAGGAATGTTGCCTTTTCTCTTCATTGATTCTGATGGCTTCAGTATGGTTATTTGCTTTATTTCGGAAGGTGGTGTAACAGGTTGGAACTCATAGTGGTTGTTTGATAACAGCGGATTTGGCTCATCAAGGAATTTCAGGAACAGATCTTTATTTGAGCTTAAAAACTGCAGTGCTTCTTGGAACTCCTTCGAGTGGAGAAGCTTCTCATCTGTTGCCAGACGTTTTGCTTCTGCGAACTTTTCACGGACAAGGGACATTCTTTTCTCACAAGAAGGCTCCTTTCCTTGGTTATTGTTCTCGCTGCTATTCATTCTTGAAGGTTGATCACTAAAACCATCCCATGTTCCTGCCTTTTGGTTTTGGTGGCATTCGCTTTCCTTCTTTGGCTTGAGATTCCGGTTGTTCTCTTCGAAACCACCGGATCGATGTTCCTTATTCGATTGTCTTCCTGGTATCAAATCAGACTGGTGAACTGGAGCATCATTTAGACCCATCAATCTTGCAACAACATTAAGTGGCTCCTCATCAGACACACCTTCTTTCCACATGTCCTGCTCCATGAGCATCTTAACAGGTGTCACACCAGATCTTTTAGTGGGCGAGTTTGATCTTTTAGTTGGGGAGTTCCTTCTTTGCTGACTGTCCCTCTGCGGTAAACAAGAGAACAACATATCACATACTGTGCAACAGTTAATTAAGCTTTGTTTAGTTCAAAACAGCAGAAACGAAAGAAAGATAAACCATCCACATACTTGTTTATCTTCTATCTGCGCTGGGAATTGATTAATTGCCATCTTGAAAGTATTACTCCGGTCTTTACCAGCCGGAGAAACTGTCAAGCATATGCTACATCGCATCAGAGATTGGTGGTGGAGCAGAATATATTGCATAACGTGAAGGAGAAATCCACGCTGCGGTGCATTATAACTCTTTCATAACATGGAGGAAAAAAGGTAAGAAAAAAGATGGGGTACCATCCCTATGCGCTTTCTCGGTGAGCATCTTGGTCGCGACCACGCCATTGCTCAGGTCGAACATGTTGATCATCCTCCCCAGGCATCCAGGGAAGGGTGCCAGAACCTGCAGGTCCTGCTTCTTCTTCTGCTTCCTATCTTTCATCACACCACCTGCAACAAAACACCACAGCACACATTATATAGCACGGGCATGTAACGTAGTATCAGCAGCATTAGTGCTAGCAAGATTTCGATTTCGAAGTTTGAAACTTGAGACAGAACAGTCAGTTCCAAAAACTTTTGAACCATAGAGAGGGGGGAGAAGAGGAGAACCCGACAAGACAAGCGGCCAAGAACCGAACAAAAAACAACTGCATCCAAAAGCGCCCCTCACATCGCCAAGCCCGACGACGAGGGAGTGAGGAATCAACACGTGAAACGCACTCCCCCACCTCCCTCCCCGAGGAGAAGAACTAGCAAAGGACGAGACAACGGGCGGGAATGGCAACTATTGTGAGAGAGAGAAGGAAGGAGATGCCACCACAAGAACTCATCATCACATTTCACCGGCCTCGAAAGGCCACAGGAGCAGCCAAAAGGGAGGCACAGAAAAGATTGGGGAGTACATGGCTACATATGTACACGCACTGCATGAAAAGCTGCTCTCCCTGGGAGGAGAAAGCTTAACGCAAGGAGAGCCTCGCTCGGGTTATCTCCAAATTACTAGCACGCAAGGCAAATGCGGCAAGACCGCGAGGGAAGGAAGGAAGAGAGAAGCAACCACGCCGTGAAAGGTGGGAAATTTCTTGCCCAAACAGAGCTCAGCTCATCTTCCCCCAGAACAATGCGTCCAACCAAGAAATCAAATCCGCACGAAAGGGAAAGCAGGCAGGGCAAGAAAAGCACAGCTCAGGTCGCATTCCTGTTGATCCCTCTTTCCCAAACGCACGAAGCCGCGACGACAGAAACAGAGCGCGACGCAACGAAAGGCGCCAACTTTTCTTACCCGAATAGCCGAATGGGTGGAAAAAGTCCCAACCAAAGCAACGCAGAGCAAATCAAGGCAGAAAGTGGCCGTAAAATAAAATAAAAAAGAGCGGAACAATAAATTAAAGACGCGCTGGAAATCTCGTGATTGGGACGGAACCTGGTCGGCGAAACGCCGGAGCAGATATAACCAAGAACCGGCCCGGAGATGGGCGGTGGTTGGCCGAAAAAGCGAAAGCTCCTCCCCTTTGGTTGGTTAAGTTATTCCGCGACGAACGAAACGCAGCAGCAGCAGCAGCCAAGCGAGAGGATGTTTGCAGCCAATGGCAATGCGGCCGGAGGTAAAGTCGCGGGAGGCCATGGCCATGGTCCCCATGGATCGGCTCGGCCGGGTTAGAATGGAGGTTTAGTACTAGCAATAGCAGTCATTAATTACTCCTCCTCCCCCTATCGGCAGCAGTAATAAGTTAGGCGAGGAGGAAGGAAACGATAAAAAAAAAACAGCTGCGCGAAAAGATTAAGGGAAGCGAAACATAGATAAGAGGGGAGATTAGAGAGAGAAAGCGAGGGGATTAATCCAAAGCAAGGCAAAGCCGCACCTGAAAAGGCGCCGCTTTGGCGGACGAAAGCGACGGACGGAACGGAGGGAGGAACGAACGGTCACCTCCCCCAACCCCAAAACGGCAAAACCACCACCCAACGCGGGCGAACAAAGCAGCAGGCCAGAAACTCGCATTCATACCTGCACCGCACCGCACGGCACCGCACGCGCTTAGCCGGTGACGGGGGTTAGGGAGTGGGGCCGCCTGTCAGCCAGACGCGCGGATCTATCCAGCGATCTCTCCGCCACCTCTGTGGTTTCCCCGGCGGCGAGGCAAGCTGCTCACGCCATTGCGGCCGGCGAGAACGGCGGAGAGGGTGGTGGGCCCACCTGCTGGCGCCGGAGACCGCCGATCGGACCCGCGTGTCAGCTGGGCGGGACGCCTGGAGACCCCCAGCCGTCCGAGAGGAGCCCGGCGCCCGTGCCGTGCACCACCGCGGGTGCGGCCAGGAGGCAACCGGGGCCCACAACGAAGACCACCGATACCGCTCGCGCGAGGGCGAGGCGAGAGGAGAGACAAGGCAGGTAAGGCGATGGTAGCTTAGGGAGGAGGTCGCAGAGGCATCTCCAGTCTCTCTAGCTCGCAATGGCGCACACGGGAGGAGTTGAAGACTGAAAGAGTATAGGAGCTAGAGAGAGAGGAAAAAGAGAGGAGAGAGAGGAGGAGGTGGTGGGGAGTGGGAGAGCACGTGAAGGCTCATTAATGGGCTGCGGCACCCGCATCCAGTCCACCCATCGTACGCCACGAGCCCATGCGCCATGGTCCGCCCTCACGCCTCTCAGTTCTCGTCTGCTGCTCAGATCCGCCCCCATTCATTCCCCATACCAGAGGAGCTATGCGATCGCACGCCTCACAGATCCCTTGCATGAGCCACACACCGCCGGCGTCCAAAGCGCCTGCAGGCGATGAACTCGGCAGCGGTATGGCCGGGACGACGAGGCACCCGTCCAGCATTTGGCTCTCTATCAGATTCGGGCCAGCCGCTGTCTGCGAACTTGGCCTCTCACAGATTCGGTTCCGCTAGGAGAGACGATTTAGCCCTCGTCAATTCGGTTTAAACTTCTGACTTCGGTTTATTTTTCACTATTTACAAATTTCGTTTTTTCTGAATTTTTGACTTTTTTATGCTTTTTTGCCGGTTTTTTTCCCGTATTTGTTTGTATTATACATAATAGGCTAACATATTTTTAATTTTTTTAAATTTAATTATGTTAAATAAGTCTCTTACTACAAATGCGTTTTTCAATAATTACTGATGCTTTCAAATATAAGCCAAAAAAACCCAACTAATCACCACCTTACTTTAGGCAAATAGAGCCAGATCCGGATCCATGGGTCGACCTTCACCATCTTCTTTTTGAACCTATATTAATCGTTTCGGCTTCTGGCTTATTTTTCACTATTTCTAAATTTCGTTTTTTCCTGATTTTTTTTGGATTTTTTGAGTTTTTTTACGGTTCTTTTTTTCCATATTCGTTTGCATTACACGTGATGGGCTAACCAATTTTTTCTATTTTAAATTTTTTTTACATTTAATTATACCAAATAAGTCACCTTCAGATACAGTGTAATTTCAGCCAGCTACAGTGAAATAAGCCATAAGCCACAGCTCAACCAATCACCACCTAAATGTTGCAATAGATAATCAATTTTGTTATGGCAGTTCTTTTCGAATATTGAAATGTTGAAGTCGTTTCAGTAAATTTTCCCTTTGTTGCAGTAATATTTTATTTAAATAGTGATTCAATGCTTATCACTTTTATAGATATTCACGAATCTTAAAGCACTAACAAAGGGGTAAATAGTCTCAATCCACTGTTGAACGTGTTTTAATATTTATGTAATTCATTGTTTAAGAGAGCATAGAATCACCCTCTATTTTATTTTTGTTGGGGTAGTTTTCCTCTATTGTTGCACCAATGTTTCCCTTTTATTGCAATGCTATTTTGGTTTTTGTGTTTTTTGTTACAGGTGTTAAAATAATTTGTTGCATGATTCTCCCAAGATGTTGCCTCAGTGAGTTTAAGATGATGTCCGTCTTGCAACCGCACAAACTCAAGGATGGCATAAAAAGGGCAGATGTGGCTTTGTCGCAAGATAGTCGTTTTGTCGCGTGGGTGTGAGCTTTTGTTACACTAATTCGACCGCACGCTGCTACACGAGAGAAAGCTGGCAATCCGATGGTTACAATTGTTCACATTATGATGATCCTAGAACTGTCAAGGAAGTACGACGTTAGCACCCGATCGGATATCCGAACGCTAGTGGTTCCCAACTCTAATACTTCTTTCTCTCCATGGAGTGCTATTACAACCACTACGCTCCACTCGGTCTGTACATTGCTATTCACTTTGCTTCGCTTCGGGCCCTGCTTCAAGTGGCTGTAGCTTATAGCTATAAGCTACGACTGTTAGCTTTTGGCTGAAAGTACACTATAACAGCTATTGGTTTTTTCTGAGTCATTCAATTAAAAATAAAGAAAAACGCAAAAATAAATAAAAATACTGTTATATCTCCATAAACAATGCAAAAGAATAAAGGAAAAATAAAAATTAAAAAATCGACGTATTCCAAATGATTCCTATCTTTTAAAAACTAAAAACCAGAAGTCAAAATTACTTGAGCGACCCCTGATCTCTCACACTCACTCTCCTTAGCCTTACTTTATTACTACCGCTTGTACCACCACCGCCAGATCCATCACTAGTAGTACAATAGAGAATAGATAAGCTCAATTGGGGATGGATGCCACTGCCATGGATGTTTTCTCTTCCTCGATGCACACACACCACCACCATGGCATGCCATGGTATCCATTAATTAATTTCATTGTTGTTAACGCAGGAGTTGGCACTGCTCCAAACGGTTTCATCTTCTGATTTTTAGAAGCTATTTAAAATGTGCCAACTTCTTAATTTTGGTTTTTTTATTTCCTCCCTATTCCTTCGCATTGTCCCAAAAGATATAGTGGTGTTTTCACTTTTTCTCAATTATTATTATTGTTGTTGTTGTTGTTTAATTAAAAAAAGATAACAGACGGTACAATATAATTACAGCTAAAAGACTATAGTAGAAGCCAAAAATTATGACTTTTAAGCTATTTAGAACACTATCATAATCTTCATCTTCTTCTTACCTTATCCAAACCAAATCAGCTGCTTGGGTGCTGTGGCTCACTCATATACGCATGTAGAGGTGGAAATGAATCGAATACAAGTTGAACAATGTCTTTGTCATATTTGTATCCATATTTTGTAAATAAATACAAATACGAATTTGAATATTCTCGAACACGAATACAAATCGAATATTATAACGAATACAAATTTGAATCGAATATCTACTTAATTTGGTCAAATTCAGATATTATCATAACTTATGTAGTATGAATATATTAATGACATTTTATCCTCATACAGTTATGATTGATCATTCTAATTCATTTACTTCACCTAAAAAACACGAATTTGCATTGAATTAAAAATTTATCCAACTAATTAGTCGTATTGAAGTAAAATATGCATATTGCTTCGTCAAATACGAATAGTCCGGATAAAACAACATTTGGGTGGTAAAAGTTTATGCTATATTCGTGTTTATATTTTTATACTTATTTGAGTACGAATAGAAGAGAAATTATTAATCTGATGAAAAAATCTATATCATATTTATATCCCATCTATTAAATATGATTAGCTAAATAATAAAGATAATCCGTACCTATTTCTCCCAACTACACGCGTGTACCCTTACAGCGCTTGCAACCTTAACCGGGCCTCGACTCACCTCCCTTCTCTCTCGTACTCGTCCGTACCCTTTGCCCAGTTGCCATTGCCACGCCACGCCACACTGGCTGGGAACGTGAACCTACTGATGCAAGAAATGGATTCATTTCTTCATGGCGTCGTTGGGTGGGGAGCCTCTGCGTCGCAGCGACGTACTACGTGCCCTCGTTCGTTTTCGGCCCGACGCGTCGTCCGCCGGCCGGCCTCGCCGATCCGACAAGGACACGCGAGTACGCCGCCGCTCCATCTGCGGATTCAGGACCCAAAACTTCTCGCCTCGTTACCCTTGTTGCTGTTCCTACCTTTTGATTTGACACTGTCAGGCGTGTGTGCTGTCCCGACCCACTGGCCACTGCGACACACACAAACATCATTGTTACCTGCCTCACCACATGAACAAATGATCACGTATAAACCACAACTACTACTATTTGGATCGGATCAAAACTGCCGCAGCTTCGACGGGCCCTGTTTGGAAGGCATAAATTTTGTACGATTTTTATAAAAAAATAGTTTAATTCTTATGAGAATCGAGAAAATACCCGAGTCTACACAGAGCCTTAGACACACTGTTCGTATTGAAAAAGCCAAAACATATTAGGTCGGGCTTTTTAAAGTGACTTCTCTCTTTACCATTTCACTTTATGGATAAGGTAAAGGATGCATTAAGCATCCTATTCCTCTCACTCCCATCACATGTATCTATATATCTCTCACTTTTTGCACCACTTGCCCCCCTCATTTTAAAAATCACTTTTTTCAACTGTTATTATTTATTTTTACCCATAAGCCACAGACAAAAACTATCATCAAAAGTAAATAAGAACGCTCTCTTAGTCCGTTAGTAAAAGTTTATAATCTTGTGATTAACCTGCCACCAAAGCCAATACCAATTTAATTTACTTGGCAGTTCACTGTAAAAGAAAAAAAGAACTCGGTTTCCAAATTCAACTACTGTAGATAGGCATCTGTGAATGGACTTCCCATACCAAACGTAGTATTTGCGAGATTTCCCAACATGAACAAGGTTAGAGAGAGCTCTGCAGCCAACAGGACTGATAATCCCAACAAATACAAATAGTAGCAAGGAGATATCCTGCACATGCAGATGGATGGAGTGAGCAGTACGGCCAACGGAGCAACTGGACAAGTTGGAAATTTCATGACTTAGGAACTGCACAGCCTTTATTTTCCTTTAAACCACAACAGGTATAGGGAAGGAGATGATGAAATGAAATGCTGCTATGTATTTACCATCTAGTACTCTGCACTGCCTACATATTTCTGGATACCGGTAATTATCACACATGGGCATAAAGAGGGAGCGGTTAAATGAATAAATGGTATACTGCCCTTGCCTTGAAACATCAGCACCTCCTGCCTGCCTGCATCAAACGTCCACCGCAATAAATCTGGTCTGGGACAGCCTGTTGGCGTATGTCGTTACGAGCTGCAGCTGTGCGCTGTCCAGCCTCTCCAAATACGGCAAGAACGCTGGCCCGAGCTTGAGGTATGTATCCACCAAGCAAAGCACAACAGCCTGCAATGCAGCACAGAATAAGCAGATTGTATCTAATTTATGGGGATTTCTCGACAAAAATATTATTTGGAAAGTACATGCTGCAGGAGTTTTTAAGGTCTCTGCCTATTTCATGCTAGTCTCTTCTTCTTGTTTTCTTGGTGAATTCATCCATGTATGTGTTAAGTAGCAGTGTAGCACAGATATAGAAAAGGCACAATCAGTATTCAGGATGCACACATGGCACAACCAAGGTCTTTCAATACAAGGCTCAATGAAATGCAGAGGGCAGAATAGTTTGATGTCGACTTAGATCCAAATAAAGGTACGCATGAACTGAGCTGTGATCAGTTAAGACTTCCGAGGAGTATGGCCCAGATAACTGAAGGGGACAGCCCAAATTTACATCAACGAAATGCTACTGAATTTCTGAACAAATTGAGTTGTGCTACTGGGAGTCTTGGAAACACTCACCGCCTCAACATTGTAGCTATAGTTCTTGTGCAAATTTTAGCCAGTATAGCTCAACAAGGGCCTTACCCATTGACCTTTCCTTGAACAGACGAGGTTTGAAAAAATACTGAGCACAACTTTCAGATATTGTGGTACATGCATGTAAGGCCTGGACACTTGCTAAGTTTTTTGGACTGATAGATGGCTGCATGGGCAGCTTATCGCTGATCTTGCCCCTCAACTATTTGCCCTTGTTAACAAGAGAAGGTCAAATAGGAGAACTGTATTGGGGGCCCTCACTAACCATACCTGGGTCTCGGATATTCAAGAGGCTCTAACCGTGGGTGTCATTGCTGAATTTTTGGATCTATGGGACATACTCTCAGAGGTGGAATTGCAACCTGGGGTGGAAGATTCTTATGTCTGGCGTCTCTCGGCTTCAGGCCATTACTCGGCTAAATCTGCATACATGGGGTTCTTCCAAGGCACTATCACTTTCAGACCTTGGGAACGGATTTGGAAAACTTGGGCGCCAGGGAAGTGTCGTTTTTTCTTATGGCTTGCAGCCCATAATAGGTGTTGGACAGCCGATAGGCTTGCCCGTCGTGGGCTCCCGCATCCTGTTCACTGCCCCCTTTGTGATCAAGCGGAGGAGTCGATTGGCCACCTTCTCTTTGCATGCACTTTTGCTTGGCAATTTTGGTTCCAACTTTTGCGCAAAGTTGGGCTCCGGACCTCTCCCACAACCGATGATCCTCCTTCGATGATTGGTGGGCTAATGTGGAGTTGAGAGTGACAGACATGGCCAAGAAGGGGTTAAACTCGATCATAATTCTTGGGGCGTGGATACTATGGAATCATCGTAATCGGTGTGTTTTTGATGGCTTTCCCCCTAGTCTGGCTGGAGCCTTGCAGCTCGCTCTTGAGGAGATGGTTTATTGGAGTCTGGCAGGGGCTCGGGGTATTTCCTTCCTTATGGCGTGTCATGTGGGGCCGTACTTATACTCGTCGCCGGCCCAATTCTGTTAAACCTGTCTCCAGTTCGGGTGCCCCAGCATAGTCCGCATAAGTCCCTTGCGGTTACGGCAATATAGCCGGTTAGGTCTCCTTGTTGCTTACGGCAACCTCTAGCCGTATTTGAGTTAGTTACCTATTGGAGTTCCAGACGGTCTCATACAGACCGTATATATATGTACTAGAGATCAGGATTGAGGAATAACAGGAAAAGACTTACTCTCATCTTCTATTTTCCCGTCTGCTGCTGTCATCTTTCTACAGATCCTCTGTTTCACCGCCGAGTCCTTCCGGCGACCTCACCACGGCGCGCCCCCAGGCTGCGCACGGGTATTACCTGCGCTCACGGTCTCTGGACCGTGACATCTTGGTATCAGAGCATATGGCAGGGCAAGCAGAGATGGCGGCATTGACCCAACAGATTGCCGATCTCACGGCAGCCTTGACAGACCTCAAGACAGAAATCAAAACCGAGTTCACGAGCATCAAGGATCGCGTGGGAGCGCTGGAGAAGAAACCAGTGCATGTCGGGGATGGATTGCTTCCAGCGCCGGCGGGACTACTGCCCACCCACCCTCCCGTTTCTCAGCAGAACCAGGGCACAGGCAGCGCTGCAGGTACACGCCTTCATAAGATTTCTTTCCCCACCTTTGATGGCAAAGAAGACCCCCTCGGATGGCTTAACCGCTGCGAGCAATTCTTCAGAGGACAACAAACTCCAGAGCGAGATAAGGTATGGCTGGCAGCTTACCATCTCCTAGGTGCCGCACAGCAGTGGTACTACCAACTTGAGCGCGATGAAGGAGAGCCATCTTGGCCGACTTTCAAGAACTACTGCAGTCTCCGTTTCGGACCGCCGATCCGCAACAACTTCTTGGGGGAACTTGCAAAACTACAAGCCGTCGGCACGGTTGATGAGTACCAGGAACAATTTCTCAATCTGTTATGCCGCACAGATCCATTGACACCTGCACAGCAAGTTCAGTTATTCGCTTCAGGTCTCATGGAGCCAGTCCGCACAGACGTCGAGTTGCAGAACCCAGGGAGTTTGCAGCTCGCTATGGCCTTAGCCCGTGCATATGAGAAGCGGCATCTGGTGGCATCAGCATTGCAACGACCGGGAGGGCGCCAACAGCAGCAACGACTGCCTGCCCAGCCGGCCCCAGCGAGCGCTCCTCTGCACTCCAACTCATACTCCAACCGGCCATTACCGGCTACAGGATTGGGTGGCGACAAAACCGCGACGGCCACCCCCCTACAATTACCGCGCAAACAGTTAACTGCCGCCCAAATGCAAGAGCGACGCAGCCAAGGCCTGTGTTTCAATTGTGAGGAAAAGTTTGTTCCAGGGCATCGCTGCAAGCGCCTCTTCCTCCTAGAAGTCCGGCCTGATGAAGATGACGACCTCGCTGCTGCGACTTCCACAGAGGACTGCCGCCCTGAGATCTCCCTGCATGCACTATCTGGGATTCAGCCTCGGGCCATACAAACTATGAAAGTGCACGTGTGGATTGGGCAAGCGCAGTTGATGGCCTTGGTCGATTCAGGCTCGACGCATAATTTCATCAGCGCCGACGCGGTGCACCGGGCAGGACTGAAGGTACAACCGCGGCAGGGACTTCGCGTCGCGGTTGCCAATGGTGACACGGTATGCAGTTCTGGGACTTGCCCGCAGCTCCAAATCTGTGTTGATCGCACGTCCTACTGTCTGGATTGTTATGCAATTCCGTTGGCGGGATTTGACATGGTCTTGGGCGTGCAATGGCTGCGCACATTAGGACCTATCACCTGGGATTTCTTCCTCCTGACTATGTCTTTCTGGCACCAAGACCAATACATCACATGGCATGGGATTCCCTCGACAAGCAGCAACCTGATGTCTCTGCAGCAAGAACAGCCAACCCTCTTGCAGGAGCTGCTCGATGAATTCCAATCGATCTTTGCACAGCCGCACGGATTGCCACC
This sequence comes from Dendrocalamus sinicus, assembly GCA_036346575.1. Lineage (NCBI taxonomy): Eukaryota > Viridiplantae > Streptophyta > Magnoliopsida > Poales > Poaceae > Dendrocalamus > Dendrocalamus sinicus. The sequence continues at coordinate 49,193,114 of CM070645.1, read as the reverse complement.
GCAACGAGCGTTCGATCACCGTATTCATCTTCAACCCAATACTACCCCGGTTGCAGTCCGACCTTACCGCTATGCTCATGTGCAGAAAGATGAGCTTGAAAAGCAATGCAAGGAGATGTTGCAACAGGGAATCATTCGCCCAAGTTCCTCTTCATTCTCAGCGCCGGTCCTCTTAGTCAAGAAACATGACGGCACATGGCGCTTCTGCGTTGATTACCGGGCTTTAAATGACAAAACAGTGAAAGACAAGTTTCCCATCCCGGTGGTCGAGGAACTCTTGGATGAACTCAAAGGCGCCAAGTTCTTCACCAAATTGGATTTGCGGTCGGGGTATCATCAAGTTCGTATGCACCCTGACGACATTGAGAAGACTGCTTTTCGTACCCATCAAGGATTGTTCGAATTTTTGGTCATGCCGTTTGGATTGACCAACGCCCCGGCAACATTTCAAGCTCTGATGAATGCAGTCCTGCGCGCATATGTGCGACAATTTGTCCTCGTCTTCTTTGACGATATACTCATATACAGTACTACTTGGTCTGAACATCTACTTCACCTTCGCACTGTATTCTCAGTACTGCGAGACAATCAGCTATTCGTGAAGCAGTCCAAATGCTCCTTTGGTGCCACTTCAGTCTCATACTTGGGACATGTCATTACTCACTCCGGCGTGGCCATGGATACACAAAAAGTAGTGGCGGTGCAAGATTGGCCAACACCACAATCTGTCCGGGCCTTACGGGGATTTCTGGGCTTAGCAGGCTACTACCGCAGATTCATCCGCAATTACGGCATGCTTGCTGCACCCCTTACCAATTTACTGAAGAAGGACAGCTTCTCTTGGTCCCAAGAAGCCGCTCAGGCCTTTGATAGTTTGAAGCAGGCCCTGACGTCGGCTCCTGTGCTGCAATTGCCGGACTTCACCAAGGAATTTGTTGTCGAGTGCGATGCTTCGGGCACGGGCATTGGGGCTGTTCTCCACCAAGGGACGGGGCCCATTGCTTTCTTCAGCAAGCCATTACCCCCGCGCCACCGTCAGCTAGCCGCTTATGAGCAAGAACTTGTCGGTCTGGTCCAAGCCATCCGCCATTGGCGTCCGTATCTATGGGCTCAAGCTTTCCTAGTTCGAACAGATCATTACAGTTTGAAATTCCTTTTGGACCAACGCCTGGCGACAATCCCGCAACACCGCTGGGTCAGCAAACTGCTAGGGTATACATTCCAAGTGGAGTACAGGCCAGGTCGGCAGAATGCGGCTGCAGACGCACTATCTCGCCGGAACGCGGAAGACGCTGCGGTTTGTGCCTTAACAACCAACAGCTTCGATCTCTTTCAGCATCTCCGCAACGAAATCCGGCAAACCCCTGAACTGTCCGAGCTGCAACAGAACATTGCGGACAGCACGGCTGGCTCGGACTGGAATCTGGTGGACGGCTTGATCACGTACAAAGGTCGGATTTACATCCGAGAAACATCGCCGCTTCTTCCAGATATAGTGGCAGCCGCCCACAGCACCGGCCATGAAGGAATTCAGAAGACATTGCACCGACTGCGCTCAGATTTCTTTGTGCCACACGCCCGCAGAGTGGTGCAACAATACGTGCAGGCTTGCGCCGTTTGTCAGCAAAATAAAGTCAGCCAGCTCCACCCAAAGAGCCTCCGCAACCTCATCGCTCCGAGCATATTTGGGAAGATATATCCATGGATTTCATTGAGGGCTTTCCCAAGGTGAATGGCAAAACGGTTATCTTATCAGTTGTCGACCGTTTCTCCAAATATGCACACTTCATTGCATTACAACATCCTTACACCGCCAGTTCAGTGGCCCGAGCGTTCTTTGATGGTATTGTTCGCCTTCATGGTGTCCCATCTTCTATTGTCAGTGACCGCGACCCAGTCTTCACAAGTGCCTTTTGGGAAGAGCTCTTTCGCTTGTCCAACGTCCAGCTACACCGAAGTTCGGCCTTCCACCCGCAATCCGATGGTCAGACGGAGGTGGTCAACAAAGTCATCACCATGTATTTGCGTTGTTTATCAGGAGACCGTCCTCGTCGGTGGTCTGCGTGGCTTCCTGGCGAGTCTTCGCTACAACACGCCGTTTCATACGTCTCGCAGGATTCACCTTCCGGGTTGTGTATGGCGCGATCCCGTCTCTTCGCTCTTATGAGCGGGCCAAGCGCGTGGTAGCGATGGATGCCTTATGCGGGACGAGGATGCCTCATCGCCGACATTAAGGATCGTCGCCGTGCCCAAAGACCGATACAAACACTTCTATGATATTCATCACCGTGATGTGAATTTCGATGTTGGTCGATGGGTTTGGCTCGTCTCCATCGCAGCGTGCGCCTCCTTACCGATCACCTCGGGAAGTTATCCCCAAGTTCTATGGGCCTTTTCAGATTCTGGAGCGGATCGGCGCCGTCAGCTACCGCCTACAACTTCCACCCAAAGCCCGCTTGCATGACGTCTTCCATGTGAGTCTACTGAAGCCTTTTATCGGTACACCACCACAACGTCCTCCACCTCTTCCTCCATTGTTCAATGGCAAGGTGCTTCCCACCCCAGTTGAGGTGATTCGCGCGCGCAAGGCTCGGGGAATTTGGCAGGTATTGGTCCGCTGGGATGGTATGACAGCCGAAGATGCCTCCTGGGTCGACGTCCAGCATTTTCGAGAACGCTACCCTTCATTCCAGCTTGAGGACAAGCTGTTTCTTCAGGACGTGGGAGATGTCATGTGGGGCCGTACTTATACTCGTCGCCGGCCCAATTCTGTTAAACCTGTCTCCAGTTCGGGTGCCCCAGCATAGTCCGCATAAGTCCCTTGCGGTTACGGCAATATAGCCGGTTAGGTCTCCTTGTTGCTTACGGCAACCTCTAGCCGTATTTGAGTTAGTTACCTATTGGAGTTCCAGACGGTCTCATACAGACCGTATATATATGTACTAGAGATCAGGATTGAGGAATAACAGGAAAAGACTTACTCTCATCTTCTATTTTCCCGTCTGCTGCTGTCATCTTTCTACAGATCCTCTGTTTCACCGCCGAGTCCTTCCGGCGACCTCACCACGGCGCGCCCCCAGGCTGCGCACGGGTATTACCTGCGCTCACGGTCTCTGGACCGTGACATGGCGCTAGAGCCTGAAGGCAACCAGTAGGTGTTTGGTTTCTTGGTCGAGGTCATTTTTGTTGTAAGCGTAAGGCACGAGCGATTGGTCTCTTTCTTGGGTGTGTTGGTGTGTGGGTGTGTGTTGTAAGGGCTCTTACCCCTTTTTTCTTCTTAATACAAAGATGCGTAGCTCTCCTGCGTGTTCGAGAAAAAAAACTTGCTGAGTTTTTTGATGGACTTCTAACTATTCCCATGACCTTTTGCTATCAGGAACTTTGGGGAGATGAAAAATAACAACAAAATTTCTAAGAAAATAGCGGCTGATCTTAAACACAATCTATAAAAGGAAGTGGGAATGAATGAACCTTGCGAACATATGGACTATGGTTTTCGAAAACATCCAACAGTGCAGGAAGAAATGTTGACAAATGAGTCATCAGGTTGTCCTGTGACAATCGAATCACAAGCTGCAAAAAAAAAACGAGGGAACAAAATTAGCACTAAGGGAAGAAAAGTTACTTTATGCCTCACCAAACTAATACCACAGGTCAAAGAAAACCAAGTGGTTATAAATATGCAGGTAGTGAAATGGACAAGATCAAACATGGGCACATTCACAACATAATCTGACGGATTAGCCCGGTACAACTATTGATGTTAACACTGAGCACAGGCCATTGACCGCACACAATATCGACCCACATCAACTGTAAAACTTAGGGATGATGATTACCTTGCTCAAACTATTGATGCTGGTAATAAGAATTTTCTCATCATGGCAGGCCAACTGAGAAGCAATTGCCTGTATATTTAAATGAGAAACATAAGATGCCAACAACTGCGAAAAAGGAAAAACAAAAGGAACAGAAACAATTTGTCCATGGCGTCTATCAATTCCAGTCCAAAGATGGATTCTATCAATTCCAGTCCAAAGAGTATCCATCCATAAGACTAAGAACATATTAAACAAGTTTACCCCAAGGCATCTCAGTGGATCAAATTCAGTAACCACAGCTGTCAAGCAGATATGGGCCTGATTTACAACCTGCAATGACAACGACATAAAGGCTTGAGAGGGCAACTCTATGGTTGCGTCAGAAAATGCAAACCAAAATGAACACTGCCAGTGTAGTAGTACCTTCAAGGCAGCATCTTTGGTTGCATGCAGTAATTTAACTATAAGAGTCTCCATACAATTTTCCATTGCCTTTCTCTGGAATACATGGCCATAGCAGAGGTCATTTTCATGGAAGGTCACATTGATGGCACATATAGAACACAAGTCCTCACTGTTAAGTGAACTCAGAAACACCTACTTGCTTTTCAAGAATTTCAACCAAACGAGAGAGCGCAAGCTCTCTGGTGGATTCATCTGGGTCATCAAGCATCTCAAGAAGAGAAGAAGACATCTGGTGTAAATTCTGAAAAATGAACAGGTATAAGGAGACATCACTGCCAACAAACCTATCCAGAGGAGGAGAATGCGCCTTAAAGATCAATATAAGGTGAACAAACAGAGCAGTCTGATCTAACCTTGATTGACACAGAATGACCATTCGTCTCAGGAACTTCGTCCATTTTACTCACTGCGTCCTGTTTGTTAAGAGTACCGTAGTTAAGAGTATTGTACATTCTCTCTCTCCCTCTCTGGCCCATGTAGCCCATGAGGCCCATGTAGCAATGTCTATATATACCTCTCAATAAATGAATAAGCTGCATGGTTGTGAATAGCAAAATTGCCCTAACCTTATTTTTCTAACACTGTTTATCAAAAATGATCTCTGTTATCTAACTACGTACAAGAATCCACAAATGACTGTGGCCGAAATGGGAACAAGCTCAAAAATAATGATCAAACAAAACATCAAGCAGGTCAGTCAAATAGTTAGAAACCTGATGATACATCTGGGAAATGCTTGGCCCATGATCCTGACAGTTATTCATCATGACATCCTTATTTCTGATAGCTATGCCCAGTTTGCTCACATTTGGTTCGTCAAAATTCTTCATGTCGCTCCCCTCCTTGCTTGGACTCTCAACAGTGTTCTCTGATATCACACTATAATCAGATCTTCTAGGGAGACCACTCCTTGACCTTGTAGTACTAGACTTTTTGTCCATCATTTCAGTTTTGTGACCATAAGCTTCATTACTATATTCAGATTCAATCTTCCCAGTACGGCGCTCACGGACATCCAAAGAAATAGGTGGGAGACACTGGAGTGCGGAGATAAATACATCATCAGCATTAACATAATTAGATTGATATGCCACAAGCTGCTGGGGTTTATTTTGCTTTCCGATGAAACCTTTAGCATAAGGTTGGTCTGTAGCAGCAAAGGGATCAAATGATGGCACCTTTTGTCTATGTCTCCTTTGCTGCAAGAACTCTTCCAAGTCACTCTCTATCGTAGGAATTAACTGCTTCATTGCCCGTCTAAGTCGCTTTTGTTCTTCCATTGACAAGCTAACCAAAAATCTTAACATGGATTCATGATCATAATGAGAATAGATTGATGAGAAACCAACCTCTGCAACCTCTTTTAGTTTGTTGTTTTTATCCTTGAGCAAAAGAGCTAGCTTTCCAAGCCATGGCTTAAGGAAACTGCTGTTAGAATAGCTGCCAGAATTGACTGTGCATTTTACAAAAGAGGCATTTGCAAACTCAACAACTGCCAGTCTTGACTTGGGAGATTTCTGCTCATCTAGTGAACGAAGTAGAGAAGGTAAGAGAGAATCAATGGAATAGCTTTCACCTGCAAGTTTCAAAATTGCTAAGCATTGCTGCTTGATTGATTCTTTTGGATCATTTAACTGAGAGAAAACATAGGGCAGCGTCTTGTCCAGATAATGTTCAAAAGGCTTCTTGAAAATTGGCACGATCTCAGCAAGTGATGAGAGAGCAGCCTGTGCCACTTTATGATGAGGATCATCCAAGTACCGACTAACAAGCCTCATAACCTTCTCAAAATTTTGCGCAATTCCCTGAATGCCTTTTGGTCCATGCTCTTGCAAAGACTGCCGTAAGAAATTGAATGCATATACCTTCATCATCCAATCTGACCTCGGGTTAAGACCTAAAGAAAGTGCCTCTGTGAGAGATGCAGGCACATCCATGTTACTAACCATTTCACCCAAAATGAGTTGCTTGTCATCTAAATCACTTCTGGTACTGGCATAAAACCAATTTGTCATCTGCTTACTCAAGAGAGGTCGCCGGAAGTTAGGAATGTAATTATTCCGTGGTCCCTTACGAACAACACCCTTATTAGGAGTGCTGACACAATGCTTCTCCACCTGCTGAGTCTCTAGTTTTCCACCTGAGCTGCCATCAGAGCTTACTTTAACAGGGCTTTCCTTTAGCAAGTTTCCTGATTCTTTTAAACTAATGGAAGGTGACAGGCTCGGCATCTCAGAAGGATCTTCTGACGCTTGAACTTGCTGAGAAGTTATCTGTTCAATATTTGGCCTGCACTCAGCCTTGTCTTGAACAATTGTTAAAACAGTTGCTTCAGACAATGACATTTCTGAAGTTGGTTCTAGTGCAAATGAAGTGGCAGGGGGCAGATCACAAGCTGATGAATTGACGCCTGCATTGTTGTCTGAATTCAACAACTTGGTCAATAGAGCCCAGTCTTGCCAATCAAGAAAAAAAATAAATGACAAGGTATTTTTCCATGACATATACCTGAATCACATTTATCAGGGTCTTTGTCTGGAATGCTTTCTTTTTCTAATGTGCTCCTATCTTCAAATGAACTTCCAATAGCTGAAATTCCATCTTTACTGTCTTCAGCTGTACTTTTAGAGGTCATATCATCATGTTGAAGGGATGTTTTCATCTGTACTGATTGCAGGTCTCCAGAAGAAAATGATGTCCTGGAATCGACCTTGACAACTTTGTCCATTGCAGTTGGAACATAAGGACTAGATTGAGGTTGCCTTAATTTAACTCTTTCTATTGGAGAAAGGTGCTTTTGATGTGTCTCGGCGTCTTCATCGTTTATCATCTACAAAATTTAACAAAATAAAGTTAAACTATATGATCAATCAGGTAAATATGTCAGATAAATTTGAGGATATACTTTCTGCCTGGATGGTTCAAATGATGAGAACAGCAGATGCGAACGTTCAGGCCAAATCCCGGAGAATATCCTGTAGCATGCTCTAGCACTAGTTCGAACCTTCAAGTTGGAAAAGCTGCTTAAAGCTATGACCAAATCACCAAGAGGATAGTTTTGAAAAGGGCATCCACAACAAGAACACAGCTTGAAGTGCAATGCAATGTTACATAATAGAAGTGATAGGCGAAATCTAGAAACCACTTGATAAAAGTTAAAAGGAACTGCACAGGAACTGCACTAACAACTTCAGAACCATCTTGCGTTCTCAAAAAGAAAGTTTAAAACCTGAAAAAAGCACTACCTTTAGCCAGGTATTTTCTCTCATAGAGTGACCCAAGAGTTGTAGCTTACATGATGCCATTACGGCCTAGGTTTTTCTTTCCCCCTTTTTTCATTTCAATGTGGTGCATATTTTTCTTGATAATAATACAATGATACTCAGCCTGTGAGATAGCCATTACATGTTTGATGCTCATGGTATAGTTTACTGAATATATGCAATAGATCTAGTACAAACATTTTTAGTTCACTCAAAATTCTCCGAAGGTAGAGTGGCATGAGTGGCTTTGTGCTATCCCATAGTCAAATTTCAAACCTGCATCTCTCCCAAAAAATTGGCAAAGAGAAAAGGAAGAAATGTAAATACCTCATTAGTTGCATCTGCTATGCAACACTTTATGAGGCCTTCATACAGATCAGCTGATCTCTGTATTTCTGGAGTATCAACCCAGTACTCTAGCATCAGTATTGCATACTCACAGCACCTACAACAGGAACACCTTTTCAAGCATTCATCCAAGACTATGGCTATACCATATTGGTGCTTTTCTCTTACCTGCCACGAAGAACTGCACTTTTATCATTCTTTGCAAATTCAATAATTTTTGGTAGAATCCGAGCTACTTTGCAGTTCCGCAGCATCTGTACAGAGAGATAATGGGAATCAAACAAAATGAAATCAAATGGCCAAAGCTTTCCGTATGTACCTCTTTTATACAGTTATCAGCTGACTCAGCAATTACAAGAATGGTGATTACAACATTCTTTAGAAGTACCTACAGATATAAGACAATAACAAGGTCAGTTCAGATGTATCCAGACTGGTACTGATAGTGGCCAACAGATGCAGGATGCATAGAAAAAGGAAAGCAACAACATACTGGAATAAGCAGTTCAGCACATGGTTCAAAGTCACGTAGTAGCTCTTTTGATAGGAAATTTAGCAAATGGCATGCCTACAAATATCCAAAAGAAAAAAGCGTGGTTCAATGAGTGTCCAAACAAACGATACAAAATGTCTTTTCAGTTCCATAGAGTCCTAGACAATTACATACGATATTTGATTTTGGGTCACACTACTTTTCTATGGTACTTCTATGGCAACTACATCGATCTGCGGTACAAACAGGCAGCATTCTCTTCTATATAGTGAAAAGAAGTCTCATTATTACAAACATGAAAATGGAAACGACCAAACCTGTTTTACAACACTTGATCTCCTATCTAGAAGCTGAGTTATAAGAGGGGTCACGACTTGCTTTAGGAGCATGGGGAAGGCGGAATAATCCGCAGCACCTGTAATAGAGGAAAAAGAAAAAGCCCTCAGAAGAATTCTTTCACTTACTTAAGTGTTAAAAGTAAATGTTTAGTTTCTATGGTAAAGCAACAGAAATGAGCAGGAAACAACAACCTCCAAGAACTAAGCCTTCCAGTCTTTGCATTGCAGTTATCCGGATAGACCACTCATTATCTGGCTGTAAAGTAGAAGTTACTCTATCTATTTCCCTTACTAGGTCCTTCTCAGAGAAGACTTTGATAGGTTCAACTGATTTTCCTGTAATATCTCCTTCTCCTGTACCAAATAAGGATGGGCAAATTGCATCCCAATAATCAGGAATAGCTACAGTAAGATTAAAAAATCTGTGAATAAAGCATAACGGAAAAGGTAGAGGTTCAGAATGCATAGGGCCTGTTCTTTTCCTCCGAAGCTAGCGGCTTTTGGCTTTTGCTACAGTACCTAACTTTCAAACGAAGTATTTTCTCAAGACGAGGTCTGCAAGTTAAACGATGTACACATTAAAAACCCAATATCTGTACCATCCAAAATCGCAAGTGAGTATCTCTATCTCCGTAATCTGTACCGTAAACAGTCAAAATTCAAAAATTTCAGCCAAAAGCCATAAGCCGCAGCCATTGTCAAACAGACCCATAATAGAACAATAAACCAACATTGCCTGTGATAGCCAGTTGGTTGTTATACTTTGCTGTGATAATTAGGTTAAATCACTGAAACCTATTACTGGTGAAAACTGAGCCAGTATCTACTAGCCAGTAAGAATCATCCAAAATTATATGGCCAAGAATAGTTACCGGTAGGAACAAGATCCATGGCCAACCAGCTTTAATATTAAAATTCAATGTAGATCATTTTAAAGCATACTCAGTCGGAAACCTAGGGGCCTCTCTACAAACTGCAAAACCAGTTTTTTAATTTACATATTGCTGGTTAGTATTATTAAATGATGGTGTTCTTAACTGCACGAATAATTGAAGACCATTGACATTTCTCTGTTGGGCCAGTCAATTTAATTCGATGCAAATATGCAGTAGTGACCATTTTGGTCAGTTAGCATCAATAGTGATAAATTAAATGGTTCTGGAACACTTCTGGTACCCTTTCAAGCATTAAAATTGCATTATTGATGTAAAAAAAAAGTTATTTGAGAATTAATAATTGTGGGTAAATATGATAAGTTGGATACCAATGTTTGACACAGAGACTTTTTAGTGGGTTTTTTTATGTAGGACTCTGGTTTGATAAAAAAAAACAAATTAATCATAAATGAACGCTTTAGACTTGAACGTCTGAGTTACTGAGTGCTTGCTGCAAAATAAAGCCCAGAATACCTGCAAGAAGTGAGAAATCTCTTGTGCTGATCTTTTCTTTAGGACTTTTCCTTACTTGATTTGTATCAGAGGATTCAATTTCTTTTGTCATACAATGACTGTGTTGGACATCTGATATGCCAGACGCTGTATCTACATTTTCCATTCTTGCGTTCATCTCCTTCATCTGCAGCATCAATATCCAAAGTTTAAAAGTCCACAGCTTAATTTTGCACATAATAACAATGCAAACTAATCAAATTTTAAAACTTACAGTAAGTAATTGTTGTTTTCTTCAATAAATTTTGGAAGTACAACCAGTATCTTCCTTCAAAATTATGATGCATTATATATGTGGTCTTTTATTCAAAGTGATTTTTTTCTAATCTTAATGGCAGTAAGATGCTTGAACATGTTTACACCAAATAAATTTTGTACCTAACTTAAACCAGCTTTGCAACATTTTATCCAAACCTAAATTATAAATATGTTAATTATGTACTCTAATCAAATACCATGTCAGCATTCATGTGAATTGTTCGTATTCTCGAAGGCAATGGCATGTATAGTACATTGCTAAAAAAATCCATGCGCTTTTTTTCGATCTCATTTTTCTTTTGTATATGCATTATCAACGTTATGTTGGGGTTAATTGCAAATAACTAGCTCAAAACCCAACTGCTACTCATGCAAAATAACTAGATACTAATAATTATGGAATAACAGCGCCATAAACTCTACATAGTGAAGAAAAAGGAAACAAAATTGAAAGCCCAATACCTCCATGAGCAGCACGAGGAATCTCCTCGCTGCCTCCCGTACGGCCGCGTCGCCGTCCCCGAGCCGCCCAACGACTAGCGGCGCGAGTTCGTCGGCGTGGCCAAGCATCGCTACCCCGCCGGCGGCGCATAGCGCGTCGAGCGCCGAGCGCGCGGCCTCGGCGTCGCCGCCGCCGGGGCGGAGGAGGGCCGCGCAGCACTCGGCGAGGGCGGCCGCGCCGGAGGAAGAGAGCTCCGCCCCCGCCCCCGGCGCCAGCTCCCGCAGCCGCGCCACCCCGGCGGATGAAGCCATCTCGGCGGGGTGAGGGTTTGATCGGTGTAAGGCGATCGAATTCGAGGGAAACACAGCGAGGCGAGACAAGCCAGGTGTGGGTTTTGGGTGGTGGTTTTATAGGCGCGGTTTTTGTCGTTTGGAATTGGTATTGATCGCGTTTAGTGATATACTCCTCCAGATTTACGGAACAAGTAGTTTGGGATTTTAATAAGTTACTCACTACTTATATGATATTAAAAGTGTGTAGTTGAAGCATTCGTATAAAACTATACACATACGTCATCGTAGATTCTTTCGAAGGGTTCACCTATACCGCAAGATGAAGAAACAATTTAACGGAGAAAAGAAGGTCAGTTCAGCTCCAAAGTATTTAAGTGGAAAAAGGTCTATAGAAGAAGAAATCAATATTTTAAGACTTACTTTATTTAGAGCACCTAAAAATTCACCACTGCATCGATGTTATACACGTAAAGAAAAATGTATGTAACAGTTTGATTGGTCTCTTACTGAACATTCGTGACAAAACAAAGAATGATGTCAATGCACAGTTTGACTTGATTGATATGGACATCATGACTAAGTTAGCATCGACAAAGACCGATAAAAGACGAACTTACCTCCCTATACTTGTTACACTATGTTTAAGACCGAGAGAACTGAACTGTTCTAGTGTTTGCATGGTATGAAAATTCTGTCTGGTTACTCCACCAAATGAAAAAATTTGTTTCGATGGAATATTTAAAGTTAATTGGTATGGAGCCTCATGATTGTCATGTGCTGGTGACACAGATGCTCCCTATTACAATTAGAAGTATTTTGCCAATCAAGGTTCGAGAGACAATTGTGAGACTGTGTTATTTTTTTAATACAACTACTCAAAAGGTCATCGATTCCAAGGACTAGATGCTCTACAGGACGAGTTGATGATTGCTCTATGTCATCTTGAGATGTATTTCTATCCGTTATTTTTCAATATCATTGTCTATCTCATTGTTTATATTATGTGGAAGATAAAAATATGCAGGCTCGTGTTCCTACATAGTATGTAACCATTTGAGATGTTCATGAGAATTCTCAAGTTCTATGTACGGAATTGATCTTGACCAAGGGCAGCATTGTCAAAGGTTATGCAACCGAAGAGGTTGTTGAGTTTTGTGTCGATTACATGGCTTAGGTCGAACCAATAGGTGTGCCTCTCGAACTAAGGTACTTTCTTCCTTCGCAATGACTAAGGCTAACTTTTTCGAATCACGTAGGTTGTTCACCTCATATGTTGCTACCGTACGAAAATCCAAAGGAGGGATCAACGCCCTACGGCACAATCTAAATTTTTCGGTATTCACTAGTACATATTAAAACTATTTATAACACTTCATAATAATACCTCTCGAACTAACGAATTCTATTTTTACAGTGCCACCAGCAGCGGCCAGGCAATACCTGTGGCGTCTATGTTTGCCACAACATGCAAGTACTCCTCGGTTCGGCGAAGACCAATAATTCTCAGGTTTGTCAATCTTACAATAATTATTCATACTTATCAATTTATACATATGCACGACATTAATCTTTCTACCAATAGATTGCGTCCATCGCTACAATTGCGTTGGAACAGGCCGAGCTCCAACAAATTCAAGGACAATGCGCGTACTTCTTGATGTCTCAGATCATAAACAAAGATAGAGAGTTTCACAACATAGAATGAATTTGATTGGGATAATATTGAGCTTAATTATAAATGTGTGTATTTATTCATAGATAGTTAATTTATGTAATTTCAGTTAATTGATTTATAAAATGGATGTTCTTGTTTTCTGAAATGAATGTAAATTGGATGTATACATATACTTGTTGTGTTTTTGCTTGTTTCAGAGGACATGGCTAGCATTTTATGAGGCTAGCCAACAAACAGAAATATATTTATAATACAAAAGAATATCACAGATAATTATTAACTCATAACCATCTGTGATATTAAACTCCATATGTGATATTAAACTATCACAAACAGTTTCAATTACAAACCGTCTGTGATAGTTTAATATCACAGACGGTTTCTGCCGTCTGTAATAGTCAACTATCATATATGGTTATGAGTTAATAACGTCTGTGATAGTGCGTATCACAAATAATTCAAAAACCGTCGATGATGATCTCATGTTATTACTGATCTATAAATTCAGACTGCTCATGAAACCGTCTGTGATGATGTTTTTAAACTGTCTATGATGATTTTTTTCTGCAGTAGAATGGGAATGGCAAAATTTTCCAAGATGTTGCCTAATACTATTGGAGCAAAGCGGAAAGTGGGAGTTGTATGTCATAAATCGAGGAGGAAAGTACTACGAGAGCAAATTTCCGTTGCACGTAACCAACACACCATTTTAAGCCTCCCATTCATTCTGCATGGTTGCATGACTTGCATCTGTTTGTGTGTAAGCACTTTATTTCAAGCCTCCCGTTCATTCTGCATGGTTGCATGCAAGCACCTTCTTATATACATAAGCAATCAAACAACACTAAAAACAGCTATCTTTACACACGAAACAAAAATGTAGATTACATGTTTCCTTCACACAATTCTCAAGATAGACGAGCCGGTGCCGTTTAATAAACTATACGCACACAATATAACAAGTGGCTTTCAAATCATGTATGTTGAGGATCCATCGCTGACAAGTTCAATCCGAACGATTCCTACTAGGCAAGAGAGATGAATCAATCATAGAATAATGTAATAGAATAATAAATTGAGCACAAAAGATGAAAGAGAACTCCTTTCTTCATTACTTTCTCTTTTTAAGTATAAGTATAATGATTGAGACCTCCTTATTTATAGACTAAGTGATGAGATGCCTACCATGGACAGGTTTGCAGGACCAGGTTTTCCAACACCCACATTGGGCACTCATCCGATACGTTCATTCCTCATCAAAACTCCATAAAAATCCAGTGAGAAAATTTAGAGGAAGAGTATATGATACATGCTATGTTGTGTTACACGAATTGCCTCGTTATGGGCGCCAGGTTTTAAATCATAGTAGATAAATTTGTGCATTTACAACTTCACCATCCACCAAGATGTAGTTCCCCTTCATCTAGCATTTCTAAAAGAACTGAGCAGTGAGCACGCTCTATATATGATAAGGAAACAGATAGTCTGTAAACCATCTGAGCTAAACAGCAGCTTGCTGATAATATTAACACAATCAATCTATAAATAGATTTGTCTGTGGGTCGTATATAGTGGTTAGAAGCCAACGAACGATCGGGTCAAAGTTAAGAAACACAGAAACTACTACTAGTCCAACATTAAAAAATACAAGTCATGGAGTAATAATGTTTTTTTTTTGGAGAAGTTAGAGTAATGATGCTAGCTTGTCAATGCGAAGAAAAGCCATGCTAATATGCATGTGCGTGGTCCTGTATGCCTGCACATCCTTGTTCCTACTTTTGCTTCTGGGAAATTCTAAAAGAGCGACAACAATTCTATATAAGCCTCGCGTATCTGACTGGATATCTGAAACTTTCGATAGTACACCATGAAATCCCAATGCCATTCGTGGTTCTCCTATACGCTGCCTGCTCGATCTTCTTGCACGGCTTTGCCTCTGAATGAAAGTGACTGGGAAAAGAAGAAGTGGAAAATGACTCCAAAAAAGAACAAGGAAAATGTTGTAGTCGTAACGTACGTATGTGGACGTAGATGATCGAACAGACATCGCAAAACTAAACATAATCAGTACTCGCGATCAAAATACACGGTGTATACATCCCTGTTGTCCGTATACGTGTGCCGTTGAGACATGCGCGTCAAACTGCAGAGAGAGAGAGAGAGAGAGAGAGAGAGAGAGAATGGCGTCTGAGGACGGCACGAAGATTTGCACATCCCCCGGACAATGCGCGCGCAAGCCGTCGTGGTCACTTGCATGCACGGTGCAACGCTCCCTTGAGCGCAAAAGGCATCGTACGTGCTGCCACCACGTACAGGCACTTGGCACCGATCCATATCCTTATCCTAGAGTTACGTATCCGTATATTGCAACGGAACTCATTGAATGCATAGAGAATTGTACTATAGAAAAGAGTTGATTTGATCGGTTGGAAAATGGAGAACAGTGAGAAGTTGAGAGAATAGAGCAGTTAAAGAAGAATGTATATACAACCATCAACTCATTCTTTTATAATAGTAAAGGTATCATTTGAAATTCTGAATCGCATATATATAGCACTCTACATGCTCCAGTGTTCTCTGCAGAGACACATGCAGTACAGCAGTAGCTCGGAAGGAGAACCCGTGCCGTGCGTCTGAGCTACCATAACGCACGTCGCACTCGCACCTGATTGCAACTTTTGGAATGTCGCGAGGGAGGCTAGGCTGTAGCTATTCATTCGTCGATCCGTTAGGACGTTGCATCAAGTACGTACGTCCACACTGTGCAAGTCATTTTTGGCGCAAACTATCATGACTTGTGACGGTCTGACGGAGAGAGAGAGAGAGAGAGAGAGCAGAGACTCAAGCTGCAATATATGTCACGTACGTGCACTGCTCCGTAGATGCTACAGCTGCAGGCCAGCGGGATGAGGCCACGCGAGTCGCCATCCTAGCTGCCGGCCGCGCGCGGTAGTTCGCATGTCTTGACGGCACCGCCGTCCTGCCATCCGGCGGCCGGGATCGGTCGGGTTCGAGCAGGAAGCGGCGGATGGACGGCCATGCATGAGTGACTGCGGTGGTTGGGTAGGACGGAATAGGATGGATATGTACACGTACGAGCTGAGCTAGCTAGGATGCTGCCCTCTCAACTAGTACTGTGCGTGCGTGTGTACACGTACGCGTACGTACGTAGACTAGTGGCTCGGAAGTATGTACGTCTTATATATAGGCGCGAATGCATTGCACTGCCGTGTCTCGTCGATTTTAGAAAGTCCTGATGCTACTCCCCAACCACCAAGCTAGCTAGCCAGTGGTTTTAGTAGCATTCCTGTTGTTTTTGCGTTAGTTTATTATTTTTTGTTGATTATTGTTGCGTAGGAATGTCAAATATTAGTTCAGTCGTGCGTGTGTGGAATAATTGACCTTAATAAGACGGTGAATTCTTACGTTTTAAGTTTGAAGCTTTTTAATATGATTCAAATGTATTTCCATCTCACACAGTATTGTATAGTCGTTGATTGATTTGAGGTTAAGAAGACATATCAAAATATATGCTACTATATATAATTCTGTAGTGACTTCTTTAGTTCTTCTTGACTTAGAGATCCAGGTGCGATGAAGTCAAATGTGTGAGAGAAGCTCATGACATATATATATATATATATATATATATATATATATATATATATATATATATATATATATATATATATATATATATATATATTGATATATATATATATATATATATATGTAAGTAAGTGTGAACTGTGTTTGAACTACTTTTGAGTTCAATGTGTGTATATACCATAAAATAGTTCAAACTAATTAAACTGTGTTTAATTTTTTTTGTTTGATATCTCAAATATACTTTTTATGTATATGAAGATACACATCAAGCGTTTCTCAAAGCGTTTTGATCGATATATATATATATATATATATATATATATATATATATATATATATATATATATATCTGTGTGTGTGTGTGTGTTTTCAAGCGTTTTGATCGATTTGTTTTAAAAAGTTTGTCGCTTTTCATAAGATAAGATCGCGGTGACTGCAATCGATTGTCGCATAAGATACATCGATAGTTATTGCACTGGCTTGTTTGGACGTGTGAAGCCAAAGTCATGAGTCTACATTATCAATCTGATGTTAAACATGCTGGGTGATGGCTTACCAGCCTTCATTGTCTTCTAATAAGAGAGAACTTCAGTTCTATCACTAGATAAGAGTAGGGAACTATCATTGCGCATCAAGACCTTAGTCTCGCATATGAATAAATCCCCATGTACCTTAAAATGCTACTATATATATTGTGTTATGCCAATTTCTTCTCCTTTTATTTCCAGAAGGTATTGTACTATGGCATTGTGACCACGATTAGGACACTAAGGGAATGACACCATGCAACGAACTGTGTTAGGTATATGTCTCATCCTCGTAATGAAGTCTGTGCGCAAGGAGGATCAATGCAAGACTTTTCGTTTTTTCAAGGTGTGTCAGAGACAATATGACATTGGCATACCCTTCAAACGCTACAATACATGTACAGGTAGGTGATGACAACAGCTGAGTTTTTGGTATATTTGGTGTTATTTAAATCTGTATTTATGAGAATAGTAGTTATCGTGCCAAATTAGTAAAAATATCACCTCGGACGTACGATAGCAGTGTGACATCCTTGGGAGGCGATACGTCCATGCGGCTGAGGGTTGCCGCATAGCCACCATGCATTAGCCAATTAGTAAGAGTAATTAGTGCTAATCTAATTGTAATTAGTGAGTTTATTTAGGTGCACCGCTTGTATGAATTTTTAGATATAGTAAATAAGTTTCAAAAATTATGAAATTTTATGTAAAGCCTCACGACGTAGCGTACTTAATTGTGTAATTTTTTGTAATTTTATTAATTCTGAATTTTACTGAAGAATTTATTTAAGTAGACTATTCGTAGAAATTTTTTATGTAGAAAATGGGTTGTAAAAAATACAAATTTTTTGAAGAATCTTTAAACAGATAATCTAATTGTGTAAATTTTTTTCTCAAGCCACGTCTAGCTTAAAAACCTAGCTTAGTGACAAGCTGCTGCCGGTGTGCCGCAGGCGTACCCTGAGCCGCCAGCGACGAACCCAGACCTCCCTTCCCACCTCCACAGCGGCGCACAGTCGTGGTAAGTGCATTCAATCAAGGGGTAGGAATCCCGTAGTTTCT
The DNA here is from genome assembly GCA_036346575.1 of Dendrocalamus sinicus. Lineage (NCBI taxonomy): Eukaryota > Viridiplantae > Streptophyta > Magnoliopsida > Poales > Poaceae > Dendrocalamus > Dendrocalamus sinicus. Next base: position 49,175,072 of record CM070645.1, on the reverse strand, counting down.
TGCAATAATGTTCACATGAGTTCCAAAATTCACATCTCCTAGCCGATTATTTTTATCATTAATCATCCATTGGAATACTGATTCGGACTCCTGACATTGCCATGTTGAATTGCAAGTGAAATATTAAATTCAAACTTGTTCGATTTTTGTTAGTTTCTTATGCTGTGCATTTAGTGCTATTTAGTCATCGAGTTGAACCAATAATTAGCTAACCAAAAAGTACACTGTGCTGCATGTTTGAAGTATTTGATTCGCCATTCTTTTTTCATTTGCAAGACATCTGCATTATCGCTAGATTTCAATATGATGACATTTTAAAATCATATGCAGATTGTTTTCATGGCTAAAGCCTATTGTTTCAGTGATTTGCTATGGATGCCACATAGCCAGCACAAAATTTCCAAACTTTTGGGAGAATGTGAGTACTTTTGAATTACTTTTCATTTGTTAGCTGAAAGGTTACTTACTAGTATGCCATTGTTCACCTTTAGATGGAAATTTTTTTCTTTTGGACTAATTTTTTTTTTGTTGGTGTAGCCTGATAATGCCATCAGCACACGACTCATCGTGTTTGCATTCCCTATCATCCATTGTGCCGAACAGCACCAGATAATATTGGGTTCCTATCAGATTGTGAAGAATTAGGTTGACTGTGCAAGGATTTTTTAAAATAAATTATAATTTTTGAAGCTCCGTTGCTATATTAAAAAAATTCTACGAACATTCTATTTAAATGAATTCTTTAGTGAAATTCAAAATACATAAAATTACAAAAACTACACAATCAAGTACACTGTGTCGGAAGGCTCCATATAAAATTTCATAATTTTTTAAGCTCATTTACTATATCTAAAAATTCATACAAGCAATACACCTAAACGAACTCCTAATTATGATTAGATTAGCGCTAATTATCCTTACTAATTGGCTGATGCATGGTGGTCGTGCGTCAGCCCTTTGCCGCACGGTGGTCATGCGGTCTTTGTGCTGCCATACAGTGGCCCAACGACAAAGGCCATATGTTGCCCCTGGGGCTGTCACATGACCACTGTATGTTGAAAGTGATATTTTTATTAATTTGATGTGATGACTGCTATTTTTATAAATACGGGTTCAAAAAAATGCCAAACATACTAAAAACTCGATAACAACGCCTTTGTTTAAAGAATGCTTCTGTGATACCAGTCCAGTCGAATTAAAGGAAAATGCAGCATATTCTTAAGCACACGAAGAGTAGAGTGCCTCGTAAAACGAAGGCATACAGGATCCATACAGTTTTCTTATGGACCAACAACGATGTTATTTTAGTTCAAAAAAAAAACAACGATGTTATTTTTTAGAAAGAAACCCTGTGATTGATATTAATAAGAAAGATGTCTACACGAAGCTCTCAAGTATGTAGTTGCGGCCACTTAATCCTCTGACTAAAAAACCAGCTATTTAACTCTATGACGTAGCAAAACCAGATTACTTGTTTTTGTTCTTCCTTAAAAAACAAAACATGTTGTTTGTTCGGTCGTGCATAGAAATAGTTTCTGCAGTGATTTCGAATAAATTAGCATGCATGTTAATAAAATGCTACTGATATTCCAATGCTGCCTCCTCGTCTCGTCTGATCTGACTAGCTAGCACCGGTCAGATCGACAGGGCACCCTTGTCGCGCCGTTTCGTCGGTGGATGGAATGGATCGGTCAATTCCGATGGTTGGATGCGCCAAATTCTCGGTGACCGCGATGGATGACCTACGCACAGACATGGGTTTCGCTGTTGCGCAATCTCCATGCTGTGTGTCGATGCTGGCTTCAGACAAAACATGTACGCGTGCACATCAGCGCGCGGCGACTTCACCAGCCACCACCATTCCTTGGGTTACAGCAACTTACAACAGTGAGTGAAGAAATAACCTTTACTATTATAAAAGTGTGAGTTGGTGGTCGGTCTATTCTCCCTCCTCGCTTCTCAGCCATCCGATTTGATTTGGAGCATTCATCTCTCCTACTCCCTCTCTCTCTCTCAGGATACAACCGTCCACCTCCTCTGCTTTTTTCCATCTCCTCGTGCATTCTGGTCACCCTTCTCTCTCTCTGCTTTTGCCTCTAATGTTTGATGTGTGAAGTTGACCAAGCAGTAAGTTCCGTCTTATTATTTTTATGACTCTATTGTAATGCACAGATCTCGAACTAGTAATACTGACGTGCGAGTCAAGACCGATACTAACACGCATGTGTTTACTTGTCGCAGCACTGCTCAGCTGGACCGGACAGACTACTACTAGACTACGCGCGGCAGTCGATACTCGATTTGTACTCTGTATTCTACCTGTATAATACGACATCCTGCTGCGTTGGCTGACCCGATCTATACGCGGACGGAACGGAGTGAGGAAACTGATATTTTAGTCCAACTGCTCATAGGTGTGCAATGTCTATCCGAGTTGTGGTCTGGGAGTCGTTGGGTTTTGTGACCGGAAGGAAAATTGCAGCTCAAATATACAAGTATTATACGAAAGTTTTTTAGTAATTTTCAAAAAAAAATGCTGCAAGCAATCACCATTGACCTTGTTTTTATCTGCTTATGGCATAAATAAACGGGACGGCTTCTCCGATATCGTTTTGAAATGGTTTATAGGATAGATTTTTTAAAATAATTTATTAATATAATTATTTATACTATAATTAAAAGTTATGAACCACAGCTATAAATTGCCAGCCGTAGCGGAAAATATCTCTTCGTTTAGATGTGAGCGAGCAACCAAACAGGCAGGCCTGTCCATGGGTAACAAGTACCTGGGCTCAAACTATGGACAGTCCATTTAGTTGGGCCAGGTGATCAATTGGTTAGTCCAAAAGTTGTCATATGGGCCATGTGAGGCACCTACTACCACGGCGGCCCCAAGAAGATCCATCCCATCACTGGAAGAAGCGGTCCCGCAGTCCAGGGAGATGGCCTTCCGACACGTAGGACCCACTCGCTGCTGCAGCATGCAGCCGGGAAAAATTCTACGGTGTCACCATGACACCGTAACCCGCAAACGAGGAAGCGACACGTGACATGAGATATTATAGCAGCACTGTAATCCGTACAAAAAATATTTTTAAAATCAATCCGGCACTGTAGCAGCACTTTTAAAAATATTTTTTGTACAGACTACAATGTTGCTATAGTACTTTATGTCATATGTCACATTCTGTTACACAAACAAAGCTGTGTAACGGTTACATCATAGAATTTTGAGTATTACTATACAACATTCGACTGTTTTTGAGGAAGTGGGGCCGAGGCAGTCGCCGCGTGTCGCGGAAATGTCCAATTAATTGAGCTGTCTGATCTGTCGGTCGATCGTGTCGTAGGAATCGACTCTGGATGGACAAGAACGCGCACGCACGCAGCAGGAATTCGTTGGCCGCCGGCCGGAGACCGGACCTCGCGGAAGCAACTACACGGTCGCATGCACGTCACCTACCTGCGTACTACTGCGGTGGCACGCGCGGTACCACACTACCACCGCCCTTTGCTTAAATGGCCGGTAAAACTGGTACTACATACTAGTACGTACCAACGCGACGCAATGCATTTCCACGGCTACGCTAGGCTAGCTCTTTGATCGAGCAACTTGCAGGTAGCTTATGTTTTTTATTTCAACATAAATATTTATATAAATGAATCGAATATTGATAAATCATTTCAAAATATTTACCCTGATAAGCCATTTCGAACGGTGGTAAAAATGATATCTTACTTGTTTATTTGAAAAAAAAGTCAAAAGTCATAACCATAGGTCGAAAAGAACAATACTATTTGAGTATCCCCGATTAGAGGATTTCTGCTTATTTATTTGACCAGCCGCTGTTCGGAGATTCTATGACCCGATAACTGGACTTCACTCCATGTAGCCGCCCGTGTGATGAAATAGAGCACATGCGTCTCTGTCCACAATAACCACACGATGATTCAGTCTTGTGTCTTTGACAACAACCGTCTCACAATTATTTCTACGATCTTCTCTCACTGACAAATAACAAATCGATAATTATTTGTCAGATCTCTTTCATTGACAGCAACTGCTTGCTCGGCTAGATGCGAGGAATCAATGAGGCACATGTTTGTGTGGACAACTGACACCTCTTCGGCGCTATTTAAGCCTTACGGGAGAAGACGAAGATATAGAGGAAGAAATCAAGCAGTAGACAATGGAGGCAAAGAATAAGCGAAGTTAGGGGTAATAGCATCCATTTGTAACTGCTCCGCGAGAACAGGCTGTAATCCCAATATAGTAATCAAGATAGTTGTAATTCTCCTCTTTAATCCTTCTATGAGGCTCGATTTTCCCTATAATTCATCAGATCGATGATTTGATTATCGACAGTCGAAGATGTATGTGGGAAAAAATGTTAAGCCCCTCAAGGTTCTCACCAACATCACCATTCTTCCCTGTTTTCGTCAATATCGTCAATGTGATCATGGCAGGAACTTAGGATGAGGAGAATTAATTCGATTTGGCAGACTATGCCAGCCTCGACATGGACGCATGTATCCGCGCCATGGAACACGATGCCTCTTCATCATCGTTCTCCATCCGAGGATCATTAGTCCTTACGCCTAGCGAGGTTGATCGAATGGAAAAAGACATGCCACCCCATCATCAACATCTCCTAGGGAGTCAGTTGTCCCAAGCTTGTTGAAGTGCCCAAGCACCATGACAAGTCTGGCACACTCAACCGAAAAATATGGCTCCGAGAACGCGATGTCACGATCCAATGGTTAGAATACTCGTAATTCGATCGTGGATGACCACTATTAGCCAATAGCTCCTACGCATTATGGGAGTCGGTCGACATTTAGTCACGATGTCGATGAAATTACCCCCAGCAAAAAGCTGAGCGAAGACAATAATACTCAACATCCGATCGATAATTCACCGAATTAGGTTGAGTCCACTACACAATCCCCCAGAAACTGTGGTTTCTAATTATTCTTCATCGTGGAAGCTCTTTGTTGAAGCGATGGAAAGCTCTCCCTCAATTTTGACAGAAGTTCCTCGAGAGATTCCTGCTGGAAGCACAAGATTAGCATAATTGGTGATATCGCTGGAAATATTGTGCATGATCCTCCACGACAAGTCCCCCCATGATCCATTGGTCGAGATGGTACGGACTCTCATGCAACACCCAAAGGAGCCAGAAACGATGGAGTTGGTGGACATCGACCACCTAATCCACTTGTTCCTCACTCTCCACATTTACTAAGTCACATGAAGCGAGCAGAGAGTTCTGAGTGAAACTCAAGTCATCGTACTCCTTCTGCCAGTAGGAATGCTTCAAGACCTTTAATAACTATTCAAAATCTGTAAAATGTCCATGATATTCAGTTACGCAAGTTTTCTGTATAATATTTTTCTTTATTTACATTAAACAAAGTTCTTTTTCATTATGGGAATTATCTCCAATAAATATTTCTGTTGATAACTTCTTGCCATGATTCTAGTATTACATTATCAACATTGTCTAAGTTCTTTGAGAATTCCCACACTTCTCTCAAACTCCTTCTTAGGGATATTTTCACTTAGTGACATATTGGCTTTGACATTGTCATTAAATGCCACGCGGATTCTTCTTGTGACCTTGATAGCCAAGGCCTTCACAATAATCTACATGTTTCCTCATAAGTAAATAAGTGAAAATAGACAACTGTTATAAATTATTTACAGCTCAGGGGGCTAAAAAGGTTTTATTTCTTACTTCTTCATTTTTGTTCTCTTATTTATTGTAGTCAAGACACGAAGAACCTCCTAGTCAAAATCTCTCCTCTCTACATGTGACCATTCCCATTGGAAGGAGTTTCCTAGCGATGACATTTTTCCTACAATCTTTGCTACTAGCTGAACCAAGGGATCGAATACATTTCAAAAAGTTTTATTCATGCCTTATGTCCTTGGCTATTCTACGACTATGTTAGATAAGAATACGAATAGAAACACTTATCTTTTTTGCACAGGTTGTTGTGTAGTTCTTATTATAAATAAATGCAAAATTCTTTTTATAGTATTTGTCTTCTAACCGTTCCACAACTATGTTATATCACGGTTATGGTCAAAGGTATCTATGACTAGTTGAAATATCTCACTCTGACTCTACCTGTCATGAGAATTTCCTAGTACTATCTGATCATTTGCTACTTTATTACCAAAAGTATCGATATATCTAAGTCTACTGGTCAGAGACAAGAATAATACATCTTTCTCTTCTACTGCTTAGTATATTTTTTCTACTAAGAAAGAAGTTAAGGGATGTGGGGGATAAGATCACCATTCTTCTCAATCAAAGAAGAATGATAGGTAAAATTAACTTCATCAAGATCATATGTAAGTATTTACATTCAAATATTTACAAAAGTTTACATTTAATTAAAGCTTAAATTCACAACTTGTTGGAACTTCCCGACTGGTCGCTATCCAATGAAGATCCGACCTTCATCTCATCAACAATCTTTTTCCTGAAGGGTCTTACCTCTTTAAAGAACTTTGCTGCTTCTTCCTCCGAGCAGTCAAACTCTGCATCGAGTGGATAAAGATTGAGAGAAGGATTCGATGCCCTGAGTTTTGCCAATGAAAAGTTGACTCCATTTGCGACAACATTTATCATAGTTTGCTCAAGGTTGCTCCTAGAGATATTCAACATGCCTTGAAGGTTCTCGACTTGCTACCCTATGCGATGCACCTTCTCGATTGGATCCTCCTTTGAGGAGGTAAGTGTTTACATGCCTATCTCGGTGAGCATGGTGTTGAGAAAAAAGGATTTTGTCTTGTAAGTTCACTTGCATTGCCTTTTCCTCTCCTCGACCCAAAGAGTTCTTGAAGTTTTAAAGCTTGCCCTACACGAGTAGAGTAAAATAAGTCGGTAAAAGTTCAAATAACTAAGAAACTATTTGTATGTATGACAAGTTACCTTGGTTGAGCTTCTCATGTGTTTCAATGTCTTCTTTATGCTTAGGGACACTATCATTAAACTTGCTTGCCCAGTCTTTGGTCAACTAGTCCTTCGCTTTGCATGCCTCCTCTAGCTTTTTTATGACAACACACTTAGCATTTGCCTCTGCTTTAAGACTCCCATCCTATTGACCACAATAAGAAAAGGAGATAAGAAGAAGGCAAGAACAGATAAACAGATGAAGTAAAATTGAAAAGGGACTTACTTTTCAATTGTATGTTCTTCTTACTTTTTAATTATAGGTTCTTCTGCTGGAGAGATTTGAGGAGTTGTTCGTTCTCAGTCAATGTAGACCCAAACATTTTCTTCTCCTTCTTGAGAGTCTCCTCAAGCACTTTCACCATGCTTCTCGAGCTACAAAAGGGCTCGGAGAATCACAAGAAAGAAAACCTTCTACGATAACAAAATTTAAGAAACTTACCAATCATCTGCTTGTTAGTGGAGAATAGCTCTCTCCTTCTCGAGAGCTAGAGATTGCCTGGTCACTTCTTTGACCAAAGCGACCATCTCCACCATGTGCTACAAAAGAAGAGGAGAAGAAAAATCAGAGGAGTTTTCGATCATATTAAAAAATGGTAAGAATGGTCTTAGGAACTTATCGAGACCATCTTATTGGTGAATGTGGAATATAGTTCCTCAGGTCTGGTCTTCAACTCTAGGTCTGATACTTTCCTCCCCTAAAGATCTTTAAGGTTTTGATTGTTGGAGACAATGGCGAAGCCAAGAATAACATCGAGGGTGGGCTAAGGCACTAAGCTAGATTGTCACAAACATAATATGTTACTCTTATGCAATTCAAATTCATATATTAATACAAGAAAACAAAGCAAAAATGAGAGAAATACAACAAAAGTAACTCAGTAATAGAAAGTGCATCCCGAAAATATATAAATATGCTTCCAGTGAGTAGAGATCATTCATCTGCTTATGAAAAATAGCAAAATTAGTGATATGATAACTAATTGTAAATGATTAGTTTATTAAAACCATCTATAACCATTTTCTAATGATAGTACCCAACTTTTGTAAATACATCACTCTCAAATATGTTGGGTTGTGCTGGTTTCTTAAAAAGAGACAATAGAAACAAAAAGTGACGTCCTTTTCTACATTATATTCGAACCAATTAAACTTATTATACCATGATTCTTAAAAGGATCATGATATTTTGCCATCCAATATCTTTGGAAAGTTATGCCCAATTGCTCAAGTTGGACCATTCAATAAATGTACCATTCTCACTTCATCTCTAATTTCATTGGCATAATCCTCTGTTGGTGTGTGACACGCTGGATCGGCAATAATGTCACTAGGATTAAATTCTATTAGAAGCTTCTTTGGTTGAGTTGCGCTCTCATTGGTTGAGAGAGTACTACTAGAATTGCTTGCGAGATAGTTATGCAAAGTCCGTTTCTCCATTATAGTAAATCCATCAATAAAATGTGACATCAATTCTAATTGGAACACATTGATTTTAATTTTAATTTTGATCTCTAGTAATTCAAGTTAGTTAATGGCAATGATACAACATACATTGATACATATAATCTCCAACTCTAAGAATTTAGGCTGCTCAATGTCAATAATAAACTATAAAGAAATTACAAAAGTTTTACCCTCCAGACTGGTCCTCTGGAGTCTAGAGTCTAGAATACTTATGGCTGACTAGCTTGGTCGCCGGTCTCCAATCAAATAACCAAAAATCCCAATCCAAACTATCCAATCGCCAATTGACAAGCTAGCAAGCCAACCACTCGTTGTCTCATTTGCTTCTCGCCTCCTCTCAGCCTCAGACATGCCACACTGACACCTCCCCAGCTGCCTACCCATATCTGCGAGGTGCCACTTGCATCTACAGGTTGCTACTCGGCTATGCACTGCTCCCTGCTGGCCAGTCCGCTGCTTGCCTGCCCGAAGCCCTGGATAGGCTGGATCTGCTCGGCCACAGTGTTGCTAACCCTAGATGTGTGAGCAGCCCCTCATCTCTCACTCTCTCTCGTGCGTGTGCCATGTGCATCTATGGTGGCTAGCTGGCTGTGTTTTCTCTCGGATGTATGGATGAATGAAGACTCGAAGCCCGTATCTTCACTGGGCCAGCCCAACTCTGTTTGGGGGGTAGGTGTTCAGGGCGGGCCAGAGGGTGGGCTCAAGCCTGACGAAGCCCACCCAGTGGCTCTGCCCTTGTTTGGAGATATAGCCTCGATCAGAGATATCCTTTGGATGTGAAGATCGCCTAATCGTTGAAGAACTCTCAACCATTGGGTCTCTAAAGAAAGGAGGAAGGATTTGAACATCTTCCTCCTTGACCATAGCTTCTTAGCAAATACAAGGATCTATTGAGTTTTTATCTCCTCCTCTATGATTACATCCCTCGATGGTCTCAGAGCCATTGGAGGATTTCCAATTATCGTGGCTTCCGTTCCTTCAGTCAACGACCCTATCACATGAGGAACTGGAATGACCACTTCTTCCCTTGATACTTCTTTAGAAGAAGCACTCCAGAGGCCTGCAGCTGAGGTAGCAAACGCACTCCAAAATAAAAAAAGAAGGAAGTTAGAAATCCAAGACATAAAGAAATCAAAGGTACAATGATGTATTTTTCTAGTATTTACTTCATACCTGATCTTCTTTGTCTTTAATTTAAATCTCCCTAGAGCATAGTCCATGGCACTTGCATTCCTCTTCTTCTCGACCAATTTCACTAGTTCAAAACTGGTAGGGCTGATCAGACTCTTAGCACTTTCCGACTGGATGCACTCACTCGGAGTAACATCCTTAGTTGTTTCCTTCTTGGGGTGATCGGAGATTGTCTCTCTGACCACCTGAACCTCCTTGGAGGGTCAGGCTTCCTCAACCACTAGAATACTTGCTTCCATTAGTACTAAAAAAGTCTTGGGGGTGGCCACCAGGTTTCAAACTTATTCGGTCCCGATCACCTCGGTGTTCATGACCGGTGGGCTCACTTTCACTAACGGTCCTGTAGCATCAACCCCTCCGATCAACAACTCTAGCTCCACTTCCGTGGTCTTGTTACCAGCGATAAGCTTGTTGGTGGAAGTCTTCACCCAAGAAATATATTCTCAATGGTGTAATTTGTCTGTTCTTCGTACAAAAATAGGAGTGGGCTGATAAAGAAAAGCTCTTAGAGTCGGATAAAAACCTACCCCCGAGGGGATTTTTGCCTTCTCTTCAGGTGTTTGAGTGATCGAAGAGGCATGAGAAGATCTACGACTTCTTTATAGGTCATCATTTCTTGGGGGACGACGTGACTCCTTTTGCACCCACTTTCAACTTGGAGCCGTCTACTCTGATCATCGGCATATACTAAGAACATAATAACACACTAATCAGAAGATAGATATGTGTTATGGATATCGTCGATGACCTTGAACCTCTCGATCCTATCCTCTAGAGAGGTAACCGCCAGGATCAGAGGAACTCCTTTTTGCTTGTATTCTCCTTCACATATAGCCCTCACCTTGTCCCTTATCTTGGAAGGGGATAAGGCTACAAAACCAAAAAGGAGAACTACAAGTCAAGAAAACACTATTTAATAAAGAAAATAGTCCATATAACACCCCAAACTTTGCTCAAAAGTTGTCTAGCAACCCAAACTATGAAATCGGACATTTGACCCTCTGAACTTTGTAATTTAGTTCGAATAACATCCAACCTAGTTTTGGATGGTGATGTTGTCCACATGGCATGATGAGTGAGCAATTTTATCACGTAGGATGATACGCTAGTCTAGTTTAGGTGAATGACAATCGGGGTTCATAGGGCCCTCTCTCCCAAATCAAAATAGAGAGCGAGGGAATAGGGCGGTGGCCATGGAAGCACAGCTAGGGGCTTGGTGGGAGAGAAGCCCCTGTGGGCCCCACATGTCATTGACCCAACTTGGCTAGCGTGTCATTCTATGTGGCAAAACCACCAACTCACCATGCCACGTGGGCAATAACACCATGCGAAACCATGTGAGGGTGTTATTTGAACCGAATTACAAAATTCGAGCAGTCAAATGTCTGGCTTCATAGTTCTGGGTGTTGTGCGATCTTTCAAGCAAAGTTTGGAGTGGTATATAGACTTATTCCTTAAACAAAAGATTTTTAACTAGCCAAAATCCTTGATGCTCACCTTCCGAGGAGTCTCTGGTCGAATCTTTTGCGTGGTCATGCCATAGCATGATATGATCGTGCAATTTCAATGGACTAAGTTGGCATGTGGTGAAATCTCTCACTAGATGCCATGACATCAATCCCTTATCATTCAAATACATGATGGTGTCGACCAGTTGTTGTATCGTTCCTTCCTTCTTAGGAGAGGATCTCTACTCTAAGCTCTCCATGACAATCCTTTCTGTGAACGATAGGCTGTCTTCTTTGCTCACTGTCATATAGAATCAAAGTTTCTTCCATAACGACTAGAAAAATTTCGAGTACATCAGAATGTACCCTTTCATCTTTTTAGCTCTTCCAGTCATCCGGTAGTAGTACCTGAAGAGCTTCAGGTTCGTTGGAATTCCCAAGTACACCTCACACAGATACACGAAGATGCTGAGTATGGCAATCGAATTGAGAACCAAATTCACCAATTTGATCCCATAAAACTCAAGTACCTCTTATAGGAAGGGGTGCACTAAGATCCTAAACCCACATTCTACGAATGCCCAGAACACATGTATCTTGCCGTCTCTGCCATTCAGAAAGTTCTCCCCCATAGCCGACTTCCATAGGATCAAGACAGGGTGAAGGATTAATCTCGCATCCTCCAAGGCCTTCAATCTTTTCGATCATAGTTTGGACCTTGGCCATTCAATGATGAATCCAAACATTTTTGTTGCGGATAGCTTTGATCTAGTTGGGATCAAGGGAATTTATGGAAGAAAGAACCTAGAACGAAGAAGGCTAGGGTAGAGAAAAGCAGAGAAAATATGAGAAATTCGAAAGGTTCTGAAAAGCGTGAAAATTGACCAGTACCGCTTTGCTTTATGAAGGCTTTCCCTACAACCAAAGTTGGTAGTTACGAGAACTGTGCCTAATAGATATAAACCATTCTATTCAATTTCCCTTCCAGTTGGCTCTTCAACTTCAAGTGAAAAAAACTACTTTATCTTTCTTGACTATCGTCAAAGATACATCGCGACTTGTATTCCAATCAAAGGATTCTAAGTCATGAATTCATTTAAAGTTTGGGGGTAATTGACGAAAATCGAATAATTCATTAAATGCAGCTTTAATACATAATTAAGGCTCTAAACTATTGTGGTTGTAGATCACTTGAAACAACACTGCCCAAGTACTCCTGGTCAGAGGATTACTATTTATTTACCTGACCAGCCACTACTTAGAGATTCTATGACCCAATAATTGGGCTTAACTCTAAGTAGGCTCCTGTGAGGTGAAATAGAGCACGTGTGCCTCTATCCCTAGTAACCGCACAATGTTTGAACCCTATGCCTTTGACAACAACCATCTCATGGTTATTCCTACGATGTTCTCCCACTAACTAACAAACCAATAGTTATTTGTTAGACCTCTCGCTGACAGCAATCACTTGCTTAGCTAGACGCGAGCACTACTACAAAATAGTCATGGGGAACCGTCTATGTTGTAATTATCATAGATAGTTTTACAAAACATGAATGTCTATGTTACTAGTGACGGCTAGAACCATATGTGGTATGGTATTCTCATAGACAATTGTTGTTAATAACTGTTTATGATAGTTCACAGATAGTTATTAAAAAGAACCGTCTATGATAATTGTAGACATCATATACGGTTTTTAATTAAAAACCATCTGTGATATTAGCACAGATGGTTATTTATACAAACCGTATGTGGTGTATTTCTTATATGCATGATGGCGCACGCTTCATCTCCTCGATGTGTCCCTTCATCTCATGCACTGAATTTATAAAAATAATCATCGTCCATGTACTGAAGATGAATCCCCACATCGCTAATACACACATATTTACTCTCAAGCACAAATAAATGGATTTGATGGCCTCTTCCTTGTCACTAATATTGATGCCCAACCTGGCCATCCTATACGAGCTCCTCGTCGGTCATACGCTGGCGGATGCTACGAAAGGACACTGTGCCAACAATGTCCTCCCTCGTATGTTCGAGGATTTGTCAAAGCAATTGAAGGTCACCTTTCGCCGTCTTGACATCCTCCTTCGCCGCGTTTTTCTATTCCTCTCCCACTTCTCACAAGCTAACATCGCCATTGATGTGGTCCTCCACAATAAAGTTGTATGTCTCCAGGAAGCCTGCCGTCACTTGGAGTGCTTAATCGAGGCCGTGGGCGATCAAGTCAACCATGCCAAGACCCCTCAAGAAAGGGAAGAGAGACTATAGGCTCAATTCGACTTGATTGATCAGTTGCATGGCATTCGGGAGATACTCGAATGAGCGTGTTAGCGGGTGGACACATTTCAGGCTTCGTTCACTGATGATCTTGAACCATCCAATGCCAACCACGTCGCCCACGAAGGTTTGAAGACGGAGATATCACGCTACCTTCGCCACTAGAAAAACTTTAAAGCAGTTAGGTTTCTACTTTTTTTAATCTTTTGTAAGAAGCAGCTGGCCACGCTGTTTAGCCATATGTAAATACAAGTAGTTGAATTTATATTTACTGTCTTCTATATATAAAAACAATTAAGTAAAACATACTTACTCCTGAGGTATTACTGAATTTACATTTATATATATGAGAATTAATTTAGAACTATCTGTGATGCATCTTATCATAGACGGATCTAATTGTGAACCATCTTTGATGCATATTATCATAGACAGTTCTAATTTAGAACTATCTATGATGTATACTTATCATAGACAGTTATCAACTAGAACCATCTATGATGTATATTAGTACAGACGGTTCTAATTTAGAACCGTTTGAAATGTGTCCAACCTATTTATATTCAGACTCTAGGGTTTGTCTGTGCACACTACTTAGGCTTAATATATCTCTAACTCTCCCCCGAGCACGAGCCGTTGCATCCTCCCCGAGCATGCCACCTCCTCCCCTGAGCACACCGCCTCCTTCCCAAGCACGCTGCCTCCTTGGTTACTACCAGAAGGCTTGGATAAGGTGACGAGCTGATTCAGATGTGGGGCGTGCTCCTCATCCCCTCTTCTTCTTGGTCTTTAGGTGGAAGGCTCGAAGCGGCCTTTAAATCCAAATGGGAGAACTAGGGATCCGAGCGGAAGTCAACAGCTCACCACACGAACCTTGCCCTTACTGCCTTCTCGGTTGCTTGGATTGCCATCACCCAGTGAGATTTACTTTGTATTCTTGTATTACTATTGTGTATAAGTTGTCGTGCTAGTTTGAAATCAGTTTATTATCTCTTATATTTGTGAATAATACTAGCACTTGAAGGACTTTGCATGATAGATTATTGGTATTGAGATTGCTCGATGAGGACAGATTGTCAAACTTGAGATCATTGTGACTATCTAGAAGTATTCTACTAGTTTATTGCTTTGTCAATTGCTAGTTATATACATTTGTTCAGTGTTGCTCACTGTTATCCTGTTCTGAATATTGCCGAAATTCTATTAATACTACAGTAGCATTTCTTAGTTACCTATTTTGGTTAGAACTGCAATTATTTGTCATTATACTAATGTAATTTAGATCGATAAACTAGCAGAATTTAGAAGGGATAGTTACTAATTACTGATCTATTGACCAGAGTATAGAAAGCCAAGATTTAACTCTTGAGCAACTTCTTAGCTGAGTGCAAAACAAAATATTAATTCTATGCATTATGCAGATTATTATTACCCACTTTTTTGTACAGTTCAGCATATTATCATGTTTAATCGACCTGAATACTTTATCTATGTTGAGAGATAATTGGTTTATCTATGTTTCTCACCCCTAAGGGTGCCTTCATCACCAAGGTAAGAATACCACTTATAAATATTTTCTACCACTTTAGTTTCACGGTCCACATGACAACCGTCTATGAGTTGATGATATTTGAAGTAGAAAAGAATTATATTCATTCCTTATTCTATAATATATACTTGGTGTGTGCTGTATAAAATTATTTTTATATTTCAGATATCACCAACCTCCACTAAGGAACCACATGTTACCATTACTAATCACTATCTTGGTTTTCCATATCTCCCCTATGCACCGGAAGCAGTACATATATATTTTATGGTAATACTAACATATGTAGCCTTGCATGCTCCACAATTTAAATGAGGTAAGACAAAGTTAGATACCATATCACACTTGGACTTCAAAGGATATAAATCAAATCACATACTGGATCATTGTGTGATTTACATCATGCCCTTTGAAGTCCAAGGATGATATGGGGAGCTATAGATAAAGTCAGATCTCATATTACACTTAGGCTTCAAAAGACATGAACCAATCACACACTGGATCAAGTATGATATGGGATCTGACTTTATCTCTAACTCATTTAAATTGCAGGGTGTGCAAGACCATATATGTTAATGTACGATGAAATACATATGTACTGCTTCCAATGAATGAGGAAGATATGAAAAACCAAAAATGATGATTAATAATATCACAGACAGTTTTGCTTATTAGCCATCTGTGATATGTAGATATCACATATGGTTATATTTAAAAACTGTTTGTGATACGTAAACATCACATACGATGATTTTTAAAAATCATCTATGATAAGAACACATCACAAACAATTATTTTTAAAAACCGTCTGTGATAAGAACACATCAAAACTGTATGTGATGATCACATATCATCATTGACTCATAAATTCAGACGGCTTATGAAACCATCTGTGATGACATTTTTGAACCATCTGTTATGACCTTTTCTACATAGTGGAGGAAAATCCACAAGATGTCTGTTCGTGTGCACAACTAACACCTCTTCAGCACTATTTAAGTCTTACAGGAGAAAACAGGGATATAGAGGAAAAATCAAGTAATAGACAACAGGGGCAAAGAATAAAGAAAGTTAGGACCAATAGCATCCCCTTTATAATCGCTCTACGATAGTAGAATGTAATCCTAATATAGCAATAAAGATAGATCTTTTCTCCTTTTTAATCCTCCTATAAGGCTCAGTTCTCTCAATATTTTGTAAGAACGATGATTCGATGCCCAACACACGCATAACTCCAATGTCGAGTACTCACACCTGGGTACGTACACGTAGTTCATTGGATGCTGTCCTCAATCGGTACACAGTCAAGAGGTACACATACCAGGAAAGTTCGATCCTCGGCTGTTCGGGTTGGCTAGCCATGAGTTAGCCAAACATGCTAGACTCGATATGTCTACAGCTTTGTGGCTTGGTTCTTACCCATATTGTGTTTCACAGTTAATCTGTAATGATTATACTACCTTTATTACGGAGTAATGAATTCCCTTTTCCCCGCAAAAAAAGGCCAAAGCAAATACTCCTACCTACGGCACTACAGGTTGTTCATTTAAAATAGCTGAGCTTATAAGAGAAAGATCGATATTTAATTTTTTTTTTCATAAAAAAGATCGCTGAAGCACATGATAAATGGCAGTATGTAGTACTGCATGATATATATTTTTTACTCCCGGATGTAATTACACCCATCTCTAATATACCATCTAAATAAACTTGAAATACTCTTTTACCACTTTAGGTATACTTGTATACTAATTATAAGATACTGTAATGTGAACCACACGAAAAATTGCAAGGGAGTCTATAATTTCTAGCATATTTTATAAATACTTTCATATATGCACATAAAAAAGAGTATGTCGAAAAAATATATATACCACCTCTAAAAAATTATTCATATCACCTAAATGATCTTAAATACTCGTATACTACACGTACATACTGTATGTATGTATGTATGTATGTATGTATGTATACCAACAGCCGTCCGATTGCGCTTTACAATTCGTGAAAAACTAGTAGGCATTTCATCCATTAATTCAACCCGTTACGTATATACAGGTCAGTCCACGTTTGGATGGAAAAGAATACCTTCGTATGTTTTTAGCCTGGTTCTCCTATTGCATTTGTCACTCAGATATGCCATGCTACTGAAACTTGAAACGGGGTTCAGAAATGTATGTGATGTCCTTGTGGAGCACTGTGTACTGCAGATGAAATTTGAATGAGTAGGTGCAAAAGATTACCGTGTGTTCCTTGTCACCTGTCAGGTATTCAGTAGTGGTAACTAGTACAGTGAGAGCAAGAATCACAGTCGTACATAACCGATTGCAGGAACCCACAGGTTGCGAAATCAAAATTCCTGTACTTTACCTGGCTTCCCTAGATCTCTACCTGCTGCCTGCGTTAATTTGTTTTCATCCTCCTGTACAGGGAACAACAGAATTCAATGGCCTCCATAAGAAGGTGTGGCTGTGAGTGTTATTATGACAGGTCATTCGTAATGGTAGACTAGTTCTTCCTCCAGTCCCACCTGTAAAAACAAAGGAAAAAGAATATAATGGCTACATGTCTGAAGGTTTTAATCTAAACTGTGCAGAGACTTTCTGTAGCTTGACAGTTTTCACTAATGCATGCTTGGTTGTTTTTGAGCAATACCTACACATATATAGTTTGGTATCAAATGTACTCCATAGTCCAAACCATGGGAAGGCAATGGTAAATTTAAGAGATGACAATCTACAAGTGTGTCTTCTGGTAGTACAATACAATATAGATTTAACTGCTCGCAAGAAAGAAGTATGGAAGAAGATCAGAGATTCAGAGGACGGAGATGGTCATGTACCTGAATTCTGAACTAAATGCAGCGCGGTTGAGGGTTGGGAAGGGTCCCTCCCTACTGCTTGGACATATTCAATTTTCTTTGGTTTTCGTCAGTAAAGTTCGTGAACCATATCCCGCGGTGACAGTTATATGATGAGTGGTCGAATAGTGTACGTCGATTAATGTGGTACCTGGTGTTTGGTTGGTCTATTGATGGTGCTGAGTTATTTAGTACTGAAGGAGTAGAAATCTTTGGGATGGATATGGAGTAACTCACAAGTTAATGGTACATTAAATATTGAACTAGTGTAAATGGTGAACTTTAGTATTGATACACTACATACATGCTTGTGTGTGAGATGAAAACTATGAACAGAACAGATGACATTGTTATTTGTTAGTAGCTGATTTTTACAAAGGTGGTAAGCAGTAATACCACAAAACATAAATGGAGAAGAGGGTTTACGTAAGGTGACTAAACTGGGAGATCAAAAAATTTACATAAGAAACAAGAAGTGTAAGAAACATGTCATTTCCCAAACAACAGTATGGCAAGTTAAGTATAGCTAGCTTGCAAATTGATTGACCTTGTGCTTCGCTTGCTGCTGAGTGCAACATGCATCAATTCTTTTTTTGACAGCGTCATGGGTGCAGTTTCTTGGCTCTCAGCTCCATATTGTAAGCATTTTTTTATTAAAGAGATGATTGTGAGCAACACAAAAGGCAGCTGCATGTGGGTTGTTGATGCAAACTACTCATCCAGATCTTATTACTGCTCACTGTCAAGGTTATAGCTACATACAGCTCATCTAAATCCAGGCATCATTGCATAGATGATAGATCCAACTGCCCTCATGAATAACATGTTCCAGTTACTGTAAAGCTTTAGCGTTGAGTAAGAACTATATGAAATGACATGGACACCTTGTCAATGTAAGTCACTTCAGACTTTTCTAAATTTCAGAAGTAGTTACATACACCGAATTCGCTCCCAACACTGGAGTTACAGATGGCTCACACTTCAGAGAGTTCTCTACAGTCGACATACTTACGAATATTCAAGTATCTTGTTTCCTAATTAACCACATGTTATTTCAGTAAGCAAGCGTTCTTAGCAAACGCATCCATATGCTTACGTGAGCTCATTGTTCTTTTGTCAAGGGGAAACTCCAGCTCCTGTTCATCCTAAAAAGAAGTTTGACTATTCTTTTGGATCAGTCCAACAACCTAACAGAGCTCATTCATGCGACTGACTGGTGAACTGAAGTGACGACGCAAATTAAAAGCTGCAAAGATCTAACGCACATCTCAAACGTCATCAGAATCAGAGCTCAACTCCGAGAAGAGTTAAACTGCAAGAAAGAATTACCGGAGAATTAAGACCCACGCGCAAGGACTGTGATGAATTAAGAACCAGCAGGCACCAACAATATAACGTACGGGCCATAAATACTAATTCCCTTGACGGCATGGGCAACAGGGCACTATAAAAGGCTGCAACGTCGCGAGGCTTCCAAGTGCAGAGCAGTTTAGACCATCACATCGCTACATAAGCAGGCCACTGACCACTTGTTATACCCATATTTTGGGTCAGGCTAGCACTACTGCAACAGTAATGGCTTCTTCTTGGCTTGTGTTTCTCCCTGTGCTTTGCCTGGGAGTGCTCCAGGCGCTTCCGACTTCGCGTGCCGCCCGCGCCTTCTTCGTGTTCGGGGACTCTCTCGTCGACAATGGCAACAACAACTACCTCATCACCTCGGCCCGCGCCGACTCGCCGCCCTACGGCATCGACACCCCGGATCACCGCGCAACGGGGCGCTTCTGCAACGGCAAGAACGTGCCTGACATCATCAGTTAAGTTATTCTTGACTCTTGCACAGTTCATGTACTCCACTGTGCAGCACATTAATTAACCGCTGAGCCGGCCGCATGCAGGCGAGCACCTGGGAGCTGAACAGGTGCTGCCGTACCTGAGCCCCAAGCTCGACGGCAAGAAGCTGCTCGTCGGTGCAAACTTCGCGTCGGCGGGCATCGGGATCCTAAACGACACGGGGATCCAATTCGTACGTCACTCGTCGATCTTAATTGCCGCCATGCACGCCTATGCAATGAACTCCCCTAACAACTAGGGAATGGACTAACCTTGTGCCTTTATTTACTTGTCGATGCACACGCGCGCAGGCCAACATCATCCATATCGCGAAGCAGCTTTCCTACTTCGAGCAGTACCAGAGCCGGCTGAGCTCGCTGGTCGGCGAGGACCAGGCGCGGCAGCTGGTGAACAGCGCGCTGGTGCTCATCACCCTCGGCGGCAACGACTTCGTGAACAACTACTACCTGGTGCCCTACTCCGTGCGCTCACGCGAGTTCTCGCTGCCCGACTACATCAAGTACATCCTCTCCGAGTACAAGAAGGTCCTCGCGGTACGTGCGTTCGGCATTCCTCTCCTGCATTTTCATTCAAGCCATGCAAATGCTTGCCTTTTTCGTTAATGGCGATGGCAATGGGTACGCACATCTATGCATGCAGAGGATCCACGAGCTGGGCGGGCGGCGCGTGCTGGTGACGGGCGTGGGGCCGATCGGGTGCGTGCCGGCGGAGCTGGAGCTGCACAGCGTGGACGGGACGTGCGACCCGGAGCTGCAGCGCGCGGCGGAGGCGTACAACCCGCAGCTGGTGAAGATGCTGGGGGAGCTGAACGCGGAGGTGGGCGGCGACGTCTTCATCGGCGTCAACACGCAGCGGATCCACAACGACTTCATCGAGGACCCCAAAGCGTACGGCTTCGAGACGGCCACCACGGCGTGCTGCGGCCAGGGCCGCTTCAACGGCCTGGGCATCTGCACCATGGTCTCCGCCCTCTGCCCCAACCGCGACGCCTACGTCTTCTGGGACGCCTTCCACCCCACCGAGCGGGCCAACCGCCTCATCGTCGAGCAGTTCATGTCGGGATCCATCGACTACATCACGCCCATGAACCTCAGCACCGTCCTCGCCCTCGACAAGTACCTCCACAACTGATGAGCGATCGATCGATGCACCCATCTGTTGTTTAATTAGCTCCATTATTATCAATTTGCCGTTAATTTGATCGACGCGTGCGTGCTTTTGCTAACCAAGTAATATGCGTGCTCGATCTCGAGGTTGTCATGCGTCAGTACGTGCGTGCGTATTCAGTAGCCCGTCCTACTAGTTTCAGGTACTACTCATCAGCAGCTGTGGTGGTTATCATAAGGTCATGTACGAGCGTGTTGTGTATGTACGGGTGCGTGCACAGGCTTAATTTTTCAGAATTAATTCAGGCTCTGTGTTTTTTTTTCTCCCTCAAGTCATTTTAAATCGGCTAGAAGTGCTCTGCTAGCTTTTGGGTATCCTTAGTTAAATTGTGTAATTAAGTCGTTCTATGGTCAACAATAATATATATTCTTTGTGATGCAACACAAATATGAAATATGTCGTCGAGATGCTCCCATATATGCAAGTGCTGATTAATATATATGCTTCAGCGTTTACAGTAGTTCCATTTGACGTTTTTGGACGGTACGTAGCAACATCTTCGCGTGGAAGCTGATCTATTCAAATGGAAGAAATGAAGCAACCACGGGCTAATTGATGAAAACGTAGCGAAATTAATGAACACGTTCTCGCGTTGTGCCCCTGCACCTGCAGAGCCGGCAGACCAGAAACGTACTGCACCGGCTGCAGTGCTCCCTCCTTTTGGAGACGACAAGCTAGGAAAGATCGAGATTACTTCTACCTCGGTACGTATGTCACCGTGAACGTATTGATGTATTTTAATTAAGGGAACGTCGTCTGTGCATTTATCGAATCACCTTGAGTACACATATCAGCCGTTTTTTTTACTGTTCTATAGAAATCCAACGGTCCAAATCTACTGCCCTTTCTCCTATATACATCCCTAAACACCCCAAGCATGACAACCCTAATACCGCTGCTACTCTCCGCAACCCTGATTCCACCGAGCACACCACCGCCCCACCGCCTCGCTAGCGAGGCCCTCCGGGGCCCCTTACCCACCACCGCCGCCTCCTAGCCATCATTGCCTCCTCCTTGGTGTATCTTCACCTCCTGCCTTCGCTCTCCTTCCATGTCTCCAGATCTGCCACCACCGCCTCTTGACCTCTCTCTTCCATGTCACCCCCGCCGTCCACCACCCTCCTCCGAGTTTGCATCGGAGGAGCCACTACCGCCTCCCCATGAAATCTATGATCAAAGTCTCGGTGTACCCCCGACCCTAAGGAAGCTCGCCAGAGCTAGACACAAAACATCAGAGCATGCCAGAGTTACAGCAGAAGGTGGCCAGAGCATGAATTTCAATGTAGATTGCGAGGTCATAAAATTGACTTATCCCCCCCCCCCCAAAAAATCCATGCGACAGATGTTTAGCAATTTTGTTTAATTAATTATTTCCTTTGGATGCCAAAAATTAGCTAGGTTTTGTTATATTACATAGTGTACTGTGTACCTTTGCCTCGCAATGACGACGATTAGCAAACCGTCCATCTCTGGACCATACACCCTGAATCGTTGTATACAACATTATTACGTATGCTACGTGGTCACTTATTGGGAGGAGGCAATGACCGGTGGGGACGGTGGGGGCAGCTGGGCACGGGGGAGGGGAGACGAGCCAAGGGAGGGGAGCGGTAGGCAGCACCCGAGAGGGAGGGGAGGGGTGCCATGCACGACTAAGAGAGAGGGGAGTGGAGGGGTAGGCTTGGTTGTGCCTGGCCGGGTACGAGACTGTTCATGTCATGTCGGACCGGCCCACCATGCCAAGGTGCTGGTCTAAGCACGACAAGACTGGTCAGGCCAGACCAATACAACCTATTTAGCCATGGGTCATGTCATGCCTAATCCAGATCAACAGTATTGTGCTTCGGACTGAAACAATTGGTTTGACCCATTTGGACAGCTCTAGTGGCGAGGTAAAAGTTAACTAGTAAAAAACAAGTTTTTTAGCCGATTGATTTCCATACGGGAAATGATAGTGTACAGACGTCTCATAGGACGTCTCGCATCAAATGCATCTCCACTCCCCCACACTGCTTTCACCATCCAGATTCTGGACTGCTCCCCACATCTTCTTCCCCAGTACCCCATCCTTTGATTCTCAAGAAGTCTGGCCGTTGTTTCTCCTTCTAACGTCCAAAAATCCCGAGCTCTCCACTCAGCAAGTGTGTGTTAGCCCTTGGCTCTGCCGTCAGCCGACCATAGCATTTTTCACGGCCATGGCGCATCGTGCTGACCACCAACCAATGCTCAGGTTCTTCAAGGTTCTCCTCCTTACTGCCTACTGAATCTAGCACTGTACGAATCACATGCAACTCTCCCACTCCATGCACGCGCATTCTTTCAATCGTTGTGGAGCGTATGCACATCTTGTTGTGTTTGTATGTAGCATTTGCCGAACAAGGTCACCCGGGTGCTCGACAACGGCGAGATGCTCATGGCGGGCGCGCTTGGCAGGGTGCTCAGCGATGGCGCCACCATGGGAGTTCTATTTTCACCACTAATTTTAACTCTACCACCACCAGTAAGTTTTTTTCCAAATCTTAAGGCTCCTTGTATCTCCTCCATTTTTTTCTTCTTGTTGTAATTGTATTCAGTTGTTGCAGCATTTATTTTTCTTGTTGTGATGGTCTTTTCTATTACTAGAGTTAGAATCATTTTTGTTGCATAGATTTCTGGATTTTTGTTGTGTCAATGTTATCTTTTGTTGTATTAGGTATTTTCAAATGTTGCAACTATCATTTTCAAATACTACAGTGATGTAAGGTTCTAAATCTTTCGTTTAAGGATTTTGATCTTGTTTTAGCACTTTGCAAAGTTATATATTTTATTGTATACAGTGATTATACTTATTATATAAGTAATTTATTGATGTTACATCGAAACGTAGCATAGAAAGTCTCTTGTACGTCCGGAGCTAGCACTGTCCTTTCCGTATATATGCATGTGTGGCTCTCGACCAGGGCCTATTTTTTCAGCTTCTAAGAATTATTTTTTGACTTTTCTACAGTAATCAGTTTTTAAATAGAATATCTTTTTAAAATAGGGTTTGCTAGTTAATTATAATACATATTGTACCAACTTTATTTATATCGGTAAAAATCATATGTGAATTTCTGTTACTCTATAATCCCTTATACAAATAGCTCAAAAATCATAAATCACAGTTAAAAACTACTAACCCCAGCTAAAAAGCACAGACCTAGTTTTTACCGGCCTGTCAAACGGACATGTACGCACAAGCTGAAGAATTCAATAGCCGCAAAATAAGGTATGTGGGTCATTGGATGTCGTAAGATGAGATCAATTCGTCACTGTGCTAGCCTGTGCACAGCAAAGGACAGAGAAGAGTAATTTAATGGGACCGTACATGTCTGCTATTTCGATCTGTAAGTACATTTTTACGATTATTTCCACTTCATTAGAGCAATACAATGACTAGCAATAAACCGGATTGAGTTACAGAACAGAATAACATGCGAAGATTAGCAGACAATTATCTTTAGTGTGGTTATTTGTCTCTAACTGGGCATCTCCGGAACTTCTGCTGATGATTTTTGTTCCTGCATTAAGTAGGGAATTCCGCCCCTATAAGCCAGATCCAGCTCCATTGCTTCATACTGGAACGTTCCACCAAAGGAGGTGATCATGGTTGGTGACAGCCTCAAGGATGATGTGATCACTCTTCATCTCATTATAAAGTCAAGACTACGAAAGAATTATATAGTATGCTCTGTCTCATGGTTTCAACAGTTAATATGCACCAAACATCCATAAATTTAATATACATATTATTGCATCATTGCTTTATCTTTTTTTTTAAAAAAATAACCAAGATGTTACCCATGAGTCTGCACTGTAAGTTACATTATCTCTTCGACAGTCATGAACCAATATAAATTGTGATGTTGTTGCTTTGATTAAAGCTTCGATTTGTTGCAACTCGCAAATCGTACTCACTGGTACGCTGTTGCAGGCTAAACCAGCGCTCGTAAGATTTTTGTAGGAAAAAAATATATCAGGAGGACCCCGTAAGAAGATGGCAGAATTTGCAACTTTTTTCCTCACATATCATGTGTTCATCTTGTTCGCACTTCGCACAGCTCAGCATTGAAATGGTGAAATTTCTGCTGCTGCTGCTGGAGGCTAGCAGATGCAACTCCCGTGATGGCTCTAGGCAGCAAGCGGCAAACGAGAGCTCAGAAGCTCTCGAAGCTGCTTCTGCCTTGGACTACGATCGGCGGGCACTATTGATTTTCTTTTTCTTAAACATGCGAAAGCGAGATGATGGTTTCTGATCGAGAAAAATAAACGCGAATCCGAAGAGGATCGGGCCTCCTCATATTTGCCTTTGTTCGATCGGGAACAGTAGACGTATAAACTTGACCTGCTTCGGTTGTGGAGTCGGAATCCTGGGATGTGATGTGCCGGTTAGCAATGATCATTTAATCGTAAGCACGTTAGCTAGTATCTTTAATTCAGCATGTATTCATTTCTAGTGGTAACTCCCATTCGTTGTCATGCATACATGTAACAGCATGCATTCATTTCTAGGTGGTAACTCTCATCCGTTGTCATGCATACATGTAACAGCATGCATTACATTCATTTCTAGGAGTTAGTATTTCTTACTTTGCATAATAAAAGGAAGAAGAAAATGCTGCAGTTTTAGTGTTCATGCAGCACCAAAACATCTGTGTTTTTCCTGTATATGTATTTCATTTGAAGCGTGAGCTAGAAAGTTGAGAGATTAGCAAGGGTGGCTGACAATTGGTATCAGACCAAAATGTCGGCCCCCGCCTTTGCCGTAGGCCACTCCCGTACACCGCAGCGACACGGCCGTGGACGCTCGTCGTCCCCACCAACGCGCCGCCCGCATTGACGTGAGGGCGGCTAGCGTGAACTCGTTGTCCAACGGGTCGTGAAGGAGAGTAGTGACTCCATCTCCTACCCCACGCTCACACACTCAAATTACTCCGATTGGACGGTGTTGATGTGAGTCAACCTGCAGGCTCAAGGCTTGTGGGACGCTGTCGACATCGGTGATATGCCATACCAGGAAGATCGTCAGGCCCTTTCGGCGATCCTCAGGGCGGTGCCACCGGAAATGCTCCGGCCACTTGCCGAGAAGGACAACGCCAAAGAAGCCTGGGACACCCTCAAGGCGATGAGGGTTGGGGCGGATCGAGTGCGTGAATCCAAGGCGCAGAAGCTACGCCAGACATTTGAGTCGATGCGATTCAAAAATGACGAGCACATGGAGGACTTCAGTCTCCGGCTCCAGGGTGTCGTCAGCGACCTTCGCCTCCTAGGGGAGGAGTTGTCGGAGGAGAAGGTGGTCCGCAAGCTACTGCAGGTTGTTCCCCGTAGGTATCGTCAAATCGCCTTGTCAATTGAAACCTTGGTTGACCTCAGTACTCTGTCCATCGAGGACCTCACCGGCCGGCTCCACGCTGTCGAGGGCCGTGGAGAGTCAGACGATGAGGAAGGAGACCAGGTTCTACTCACGGAGAAGGAATGGTCGTCGTACAACACCAAGGAGACTTGCATGTCCGCCTCTCGCACCGCTGCGAACAGCGGGAACATGTCGCGCTCACGCCAGCGCGGCCGACGCAGCCGTGGGCATGACGGGGGAGACAGGGAACCAAAGTCTGGACCATCCCAGGCTACGTGCCACGACATCTCCAAGGACAAATGCCGCTATTGCGGCAAACTGGCCCACTAAGCCAAGGAGTGTCGAAAGGCGAAGTGGGATCGTGAGAAGTTGGCTCAGGCGAATCTTCTCCAAGCCGAACCAGAGCAGGCTGAGGGCGAAGACGAGCCCACATTGTTAATGGCTCAGGTATGTGATCTCTCTCCCGCCATCAACATCGAACCAGCAGGCGCCGAACTCGTTATAAACGAGGAGCGCACCCTTGTCACTCTCCGCGACGAGGGAGAACCAGTTGATCCAGAATGGATCCTGGACACCGGCGCAT
Source organism: Dendrocalamus sinicus (assembly GCA_036346575.1). Taxonomy (NCBI): domain Eukaryota; kingdom Viridiplantae; phylum Streptophyta; class Magnoliopsida; order Poales; family Poaceae; genus Dendrocalamus; species Dendrocalamus sinicus. The sequence continues at coordinate 49,148,331 of CM070645.1, read as the reverse complement.
CAAATCATATGATGGGTGCACGGAACGCATTCTCCGAACTCGACACCAGCGTGCGCGGTTCCGTCAAGGTCGGCGATGCCTCGCGAGTCCGCATCGAGGGGTGCGGCACTATGCTCTTCGCCTGCAAGAACGACGATCACTGCGCGCTCACCAGCGTCTACTACATCCTGCGCCTCCACAGCAACATCGTCAGCCTCGGCCAGCTGGATGAATCTCGCTGCAAGATGGAGATCGAGAATGGCGTCCTCACACTGCGCGACCCCCAACGCCAACTGCTGTGCTAGGTTCGGCGGACCGCCGGACGTCTCTATGTGCTCAACGTTGACATTGCACAGCCCGTTTGCCTCGCGACAAGGGGTATGGAGGAGGCCTGGACATGGCATGCGTGTTTCGGCCACCCCAACTTTGACTCGCTTCGCATGCTCACTCGGCGCGGGATGGCGCGAGGTTTATCGGAGCTTGAGCGTATAAATCAGATTTGAGACAGCTGCCTAATTAGCAAGCAGAAGTGAACACCGTTCCCCGCCGTAGTGGCATACCGTGCATCGGAGCGCCTCGATCTCGTCCACAGCGATATATGTGGGTCCATCACGCTGACAACCCATGGCGGCAAGAGGTACTTCCTGTTGTTGATCGATGATCTAACCCGCTACATGTGGCTCTTTCTGCAGGCGGTGAAAAGTGATGCTCCTGCAACCATCAAGCGCTTCAAGGCCGGCGTCGAGGTCGAGACCGGCCACAAGCTGTGTGTACTTCGCACGGACCACGGAGGGGAATTCTCCTCCGTGGAGTTTGGTCTGTATTGCGCCAACGAGGGTGTCTAGCGGCACCTCACAGCACCGTACTCCACTCAGCAGAACGGCGTGGTCGAACGCCGCAACCAGACGGTTGTGGCCATGGCGCGCTGCATGATGAAGGCGAAGGATATGCCGGGGGAGTTCTGGGGCGAGGCGGTGCCGTCTTCATCCTGAACCATTCGCCAACGAAGAGTGTTTGCAACAAGACCCCGTATGAGGCATGGCACGGTCGAATACCTACTGTGCATTACTTCAAGACGTTCGGGTGCATTGTTTACGTCAAGGACGTGACTGAAGCAAGGCCATGGTGTTCCTCGGCTATGAACCGGGAGCCAAGACATATCGCGCTTACAACCCGGCATGTTTGTGTCACTCGCGACGTCGTGTTCGATGAAGCGACGAAGTGGGATTGGGCGGCTTCAGGAGAGTCCGTTGCGGCCTCCTTGGGCGATTCGTTCACCATCCACTACGAGGTGGTTTCCTCCTCTGTGCCATCCAGCATGGTGCCGGGAGGCTAGGCAGCAACACCGGAACACTTGGAGACGGTGGCTCCCAATGACCCTGCTTCACCACGCACTCCAGAACCCGCCATCGAGTTCATATCGCCCCCAACTGCTAAACCTGACGTCGACGACGATCACGGGGCACCGCGGCGCTACAGAAGCATGACCAACATCTTCGCCACTTCGAAGCGGTGGAGCTCGACTCCGACGAGCTTCATTTAATCGCCACTCGAGCACATCAGGCTTTATGAACTTCACAAGAAGGCGGGCATCATCGAGGTCGTCACACGGCAGCAGGATTAGGGGGAGAATTGTTAGCAATGATCATTTAATCCTGCGCACGTTAGCTAGTATCTTTAATTTAGCATGTATTCATTTCTAGGTGGCCATCCGTTGCCATGCATACATGTAACAGCACGCATTCATTTCTAGGTGGTAACTCCTATCCGTTGACATGCATACATGTAACAGCATGCATTACATTCATTTCTGGGAGTTAGTGTTCCTTGTTTTGCATAATAAAAGGAAGAAGAAAATGCTGCAGTTTTAGTGTTCATGCAGCACCAAAATATCTGTGTTTTTTCTGTGTATGCATTTCATTTGAAGCGTGAGCTAGAAAGTTAAGAGATTAGCACAGTGCCTGGCAGACAACAAGCAGAGCAGCATGAGCCTTTTTTGGTCGCCGGAATTCTACCGGCTGCTACGGCGAAGTGCGCGAGAGACCGGAAGGCGATGGAGCAGCACGGCAACGCGACGTACCAGATGCCGCCGGACGAGGTCGATCGACTTCCTGAGGAGGGTGAGTCGGGCGTCGTCCTCAGGGACGATGAGGCCAAGCACCTCAGGGAGATCGACGAGCTCATCGCCGCCAAACTCGACAAGGCCAAGGAGATCGCCGCCGCGCATCTAAGGAGCACGACGCCAACGGCTGCATCGAGGTCCCCGCCGCTTCAAGGCTACCTGGCTCAACGCCTACGGTGCAGGTGCAGCAGCCCAAGCCGACCGCCACCCGCTGCGCCCATCAACCAATCCATGATCCATTCATTAACTAGAACTCGTATCATACTAGTATCAGCTTAATTAGCACTCTGTTGTTATGCAGTTTAGATTCCAGGCTCCCAATCTTTATCAACTGTCTGCAAACTTGTTTTGGGAGGAAAACTAACTTGTTTTGTTGATTTGGCTGCATGTTCTTGGCCCTTTCTTTTCACAGCGGTAGCACAGCATAGTCCCCAAAACAAACAGGCTCTTTGCGGTTTCGCAACCAAAGTTCATCGCATGCTTGCTCGCTCCCCGAAAGGCAGAAAACCAAATAACTTTTCCAGTTTTGAGTAACACAGCAAGCAGACGTGGTCGTCTCGTCGTGGTCCTTGGTCAGAAGCTCGTAGCTCCATAGTAGAAAGTACAAAGCGAAAACCAAACACCATCCTGCAGCATGCCGCTCCTCCGAGACAAGCAGAACCGTTGAACGTAAAAGGGAACCAAAACAACTACTGGTACAGCCACAACAGCCTTTCTCTTTGCTCTAATCGCTTCAGAAGATGGCATGAACATCGATCCCAGTATTCAGTAACCAATACAGTACTGAACCAGAGAGAGAGAGAGAGAGAAAAAGGTATTCAGTGATCAGACAAGTAGATGCCACGAACATGGTCTTTCTTCAACTTCTCTGCAGAACATCGAGTTAACCAAACAGAAAAGCACTTGTTAAGAGTTTATACCAGGGACAATTCCTTCTTTCATTATTTTAAGCCTGCAGCCACATGGCAACAGAATGGGTACAAACAAAACAAAAGGAGTCTAGTCTGAACTCTAAAGAGAAGATCGTATTGTATAACTTATTAAGAAGGCAAAGCCACGCACACATGTGAGAGGCACCACCATCATGCCGTCTTTTAAGAACACAAATACTAATAATAAACACATTAAACATTTACTACAAAGGCTGAGCCACATTGCGTCCTGACAGCCTCAGCCCAGAATATAAAACAACAGGCAGTTTACTGATACATTAAACCTGATTCTTCATCAATTCATCATCACCACAAACATTACAGCATTACCATCTACTTAAACTAGTCTTTGCACTACTGAAACTGAAAGTACATTAACAGCATCCTGGGCTGCTACGACAAGTCTACAACTATTACAAGATGCACCATAAAGCGGCATAGATTACCTAACAGCAGCATTAAACTAAGCAACAAACATCAGGCGCTCCTACAACAAACAACAAGTTTGTTTGTTCCTAGATTCCTTTGAAGCATCCCCTTCCCGCCAAAAGCACTAATCAAATCACAAGGTTAGCTACCTGTCTGAAGCTTCAGAAGTCGCTAGTATCAGAGCAGGATGTCAGCCTTGGAAGGCAGCCTCCGGAAGAAGCTCATCACCGGCGACGGCATCCTGCTGCGGAATCTTGGCGGGCGCATTGCATACAGGCCCCAGAGCCCGACCAGCGCCTTCATCGGTATGGCATATGCAATGACTGCAGCAACGACACAGGCAATGGAGAAAAGCAATGTTGCCCTTGGGTCGCGCCAGCTGAGGAGGGCCTGCATGCGCTCGCCCTGCGTTGCTATGTCGCCGACCACTGTCTGTACCCTCCCTGCCACGCTGCGGAGGCGGTCGTACCGGAAGCGCACAACATCCCCCCGGCTGGAAGGGAATGTGTCAAACTCCTCGTCAAGCTCATCCACGGTGGCTGCATCTGCATGAGACAGCTTCATCTCCATGTGAGGCGGGTGCCTCGGACGGACACGGTACCTCCATAACCCGGTGAACGCCATCGCCAGGAAGGCTGTTGGAAGAATCAGCTCCGGCATTGTGACAAACACCAGGAATGTGAATACTGCAAGGCACGAATGTACTGGCCGATTCCAAGAACGGGCAAGCTCAAACCACCTGCCAATGGTGATCGGACCGGAGAGCACAGTGACAAGGCGGAAGAAGTTGGCCTTGCTGCGCCGCATACTCCATAGATGTGAACGGTGGTCTAGCATGTACTCAACAACCTCCCTGCCAAGCGGTGGCTCAGCACGTCCAAGTCGGGCAGCCACAACATTCGTGGCCTGGAACCGAAGGCTCTCGACCTGGCGCACAAGCAGCGGCTCGACATAGTGCATCTTTGGAAGCAGTGGACGTACGTAGGCATGGAACATGTTGCCAGCATTGCCACAGCAGAAGCGCACAGCTAGGTGAAGCTCCCCCATCTTCTTGACCCCCGTCGGATGCAGCATGAGAAGTGGGTAGGCATGCGTATACACCCTGTCAGTCTCCAATGTCGAGAGCCGGATGCGAACTTTGCCGACGCAGTTGTCCCGGACTGCCAGTGTGGTATTGCCGGACGCGGGCTTGTCGACATGGCAGTTGTCGAACACGCCGACGGTGATGACGGTGCAAGGGTCAAACACCTCCCATGTATATTGCTCGTTCCACCGGGGGCACACAGAGTCGACGACAGTGCGAGTGCGGATCCACTTCTGGCCATACTTGGCAACACAGTAGGCATGCGTTGCCGCGTCCCGGGCCTTCATTGGTATCAGCCCGGTGGCACCGAGCACCCCGAGCTCAAGCACCCCAACGTGCGGCTGCCATAGCTGTTTCCCGGTAGGCCGGAGGTCGCTGCTGTAAGCCGTAGCCTCATCGAGCACATGGTACCCTCCATCAAGACTCAGACGGAGATGCACGCGGCTCCCGTACCTATTCGTATTGCTGCCGGCAACAGTGCCACCGCCAGTGCCACGGTCCAGCCCAAACCACCGGGAAACGACGAGCTTCTCATCCCAGCGCCTCTCAATGGAGGAAACTGGAACGACAAGGCGGCCAAGCATGTCATCCCTTCCCGGGGACACATGGTCCTCCAGAGACAACACCAAGAACTCCTCAAATGGCTCAGCGACCACAAACATCAGGTCTTCATTCCAGAACGGGCTCGATGGCCCCCGGTTCGCCACCACCGGTGCCGGCCGCGTGCGCAGCATCTGATTCCCTACCTGCGCGCGCACAAAGAGCTCCGGGTACCGGCCGATCGCCATTGGCCCCTTGTCCATCGGAAGCAAGTCCTGCGCCTCAATGACGGATACACGAAGGTACCACAGCTTGGGGGCGACGTACACCTTGGACTTGATGGAGCCCAATGGGCCATAGCCGTGGACGCCGGCCGCCTTGGAGTGCCAGGCCTCCGCGAAGGCCTCGTCGGCCTGGGTGCCGAACCAGACGGCGACCATCACCTCCACGCCGCCGCGCTCGCCCTTGCGGTCCTCCATGCTGTACCACTGGGGGGCCAGCGTGCTGTCCGGCGGCGCGCGGCGCGGCACCTCGGAGAGGTCAAACCAGACGCGGCCGATGTGGTCGTCGCTGCCGCGCGCGCGCACGAAGACCTCGACGAACGAGGACTGGATGGTCTCCTTGGAGAAGGCGAACACCTGATCCCAGTGGTGCGCGGCGGCGGCCGGGGTCACGCCCCGGTAGTTCCCGAGCTTCACCTCCGCCACGGTCTCACCCACAGCCGCCGCGCCGCGCGCGCGCACCACGCGCACGTAGAGGTACTGCATCTGCTCGACGAGATCGTAGGTCGCGCTCGCCTTGTCGGCGGCCGCGCCGCCGCCGAGGCTGGGCCGCGTCTCCTTCAGAGCGAAGTCTCCCGGGCCGGAGAACATGGCTGGGACGGGGTAGGGGTCCGCGAGCATTACCGGCTTCATGACCGCCGGAGCGGGCGGCGGCAGGATGTCCATGGGTGCCTGTGGCTGAGGAGGCGGTGGCTGCATGGCCACCACCGGCTGCTGCTGCTGCTTCTTGGCCCCCGTGACTGGCGGCGCGGCCAGCACCTCCGGCCCAGTCACCACCGCTTTCGCCGGCTTCTCCGGCTTGGTCTTCACAACCACGTCCCCAGAGTTGGTGCGATAAATCTTCAATGTGATCTCCCCGCGGATGTGGGAGAAGAGGCTGCGCTTCTCGAGCGTGAAGAGCTGCGGCACGGCCTCCTCCCCGGGGGCCGGGACGCCAGCGGCCGGGACCCGCACCTTGCCAAGGAAGTTCCGCCCGTGCGGACCCCCGCCGCCCCCCGACGCGCCGCGGTCGTTGTAGACCCCGACGTCGATGGCGCGGTAGGGCAGGTCGTCGGGGTCGGCGACGGCGAAGACGAGGCGCTCGTTCCAGACGGGGTTGAGGTCCTTGGGCCTAGCCCGCGTGCGGCGCTTCTGGTGCTCGAACTCAACCTCGACGTAGGCCGAGGAGGAGCCCTGGCCGTCCTTGGGCATGAGGTTGTGCGCCGCCACCACCTCCACCACCAGCTTCTCCGCCTTGGCCATCTCCCCGCGACTCGACGCCAGCTACTACCGATTTCAATTTTTTTTTCTCTCAAAGATTCAAACTTTTCAAAGATTTCAAACGGACCGCGACCAAGTGAAGAAGGGGTTCTTGTTCTCGGCTCGTCCGTGTATTGGTGGGGGTTTTGAGGAGGGAGGGGTTTATACGGAAGGCTGGGGTTGGGGTGAGGAGGAGGAGGAGGCAGGCGCGCGTGGAGGAATCTCCATCATCGCAATCGATGAGGTGAGGTCAGGGGAGGGGAGGAGGTGGGCTCTGCTCGCTGGCTGCTCAGCTCAAGGCGGTGGTGGTGGCTCTGCTCTGCCTCTGCCTCTTCTGCTCTGCTCTTGCTTCGCTTTGGGTGGTTTTTGAGGCGAGGCGCGGGGAGTTTTGCCGTTTTGGTTTGGGTTGGGTACTGGAGCTGCCCTGCCCTGGCCTGGCGATTGCTGGGTAACATGGGTTCAGACCTGTCCAAACGGGCTCTTCGGCGTGGCACGATGCCGATAAGGATAGGATGCCATTCGATTAGACCCGACAGGACTTGGGTCGAAGAAGTTATCATGCTATGTTAGTCTACAGGCACGAACACATTTGCCAAACGAGCCACTAATAATCTGTTGATTTTATTCGGTTGTAAGTAATTTTATTACCAATCGCTAAGTAGTAAGTAATTTTACTATCAGTTTAAGTAATGCTATTGTCAAGTTAACCGTCTACGCTTAGAAAAGTATAGTAACCTTAACATAAATAATTTTATCAATAACCGCAAGTAATTTTACAATACTTTCACATAAAAGTTACTGTATGTGTTTATCGGACCAGACCACCGTACCGAAGTGTTGTTTTATTTATTATCCATGTCATGTCATACTGTGTTTGAGCTAAGCCAACAGTATTGTGCCTTGGCCGGCCTGTTTGGGCAGATCTGCTTGGGCTCGTCCACTACGGGCCTACGGCGTTTGGGTGGTCAACCGAACGGGGATGAGCTCACTACTCGATCCTCACAGGGCCCTACTGCTACTGTTTTGGTTTCCTCAGCTGAGCAAATTAGCGGAATCTTCTTCAATGCAGTGAGCTGGAGCGAAGAAATTTTCTTGGATTGATATTCTTTCCGGTGAAAACGCCAAGGTGTTTGTAGGGGAGATCAATGCGGTGATAAATGCATGTTCCATGAATTACTCGAGCGGAAGATTGTGGGGTTACTCCAGTGAAGTTACTATTTGAGACTGTTATGATGTAAAATAGGAAGCAACCGCATAGATCAAACCAAATTCACCATAACTCAAAATACAAACTCTCAGCCGAAACTGCACAGCACCATATTGATCTGGTTGAACCCGTATCAGTAAGACAACTGGCAGGAGCCGATCAAACCGGTATGTGCCACCGGTCAAATCGCTGAGGGCATTCTGTCTGACCGCCACCCAATTGGATGGTTAGACCGGCCTGATTGCCGATCGTTCTAAAAATCTGATAATTTGCAAATTTTGATTTTCAACCTTCTCAAGTACCAAACTAAAATCCCACACACTCTCTGAACCAAAAATCAATTACTCATCATAACCAAAAAAAATAACATCTATATGATATTGCAAAAACATCTGCTCTAACCCGAAGAAAACGAACCGTGTCTCTCTCTCCCCCTCCCTCACCCACTTAGAGCAAGTCTTATAATACATCCTTCACAAAGTTTCTTGGTTCTTGTCAGATGAATACTCTTATAGGTGGTGATCGGTTTATTGAAAGCCTCGTGGCTATGGTTTTCAAAAAGCTACTTTACTCTTATATAGTAGTTAAAATAGAAAAACATATTAGCCCATCACGTATAATGTAAACAAATACGAGGAAAAAAGAACCGTAAAAACTCAAAAAAGCCAAAAGTTCGAAAAAGACAAAATTTATGAATAGTGCCAACCAAGGTTGTATGACCTACCCCAACCAATTCCATTCTCTCACAAATATATTTTTTCTTTTCTATTCGTTTCTTGGTTCTTGTGTGTCCCGTCCCGCGCTGGTGTGGTGGAGATTGGATACTGAACACGCACCCCCGCCAGAAGAAGACTCGCCCGGTCCCGTCGTGCGGTGGCGCCGACGACGAGGCCGCACACAGCCGCCGCGGCCGCGACACACGCTTCGCTCGCGATAGCCGTCAGTTTCCTTGCCGCTCGCAAAAATTTCGATGCCTACAGAATTGAATTCCCACCTCTCTTCTCTCTTGCTCTCCCAAGGCAGGCAACGCAGCACAGCAGACGGCCGCGTCTCTCTCCTCCACCTCAAAGGTAGTGTTCATTTGGGTTTAGCCTTATTTTTTTATATTATAGTGGTTATTAGTTTTTTAGTATAATTATTTTTTTTAGAAAAAGCTATACCATTACAGGCAATATAAAAGAAATAAAGATAAAAAGCTCTAAAAATCAAAATGACAAAAAGAAAGAAACCAAGTATAAATTTGATCGTTTTGGCTTGACTTTTCTTATTATACTTGCTCTTTTCTGAGGCTTTTGTTGAGCTTTTTGCGGTTTTTTCCGTATTTGGATTTGCATATTTTTATAAACTTTTAATTTTAATTATGTTAAATAAGTCTCACATCTATGCTCGCTTTTAAACAAGTCCAAGGTTTTGCTACTACTACTGCATGTATTTATTAGGAACAGGATTTGCAGCGCACGATGCTCGCATTTAAACAAGTCCAAGGTTTTGCTACTGATGCGTAGAAGAGGGCAATAAGTACAGTATACAATCAAATTTTCTAAAATTTGACATTTAATAGATTTCAAACTATGGGTTAACCCCTTTAGAATTATTCATATTAGCAATAAAAAATTATTTCATTAAATTTATTGTTAGAAGTACTTACATAATATTATAATTTTATTAATATATCTTAATGTAAAACTTAAAAAATAAGCCGTATCTGGAGTACGAAAGAAGAGAGAGTGTGTACTTAGTAATATACTAATACCAATCATGCGGAGGGCGTATTGTACTGGGACCATTTGTCATTTGCTGTGTGTAGCCCGCCGGTTTAGGTGTACTCTCGAGTAGGGTGCTCATATAGGCTTTTGAAGTTTGAGTTTTTAGTTTTTTATTATTGTAGTAATTTTTTACTATACCTGTTAGTAGTTTTTAACGTAATTAAATTTAAAAAAATAAAAAAAGTTATATGACATATAAAGGAATAAGGAAAATATAAAAAAAAACCTCAAAAAGAGCAAAAACTAAAAAAATCGAAATTGAAATGCTAGAAACTAAAAATTTAAGCCCCACTGGGCACCACCTTAGGCACTTACTCTAATGCGAAATGCTGTCAACTTTGCTATGAGATAGTTTCTATACTTGCAATTAATGTAGATATTACCCATAGAAACTATACTCCCAATGGATAGTTTCTACAAATAAAATTTTCATCCAATCATCTATCTTCTCTCTCTCATGATCATCTACCTATCATTGTTCATGGTTCATAGTTAAATCCATTTTACTTTATCTTGGTTCCCTTTATTTTGGCTAGTAGTTTAGCATCATCGTCATCATGGTGTCTCATATAAGCTTAAACCATTTCCTTATCTCTTGCTCTCGCCATTCAACTCCATGCCTATATGTTACATTTTATATATAAATATATTAATATATCATTTACATTGATGGTTCCAAAAATATTATAACCATGATCATTTTATTTTTGCTTGACACAACACAATTATTTAATGTCATGTAAACCATCCATAGTTCACACTTGCATTGCCGTGAGTGCTCTTAGTGTCGTGTTTTTTTGTTTAATCCACTGCCAGATTGGGATTAGTGGCGTATAGTATTTCATTTATGACGAGGTGCTCCTGGAGAAACACCACCAACGAACGTCTCTCCTCGGGAGCACGGATGTTTTGCGTGATCCTCGCCTATCGTCGCCCAGCCCCATGTACGTCAACGTGCCTCGACGCAGCTAGTTCGTGTGCATGACATGCGGACCCACGAACGGTGGGGCCAGCATGTAAGTCTTGAGTCTGGTGACGCTAGGAAGGACGGCGTGACAGCCCCTTTGGAGTTCACTCAAAAGCGAGGGAGGCGCTACGGCCTGGATAGCGCCGAGATTCGTGCGAGCGTGGGCGGGTGTGGGGACCACGCAACGGTCAAGACCCAAGCGGTGGTCCCCTACCTCGTGAGCAGCGAGACGTGGCTCCCGCGATTTTTCTTTCCTCCTTTCCATTCCTCCTTCCTCGGAGGAGAGCGGTGGTGGCTCTTCAGAAGAGAGAGGAGGGGTAAATGCGCCATTTGCCACCTGAGCGTGAGTTCAGAGTTCTGACGTCTGACTCGCTCGTCTGACGGGCTGACGGCCGGGCGATATTTATTGTTTATTTGTACCGGACCATATCCATACATGCGTCGTGTGTGGCGTATGATGGCCATCTTTGAAGCCATGCTAGCCTTTTGCCTCTTGGTCCAGAAATGCCCTCGGCTTGGTTACCTTGCCGGCCCCTATCTTTTGCGTGTGCAGTGTGTGCGTGCGGATGGCGTGGAAAAGATGGGCGGTTCGGTCGGGTGGCGAGCTCTCGACTTGACTGGTGCCGTGCGGGACAGAGGATGCATGCACGTGAGCGAGCTATACCTTTAAGAGCAAGTATTATAAGAGATTGTAAGCTGGCTATATGCTGAGATGAAGGAGAGAGAGAGGAGGAGAGAGAAGAGAGGTGAGCTTACAGCCAGCTGAAGCACAAGAACCAAGAAACTTTATGAGAGGAAGGGGTAGATTAGGGTAGGTACAATAAGGCTTAGTCAGCAGGCTATAGCAAATATAATATCAACCAAATCTTACGTGGTAGAGAGAGAAAGGAAGAGAGAGAAGGAAGCTGGCTACTAAATTACAGCTAGCTATAGCACGTAAAAATATACATTTCACTCTCTTACACATGGGGTCAAATGGTTATTGTAATAGCTACTTTATTGTATGAACTATTTTTTTGAAGGCTATAGATGAAATGGACAAATGTTATAGCCACTAGTTGGCTATACTATTATACTTGCTCTCATACAGCTTTCAGCTGGCTGTAACTACTATATGAATATGCCCATAAGTGGGCTGTAAGTATCCATACAGTCAGCTGAAGGCTGTATTATAAGACTTGCTCTAAAGGCACAAGTGCGGTATGAATGTGTACGCACGCAGAAAATGAAAGAGGAAAACTCTCTAGAACCCCAAAAAAAAGATGAAGGCGTCGAGGCATCCTGCAGTAACTTCAGCTAAACGCTGGATACACACAAGTTTTTGTTTTTTTGAGCTGAAGGAGTAAATAGATGGATTTTTTTGTTGCTTTTGGCTTATGCTTTTCGAATTCTAGCTGTTTGTGGGAGATTACGAAGAAGGAGACAGTCGTGTACGATTTTAACCAGCACAACTAAAGTCGATACAGCATATACTACTATCGATATATAGACAATATCTTGAGAAGAACCATTTAAAAATGAGTTATTGTAGTGACAAAAAACGTAAACGCTTTTGAACCCGCCCTAGAGCTCCATATTAGAGATGACCAAATGGGTCGTGCCAAACAGGTCGGCCAAGGTACGGTACTATTGACACGGCCCGCAACACAGCTCGGCACGAAAGCCGGTGGACCAGACCGACACGGCACGAGTAGTGTCAGGCTCCAACCATTAGGCCCGTCGGCAACGATAGACACGATCGGCCCATTTGGCACGTTGGGCACAGGTACAGCCCACCCAGCCCGGTTAGCATGGCCAACGGCCGTTTTTGATATATTAGCGTTTAGTATAATAACAAACAAGAAATAAATCCAAATCAACAAGTTTAGGTTGAGTTAGCACACTTTATCAAGGAAACAATGCCTATCTGTTTACAGATTATAGATGCACAAAGTCTACAATTCAAGCCACAAGCTCCCCAATTTCAAGGCATTGAAGCCACTTGTGTCAAATTTCACTGTCATTTAAGCTAATTTAAGAACATACAAATGACAAGGACAATGAAACCATTCAAATGATAAACATATCATTTGCAATTTAATTCATGAGTACATCAATTCAACAGCGATATATGATGAAAATTGAAAATCAAGTCCCATTTGTTCATCCGTGCAAAAGCTTAGCATCAAACATTGATATAGGGTGTGTTTGGTTTGCTGAATATGGACGACCGGATCCCAGCTCCACCGTATATTGCGAATAATTCGGGTGTTTGGTTGGACGAATTTACTGTGGAAGCCTGGATCCGCTCGTCCCCACATACGGTCTCATCCGGGACCGGGAGTGAAGGTCATTTCGACCGAATCTGCCCGTCCAGGACTGAGTGAGTCGAGCAAGACCTTCATACAGCCTCATATACAGCCTACCAATCACATACTCATTCAGCCTGTATCCACAGATACATCGAACCAAACACTCTTCTTTTTCAAAATACGGCCCTCCTCATCCAGCTTCCCCTCATTCAGGATATACGATCCCACTACGCAAAAGCAACCAAACACACCCATAAGAGACTGAATCATAGCACAGTAGCTATCAAATTTGTTCATCCATCCTTCCTCCAATTATTTTCAAATACCAAAGAAAAAACACAGATCTCAGATGGAGTTTTGGGAGGAGGAATTACCTTGACGGTGGTGACGGCGTCTGGAATTGGCCAGGAGGCGGTGACGGTGGTGCTAGGGATTGGCTAGAGTTGGTAAAGTTCGGACTTGGCAGGGAGGCGATGGTGGCAGTGGTGCTTGACCAGAGGGAGGAGGAGGGACTTGGAAAGCGGCGGTGGTGCTCGACTAGAGGCGTTAGTGCTCAGGTCTGGAGGGAGGCGAAGGAGAGGGCTAGGGTTAAGGGGGTTGATAGCGATTGGGGAGTTGGGAGGGGGGTGCGAACGCCGGAACGAGAACTCACCTTGCAGAGGAGAGGAAGCCAGCGGATGCTTCGGTGCTCACCGTGGAGACGCTGACGTTGCCAAGCAAGCCAACAAGTAAATGCCAGGGTCGCCACCTAGTTGCGAGAGCTATCGCCTCCACCAAATTTTTGGCCGATGTGATTCTCTGGGAAAACCCAAAGGGGTTGAAGGGATATAACCGATGGCATTTGCGGGTAATTTCACTCAACTTCCATGGGCTAGTTCATTTTATAAGTATTGGCTCCCCATAAGAATCCACCTCAACTTAGCTTCTCCTGGTTACTTTATTTTGGAACCTGCTCCTCACGAAAAGCAGAATCAGTTAATTTTGATAATCTAGTTGTTTGGCAAAGCGTTACTAGATTCAACAAAGAAGTTGGAAGCAGGAGCTCAACCAAACAGGCCTATGTATACATATGTATATATGCATACATATTATATATACACACACATGTATGTATGTATATATATGTAAGTAAGTATATATGTGTACACACATATGTGTTGTATATGCCAAGGGCAAAATGGGAATTTCCCATTTGATAAAAAAGAAAAAGAGAAGAGGCCCACACAGCCGGTGGCCTGAGGAGGCAAAGGGGGAGGCCGATGCCTCCCGTGACCTAACGCGAGCGGGACTCGGGGGCGACGCGGCGGCGATCCAGTGAGGCCGCGCGCGGGCGGCGGTCGGTTGGCGGCCGTTCTCCGTCGCGACTCCTCCTCCCGTGCGGCCCGCGTCTACCCTCTCCCGTGAGATGCGCGGCTCCTCTCCTTCCCACGGGACTCGGTCCTCGATCCGGCATGTGAGGTGAGTTTGGGTTGTGGTGGTGGCGCGGAGACTCGGTCTCGGCCGTTGGTGGCGCCGCCAATGCTCATCCCTTCTCCCTCTTACGGCTATAAATGGCGGCGGCTCTTTTGATTGGGATATCCGAAGGAAAGTGCTCTCTCCTCTCTTTGATTTTGCTGTGGTGTGTGACGACTTTGTTCTCTGGTGCTCTCCGCGAGGTGCTTGGCCGGCTCCTCCCTGCGCTTGTGCGGCGTACCTCTACCTCGACTCACCGGCGTGGACATCCGCTCGGTGATTGGGCTTTGTATCTCCGTGCCTCACCGACCTCTCTCACGGTGGTGTGGGGCAATAGGTTTTCGGGACAGCGCGCAAGCGTGCCTAGCCCTGTTCTTACGGTGGTTTCAATATCACCGTCTTTGTGAGTGATTCTGATTTTCCTTTGTTGCAATCTGTGTGGCGCTTCTAGTTAATTGATCTTCTTTACATTAATCGTCCGAGAGATATAGATTGCCGTGGGATATACTGTTGCTCAATGATATATGAAATCATAATATGAGATTGGTAGATTTAATCTTTGGGCTCTAGTTGTTGTTACTTGTCATCATACTCATGTTCTGTGATTAATGTTAATTGTGAACTTTGAATGACATACTCGTCATATATCTTCTATGTATGTGTGATTTGGTTGAAGTCGTCATTAGCTTGTAGAAATCCCACATACATGCTGCAGATCTGTTAGAAGTTATAGTTTACTATCAATTTGATTCATTCTTTGCAATAGACATTTTATATGTGGTTGGACTTGCTCTAGCTAACTTCACTGTCACCAATACTCACATGTGAAGATTATATTGCTTAATTTGGGTACAACTTGAGAGCTCAAAGATTGAATGTTAATTTGTTACAACCAATCGATGAAAAGTTTATGATTTAGTAGCGGGACTACGAGATTAGTCTTGTGCAACCCTACATTTGAGAGCACAAATAATCAATTAAACTTGAGCTTATTGCTAGTCTTTATTGATACATGCTTTATTCTTTGACATACATATTCATGTCTAGAATGTTATCATTTCTATTATTGAATATGTGGTATACCATGGATGATATGCTCAATTCATATAGATTCATATATGCTATGTCATTTATATATGAATTGATGTCTTTGATGTGTTTATATGATTATATTGGAATTATATTTATATCTTTGCTTATACCGCAAATATTACAACAATCCAGAAAACCTATTTTGAAAGAAATGGCTTCCTCATCTGATGTCGTGAAACCTGAAGTGTTTGACGGAGTCAATTTCAAGCTACCGCGAAGGCCAAATTTTGGCTGACTGACCTTAAGCTCTTCTGGATCATCTCAAATCCACCGGCGTTTCAGCTGGAGATCCCTGAGACGACGAAATGGGAAGATGCTAATAATGCGCCTTAGCCCGCTTGTCGCCATCCTGTCTAACCGCTTGTTTGACGCCTATGTCAACTTCACTAATGCCAAGCAACTTTGGGATGAGCTCGAGGAGAAATACTCCGAGGAGATAATGGAAATGAGTCCTTCATTACAGCCAATTACTTGAACTACAAGATGGTTGAGGGCCGTCGGTGATGGAGCAAACCACGAGGTTCACTCCATGTACGTGACTTATGTCGACGATCGCGCTCTGCTGAGAAGTTTCAAGTCAATGTCATTTTAGCTAAGTTACCGCTTCGTGGCGTGACTTTGTGACCGCCGGAGGCATATAAAGGAGCGCTTGACGCCAATGAGTCACACCGCTATTAATGTCGAGGAGCGTGCTAGAGCCGTGACGGCTCGGAAAGGCTCAAGTTCAAGCTCATCAAGTTCAACTTAAGAATGGTGGAGGACCCGGGAAATCCAAGTTCAAGAGTCACCCCAAGTCAAGCTACACCTAAGAAAATGAAGAAGAAGAAGGAGGACATCGTCGCTTCGTTTATGCGTGAGGTCGCCATAAGGCCAATCATTGCCGCAATCGGAAGGCAGGGTCCATCCCCGTCAACACAAGAGCCGAAAGGTCGAGGTTCATGTCGCACCGCTAGCACCACTTTCGGACGAGTGCGCACCTATGGCCTTTATGGCAAGTCCATCTATTGATTGGTGGATTGATACAAAGTGCTACTAGACATATATGTGCCGATCGATCTTGTTTTTCTTCATTTCGAGGTGAAGGTGGTGGATCCGTCCTAATGGGCAACGGAGCCGCGCAACAAGACGTGGGATTGAACAGGTTTGCCTGAAGCTCACTTCGGGCAAAACACTCATCCTTAGAGACGTGCTGTACGTGCCTGCGATGACGCGCAATCTCCTTAGTGGGTCAATGTTATGTAGGCAAGGAATAAAGCTTGTGTTTGAATCAAATAAAGTCATTTTGACTAAGTTTGGTAATTTTGTGGGCAAAGGCTATGATAGCGGAGGCATGTTCCGCTTATCCATTCTTGATTTGAATAATGTAAACATTTATAATGTTTTCCATTGCAATAAAGTTCATGATATTTGGCATTCACGGTTGTGTCATGTCAATTTTGAAGCCATTACGCGGTTAAGTAAAATGAGTTTAATTCCAAGCTATAATTATGATAAGGGTTCAAAGTGCGAAGTGTGCGTGCAAGCCAAGCAGCCCCGAAAACCTTTTCATAGCGTTGAAGGGCGAAGCACTTCTCCACTTGAACTAATCCACTCTGATCTTTGTGAGATGAATGGAATATTAACGAAAGGTGGCAAACGATATTTCTTAACTCTCATAGATGATGCGACTAAGTATTGCTATATTTATCTACTTAAGTCGAAAGATGAAGCACTTGAATACTTTAAAATCTACAAAGTGAAGTTGAAAATCAACTAGAAAAGAAAATCAAACGGTTAAGATCGGACCGAGGCGGTGAGTACGTCTCACATGAGTTCTCCCAATTCGTGAAGAAAGTGGAATAATTCACGGTTACTCCACCTTACTCACCCCAATCTAATGGAATAGCCGAAAGAAAGAACCGAACTCTTTGTGACTTGGTTAACGCCATGCTTGAGTTCGGTATGTCGGACTATTGGTGGGGTGAGGCGCTTCACAACTAACTATGTCTGAATAGGGTTCCACCTCGCAATCGGGAGGAAACACTCTATGAAGGATGGAAGGGAGAAAACCCAACTTATCCTATTTTCGAACGTGGGGATGCCTTGCAAAAGTGCATGTGCCGCTGTCAAAGAAAAGGAAGCTTGGTCCTAAGACCGTTGATTGTGTCTTTCTAGGATATGCTATTAATAGCACAACTTATAGATTCCTAGTGGTCAAATCCGAGGTGAGTGACATCGCTACTAATATAGTGATGGAATCTCGTGATGCGACATTCTTTGAGCATGTGTTTCCTATGAGACCGAATGAAGACAATGGTCATGTCGGCCTAGATGATCTCTATTTCTCCTAGTGTGGATGACACCGCTCCAGCATTTGGAGTTGAGGAGGAGTAAGAGACAGAGGACCGAGAAGTCACTTGGGGATGACTTTGTCACCTATGTCGAGATGATGAACCACGAACCCTTTCAGAGGCATACGCATCTCCTGGATGTGGATTATCGGAAGGAGGCATCCGTAGAGATGGATTCCATCATAGCTAACGGAACTTGAGAAATTGCAGATCTCCGCTGGTTGTAAGCCAAGAGGTGCAAATGGATCTTTAAAAGGAAGCGTAGACTGATGGTACTATTGAAAAGTACAAGGCCGGTTAGTGGCAAAAGGTTTCACGCAAAAAGAAGGTGAAGACTATTTTGATACATACTCTCCTGTGGCTCGTTTACCCACAATTCGAGTGCTTTTAGCACTAGTTGCTGCATACAAACTCCTAGTACATCAAATGGATGTAAAGACCGCTTTCCTAAACGGAGAGTTGGATGAGGAGATTTATATGCAACAACCTGAAGGATTTGTGGTTGAGGGGCAAGAAAGGAAAGTATGTCGATTGATTAAATCTTTGTATGGTCTAAAGCAAGCTCCTAAGCAATGGCATGAGAAATTTGATAGTACAATGACGTCGGTCGGCTTTTGTGTAAACGGCTTCGATAAATGTGTCTACTATCGGTTTAATGGGGCGAATGTGTCATTCTATGTCTTTACGTAGATGATATATTGCTATTTGGGACCAACAT